>LWDY01000012.1:1200000-1800000 GCA_001624995.1 Puccinia horiana
CTCCATCCGTATTAGAATTTCCATTTCCTCTTGCCAGTTCTGCTACCCCTCAACCGGCCTTCCCATTTTTGCCACCTGTCAATCTCGCACCAATGTTTGGTGATACCCCTTCAGCGCTTGATTTTCCTCCACAACCTCCACAACCTCCACAGCCTTCACAACCTCCACAACCTCCACAATTTTTCCCTCCGATTGAATCTTTCACTAGACCGAACTCTATACCAACTTCACCCCCACCAGTTGCGGCAGTTTGCCCACAAATCCGCCCACGTAAAGAATGGCGATTCATGGACCGCGAGGCTCAAAAGTCATACATGTCAGCAATCAAGTGCTTGCTTTCTAAGCCCTCACGATTGCAACCGGGCACGAACCTCCGGCTGTATGATGACTTTGTCTTTGTTCACGAAAAATCTCGTACTACGGTCCACTGGACCGCCTCCTTCCTACCATGTAAGAGACACTATTCAGCTGACTTCTGTTATGTTGGCACTAAAGTAAGTATTTGATTTGAAAATCCATGTAGGGCACAGGCAATACATTTTTCTTCAAGAACAAGCTCTGAATGAATGTGGATACAGTGGTGGCTTACCGTGAGTAGAATTCTTGGTCACAGCTCGAGTATGCCGCAGTATCATTAACCCAAAGCTCCTCTTGTAAAGTCGCTGGGATTGGACTTTGGATTCAGAAAACTTTACTCAAGCGCCCGTATGGTCATCGGATCCGGAGGTAGGAATTCTAGCAAATTATTCGTTTTCCCTTTTTTACATAGCTGACTAAAACATTTTGTCATATCAGACAGGTTTTGGGACCAACGGCATAAACGAAGTTAATGGCCCTCTCGGTCCCGGCGGCCCAGTCATAGATGGAGCTTTTGCTAACCTTCAGTTGCTATACCCGTCCCCACACATTTTGAGCCGGGGTTTTAATTCCCCGCGCCAGTTCAATCCGAGGTATGTGCCGGGAAATCATCAAGAAGAGAATCAACAACCCCTGATCGTTCCTTTCACCTCTTACAGGGAAAATATTTATGGAAGGCAGTATTATGACGCAATGGCCATGGGTATGTTACAGACAAACCAAAATTTTCTTGGCTTCCGCGTAGCTCTAGAGGGAACAGACCCGAGAGAAAGTGGTGTCGACAGACCTGGACCTCATGGTGCTATCCACATGGTTATTGGAGGGGTCAGCGTTTCACTGAGATTTTTTCTCGTGTAAAAAATGTTGACGCAAAGCGAATACCAATTTTCTTAGGATATGACACCTAGTGCTAACGCGCCCAATGATGTAAGAACACAACCAACCTACCTCTTTTCATACTTGGATCATTTGTGATGACTTCTGAATGTCAAATTTTCTGATCGACTTCTCATCTCAACCAATTTTACCTTCCGCCAAATGTAGCCGTACGCCGAATCTTTACTTTTTTTTTAAGAAGAAACCCCTCAAAAATCAACCAACATTATGACATTTTCTTTTTGAGTAGAATTTTTTTTCTACACCATGCCAACGTGGATTACATTTGGGCTAGATGGCAAGATGCCAACCCGCAGGCCAGATTGAGAGATTACTCGGGAAATGTGCGCAACCTTTTGCGTTTCTATATCTGTCTAGCTAAAATTTTCCTTGCAACTAACTAATCTTTCTTCACAACAGACGGAACAAGGCGGGCATATCAACAATGCTAAAATCACTGACATCTTGCGGTTTATGAACTTGGGCCCCGATTTGCCAGTTCAAAATGTAATGGATATTCGTGCTTTCCCTTACTGTTATCAATGTGAGTTCAGCAATTCTGCTTCCCCAGGAATCAATCCAAAATAACTGACTCATTAAAAATTCCTTTCATTTTCAACTCTAACCAAGACGAATGAAAAAATAAAAGAACACAATTCACATGGTTTTTTTAGGCCGTGTTACGTGGCGCGCTATGTAACGAGCTTTGGGAAATGCGATCCAGAAGTGTTTCGAAAAATTCACTTCATACCGTTTTAGATACCCGAATAGCCTCCACCTCATCATTGCATAATAATGATGGCTATTTTTTACTTCTCTTCCGTCACTCGGTTCCCAAAGCTTTATACCTTTTTATGTTATCAGCTTGTGATCAGTTATTCTATTAATATTATCACCAACCTTTCCTAGTCAAAATGTATGTAGAGACCATTATGAAGTTTGAATTTTATTTCTATTTACTTTTGAAAGTACATCTGGCTATTGGGTACCATCAGAGCTCTGCATCCATGGGTCTGGACTCTGCATTAGCTTATCTTGAGTAAGTGTTAATTTTTTTATAACAGATACCAACATTGTCAATCAGTATTTCCAAAAAAAAAAACACAAAACTACTTCCAGTTGAAAGGAACAGTTTTCTGAATCCACAACATAGCTGTTGTCTGTGGATCTTCAAATAAGATCAAGAACAACTTTTGTAATTTTGAGGGGTTTTTTTCTCTTAAAAATTAATTATTTCCATTTCAAGGACTATTTACATATATCTTTCAAATGTGTTGTAATATCTTTTTGAGGAAACATTTCTACATATTTATATATCTTTTCATTTTTGCCCAATTAAGTGTGTTCAAATTGGTTAAATAGTTTGTATGATAGCACTGATCTAAAGTTGAATAAATCTCCTCTCAGTGGTCCAGGTAAAAGAATACAGAATCTAGCTGACAAGTGCAATTTTTTTTCTTCATCTAAGGATTCACATATTGAAGGAAAAGGAGACTTACATGCAATAAGAAAAAACTCTATTGAAATATAATGGTATATAGGAAAAGAACAGTTGAAGAAAATGTAATGCAGTTTAAATTGAGTGGGGATAAAAGATCACCAAAAAAAAGAATAGGGTTTTTTTAAAAAAAATCTCTCTTTCTTTTGTCAATTTTTAATACCCACAAAAGCCCACAAATTCATTAAATTGGGTATAAAAAAAGGGTTGTCAGTTTACCAGGGAATTTTTCCAGCTAAGGAACTCTTACCTATTGGAGGACTTCCCGTGGCCATCTGCAGAGGCTGCAGATCTTAATGATTGCATGTCAATAAGCTAAAATTCTAGCTTTTTGACTGCAAATGAACTCTAGCAACTAACTAGATCTGGCTCTACACCACCGCGCGAGTTCTTGAATTCGTCTGCATTGGCCCCACCGCGCAGTCGGTCAGGGGGCTGTGCTGACCAGTCTGCCCTGAAAATGCCATGGAGGGCACACCGACGGCAGGCAATGGCTGGCCATCCGTCGGCACTGCCCTCTCGACCCATCTGTCATGCTCACCCAGCCGACACAGACATGTTGGCTGGGTGGACATGACACCACGGTCGACACATCACTTCCTGGACGACTCTTTTACACAAGTGTAAGGATAGAGAGGAGGTCGGAAGCTGGGATGTGTTTGGTGGCATCGATCCTGAATCCGGCGACATCTTTATCGATCAGGCGGCGTAAGTATTGTTGCAGTTGGCCTTAGACCTGTCTCTGTGAAGTCTTCAGGTCTGCCAGGCCGACCAGTTCACACTTTTGTACCCTCTCATCCGCCATATTGCATCATAAGCAAAAGGTAAGCTCAGTCGTTCTTCTTTTTCTCCTTCCAATCTCGTTCATGATAATTTCTTTTTTTCTGGGACCCACGCTTCTTTCAACGCAAGAAAGAAGCTACATATGAAAAAAATCATACAAAAAAAAAGTTCTGAGAGGACTTGTCCAAAAAAAAAAAGAAAAAAACTCAACAACCAAGCCAAGGCTCCATTTGTAACACCAACAAAGTGAAACAGATTAATAGCGTAAGTGCTGAAAGCTGCCTTTGAGGGGCTACGGGTTTCTGTGGGGCTGGAGGCAGAGGGTCGAGTCGTGGTCTGGTCACTGCTTTTTGGCTTTGGCAGCTGCCGCTGGGAGTCATGCCGACAGCTACCATTCTGTAGGCATGCTGTCAGAAGATACACCGATGACATGCTCCAACACGAGCTTAACTAGGCCAGCAGGCGAGAGCGGAAGCGAGCAGCAGAGCTGTCACGCCAGTGAGGCCTACCCCTAGGTCAACATTCCCGCGTGGCAAGAATTGGGATTTGGGCTGAAAACCCTTTTTTTGTCTTTCTCATTCTCCAGCGTCTTGTTCCCTCACTTTCATCGGATTCCCTTCCCAGGCCATAATGGCCTGCATCTTGTCTTTCTTTTGGTCTATTCATTTTTCTTTTATCATTTGTCAAGAATTTTAAAATCATTTTTGAAAACCATGAGTTTTCAACTCAAGTTACCAGCGCTAAGTTAGATTGCCCCGCCTTTTTTTGATAATGTTTGATTTTTAATTAAAATCCAAATGAATAAGACAGTGTAATAAGACCGGTATAATGGAAAAAAAAAAGTTGGAAAGGCCAGATCTCCGGGAGAGATCACATCTCTCGACCGTCGTAAATAAAAATCAACTCCAGTACATTAGATAATGCCAAGCGACTCTGAAGAATCAATACCACCGGGTAGTCCGGGGCTTTCATTCAGGATGAGTTGGAGGCAATCGAACCGGAACCTTCCGTTCCCGTTGACGTGGTTCCGAATCGCAGGACCCCAGATGGGTCTTGTTCCGATGGTGATCTTGCTGTCGATCTTTTGGATGATGAGCTGGATGCTATCGATCCCAAGGCCGCTGAAGTCAGCCAAGTCAAAGGTGTGATAATTGATGGATAATAAATCTGACCTCCTCCAAGACAAACTCCTGCCAGAGTTTGCAACCGGTCTTTGTTTTTGATCAAACGGAGTAGGTCCATCGTTGAAGGCCAGCCGGTCTTAGTTCCCCAAGATCCACGACGCAAGGCCAACTGGCTGTGCGGGTTCGTTAAGAAGGCCAGAATGAGTTTTTTGGGGGTTAGACTGAGCCTTGAGATGACGTCGCAAATGTGTTGTTTTTGAATTCGGTGTTCAGACGTTGAGGTTGAAATTGATTCCGTCGCATGTTGTTTGATGGTTTAGGTTTTTCTTTTGTAAAAGAAATAATGAGGTGATCGGAGGACTTGTTGAAATTGTCTTGGCGAAATTATTTAGGATTATGGACAATGTCAGATGATATGAGTTAACTTTTCAGATTATATAATAGGGCTTTGTACTTACAAAAGTTTATCGGGTGGGCTTGCTTAACTGAGAGAAATTCCCAGACTCAAGTCTTAGAAATTCTCAATAAATTCATTCAGAGTTGTACCACTTCCAAGGTTTGGTTGGATGAACGACGACATGCTGATCTTCAAGAAAGCATGAAAAAACAAAGTGAAAGTTTTGAGAAATCTGTGACCACAAATTTTGTGTTGCTCCCACCAAAACATAGATTCTCACCACCCGACTTTGTCGACATTCGCTTCGCCAACCGACCAGTCACGCTTCGCTGCTGGGCGCACCCCGCAGCGGTGGACCTGTGTCAAGTTCGGCTCCAACAGCGGCCTGTCATCGGAAGTCCAGCCAACGGCGGCTTACGATACATCCCGCTATGAGACATGCGGTCGGTCACCAAAAAAAAATTGGTGGGTCGGGTGGGTCGGTGGGTCGGGTGGGTCGGCACAACAGAAAACTTTCCGTCGGCGCTCAGTCGACCAAACTCTGTGGTGTACAGGGGGGCTGTAGATCAAAGGGAAGTCGTCCATTAATGATTTGAAGAGGATATAAATTTGGATTAAACTGGTTTTCAAATCCATACCTCAAGCTAAAAAAAAAAGGGTACGTGTCGTTTGAAATAATAACATATCTTATTTTGCTTAAATGTAGAAAAGTAATGTCTTTTCAATTATATATCTTTCATGAATGGTTGAAAGGATTTGTGGGTAACTCGTTATTAGTTGACAGGCAGATGATTGCCTATCTCAGTGATTACCATGACTTTTTCTTTCAAATATTGATAAGAGAAGAAAAAGGGATGTTTAAGTGGTTATGAAGAATTGGATTTGATCAGTTATCTAATATAAAGATATATTTCTTTTTTGAAATTCTTGGTGGAGAGATGGAGTGGACAACTCTTGAATTCAATTACAGTAACGAGAAGGGAGAATGCTAGATTACACAAGCGAAGCAAAAGGTAGAGGAGTCAACTTGCGGGCGGTTGCGGCGGGGAAGAGCCCGGATTGCCACCACCGAACCTACGGGAGGAGGAATCGTGATTGGAGTCGAACCGGGCGGCGTATTTAGCGGCCAGACGACTTCGGACTTCGGACAAGCTTTCGATGGAACGATTTATAAGCGTGGCCGAGTTGGAGAGCAAGGGCTGGGTGAAAAGGCGGTGGATGAGCGTGAATTGACTGGGCACTTTCGGCTGGTCTGGGCCGATTAATTGAGTCATCGATTCTGGTAGCTTCGATATAATCTTGTAACTCGGTCCGTATATCTTCTCTAGATGTGCGTGGATACTCGCTAAACCACTCGCCATCGAATATGCGATATTGATCACACTTTCATAGCTTTTTTTTTAAAAAAAAAGGAAAGCAAAAAAGAGGCTTCAATACGTTTAAGAATTTCCTCATTTTTTTAACAAACAGAGTAATCCAAGTAATCAAAAAGATCGATGACTGACTCTTTATGATAAGCCAAGACCATCAAACCACGATGAAATTTATCAGAAAGTTGTTTAGGGGCGGGAGGAGAATGAACTTTTTGATCGAGTAGTTCATCTTCCTTAAACCTCTGAACGAGCCACTGGTGTTCGACGGTACCGAGTTGACGCATTGAGGCGAGATGGCGAATGAGAGCAGGTTTGCCGGTAGCGAAGTATAGATATTTTCCTTCCAGAGAGCTAAAGGTATATTTCCGAATCAGCTCGTCCCATCTATCTTCTCCTTCTTCTGGTTTGTTTGGGAGAGTGGTGCTTGGATGTCCGTTTGGAGAGTCGGTTGTGGAAGAGGAGGAAGAACTCGATGGGCGGGATTTCACGAAGGTCGTCGGGTCCTTTATCAGTGTCGGTAGTTGATTGGAGTAGTAACAAAACAGCGAACACATCGGCTCCTGGCCTCGTAATCTGTTATTTTATCATTCAGGGGTGAGATGTTGATCAGCGTTGGTGTTTTCGAGTAGAGGACTTGAGGATCATTGGAAAGATACCTTCCTGCATTGGATTGTCGACACTTGAACCAGCACCGCTCGTCAGTGGCCAGAGGGATAACGATCCGGTCTGAGGCTGCAGTGTCTGTGTCTGTGTTGGAGCTGGAAGACGAAGAAATCGACATTTCGTTTGAGTGTAGTTTGTGCGTATACAGCCAACACCAGATGACCGAGAGGGGGCGTACATAGGTCCATGGAGGGTTAGCAGCGGAAGGGGTCTGCGGAGCGCAGCGTGGACGGGACCCGCAGCTGTTCCGGCGGTCAGCGGCGGCCGCCAGCCTTTCTTCAGAATCTGCTCCGTTCCACACCCAAGCCACTCGCCAGCAAAGACTCGATCGACGACGACCGCAAGTTTTCCCTGAATAAATTTGTGTCAGCACTGTTCACATTTAAAGTACCTTGGAATACCGAGAACTCGTCTGCTCCGATGAAAGGCAACAACCAGCTGAACCGAGCCACTCGGTCGCGCGGTGAAATGATAGCGGTAGAAGCACTCTTACGGCAAAAGAAAGGGGCGACCATACCATCGGTCGAGCAAAGAAAGGCCCGAGACGCGCAAGCAAACAAGAACGGCGGAACCCAAGAGACCTCCGAAGATAGGAGCGACGTCAAACCTAGGATCCTCGATGCGCTAGGAGACTCTGCAGGTAAGCGAAAATGCCAACCACCCACCCTCACTCCCAATGATCCTTCTAGTGGAGAAGACACCTCATCCACAAGGCACTCCGTCGTACCGCTACGTCTTGTGGAGAAGAAATTGAGATACTAATTGTCATCCCATCCGGAACAGCGCAACGGAAGCACAGCCGACACCGGAGGGACAGCGGGGCAACCCAAGACAGCCTCAAAGGTGTCGAAAGGCAAGATGAGCAGTACCAACTTCATCCTCCAGGAGCTCCGTAAAGCCCGCGGAGAAGGCGACAAAGAACGAGCAGAACTGTGGCTTCAACTCTTAGTAGAAGTCCCAGCTGTGACCCAAGCCATCGGACAGGATAATACCCCAAGGGAGGAAGCCCTGATGAAGCCCCCACCGGCTGCAAAACAAACAAAAACTCCAGCGAACCAACAACAGGGTCCCCCGACAGGACCGAGAGTCATTCGGGAGGGTGGGAGGACGATCACACTCGGGTCGACCCCTAATCACGAGTTTTGCGGCCTTCCAGCCTTTTACGACAAAAACCTTAGGGCGTTGAAAGGCTCAGTCCCCCTAACTATCTTCGACCCGGTCTGGCAAGCGAGGGCGGCCGCCTCTACGACCGAGAGTTATACCGGAGATAACTCGTCCGATGACCACCGATACATCGGCCACCCCGCCCCTGATGAATGGTCGCAAACGTACGTGCAATGGTCCCGCAACCATGATGCCATGCAAGCCATGCTCAGAGACGTTTATCATTACAATGAGAACGCGAGACTGTTCAAGATCCACAAAGAGACGGTGGATCGGATTATGAGAAAGCACGGATTCTGCCCCGGTCTCAGGTACGATCTAGCGGTTAGGTCGAATTTTTTCCGGTCTGAAATGATAATGAAAGATGAATCGCTGGAAGCAAGTGACGTATCGGTATTCCGAGAGAAACTTGCTTCGGACATGTACGGCCAATCAAGAAACCGAGATGAGCTTTTCCTCGAAGACAATCCATACTTGCCTGGAGGACCCAGAGCAGATTTCGACCCATACTCAGGGGAGTTGAAGCCCAACATGCAGAACAAGCACGGCAACGACCCAAGACAGAGGCAACAATCATTCTTGAACCGGAACGACCGAAGCAACTACGAACCCTACCAATCCCGAGGGGCGAGAGGCGACCAAGGTAGTAGAAGGGAACGAGGAGGTTCGATCCAACACGAGAGGGACGACAGAAGGGACGACAGACCTCCAAACCAAAACCGTAGTCAATACTCCATAGACAGAGCGAGAAATCCGGCAAGAAATTTCAAGCAAGGGCGAGTCCCTGGGAGACCCGGTAGAGACATCCCTATTACATCAAATTACAATGCACCGTATAGAAATTTCGAGAGAGAATATACACCGTATAGAAATTTCGAGAGAGAATATAGCTAAGAAGTGATTCGTGACGAAATAGAAATTATTATCAAATCTAATTTTATTTTTAAAAATAAGAGTTGATTATAATTTTTAATCTTTGTAATGAGAAAGAAAAGTTAAAGAAAAGAGAGAAAAAGAAGAGTAAAGATAAGCAAACACAATCTAGATAACCATAAAAACACACGAGCAAAAGAATAGACAGTCATGCAAAATTTATAATTAAATGATACCATAAAACAGTGTGACATGATTTATTACCTTACCATTAAGAATTCTCAACAGTTCATGACAACCCCCCCCCCCCCACATGAATCACGACGTGACAAGTAGGTATCAATCCTGATATCTATTTAAGATGACTGTCCCCATAAATTTGCAGTCTCATAGAGCAATAAACTCCCCAGAGGGAGTTCATCTGGAAAACTTTCCTCTTAATCAGAGATGTATGTACAAGAAAGTGGCACATGAGGTGTTTCCATTCCCATTTCCCTCTCCATCCCCCCACCGCAAGTCAGCTCTAACCATCATGGTTCAAGAGTATTTCCACCAATAGGAACCATATGAGGCATATGGCCACTTAAGGTAAAATGTGAGATGAGGGTACTTGAATGGGAGGAAGCACTGAGAGAAGAAGGACTAGGAGGCAAGGGAAGGAAATCCTCCCAGATCAAGATCTGGGACAAATTTTCACTCATCCATTGAGGTACTCTGGGGGACACCCACTGCCAAATTACCATGATCCTTCAGTTCCACAGGTTTTTGTTATGAACATTCATTTCTTAAGGCAATTGACCCTCCCTACCCCGATCCCCTTTCACCACACACAAGCCACTCAAATCCCTAGCATTCTGATAGCCTCCAGTCAGCCTATATACCCCCTCCCCTCACCAATGTCCCAATCACCAGAAACTCCAACAGCCCTTGCCACAAAGCTTTGGACACAACCAGGGAAGCCAGCCTGTTGGGACACATCTTCCCATGGACTATTACCTCAGTTTGTCAACAGGAACAGCATTTGTGCACCTCTACCAATGTTGCCATTGGATGGAACAATCACTGATTCTCAGGACACACCCTCAACTGGCCCCCACCCCATGGAATTGAGTATGTCTTTCCTGTGAATCAGCCTCCTCTCTACTTTGGCTGTCCTAGAGGGTCTGTAGAGACCCTGTTAGATGTTAAACCTACCAGGACCCTCCAACTGAGGTGTGGCTATACTCCTCCCATGTTGATGGTTGAGTGAAGTCCTTTATTGTAACCCCCTGTTCAGGTTGAGTCTAGAGTAACTATCTCTATGCCCAAGTCAATTTTAGAAGAATCAACATCTTATCACTTATTTTCTGATGATCAGTACACAAGGCGTGTCACTGTAGAGACCCACCCTGACTCCTAGAGTTGGGCTCCCACAATAATCTGAGACATGGGTGTCAGGCCTCCCAAATTTTTGGGGAGAGAGACTTATGCTCCGGGATTAGACCCAACATACCATTAGTATAAATCCAAGGAGTGAAGGACACATGCCTCACCCAAGGGTCAGCAGTTACGCTATCCGGGGTCATACAGGGATTTTTGGATAATGCAACTTTTTCTAGCTACCCAAAAGTATATGTTTCAGTAAAGCAAGTTATTCTCACTGGTGTAAATTATGGTAAAGTAACTTTAATTTAGTTATCCAATTTTTTAAATTGGATCAAGTAACCAATTGCATGTAAATAACTAGCAAAGCTAATTTATCACAGTTAGGGGTTTTCTAGATTTAAACACACATTTTTGGTATACTACTTGGTTTTTGAACCAATCTCATACCAAATTAAACCATAGGATGCATAAGTTGATCTAATAACACATCAAAGATATAATTTGATCTACTGAGGTTTTTCTGTTGAGTCAGATTTAGTTATGGTAAATGATAAAGTAACTTATTTGTAGTTATCCATTTTTTTGAATTGGATAAAGTAACTAGAATCAAGCTATCAGTAACTATCAAGTACTAGTAGCTGGTCAAGTAAAATCTACATTACTGCCGTAGTTATCCTTTTGGATAATGTAACTGCCCACCGCTGTGTAGTACACCCATACCCGGTAGACTTGGGATACTCTTACAAACAACAATAGCACGGTTTGCAAGGTGCGCTACCCACGGGGTCTCTGCAGGCCATTCAAAGCTCATATTTCTCTACATAGTCATGAGCTCCTATGACTCTGTTCTCAGTTTGTCAATAGACCCAATGGAAGTGTGACCTTGAGGAACTTGCCACATCGCCTAGTGATGGTTGGGGATTCTTCGAATGTTCAGTTTTTATTTTATTTTGTAATCACACAATTCAGAACAAGACGAGATCCAATTGAATTTTTACGGTTTTGATTTTATGGAGAATATAAGTAAACAGGTCAGAGCAGCCACTCAGAGCGCGAGGAAATCTTTGACTTCAGCCTCTGTTAGCTTTCTAAAGACTGGCTTGGCGCGATCGGCGGCCTGGACGGTATCCGCCCCGACACCGACGGTTCCCATCACCCCAATCTCGATCGTCTTTTCGGTCATCTGACCTTCAAAGCCTTCCTTCAAGGTCAAGATGGCTGTGTGGATCGCATCCTCAAGCGATAACTCATCATTATATCTGTTTATAATTCATTCAATCGTCAACTTTCTCATAATTCCTTTTTTTTCCCAAGAAAACTTGCCTTTTCTCTAAAAACGTTTTGGCGTTCACCATGTTCTTGCCAATCGCACTTGCTTTCCATGGCCAGAAACTACCACTTGGATCGACTTGATAGAGGGTAGATCCCCGATGTTCATCCCAACCAGCGATCAACAGAGAAACTCCGAATGGACGGACACCACTAAACCATATCGACAAAAGGAAACCCAAGATGAATTCATTCATGTTCCTTCTAATAATTCTGGTTGGATTGATGTTGACTCACCCAGATTGGGTGGCTTCTTGCATAACAGTAGCGATCTCTTGTGTGAGTAACCTTGTGGGAGGATATTCTCCATAAACCTTAACAAGAATCACCGGATTTCAGAATTTACAAGGCCAGAGAGGAAGGACTAAAGGGACCCTCACTTTCCAATAGGCTTGTGCGATCTTGCGTGCCCGGGTGACCAAGACTCGATAATCAGGTCCCATTCCTATGTCCGATCCGCCAACCGTCAGCATTCGCTATCTATTTTTTTGAGATATATTGATCTACCTGAATAGACCATTCCTATGTTGGGACAAATTGACGCTACTTTCTCAATTACTGAGTCATCTACCAGGATCGAGGCAGTTTTTTTTTCGGTAGCGATGACGACCCCATTTGATGCTTGATATTCAAAACAGAAGAGGTCGATTCAGTCCGGAAGTTCGATTAATTTTTTATGAAGAAAGTGAAAGTAAAATACCTTTGATTCCAAGACTGGAGGTACCCTGACCGACGGCAGCGAGAGCGTGTTCGATCTGGACGAGTTTACCTGAAGGTGAGAAAGTGGTCAAGGAGAAGCTGTAAGATCCTCCGCCGCCGGCAGCCATGATGGACGATGATAGTGTGTTGGTGATGGGTTTTGGTGAGTGAACTGCCGATTGAGATATGACGCAAGCTTCTTCTTCAGACTCGAGACTGGGCTCGAACCAGTGACACCCTTGTGAAACACACCACAGCTTGGAAAATTAGCAGAGCTCAAGTCATGAATATTTGGGGAAATTTTGCAAGTCCTATGTACCCAGATTTTTTGGCGGTCATCCGCAAAGACATCAAAACTAAACTCCATTGAGATTTCCCCACTCATCATTCCTTTTTTATAAACAGTGGTTGGGTTGTAATGATCGACTCCTTAAACGTGAGGGGAAAAATGAGAAGGAAAAGAGGTGTCAAAGGTTCTGATATATCAATTCTTTACAGACCCAGTTCAGTCAGTAACGTTCAACGCAGCTTGGCTGTTTTCGGCTTCAACTCAAAACAAACAGCTGGTTTACCTTCTGTTTAAAACCAAGGAATCAAATGGATAAAGCTGGTATTTTATTTCTTTACTTCTTCATTTTGTTTTAAAAAATTGTTCTTGCTTCAATGAATAAAGTTGTGTTGGATGTTGAAAACTGAAAATTCTTGTGGTAATTTTTTATGGGACTTCGAAAAACGACTCCCAAAAAAATTCGACGAACGACTCCCATGGGAGTCGTTGGTCGAATTTTGATTTTTTTTTGGGAGTCGTCGCCAAAATTTCACAAAAATTGACCAAAAATTGAGTCAAAAGAAAAAAATTATAACTTTTGAAT
The DNA here is from genome assembly GCA_001624995.1 of Puccinia horiana. Lineage (NCBI taxonomy): Eukaryota > Fungi > Basidiomycota > Pucciniomycetes > Pucciniales > Pucciniaceae > Puccinia > Puccinia horiana. The sequence goes on from LWDY01000012.1 coordinate 1,213,374, forward strand.
GGCCGGTCCAAAAGGCCAAAAATTTCAAATACATAAATAGAGCCCCCCCATGAGCCCTCTGAGAAAATTTCCACCCCATTGCACGCAAAGAAACCATTTGTGTGGTGTGGCCCAATTTCCAAATTTCCTACTTTGATTAATACAAAAAAGATTATAGATTTAAAATGAATGATCCAAGGGGTCCAGAAATTTTACAGTAATCATTCATGATACCATTGAAGCTTTTGAAAAAACTGCTGCTCCATATCATTTTTCAAAAGCCTTTGGGAATTTAATTTTTTTGTCTATGTAAGTGGCAAAAAAAGAAAAATTCCCCAAGGCATTTGGGAAATGATATTGAGCCACAATTTTTTCACAAGCTTCAATGATCTCATGAATATTTGCTGTAAAGTTTTGGACCATTTGGATCCTCTGTTTCAAAGTTATAATCCTCTTTGTATTGGTTAAAATAGGAAATTTGGAAATTGGGCTACACCACGCAAATGGTTTCTGCAGGTGGAAAGGGGTTGAGTTTTTTTCATAGGAATAATGGGGGGCTCTATTTTTGTATTTGAAATTTTTAGGTCATTTGGACCAGCCATTCAAAAGTTATAATTTTTCTTTTTTTGCTTAATTTTAGCTAAATTTTCATGAAATTTTCGCGACGACTCCCAAAAAAAAAAAATCAAAATCTGACCAACGACTCCCATGGGAGTTGTTTGTTGAATTTTTGGGAGTCATTTTTCGAAGTCCCTTTTTCATATTGAATCTAAAACAAGTTAAATATGAATATGTTGGGTGTAACACACAGGTTACACTCATGTGGAGCAGATTTTCAGAAATAACCACTTTGGGAAAATTGGGCATTTGGTTACTGCAGTTGCATCATGTAGGGTATATCCAAGTTTATTAAAGACAGACAAACACACAATGGAAATTCATGGGTTTCGCCTACATTAAAATACTAACAACACGCAAACACAACCATCAGACATCCTGCTACCCATCCCTGTCTAGCAGGGTTAAAAAGTAGCAGACAGATGACCTCCAGCGCGCCGCTAGGGCGAATTATGCAAGGGGAGGCCACCAAATGTTACCTTCAAACTGCCCAAATGCTACAGCGGAAGGGATGATCAGCTCGGTCTGGAAGTTCAGCACCAGGTGATCACAACCAACTGCGACTCAACCACTGGCCTCTTCTAAACTCATTTCACGTAACCGTATCAACGCTCCTGTGAAGCCCTAATCCACGGCACTGGTTACATCCGCCACCAATGTGTTCTTTCCATATCCACTCTTGTCAGAAAAGAAATTGCCTCACCAGGACTTATACCTGGGTTGGGCTAACTCTAGGTGCCTGCTTTACCACTAAGCTACAAAGCCTGAGCTGCCAGATTCATAATCTAACAACTCTTACCACCACTTCGTACCTGACGTTGCAACACGCCACGTTCCACGTTACCTATACTCCAGGCGACTGTTCAGTCAATCCAACCACCACCTGTTGATTCGATCCAAAGCGTTGCGACTGCCCGGTCACTCCAGCAGTAGGCGGGCCCTTCTCCTTTGCTATGACCTTATCACCAACCTCATGGATCTAACCCTTCCGATGTCTTGTTTCCAGGACTTTCTCCGTCACCCTCTCACTGGCACGTCATCTTAACTCAATTTTTTTGATTACTAACTTGATCAACAGGCGAGGGTATTCAAGAAATTCAACGTTAAGTACATTGTACCTGGAACAAAGAACATAATCGAAACGCATGCGTTGTAAGTAGTGGGTCGAGAGGTCCAAATCATTGGACATTTAGTCGACTTCGACATGGATAAGAATATGGCTGTTGTTCAGGTAAGTCAGACTCATACTTTGATCATTGTTAGACCACCACTAACGAGTCTACTCCTCAGGCGATTCATGTTAGTGTCACTAATGGAAGATATTTCGCCAGGTAGAGCTGACTGAGTCCCTCAACAAATCATAAACATTATCAGTTGTTGATTTCGCGCCATCAATTCAGCTCTCCCTGCTCACCCCTGCACTACGAGTAGCCTTACGTTCGGATTCGTACCAGCTCCACCCGATCTTACCTTCCAAGGTAGATCCCTTGGTGTCCCTAATGATGGTTGAGAAAGTACCAGATTCGAAGTTTGAGATGGTCGGAGGACTGGATAGGCAGATTAAGGAGATCAAAGAGGTCATCGAACTACCGGTCAAGCATCCCAAATTGTTTGATGCCCTGGGGATTTCTCAGCCCAAAGGGATGCTACTCTACGTCCCACCAGGCACCGGGAAGACCTTGTTGGCCAGGGCAGTTGCACACCATACCGATTGTTGTTTCATTCGACTCAGCGGAAGCGAGCTTGTTCAGAAATACATCGGCGAGGCCTCGCGGATAGTTCGAGAGCTGGTGGTGATGGCCCGAGAGCATGCCCCCACAATTCTCTTTATGGACGAGATCGACTCGATCGGTAGCTCCCGTGCTGAGAGCGGCTGCAGTGGCAGTGACAGTGAGGTCCAGCGGACTACACTCGAACTCAACCGGCTAGATGGCTTCGAGCCTTTAAAAACATCAAAGTAATCATGGCTACTAACCGGATCGACATCCTCGACTCCGCCCTTCTCAGACCAGGTTGGGTCGATCGGAAGATCGAATCCCCTCCGCCCGGGCCTGAGGCAAGAGTCTCAATTCTGAGGATTCACTTGAGAAAGGTTTGTTATTCTTTTCCCTATTTCTTGCTCATGTCCAATGTTGTGTTGAATGATTGGATTGCATGTTTCTTTTTAGATGTCTCTCACCCGTGGGATTAACTTGAGAGCCTGGGCAGAAAAAATGGGCAACTGCAGTGGGGCTGAAGTGAAGGGTAGATTCGTTTGGTCCATACCGACCTGAAACCAGAAAACATCTTGCTGCTTGATGCCTCGGCCAACTTGATCTCAAACAAGGTACGTAACTGTGCAGAATGGTTTACAAAGAATTATCGCCTCAACCATCTGCAGAACCATACGGCTCGTCAAATTCGCAACTTTGTCAGGGCGATACGTCCTCTGTAGGTAAGTCCTGAATTTAGTCTCAAGTGGATGCTCCACATTTAGTCTATTGACACAGGCGTCTCAATCCATGTAGGAAATCATTCCTCAAACATCCACAAGATGTGCATGATTCAGGTATGTCCTTAGCAAACTTTTAGAATGGGAGCCTCACAAGCGCATAACTCGAAGATGCCCTAAAACACAGCTACTTCACCCGGAAAAAAGCTGATGAAGGAACGATATACTAAATCATGGCTATTTGCTAGAATGATCTCCTTCTCAACTACATCAGGGCTGGCATCTAATAAAAGTGAACCCAAGATCGGTTTGGCAAGTCATACTGTATTTCTTCTTGTTCCTTCCCTGCCTTCGTTGTGCTAATATCATTTTACATCCATCACCTATTCGTCCAATCTTACCAAGGCTCTTGACCCAGTCCCGTCACCCCCATTTCGACCGTATCTTTATCTATCTTACTGTGCTACTCACCGGCTTTCTTAACAATACGGGCACTGTTCTGATATCTTGAGGCGAACAATTGATACATTAATCTTATCGGAGGATAGTGTAAGAACTTGAGACTATGTATGTACTGCTTTGAGGATTACTTTCCTTTCCCTTCGACTCCCAATCTCGCTTCTCCCCCTTGCTGCTATTTATCATCACACTTTCAAGCTGTTTTTTCACCTTTTTTTTCAAAGCATGTAATCCCATCCCTCTGATGTAGTTACAAAAAAGAACACAGTCAAGAGCCTCAGATTAAGGGTCCTCTGACATTTGTTGCACCATATTTGTTAATCTTTGCGCGACATCAGCCCAAGGGGGTTTTTGAGGCCATTGCTTGTTTAGATTTGACTTAATTTGGATTTCTGTGCATCTAATACATAAGGGGTGTGTATTAATTTGATGCCAGAAGAAGTTAGGACAAGAGGAAAGCATTCTACAGCATTACCTGCTGGTTGAAGGTTAACACCATGGGAAATATGGTGAATATGGCTGACCAATGACAGCAAAAGTAGAAAGGACCCCTTTGTAATTTTGCTGTCACTGGTCAGCTATATCCCCCATATTTCCCATGGTGTAACAAATAATTAATGGAAAATGGTGTAGGAAAAAAATCAATACTGGAATGACTTATTCAGCCTGATGCAGTGGGACAAGTACTAATTACTTGCTGTAAGGAGAATTGATTGTCAATCCCTCATATCTTACATTGACATTGGGTGTGATGGGACCTGACTTGGAGTTTATGAAACAGAAAGTGAGTTGAGAAAGATTTACAGTTTATGTGTCAGTGTTAGACATGTAAATTAGACAAAACTTTACAAAACCAATTAAGGTTTTGTGATGATTGAATTAAATTAAAGATAATCAATAGGGGATGGGAAACCATGGTTACAAAAGCTTGACATTACCATTGGACATACCCCACAAGTTGATGAAAGATGGGGGCCACGGGACCATGATTTGAAGCTTGCAGCAGCGTAGCCGCCTTGGCCTCTAGTATAAGTAAAAGTTTGGTCCTTAATATTTAAAGATACTAGAGTTTACGGCGGCTACGCCTCTGCACCTGCCTTTGTCAAGTGTTTCTATTTAGCATTTCTAATAAATATCCATTTCCAATAAGTTTAATATCTCAAAGTTATTCATATTCTTTTTGAAGCCTCAGCTGGGTTTGGGGAGTACAAATGAAATATAAGTATTACTCTACTTGTAAATCATGGAGGGGGAGGGAGATTATCTTTCATCTTACCCCTGGAACAAGCTGTCCTGGAGGGATGAGGAGAGTATCCATCCACTTTAATTTTAGACCAGTGGATCCTCAAGGAGAAAAAAGTATCCCCAATTTGATTTTGGACAAGGAGATCTTAAAGGTGGGGGGGTTGAATTTCTCCCCTTCTCTCTGGGACCAGTTGATCCTTCAGGGAAGGGGAGAGCATCTCTCCCCTTTTCTGCGAGACTGGTTTGTCCCAGAGGGAAAGGGAGAGTGTCTCTCCCTTTCTCTCAAAATCCGGTCGGTCCCAGAGGGAAGGGGTGAGTATCTCTCCCTTTCTCACTAATACTGGTTGGTCTCAGAGGGAAGGGGAGACGGACCGTCTGGTCCAGGAGGAAAGGCGAGTAGCTCTCCGCTTTCCTGTAGGACCTTTCGGTCTGGGATGGAATAGGAGAGCCAGTAGCTTTCCTCTTTCCTCTAGGACCGTTCGGTCTAGGAGGAAAGGAGAGAGCTAGTAGCTTTCCTCTTTCCTCTAGGAGGAAAGGGGAGAGCCAGTAGCTCTCCTATTTCCCAGAACCTTTCAGTCCAGAAGGAAAGGGGAGAGTCGCTCTCACCTTTCTTCTGTGACCGCTTGGTCCTCAAGGAAAAGGGGGAGTAGCTCTCCACTTTCCTCTAGGACTGTTCGGTCCGGGAGGGAATCTAGGACCGTTCGGGCCGGGAGGGAAAGGCCTCTTTCCTCTAGGACCGTTCGGTCCGGGAGGGAAAGGCCTCTTTCCTCTAGGACCGTTCGGTCCGGGAGGGAAAGGCCTCTTTCCTCTAGGACCGTTCGGTCCGGGAGGGAAAGGCCTCTTTCCTCTAGGACCGTTCGGTCCGGGAGGGAAAGGCCTCTTTCCTCCAGGACCGTTCGGTCCAGGAGGAAAAAAGGGAGAGTAGCCCTCCCCTTTCCTCTTGGAACGTTCGGTCCAGGAGGAAGAGGGAGAGTAGATCTCCTCTTTCCTCTAGGACCGTTCGGTCCAGGAGGAAAAGGAAGAGTAGCCCTCCACTTTCCTCTAGGACCGTTCGGTCCAGGAGGAAAAGGAAGAGTAGCCCTCCCCTTTCCTCTAGGACCGTTCGGTCCAGGAGGAAAAGGGAGAGGGGCTCTCCTCTTTCCTCTAGGACCTTTCGGTCCAGGAGGAAAGGGGAGAGTGGCTCTCGTCTTTCCTCTAGGACTGCTTGGTCCAAGAGGAAAGGGAGTTTATCTCTCCTCTTTCAGCTAGGACTGTTTGGTCCAGGAGAAAAGGGGAGAGTAGATCTCCGCTTTCCTCTTGCTTGTCGGTGCCATTTGGTCCTCGAATGCCTTTCCTCGTCGCCCAAGGACGGGGCAGGCCAGAGGAAGAGGGTACTACACTCCCCTTTCCTCTGGGACCATCTTGGTCGGTACTTGAAGGGGAAGGAGAGCATCTCTCCTGTTTCCCTGGGGACCAGTTGGCCCTGGGAAGCATGCTGTGATGGCAATACATGGTATCACAGTGACTGGTCAGGGCCATTGTACATGCAGTCATACCGATTGCAACCACACCAACTAGTCAAGGACAAATGTTCAAACGCCATGGGGCCCAATACACTTATACCTGAAAAAAAAATCCAACTGTGTTGGGTATATAAGGACCGTGTAATAGCACTGCAGAGTGGGCATGAGACCCCATTATTAGACAGAATTTATGCCAACGGGGGTCAAATCAAGCCCCCTTTTGAGAATTAAAAAAACTGTGGCAAAGCCATGCTATTTTTAAGCTACAAATCTGTGGGTTGATTATACTTGGATCATCTTCAACTGGTTCAATTTTTGTGCATGTATTTAGTTTAAAAGAAGATTCACTCTATGGGTTCATTCTTACTTCCCAATTACTGAGATGGTTGACTCTTGTGACATGTTTTGTTTTTCAGGGATATCTATGGCTTCAAAATTTAAAATGATTTAGTTTTCATTTTGTTAGCCAATGTAATATAAGTCTTATGAGGATTGTTGAAAAGACCAACCCTGTTCTCAAAAATTGAAGGAACAGCCCCCAATTTCAACAAGTCAATTGAAGTTGAACCCCCCCATCAGATCTTAACCAAACATGTTGAAATATCTGAAATCTCTGACCCTGCTAGTCAAAGCACCGGATAAATCCATGGATCTCCTCTGTAAACTTGAGGATCTCCTTTGTTTCTAGCCTGAACTCACCTCTTAGTTTCAAATTGCCTGAACTCATTTCAATCCACCATTTATACTTGACCAAACTCTCCTCAAAGTTTCTCCTCAAGAAAAACATTCACTCATCCTGCTGACAAATTCTGTTTTGCGCAACCATCTCTTTTCTTTTCCTTTGCTTTGGTTAAACTCTCACATCTACTCATATTCTGATTCTGTCTCCTTCTTTTTCATCACACAACCATTGTTTGACAAACCTTCAGACTCAACCACTTCAAATCAAACTCTCAAGACTTTGCTCAAACATTTGAAAGACTTGCGGCTCAGTATGTACTTCACCACTCACTCTCTCTAACCAAACCCCAGTCATTGATTCTTTTCTTTTCGTAGTTTGTTCACTTGCACTCTCATCCTATTTTTCATTCTTATTGTCTCTGCCGTCATTCGTGTGTCGTGTTTGTTTTAGGTACTTGTTATTTCTTTTGTTTCTTTTCTTTTTCTTTTTTCTTTTTCTTTTTTCTTCCTTTTTCATTGACTCAAAATTCAATTTCAGTTTCTTTAAATAAAATAAAATGTTGCTCTTGGGAACAGGATTTGACACTGAGTCAACATCCACCCAATTTACTGTTGGTCCAGGGAGAATGAAATGAAATGAAATGAGAACAGAAAGAGATTCTACTGAAACAGGCTAAAAACAAAGATTTGGGGATTGTCATTTTTGAGTGAAATGGAATTGGTGATGAAAAGAAACACAACCAGTTGAGGAAATATTTTCAAATACAATCAATTAGGTTTTGGAAACTACTGCAGAGGAAAATATTTTCCATCTTTCACATACTTTTGATGCTACAACAGAGGGTCAAACTAATATGCTAATATATACAGCTCAGGAAGGCATAGGAAAAAGAAGGAATAACAACTGATAATTTAATTATCTTTGTCTATGCTATGGTTTAATTAGCTAAGTACAATTCTCTAAAATGTGGTTAGGAGATGAATAAAAAGAGAGTTCACCAATGAGACTAATCAAATGCAAATAGACTAAGAAATTTTATCCAAAGAGACAACCAATAAGAAATCCAAGTCTGTATGAATGTGTCTCAACAGATCATGCTACTACAATAAACTTCCTTTCTACTATAATAAGAATAAGAAGAAAAAGGATTTAGGGATGAGAAGGGAATTTCAAAAAAACATAGAATTGAAAGGGGTTGAAGTGACAGGAGGAGAGTGTGAGTGGGAGTGAAGGTTGGAATTCCAAAAATAGGAACAACTGGTCTTTTACCCAAATTATGTTCTCCCCACAGGCTAACATTCCCACAAGCAGGTGATAATCTGGTATCTTCAGTTACTGCAGATGCAATGGATGACTTCCCTCCAATATACAGCCCCCCTGTAGAGCCAGATGCCAGAGCTTAATTACAGTTAAAATGCTTAAAATTTAGATTTGCCACTTTCAAATTAAGATCTTCAGGGGCTGCAGATGGCGAAGGGAAGTCTTCCAATATGTTGAAATTCCTGAGGGTTTGAATACATTGGTAGCTGAGGTTCTTTCTAGTGTTGCTGGCGCTGATTTAAAGCAACATTGGAGGACTTCCCATGGCCATCTACAGGGGATGTAAAGTCCAAATTGCAGGGCTAAATCTGATCTTCCCTGCCAAAATTTAGCTTTACAGGCTCAAATTAAGAATCTACAGGGGCTGTAGATCCTACAGGAAGTCCTCCATTAGATTTTTTGAAGTCTCAAATTAAGAATATGTAATAAAATTATGTGATACCAGGCAAAAAGATAGCAAAAAAAGAAGATTGCCTCGTTTGAGAGCAGAATATGACGGCCATAATATTATGCTTCATGTGTGAAATCCTAGGTTACATCTTCTCAAGTCCACCAAAATTGGACCAGATGTCACAAGCAACTTCAGTATTATGTGTGTAATATGTCGCTCCCACACTTCTGTGTAGAAGCACAACAACCATTCATAGAGTCAAACATATTCTGTTGCCTTGGGCCATCACTTCCAGGCACCGTTCTTCATACCAGTATGTATGAAATTTTACTAATCATTGCTAGTCTGATGTGTAAGTCCCAATCTGTTCCGCTTTGTCTGTCTACTCTCTGGCCTTCCTTATATTTTTATTTCTTGAATGGATAAGACAAGATTGTCTTTGCCTTTCTTTCCTTTTGAATTCTTAGCTCTCCTGTCTTTCTAGCTTCCTAGTTCAGACTAAAACTCAAATTGTTGTTCTCATTTGTTTTCAATTTATTCTTTTTATTTCTTATTGCAAACTCTAGGACTTTATCAGGGATCAAAAGTTATCATGGGACTTTTGTGTTTCCCTAGGTAACGCCCAGAGGAGGGAAACTCTTCCCGTGCTCCCAAGCCTACCGAGTATGGGTTGGGGGATGGGACGCGCCTTCTCTCATCCCTGTTGTCCTCCATCTACCACTTCAAGCAAAGTGTAGTGGTAACTGGGGACTAGGGGGAGAGAAAGAGGGTGGGCCCTCTAAAGAAACAAGAAGAAATGACTCCAACCCATCTTTTGGAGATCCCATTTGTTCTTCATAAAGTCATTTATTTATTGTTTCTGATTCCCTTACACACTATCATTATTTGATTTGAGTATCAACAGCTTGAGGGCTCTTTCGCAACATTTGTTTAGTTTTTCAACCAGCTCCAGAGTTTCTTCTTTTTCCCTCTTCAAGTATTCTCAAATGTAGAGTTGATAGCAGTTGGAGACCCAAAAGCCGAGGTTGCAAATTTATTCTGTCAAGATCCCCATCGCAAAGGGTATGGAGGCCCCTCCTACCCAGAACAAGTGACCTGACAGACCTTCAAATCCTCCGGATTCCCAGACGTTCTTAAATACTCTGGTTACGGCGTCCTTGGTTAGGTGAATCCTTGTTCCATCTGTATTGTAGTATCCGAAAAGCAAAGAGTCCTCATTTCTAGCCTCTTTGATTCTACTTTTTACGGCCTCAACGGGTCAAAGAATATTTTTAATCCCTTTTAGATATATCCATTGCACCTCCCCTGGTTTGCAAGTCTTCGCGTCTTTCAGTCAGAGTGTGGCTACCGGGGACCCCTAAAATTTCTTCTATATGACGTCTGATACCCTAATGGTGGTTTGAGGATCCAGGCCTCCTGTTGAAGAGGGTGAGGTCAGTTCCGCTAGGCCAGCCATCCCCCAAATGGCTGTGATTGCCTTTTCTTTTGGGTTCCCCTGTGCTAGTTTGTCAGCCAAGTGGACCAAGTGTTTTAACTTTACTGCTTCTTTCTTAGCTTTCTGTGGTACTATGGTGTTGGCTTAAGCGGATGGTCGGAGTAAAACTTTTACTCTTGTCTAGGAGACGGTCCGGTAAGTTTCTTTGTATAGAAGGTGCCAGGCCTTTACACCGTGGAGATATTTCTCTAGAGTTTTTGATGCAATCTCTTGCTTTGTTGATTTGCCTTTGTCCCTCCCTGCCCAAAAACAAATCTTGTAGATTTGTTCTTCCTTGAGTGGTAGCCTAAACTCCGTGATTCCGCTTTCCTTGGCAAATTTCTGGAATTTTTTGACAGCCGCATTGTAACCAACTAAGTGTTCCATTTTTAGCCTCTGAGGAAGTGGAGGTCCTCAGGGGAAGGGTGATTTTCGTGGGATCCATTAGCTAAAAGATTCCCTATATTTGTCAGATCCATTTTGCTTAGGGGAGAAGACCTTCCTTGTTGCTCACTCTTTATTTTTGGTCTCTCTTCCTTAATCCTTATTCTCTCAGGGGTCATACTTCTTCTCCTTAGTTTCATTTGTTATTTATTTTGAACAATTTTTAACAGAAGATTTGGAACAAATGCGGGTCTAGATCAAACGGGAGTGGGATTGCTACAACATGTTTCCATTGTAGGTTTCCTATTTCACCCCTTGACAAGTTGTAAGTCTTGTTTTCTTCTGATGTCACTCTCCTCACTTCTGTATTGATCTGTAACCTTACCAATAGGTTTTGGATTCGTTTTCATTCCTTGTTCACTTCTTTATCTTTGGACTTCCATTTCTTTGTAGCTGCTTCAGTGGTAGTCTTGTCGGTCCAGACTATAAAGTTCTTCCCTTTCTTTATTCCTAGTTTTTTGAGCATTAGTATTCCTAGTCTGATTGCTATTGTTTCTAGTTTGGCTATTCTGTTTCCCTCTTGTTGATCTTGTGAAGTTGCCCTGAGCTGGAATTGAGCCCATCGCCTCCCAATTAGGATGCCAACTCCAAATGTTGTTGATGCATCTCCCACCCACCCAATTTCAGTAGGGGCTGGGTTGGGCATCAACCTCGTTGGAATAAAAGTTACTAAGTGTCTAAATTGTCCTTCACATCCTCTGGCATCTTCCTCCTTGTTGTCGGAATCCTACTACACAGGTAGCATTTGAGTTGTGGTAGGATGTATGACACGTGGTTAAGGTGCCCCATCAACACCTCCACATCTTTCAAGTTGAAAGATTCTTGTTTTAAGAACTCTTTGAGCTGTGTGATCCGGGTAGTTTCATGGTCTTCTGGACTCCGTTCCAGGAGAATCCTATGAATTTTTGTTCTTCCGCGAATCCTGCAAACTTTCCTTTGTTTGTTTTCACCAAGTTTGTCTGATCTTATTCATATCCGTTTGGGCTTCCACTGTTTTTACAAACAGGTTGTCGTCAACCCAACAGAATATTTTCAGTAAATCGAATTCTTTTGCCATGATTTTTGTCCAAAAGATCCACACCCTGAAACTGCTCCAAACGTGATCCTTGTGTCAAGTATGAGTCGGTTATCAAAAGTTTTGATCATCAAAAATGGCCATTGATTTGGAACCGTTGGGATTTGTCTGTAGGCTTTGGCCCAGTCGAACAGTGCTAGGTGCACCGGGTGCGTTATTGTCCTCAGATATCTTGAAACCACATTAAAATTGTCCCATGTGGTTTCAAAATCTTTTGGGTCAACAAATGAACTTACCAAGGGAATCATGGGATTGTCATTTGTCGGCCTGAAGGACCCATCACTGTTTGTCACAGCCCCTAAGGGGCTAGATCTGAAGAACTCAAATCTACTTGCCACTTGCTTATGAGTGTACAGGCTGAACATTCTTCCTGCCTTAATTTCTTTTGCAAAGTTTTCTTCTATTTCTTGTCTTGTGTTTATCGCTGATCGGTGGTTGTCAGGGGTGTAGAAATTTATCCCTTTGATTCGGTGATCTGGGATTCCTTGGTGGAAGCCATGTGTGAATCCCTTTATCACGTCTCTGTACTGGTCCATAAGGTCGTGTGCCTTCATTGCCTCTTCCCATTTTGGGATGTTCTTTTCGCATTGAACGCCTTCTGGCCAGTTGAGTGTTTGGGTAGCCTCCACTTCTATTCCTCTAAGAACTTCATCTGGTCTCACTGGGCTGCTTAAATTATTCTGAAAGTATTCACCTTGGGGGCTCATGTTGCTAAACACATAAATTGACATTGTCTTAGTCCTTCTATTTTCTTTGGTTGATGAATCTAATTCTAGCTAAATACAAGATATAGGACTTTTTAGACATAGTCTTACGAGAGAATTATACCTACTAGAACTTTTTCCCCCTTTCCCTTTCCAGCCCCATCCTTTCTCCGCCCCTCTGCCTGTAATTGGGATTGAAATTATTTCCTGGGTACCCCATTGTCCTGGGGGATTTTGCCGGTCCTCTCGGGGCTTGAGAGTTAGCCAATGAGTTTCCAACCGGCATTGTGACTTGTGTCCTGGCCGGAGCCGTCCGTTCTGTTGGGGGTTTCCTGCTAGTTGGGTCCCACAAGACCCTTGGGCCGTTTGGAGTGTAAGGGTTATCGGTGAACTCAAGCTCTTTGAATTTTCTGCATACCGTGTATGCTTTTTCCGCCGCCTTCTTTCTGAAAATCGAGATTTCTGTCCATCTGGTAAGGTTACCCTGGTGGAGAAAAAATTCGTCCGTACTTGTATATAATAGTGTAGGGCAACCATAAAGCCGTCCTCCGCGATGAGATTGTTGCAGTGTGCCTTGTGCGCCAGCAGCCAACGCGCAAATTTCGTGAATCTGTACCCTGTCATCAGAGTTGCATAGAAACCTTGTTGATTGGTTGTCCAATCGTTTAACAACTGGGTTCATTTGCTAGGGTAGGGGTACCCTATATATCTATTCCAGTTGCCTGGTAATTTGTCTCCTTTAGGGTGTTTTTTGCTGTGGTATAAGATAGCCGCTGTGGATCTCCTACTGTGCCAGGCGGTAGGCAGTTAGGTGAGAGGAAGGTGCTGTTGAGCTTCCCTCAAGGTTGGTCCGTAAAATTGAGATTGGAGAATTGAAGAAGTGATAGCTTTGGGGGGGGATTTGTTTTGAGACGAAGGAAAGTATATTTCCTTGGCGGTAGTTTTGATTGAGGGTAGAGATCAGGATTGATAAAGATAAGGGAAGGATCAATAAAAGAATATCAGGTTGTGCTGGGAATACTGCCAGTGGATCAATAAAGTGATGGGTTTATTTCTTGGATCAGAAATCTGCCATGCCTTCCCATCCTCCAAGTTCCAGCAGAAATTGGACTCTGGGGAATGACATGTCACAGACATGTCATCATCTCCCTACATGAAACTAAGAAAAGAAAACAACACAACACAAGAAGAAAGAAAAGAAAGAGAATAACATCACGAGACCAGACAACATAGAGAAAAAAAAGAAAGAAATTTGAAAGGACATTAAGAGGCAAGAAAACAAAACAAAACCAGAAAACAAATCAAGTATAAATAAAACTATACTCTTAGGACCAGGAAGATAGAAGACAACATCGGAGGAGAAAAGGAAAAAAAATAATAAAATAAAATAAAATAAAATAAAATAGAATTAAGAAGAAAAATTCATGGGTATCTTTCAATGAAGTCTGAACATCTTGAAGTCTTGATGTGAGTCTTGCGGAATCTTGAAGTCAATATCTTGAAGGATCTTGAAGTCAACCTCGTGGTCCAGCTTGAACACCACACCGCGTTTTTCCATTTGCGGTTAAATATAATGAGCGGTAAGGGACCCTTGAGCTCCTTAATATTTTTGTCAAAAAAGGGAGTGAATCCAATTTCGCCGTGCTTCAGAACAGCGCCTGAGACAAACATCAACTCCCCCACTTCGGACGCCTTGTCGTCTGATTTTTCTTCTTGTCTAATCAGGGAGGAAGGGATGTTGGGGCTGCAATCTCTGTTTGATTCAGGGGATCCGGACGACCGTGTTCTTTTGTTTGCGTTGGGGATCACGTCTGACTTGAGGTCTTGGTACATCTACATGAACATGTCGGCTCTCCTCTTATCGGCTTTCGTCTCTGCGTCAAGCGCTTTCTCTATGACCTCTTGGATAAGAGTTTTTGTTGAGTGGGCGGATTTATCTACATGATCCAATGATTTCCCGTATGAGTATGTTTTTGTCAGATCTCCTGGACACATCTATTTTCAGGAGTACTCGGATTGGGACTTACGCCTCTCCTGAGTCCCTGTGTTTCCTCGGGGTTGGGCGCCTAGTTCCTCGATTTCCTCCGATTCCTGGCGCTCTTTTGCAGAGTTGGCTTTAAGTAGGTTCCTGTTGGTTTCCTCGGTTTCCTTTCGCGTTGCGCCTTGCGAGGTGTCATCGCTTTGGCGTCTTCCTTCAACGTTCCTTTCCTTGTTTGACTCCTCTCCCTCTGTTTCAGGATCTTCTGTGTCGTTCGGGACGAATCTTAGAGCAGCGCTCAATTCCTCTATCCTGTCGGTCTGGGTCATGGCTTCCGATCGTCGTGAAGGTGTTGAAACGAGTCGAATGTTTTGAAAGATGAGGAGTACGATGGTACGATATGAGCTTGAGTAGCTGATTAAGGAAATGAGAGGAAGAATAAAGGATGAAAGAAAGAAAGAAAAAATTTAAAGATTTTTGATTAGTCGAGGGTTATTGTTGTCAGGGAACTTTGGTTACGGGGTGGTTCGTGTTGTGGGGAGTGGTGACTTGGATTTCGGTTGAATCTGGGGAAAAACTTTGATTTTCTTCCGGGGAGAAAATTTAATTTCACCACGGATCTTTTGACACGTGGTCTCTGCGGCGCAACTTGTGCTGCCCGGGGGCGCCTGTTTATCGTGGTAGCCTCTTTGCGCCATCTCTTGGCTCCACGGACCTGTTTTACCTCCCGCTCCTCTCCGGTAGTCTCCAATCCTTTTGTTTCTGATTCTGCAAGTAGGTCGTCGAACATTTCCATAAAGATCTAGAAGGGCAGTCTCACACTACATAGTGAAGTTTTATTTCTGACACCGATATATGCTACACCAGCCTGATAGGTCATGGGATTTATGAAGAAAGGGCACACAGGAAAGCACACAAGCAAAAATTGAATCATTAGGTAGGACAGACGAGAAAGAGAGAAAGAAGCTATTCCTGCCAATGCATTTTGATGAGAGATCTGAAAATGATATGAATTACATATCGCTATTAGTAGACAGAAACTATTGGAGACCCAAAACTCAAATTAGAGTAAAATTCTTGGTTAATTCATTTGCGTGTTTTAACTTGACGCTTAAAACTATTATGTCGCCTTTGATCGTGGATAACTGCTTGCTGAACGAATCCAATCGACTTGGCCGAACGAAATGAACCAAGCATGCTTGCTAGAGATAATCACCAGATTTGGCGAGCTGTCTACGAAGCCAAAGTAGCAGATGAAGAAGGCGACACAAGGTCGAGTCACCATTCTTGTTTCCAAGTATTTTGAACGGTTGGAATAACGGTTTCAGAGGAGTGGCTGCCGGCGGTTGAAGTGTTTATCCCAGATCCCATCCATCCAACCATGAGGCCTTCATAGCCAACTCCTCCAAGGTTCGAAAACAACCGGTCTATCGGGTTGATGTGGTCAGCTTGGGAGGGTGCGATTGCGAATTGACGGAATTGATTGCTACTAGGCGTGACAGGGCTTATAGAACCAGTAGTCTCAAGCAGATCTGGGTTTCCTTGAGGACCAAGAGTCTCGCTTGGCAAGACATCATACAACACACTTTGGGGCTGCATGAGACAGATCTCCGAAGGTGTTCTGAGGGTCGGCGGGGCAAGCCCATCGGGTGGCAATATGATCGGCGCCGGGCGATATGGGTGGTGATGATGTTCCGATTGTTTCAAGCTAGATTGTGGGGGCTGCTCAGACTGAGGCGTTACCCCAATATGTTCATTGCAAGGAAGTGATGAAGACGCTGGCGGGGCAGCATAGTATGACCCAGATTCTGCTAAATTTCCCTCGGGCTGGGCCTGCGTGGTTTTAGGGGACCATTAGAAAATTGTTCTGACACCTACGGCGCCAAAACACAACAACAAAAAACATCATGTCTTTGCTAACCTGTGAAACTGTCGATCTCGGTACAGCTAAGGCTTGCTGCCCCATTCCCCCACGTCTCTCTTCGGCCAGAGCGGTCTCGATGGCCAAAATTCCCAAGTTGGTGACTTGGGACAGAGCCCCATAGCTATGAATTACGGCGGTGAAACGCGATAACTCTTCGAAAAGCATGCGGCGCTCTGAACGGTCCGAGCTTTCTAAGGACACACATCCAGTCAGTCATGCAAGATAAGGCGCGTTAAGGTGGCGAGAAAGCTGGGTGTTAACTCACTAGCCATCAGAGCGGAAAGTGTTAGTCCGCCCACTATCGGGTGAAAACGTGGGTAGCCACTGTTGGAGGTCACCAAGCCAGATGGACATGTCAGTGAGGCAGTAAGCAGAAAAAAAAATGGAAAAGAGCGCGTGCCTATGACCTAAGGTTCGGGTAGAATATTTTAAATGGAGCTGCTCAAGCCTCAGAAGTCGAACTGCTCTTGAAATGCAGATAGCCCGGTGGCGACTGGCACTTTGATGCATGTAAGAAGGGGCTTCGGGACCAGGCGAAGCAAATTTGGTATGGAACCTGACTCGGACGGCACATAATTGCACGTTGGTTATAATCTTCTGACTGAACTCGGCCTGTTTTTGTGGGTCGCTCAAAGATTGACCAGCTGGGATGATTTAATTAAAAATTCAGTCAGCTCTCATCCATTTTTATCTTACTTGGAATGGTTACTCAAAGCTCACTCATACATGGAAAATTATCCACGTCAATTTCACACCAACCAGGTAGGCTTTGATCCAGCCGATCTAAGTCAGCTTCAAAACTCGCTGCAGCGGCTTGCGAAATCCCACCAGGTAGCAGGGCAAGTGTAGCCAGTTTACGCAGCTGTCGCATTAGCTTAGAGCGGAAAGCAAGGGCAGAGATGGCAGAGGGGATCGGATCACGATCGGTTATCGAACGAGGAAGCCGGACATCGTGTCCATCTACCCCAACTGGAGAATAGGTTTTTCCTGAGATTGCGCTAAACAGCCAATCGGTGTTGATGAGGCTGTCTAAAAATGAAATTCAACAATTCAGCTCCTTCAGGAGATTTAAAGACCTTGAAAGCATTATTGCTTACAAAATATGCGTCTCCTATCTTCCGCTTCCCGCTGTGAAAGCTGGGGGTCAACTTGACTTGGATCTCGGTGCTGGTGCATTGTCAAATGGTTGAGAAAAACAGCCGTCGAATCAATATCCTCGATATGGCAAGTGTAATTATTCACAGGGAAGAACTCGCCAGTTGCAGTTTATCACAAGCTTGATACAAAACCCTGGAATTCAAGTTCACCGCGGGCAAAATTTCGTCGTCTTGCCCATACAATACATAACTAAACTCTTGAAAGAGAGGTGAGTGATATCTCAGCGCAATGTTTTCTTGATCTTGTGGTTCACTTGAAAAGGAAGATATCAAAAACTCACACCCAAACAACGAGACAAACACTCCTAAGGGCGGTGAGATCAAGAGCTGCATCACCATTGAGCCTCATTCTCAAGCCTTGAAGCGATCCTTCCAACCAGATTTTACTTTTACCATCAGCCCGTTGAGAATCAGATAGAGATTGCGGTGAGCGTGGCCTCAGCAATCCACCTCGATCGCTCTGGTCTGCCAATGTAAATATTGCCAACATGGCACTTAGCCAACCAGGTTCTAAGAGAGGGGGGACCGGCATTGGAGAAGGATCCACCGGCAGGTGGGGAGGTAGAAGAAGCAGATCGTAGAAAAGCTCGATTTCGAAACGAGTTTGCGGACCGTCAACCACATGATGGACAAGATTCACAAATGATAGGTAAGTCTCAAGGAGTGCGAGGGCTTGGGCCTTAGTAGGTGGAAAGAGAGAGACCAAGCCATGGACAGTTGTTATTGTTTCTTTTTCGGGTATGATTGTGCTGGAGACAAGGGGTGGCGGAGGCAAAGATGTTGAATGTGAGGGATTGAGGCCAATATTTCGTGCGAATTCGGCCCAACCGTTGTTCAACAGGACTAGGACATTGAGCTGTAGTTGCTGGGCCTCCTCGGTCGCGGTTCGTTCGACGGTGGCACTAGAATTGAGTTGCTCCGGGACTTCAACCTGTGGTGGCGAGATGGCACTACCGATTACCAACCTAGTCATCCTGTCGGCCAGATCCTCAGGATGGGTTTTCCCATCTTCCTCTCGTCCAACCGCGTCATCTCGCTCGCCACCCTTGGAACCATCTTGAGCTGCGCGGAAATTATCCGAGTTGTGCAAATCAATGTGTGATATAGAGCCTTGAGCTATAGCCGCCGCTCGGAGAGACTCGATTGTCTGTTGCTGGGCCACGATCATGTTTTCAGCTTCGGCCAATCGGACTTTGAGAGTTTTCGCCTGTTTCGTCCGGGATGATGGGGCACTCGGGCATCTTCACCCAGCAAATCGGCCAATTCAAGCCATCGCAGATGGAAAGATGATAAAATATTGACCTCCTCAGCTGAAAGCCCTTCCCACAGGCCGCTGGTAAGACACGAAGGATGGGGAAAATCACATACAGGCGACCTGTAGATCTGTGCTCGCGAGGAATTGTCAAAGTGTCATAGTAACAACTGTCCACGGTGTTGTGAAGTAGACAAGTCGAGCATGGTTGCTCGAAGTCACACTTCAAGAAAGGTAATCGATTAGGCATCCATTATTAGTATTCCACACGAAGAAGAATTGAATGCGTATTTTCCATGCTTCCATGTGACACAGAAAACAGCAAGATATAATAAAATTGTGGATAAATTATGTACCTTCGACTTTCGACGTTTGCAGGCCCGACAAGCTGGGGGCCTTTGCGGTGGCCTGGGTAGCTTAGTGAGACCAGCGCTCAGGTTGTTCGACATTTGAAATGGCTGTGAAACGGCGAGTGGGATGTATTCAAAATTGCCAAGGTTAAAATGTTTGAGGTCAACTCGGGAATGACATCAAAGGAAATATTAAAGAGTGGAGAAAGGAGAGCGCGAGGAATGTTTGAGGTTACGCGGAGTGTGGGCGTAGTAGGTTGAGGCTGAAGGAAGAGCCACTCTGCTGCAACTTCCAAGAATATATAAATTGAAAATATTCTACATATTTATTACATGGCCCATTCAGTCAATTAGAAGAAAGGGCAAGGATGACTTGAAGCAAGCAAACGAACGGCTTGTCAGGATGGTAGGCGACTCTCGACAGACGGCCCCAACCGGCTCCATACATTTGTTTATGTACGATCGGATTCCAGCTGGCCTCCTTCTGTTCTTGTAGGTTCTTGTTCAAATCACTACTGGTCATGTGCAGGGCCCAGCCAGCAGCGACACAAATAAGCTCATGTACACACACACGTACGTAATACAAAAGGAAGTCGTCGATCATCAGTGAGGCCTGCCTCCAGAAGTCAGATCAATAATAAATACCTTGACCCGCACAAAACCCAGATGAGGAAGAGCGAGAGCGCGCAATGTGTGACTGCATGCATGCCGGACAAGAGCCGGTGGGGTGGAAAGGTGCGGAAAGGAAGGGATGCCGAGCAGAAAAGTCAGAGCCCTCCGATTGAGACCTGGCTTAGCATCATAGCTCACCTTGACGCAAAATCTCCAGAAATGTCACTTTCCTTAATCCTATCTGTCGACAAGTTGAGGCTTTCAGGAGGATGAGATAAATTTTCCGAGAAGAATGACGGACTTGAAACCTTTAGTCCGATGCTAGCTGATAGATCTGCTCAAACTTCAGATAAGCCTGATGAAGGTGTTATATTACATTCTACTCTAAGCAGTCTGACACCCACTCTTTGTAAGACTTGACCCTGATATAGTGATAAGCAATGTCAATAAGGCTTATCATCCCAGGAAATACAAGCATAATGGCGGATGATGTCTAGATGAAAATGAGCCCAGCAAACATCAGCGCACTCAGCTTAGTGGTTAAAGCATCACTCATGAAGTTTGGGGTCACGGGTTCAATTCCTGTAGTGCATATCTATTTTGGTTTATGACAGAAGGAATGGTGACACTGGAGCTTTAGGACGCTGTTTTTTTAGAAGGTAAATAAGGGCAAGATAAAGTTCGAGTGGCGGCGGTTATGTTTGTCAGATGAGAGGAGAACGGTGGGCATGTGCACTTACAGCAATAGTAAAATTTCCTTTTCTTGTTTTCCATAGACAGACTATAAAATCTAGGCAACAACAAGGCAGATGAACCATAGAAAAGTCACGCCGACGGTGCGTGACCAGCAGCTGAATGATCATAGCATTCCCGAAACGCAGCCTGTCCTCGAACAAGTTGAACATGGATAGGGCACCGAGAGGAGTGGCCATGTTAGGCTGTTTATATAAACAGAAAAAAAAAATCAAGAAACGTTGCCCCAATAGTCATCACTGGCCCATCACATTAATGTCGCAGCACATGATACAAGAAGCGCCATAATCACCTGCAGCTACCGGTGAGCTTTTGAAGTTTGTACTCCGCCTCAACTGAAACGTTCGGACTGCAGAGCTTGCTAGAGTCCTGGGCTCGCCTGATGGGGGAGGGGTGACAATTCGATTATCTGGGCGCTGTAAGGGGATCGGGCGATGAAGGCCGATAATTTTCCTCAAGCCAGACAGGGCTGTCGAGTTCCTACCACAAGTCGCGCCATGCCCAGTTCTTTGTCTGTGACAAGGTGGGTCCAGTGGTGGAAATTTCTGACGATAATGGAGGAACATAGGGGGGAACACGGCATGCCTGAATCTACCCGCCTCGACTCAAGTCACGACATATGGGCCGGAAGCACGTCATCCTTCGGGTCCACTCGACAAGACTGGGCTACTCCGGTTGAGTACGGACCCAAGCTTTCCAGCACACCTTTCTGGAAGACCGGTCTTCTGGAAAGCGTTCGGGATGAAGCTTATTAGTGCCAGAAGTTTAGAAATTCATGTCACTCTGGGAATTCGTCGTCCATCAGATTCACACTGTGGCGAAGTCGCAACTCCGCGGAGGAAATTCAGGCCTGCGATCCGGCGCCCCGAGTTTTCCCTACCGGAGCCCTGGGATTGTAACAGAGAATACTTTGGTGATTTAACTTTTTATCTGAAATAGGTTTGAAACGGAAGTGCTACAGCATCGATTATTTTGAACGCAAGCATCTGCTGAGCCAAAATAGCCAGGCCACCACTCCTTATTTTTCAACTAAGAAAAAAAAATCAGAAGCTTTTTATCTGCAAAATAATCAAATTCTACACAAAATAATGCTGCAGCTTTTTTTTTTTTTTTTTGAAAAAGCAAATCATACTTAGCCAGAGTTTTAAGAGGATACTGATCTTTCAATTTCAAGTGGGCTATGTAGAATAGTCAATTCAATTTGAAAGGACTTTCATATATGTAAAATGACACAATTATCCATAACATTTCCTCAGCTTTTCGGCTTAAATTTAGAAACCACTGCTGGCCAATCCTCAAACTTTGGGTTCCAAAGCTGGAAAAGCTGGTGCTACTCTAGTACATTGAATAAATTGCGCCCAAGATTCAGAACTTGAAGATTCTCTAAGAAACTGAGACAAGAAGAAAGAAAAAAACTTGGTTGTTTTACTACGTGACAGATCACTTAAAATTTAATACACAACTGAAACCATGAGGCATGAGTAGAGAGGTAGTGAACCAAAAATCAGCACAAAATATCAATAGTAATAGAATGAAATAATAAATTACTATATCCATTGCACACCAGGAAAATTGAATGATCACTATATGACAAGTGACATCAGTCAAGTACATAGATCTACTAACAATGTGATCAGTTGGTGTTGAGTACAGCTCCCTGAAAAGCACAAAGGGGCCATTGTGCTTAGCTGGTAGTACAACTAGAGCATAGCCAAAGTTCCTCGATGTCACCTGACATCAAGTAATTATTAATTTTTCCTGGTGTCATAGGTGTTTTCTTTTGTACAGAGTGCAGTGATACAAATTTGGAAAGATCTGACAAGGATGCCAATTCACAAAACAGGAAATATGTACAAATGAAGTTGAAAAAAAATATATAAATAAGTTAGGAAATGGATGGATTTCAATTTTGCTTTGTGAGAATCATCTTCACTTTGAATTAAATTGTAATGATTTCATGATGAAAATCCAGTATAATTTTAGCCCCATGTTACTGGCCCAGAGTATCATAGAAAAATAGAGCAAGCTCCTACTCCACAGCAACTGTTTTTTTTAAATAAAAGTCCTGTGAGCTTAGAGTATCTCCACAGGGGGTTCTATCCCAACTTTAGCACCCCCAAACTTGATCTAGCGCTGCCACCAGAGACGCTGAATGGATCTTAAATCTGAAAAAAGCACCCTTGGGAGCTATAGCATTGCTATATCACCTGTGGTCAAACTTTTCATCGCAAATCTTTGTGAATCTTGACCACCTTTCACATCACTCCCCCCAAGTCCACCATCTCAGAATCACATAAGCTGCTAAACTAGCACCCTGTGGTGAATTCATCCCTGGTTTTGGGTACTATAGGCATGGCACAGTTGCCAAACTCTGAGATGTAGCAACCAATCACACCTCCTGTGGTGATGGTCTTAATTGCACAGTATTTTGGTGTGGCCCAATTTTTTTGGGGGGGCCTGGTAGACATCAAGCAAAGAAAGGTATGTACATTCCCACATAATATTTTTGTCTTGAATCACCAAGCCAAACATATTTTGGGAATGCTGTTGTAACCTTTATTTCCTGTTAATGGCTTGGGAAGCCAAATGCAGCCTTAGATTGAATCTGCTCCCAATCCTTTGGCAGATTATTGATTATTTCTGCTGATTTCCTTTCAAGTACTATGTGACAGATTCAGATTGTTTGAAGTCTTTCTTCTTCTCTCAATGCAACCAATTTTTTTATCTCACATAGAGAGAAAACTTAATAAATATAGAGATAAGGCCCTGTTTGGCACCATCATAAAAATGGGTGTAATATTGAGCATTTAATTCAATAACTGCCAAACTGTGGGCACAAATATGACAAAATTGGTATCGAAATGAAGAGTGCTACCTGCTTCATCATTTGTGACATCAGAATGGGCATGTGAGGCTGTCATTAGCCTCACAATATTAATATTACACTTGAAACAGATATAAAGGGTAATAATGCTTTTATGGCCCTAGAGAGAGTCCAATATATGGACTTTTATCTTGTCAATAAAGAAGCAGGAAGTCTTTTTTCATTCTAAATTAATTTTATTACATTTGTGCCAAAAGTTTTGTATTTATTGAATTAAGTGTTCAATATTACACCTATTTTTATGACGGTGCCAAACAGGGCCTAAATGTTAGCAGGCTTCCCCAGCCTGGCATAGTGGGTTACAGTTTGCTGTCAGTCCTCTGATTTGTGCCCTATTTGAACCATCCTGATGGGGAGATTTCAACCTCCTGACCTCATCTTCAGTGGTTCTACTTGTCCTAGTGCCATGAGCTTCCAATACACATAACAATCTCTCACCCGACCGGTCTGAAAGTAAAAATCCCCAGGAGCAGAGCAATAAGCTTAAAAAATGTGTTGGTGAGCAAGTATACATGAATATTTTCAACTTTAATAGAGCAGTGTGGGTTGAATTCAAGAGACAAACTACCCACACTTTATTTTGGAAGATCATATGAAAATGATGGTGATTACAAGGTTTTGAATTTGTTACAGGCCTGTACCAGCTCATAGGCTATCCCCTCTTCCTTTGCAGAGTGTCCACAGTTTGGTATAATCTTGAAGCTAGAAAAGAAAAACAAAATAGTCAGTAAAAGATCATCTGTTTCGACCTGACCCGGATCCATCGTTGGGATCAAATTGTATAACAGGAGAAAAAAATTCATACTCTGCCTCTGGCCATGCTTGGTGTAGCTCCCAAGCTGTTTTCGCTGGACATACACCTATCAAGCAAAAATCAAACATGATATGAGTACAGTGAATTCAATTTACTCATGAGCGTTTTAGTAGCCAGTCTTTTTTAGCAGTATGA
Source organism: Puccinia horiana (assembly GCA_001624995.1). NCBI lineage: Eukaryota > Fungi > Basidiomycota > Pucciniomycetes > Pucciniales > Pucciniaceae > Puccinia > Puccinia horiana. The sequence continues at coordinate 1,237,557 of LWDY01000012.1, forward strand.
AAAAAGTAGTCGTGGATTTTGGACTGACAGTCGTATCGGCCTTGAACGATGACTGCGGGGATCTGTCGGATTTTATCAATTTCAGCCTTCTCCAGTAGTTGCCCGTCTCTCATCCACCCTCCGTGAACAAAATAGTGACATCTTAGATGGGAATAAGAACAAAGAAGAATGTTTGAAACCGTTTTTTGGTTAGCCTGGTACTAGAAAGGCTGAAGAGTCATGAGATGCACTGAACTCGATCCTAGCAAACTTGTCCGAAAAATCATCCTCGTAGGCTTTCTTGATATAATCTGGATCAATCATCAACCGACTTGTTGAGCATTCCCAAACGGACCATCGTTTTGCAGCTTCAGATCTAACAGTTTTGTCATCAGAGGTCAGACGCTTGTAATAAGCTGCAATCATGTCTTTTCTCTCTTCCTGGGGGATGATCGAGACATATTCTTCCCAATCTGAGAAAAAAGACCAGGCAAGCATATAATCAGCAAGTATTATAAACTTGGACCATCTGGAAGATGTAAATAAAACACGACGAAAGACCGACATTCTGGAAAAAGAAAGCTGGTCCCAGGGCCTTGATAGAAGAACTCTAACTCCGCGCGACGGAGAGCAAAGATTCCTCTAAGAATCAATCCTTTAACCCTTTCGGGATGGGCTTGGGCGTAGGCTAATGATAGTGTTGAACCCCAAGAACCACTTTGTACGAAAATTGGTGGAGATGGCAGAGAAGCGAGCCAGGTTTTCAACCGTTTCAATTTTTTTTTCCGAAGCCGACTTTCAATTGATTTCTCTCAGCTTACCCAAACACCACCCATTTTTCGATCTTGAGGTGTTGGCGAATCTTTTCGATATCTTCGACTAAATGCCACGTTGTGTTTTTCTCCAAGCAAGACGGCGGAGTCGACTTTCCTGATCTGCACAAGCCCGTTCGTATTTGAGCCTTCTACAGTTCATCCATGCGTATACGTTGAAAGAACCCACCCCCGTTGATCGAACACAACGATTCGATAGCTTGCCGGATCAAAAAATCGTCTATTAAGAACCACCCGGAGCGGATAATCCAGAATCAGCAGAAATTCTCTTTGGCATTGTCCACACAAACAAACATTAACGTGATGTACTCACCGATCCTCCGCTGAGCACCCACCGCCGGGTCCTGATTATAATATGTGAGTAAGTGTCATGGATTACATTGCCTCCAAAGACAATAATTTAGGTTCTTCTGACCTCCATGAATGAAGACGATTGGGTTCCCTTCAGGATTGCCAGACTGTTCGAGATACAGGGAATGTCTGATATCGAAAGCGGACACATATTTAAGTCTCCTACAGAAAGCGTTCACAGCCGGCTCGTCGCGGGACTCACAGATCTGAAACTTGTAAATGCTCGCTTGAATATGGCTCGATCATCCCGAAGAGGGCGCTACTGGTCATGATTATATGGCTATCGGTTGGTCGTTGACTGTCGTTTGTTGGTGGGTTCCTTGCTCGGCCTGGAGGTGGCACTTGGGGCGAATGACGTCATCCAGGAATCGACGTCGAGAGGCTGCCACGGGCCAAGAATGTCACAGGGGATGTCAGGTCCGTGTAGTGCGCTCCTGCCGCGCGGGAGGCCGGGACATCTTGGCTCGGTCACGAGGCCACAAAGCTGAGCCAATTCGCAAGTCGACAAAAACAAAGACAACGCAACAACTTGACATGGACCTCGCCGACGAACTGCTCAACGATCTCGATGGGGACTCAGGCTCCGACGGGGTGCAAGCCGAAGTAGACGAAGACGGTTTCGCGCGGCCAAACTTGCCGATCTCGATAAGCTCGAAGCGCAAACAGGGCGGAATCGACCAAGACGAAGACAGCGACGACGATGAAGAAGGTCGAGAGAAGGATGAGAAAGTCGGCTTGCTTGGTACTCCGGCAAATGGAACAGAACCTGCCCAGGAGATGGATATCGATGATGTGAAACAGATGGTCTTGACTGATGTCGACGATGTCGGATCGGTCGCCAAGTTGTGGAATAGTCGAACACTTAAAGACGTGATGGCCGTGAGTAGCCTGGAACCTTGTCCCCTTACATCCGTTGTGAATGTCACTGCTCGACCTGAGCTGGGCTGATGTCAATTCTTCCTATCGCACCTTTTTCTTTCTGAACAGAAAATCGAACATTACGCGGAAAATCCTTCTGGCGATACCGCCATGAGCAATGATGCCGCCGAGTACCGGCTAATTGTTCAAGCCAACAACTTGGCAGTCGAGATTGACAACGAAGTAATGGTTGTCCACAAGGTGAATCAGAGATCTTGATGCGATTTTTTTCCGTTCTTCTATCTATCAGCGACTGAAACTTGGTGGCTAGAAAATCTCTAGTTTATTAGGGACCATTATGCACCCCGCTTTCCTAACCTCGAACGGTTGCTTCCCAACCCATACGAATATCTAAGGGCTGTTAGACTGTTTGGAAACGCACCCGACCTCAGCTCAGTTAGAGGTTTCGAAAGTGAGCACCACTATTAGTTGGATTCCATCTTAATCGATTGTGACTGACCTGAAGCCTCCTTTTTCATCTTTCAGGCGTTTTGAGTTCTGCTACAGCCATGATTGTCACAGTCGAAGCGGCTACAGTCTCTGATGATCGAGTTTTGACAGACCTTGAATGGAATCGCGTCGACAAGGCGGTTATAGCTGCTGAAGAACTGGAGGATGCTCGACGGAAGATCTTGGAATACGTAGAATCGCGCATGTCACTCATGGCCCCGAATCTTTCTGCGATCGTCGGTACTCGAACTGCTGCAAAGCTGATGGGTGTTGCAGGTGGTTTGAGTGGGCTGAGTAAGATGCCTTCTTGTAATGTTCATGTAAGTCGTGTCCTATCTTCTTTTCTCCTAACGTTTCCCAGTCTCATCCAACTATCGTCCTCCAGTTGCTAGGTGCCCAGAAGAAAAACCTGGCTACTGGTTTTTCTACCGCCCACTCGACCCACTCTCAACAAAGGCTCCATACCGGTTTTATATATCAGTGTGACCTGGTCCGGAACACCGAAGAACCGTTCAGGATGAAAGCCCAGCGGACGATTGGCGCGAAATGTGTATTGGCTACTAGGATGGATCACAGTCGACAATATTTAGATGGCTCATACGGGCTGAAGTTGAAGGAAGAAATCAAAACGAAACTGGAGAAGCTTGCAGAGCCGCCACCACAGAAGCTAACAAAGGCGCTACCGGTGCCCTCGGAAGGCCCGAAGAAACGACGAGGAGGGAAGAGAGCCCGAAAGGCCAAGGAAGCGCACGCTCAAACGGAGCTGAAGAAGCTGACAAATCGGCTGCGGTTTGGTGAGGCTGAAGAAGAGATCGGCTCGTTCGACGAGACCAAAGGGTTGGGCATGCTGGGTGGGAATGCGACGGGTAAGGTGCGGCTGAATGCCGGCGAGAGTCGGTCACGCGCCAAGCTCTCGAAGGCCAACAAGAACCGACTTGCTGCCCTGCGCTCGAGTGCCGCCTCATCAGGCCAGTCGGCCATCACCTCCGGGACCTCATCTTCATTGGTCTTCACCCCCGTCCAAGGCCTCGAGCTTGTCGACCCTGCCGCCCAGAGAGCAAGACAACAGGCTACGCTTGAAGCTGCTAAGCCCGGCTGGTTCGTGGAGGGAAGGTTTTCGGTTGTACCTGGCAGCAAAGGCAAAGGTGCTTCTACCTTGCTCAAATGATCTATTTGGACTGCCTTTCTCTCTATCGATCTACCCTCTTGGTCCATCAATACTGGATGCAGAAATCGTGTGTTCAAGTAATTTTGTAAGTTGAGCTTGAATGGTCATCAAACTCGTCTCGTAACCATAAATTGCTCCATCTTCATTCCATCCATCCCTCATTTCCTCATCTCATGAAATGTAATTGCGCTCAGCTTTCTGGTTACCATCTCATACATACGCTGGTTACAGCCCAGCAATTCACATGCTTCAAGGTACTTCCACCACGGGTCAAGATGACTTGCAGTTATGTATCAAACCATCTTGAATTGAAATTTGAAGGGAACTTTTTACTCGCCTAGAGAGCTCGCCCATATTATAAGTCTGATACTCTATTCAAGGGCAGAATAAACTTTTGGGATTACCCCCGGAGCCCTAGCTTAACACAAGCCCTCTCAATCGGATTCGGAGGGCCGGTGACCTATGGCTGGTGCAAAGCGCCCCTTCTCCGAAGGTGCGTTTGACGCTTGGTTGGGGCATTTGTGCCCTTTAATTTCTCACTCCCTTAAATACTTGTGTGCCTTTCAGACATAAACATTCGCCCATTCAGGTGCACATTTTGCTGCCCCCACATCAGATCGAACAAAAATTGGCATGTTTCAATCTAAGCAACACTCAGGAGTCCCTTGTGCCATTTCCAACACCATGGGAAATCTGGGCTCACTCACACAGACCTATTGTAAAAAATGAGTTTCCTTTTGATTTCACCAAGTGAGAAAATGAGTTTATTATAAATTTCATGGAAGTGGAAAATGAATGTACTCAAAACGTATCAATGCTCAATTCACTAGGAACTCACCAAGGATGGGTTTTAACCTCACTGGAAGTTGAATGTAAATGATTTTGTACTTCAGTAGATGTGGATTGGTGTGTGAGCTGACTTTAAAAGAAACAGCCAGCCCCCAACATCTCACCCCATAATCATACTCTATAAATTATAGTCCATTATCAGTACTAACTATAGCCCATAGTCTATATTCCATAGCCCATAGCATATAGTCCATAGTCCATAGTATATCATAGTCCATAGTACATATTGCATATTGCATATTGCATAGTCCATAATCCACAGTATGAAAGCAACAAGTCATGATGCATAATCCATAATTCACAATTTTGGATCCCAAAGCCATATCTGTTCAGGTAGGGTGATCTGAAAGTAAAAAAAGGCTTAGGTGACAGAGATTATTCTCTTTTTTTCTCTGAAATTCAAGTGAAATTATTTGAGAATCATATCTGAGAAACAAAATGACAAATTAAATCTCAACTATACATGAAAGCTGAAACTGCCTTGCTAGATGATTAAAGAAATGACTGTAGAAGATGAGTATTTTCATTTAGAATAGTAAGACAGGCAACTCATGGCAAGAAAAACAAATCATATTCCTCATAAAATTCACAATGACATCCAATATCTTCACATGTAATAATAGCTTGATGAGAGGTAGCTTGCTGCATGGTCATGGTGCATATGTATTTAGATGTGGCCAATTAATCATGAAAGATTTGTTGACCTTAAAAAGATTGACAACCACATAGTATCCAGTAAGATTCTTGTAGGGATCATTTGCAGTAAATTTATTGAATATTCTCCCAAAGCTTGGCTCATTGCTTTGATGAAAGCAAATTGTGCTGTTTCTGGGATTTTTTTCATGGATAGTTAACATTTTTTTCTTCCAATGGACGGTGATTTCATGGTAAATACATGATGGGGACACCAGTTGAGATTTTTTTAATATATCCCAGTGTTGAACTATGCAGATTGTTGAGAACCATGCAGCAAACAGATTAGCGCTGTTGTGTACAATAAGCACCGCCATAGCTGATGTTCTGAGGTATACATCTGTCATAAAACAGACTCAGAACTCAGGATCTTCCTTGCATTTTCTAAGGATGCTTTACGACCTCAGCAACTTTCAAAGCTTTTGGTTAATCCTCAGGTTGCATATGACATCACCTATGCACCCTCAGCAATCTTCAGTGCTCTCTCGAAGTTACTTTCCAAACCTTCAAAGATTCAATAGCACGTTGCTTTTCAGTTATGAAAAAAAAAGCAAGACCAATAGCCCTCTCACCGTTCTTCCTTTACTTTTGGCATTGATTCTTCATGCGCTTAACTTCCTTTTCCGGATTCGCGCATTCCTTCTTTGAACTTTCGAACTTCAACACACAGTCCTCGAACTTCGAACTTCAATTCACTCACTCTTGCACCCATTGCACTTACCCTTGCTTGGTCCTCCCGTCATGGACTCGCCTTACTGTTGTTTGACCTCAGAATCTATGACACCTCCCTTTTCATTTCTTCTGCTTTGACCCTATGACCTCACATCTTGTTTGAACCTATGTCATACCTTTGTAGTCTCACTTGTATTTACTATATAAGCTGTCTGCTTCCATGCTTTCCATCTTTCTTCATCAAAATAAGATTATAGTTTTTAGCATAACCTGAACCTGCCTTCTTTGAGCCTTCTCATTGCAAACCCTTTCAGTGTTCTACTCTAAGTCCCTCTGAGCCTAAATAACTCTTCCTCGAAACCAAGAAGATCTTCAAACAGTCAGTCCTCTCTTCAAAACTATCTCTTTCCCTTTCCTTCCTTCAAATAGTGCCCACCTGTCTCTTGTACAAGACGCTGTGTGACAACATCATCACTATGATATGAGACAATGATAAAGAAAAGAAAGAAAGCAAATAAATAACAAGAGGGAAAGGAAGAGATTAGCAAGGCAATAGGATTCTGGATGAGGATGGTTCTGGAGAGAGGAGATGGTCCATGTATTCACATTAGTTGGATGCACTGTCCTTGTCCTGCCTAAATTGAGGCAGTCTGGCCCTGTTTTTGAGGAAGAGTGTGGTGCCTTTAAAGGATTGAGTGTTGTGGAGGAGGGTTCTGGTTGAAATTTTGGTCAACTTTACTAAAATTTGCAAAAGGCAGCAATTTTAAGTGTACATATACTACCAATTATTTCCTAGCTGTCATGTTGGTCTGATCAGGGTGGGCCGGTACACTGCAATCAATGGAAAACACCTTTTAGTGTATTGGTTTATTTTTTCTCACAGAATTTTGTATTGTTATTTCATTGGTTTCAGAAAAGCATCAAACTAAGCAATGGAATGTCAAATTATGAGGTTAGAGATTGGTTAATGGATGGATATTTGGTAAATTGTTTTTGATTATTTAACAATAATTCTGCCACTACACTATCAATACAACAACACTAACAATAGATTTGGTTATTGTTAGTTTCATTTTGGCCAAAATTGCAGCTAACAGTATCTTTTTGTTTGTGTATCTAAAAAAACTCACAATACACTACAATAAAAATACTGATAGTGTAACTGGACCATGGTTGGTCTGATCCGGTGGGTCTGGGAAAAACTGGGCTTAAACCATTTCTACTGTTTTGCACTGATGGGGAGATCTGGTGTACCAGAATGATTGCAGAGATGACAAAGTAAGACTTTAGAGGTCAATCCTTTTTTTAAAATGAAATCCCAGATGGCTAGCTACAACTCTGCAGTGTCGGATTTGGTCAAGTGGTGGAATGACTCTGCTACAGTGGCTCGAGAGTCGAATCTCGAAACCTGCAAAATCAAGAGGAAAGTTCAAATCTTCTCAGGCCAGACGTCCGACAAAGTAGGTAAGCCTCTCCTTCGGAGAGGCTTAGTTGAGCTCGTGTATGTACACCATAACTTGGCTGTCGCTCCATTCCTCCTCATTTGAGTTGCGCCGGGCATCAGCGCGAAACAACGTTTATTGCCCTGGTGCAACTTCAAGTCTTGGTAGTAATTTTGGTCAGTGGTTTTGGGGTATACGTCAGTCATCAGTCCAAACAATATTTGTAGCTCTGCAGAAGCTTTTGGAAGGAATTTCGGAACTGCTCTCGTGATTGAACCTCCGCCTCATAACCTCCGCCTCATACCATAGGTCCTGTGCCCATCTGGGAAACAGGACCAGTCGGACAAACTCACTCCCAAGACTGATCAGACTATTTGGTAAGCGGCTACTAAGCCGGTCACTTACAACAGCGTGATCGATGGAATCCGGGACAGGATTCGCAGCCCAACCCTGTCCAAGTTTCAGCGGACACCAACCTATAATACTTTCTCTTTGACCATTGCCCCTCGGCAGTATTCGACAGGCTTGCGCTTTACCATCAGAAGGTTGTGAGTCATGATTTAAAAAAAATTTATCTATACTCGCGACGGGACGGATGTCACCGACTATCAAGTTGGCCAGCATACTTCAAAACAAAGCGGCTTCGGGAAGTTAGGATTGGGTGCAGACGCACTTTCAAACTTTTCCTGTAAGCTTCGTGGGCAAAAGCCAAGATCTCCCTCAAACAAAACCGCAATATTATTTTAGCCAACTGCAATAACCAAGAGTAATCAGAGGGCTCTTTGAGCTCTAATTCAATATCAGCCGGCTTTTCATCTCTTGAACTTGTCCGCAATGTCAATTTGTTCAAAGTACCTGCAGCGGTCAGTTGTGTTGGTAGCTATGTGCCGGTTGCAACCAGTTCAGGGCGCGTTCTCACGGTTCCTTTCGTCTGGGGCACCGCAAAGCATGACTGAGCCATTGATTGAAAAAAGTTTGTTAAATTTCCCTCCACATCAATCTAGCGGGACTGATGTTAAATGCAACTAAACCAACCTTCCTCTGAAACAAAAGATCCCGGGCTCTCGGTGACCCACATACTCAGGAACCCAGGGTACTTCCCAACTCTGGAAGACCAAGAATTTGTGATGCAACGCATTGCTTGTATCCCCCAGCTTGGAGATATAAGCGGCATGCTTGAAAAAAATTGTAAGCTCCACCAACGTATTCATCATAGAAAACCAAGCCAACAAAGAATTCACGTACACCCATTCTACTAGCGGTGGATCAGGAAGCAACTGAAGAACAAAAAAAAGGTGATTTCCCTTCTAGTTGAAATTCAATAACTTCTGGCACTGTGTATCTTGATTGATAGCTCTTTTTAAATTTCTCTCATAGAATTGATGAAGGAAGATTTCAAGTCTCTAAGACAATCTATGCAGCAATTTTACAAATTGCCTGGACTGTTGCATAACATCTTGCTCAAGACTGAAAAATCTTATGAATCTCTCAATGTAAATATTGGAAAATTAGAAAACATACACAGAATAATTAATTCAGAGCTTCATGCATTGAAGGGAGAAAATTTAATGTTGTATCAGTATGTCCAAACTGCTTCTCATGATTCCAAGACTTAATAAGATTTCATGGATCTAACTTCCTCCTCATTTTTTGAGAGCAGAAATCCACATACATCAATCAGAGGACCAAAATCTCAAGAAATTTCAAACATTTTCAAAGCCTCCATTGAAAGCCTGTGTTCTATCATACTTGATATGAGAGCTGTATTCAAGGTTAGATCATGTGAAAAAAAGTTATTAGATCTGCAAAGGGTTGTGTTTCAAAGCATACATTACCTCTTAAATCATCAGCTCATAACTCCAGAATATCTTGGCTCTCTTTTTGAAAGATTTGATACCATTATGGACATTTCAAGACATATTTTTCAGTCTTATACATATACTCAACAAGTTTCAAGAAATATGCTCCCTCAAAGTAGCCAAAACATTCTTCAAAACTGGCATTTTTGTTTTTTCAAGGATATGTTAGAAGGTGAGGAACAGCATTTTTTTATGAATTCAGCTTGATTCAAAGTTTTGGCTGAGATACCTCTTTATTTTAATACCAATTCTAAAATAGGTCTTGGAAGAAAATACATCAAACAGTTCTCATACAGCTATACAAAAATAGTTTTTGAGCACTACAACTATTTGCCTGATTCAGAAAAGAATCAAGAATTGAAGATAAAATTAGAAAGAATTTCAAATAACATATTTCTTAAAGGAAAATTTGATTCTATATTGTATCCAACAAGATTTTTGGTGTCTTTGTATTATAGCTCTGGAGCTATGAATGAAATTTTTCAAGCCTTTTCAAAAATTCAAAAATTTGAAGAAGATGAAGGAAAAAATTTAGAATTGACACTTTTACTACATTTTATAGAACATGAGGCAAATTACCATCATCAAGAAACTGAAAAAGTTCAAAAATTCATTAATTTTCAAAATAAGTTTTATTTGATGTCCACAAGTAGCCAATTTCTTTCCCAGCTAGAAAATATTCAGATTTACTTGGAAAAAAACTTCCCAAAATCTAATTGGTCAAAAAATTTTAATCTTCATTCAGCCATCACCAAGGAGGAATCAATCAAAAATATTGAGAAATTGGAAATTCTTGCAAAGTATCTTAAAATGATTGAAGCAGAATATTATGAATTTTCTTCTGGTATCAAATATTCAGACCCACTTTACAGGTACTGCCAGTATGGTTTGATTCAAGATAGTATCCAATCTATTAAATCAAAGATGATAGAATTGAGTAAACAATATGAGAAGTTTGTTTGATCAAGAACCAGTAGGTTTGATATGTTTCCTTTTTCTGTCTTCAATGTTCAGTGGATAGGGTCCAGGGACATGGGAAGATTTTAATTTCATGTTTACACTTTAACTTTTAAAATTTGGATGTTTATTTTGCTTGTTGAAACTTCTATTTCTTTTATTTTGTTTTTGATTCTTTTGTCTTTGAATAGAGCTCTTTGGAATTGATGTGAAGCCAATTGTTTTCTAGCTATCAATGAATTAATATTGATAGAGGAAAAAAACCCTTCCAAAATTGACTTGGGTAGAAATTCTTAAATTCCATACAGCAAAGAGTAAAGAGCTGTCATTGGAAAAGATGCAAGAGCTTGAAATTTTGGACAACTAAATGAAAAGAGCTGAGTTAGGATGAGTAATACATAATATTTTTCAGCCTCTATGTTACTAAAGACCCATGTTTAAATCTTCCTTCCATCTCTATTATGTTGTGTTTTCAACAAATTTTGGAAAATTGTACAATCCACTTTCTGTCACAAAAACTGACTTTGGTACATCCTGACACTGTCTTTCAAAATATTTAATTCACCACCAGAATAATTGGCTGGGTTTAGCTTTTCCCAGTTTTAATGGGATAGATACCCTTGAACCAGAAAATTGCCCAGCCAATTGTGTTGTTATTCATGGCGCTCTTTCAGCTGAGCTACATAATTGGCGGTCTGTGCCTTTTTGGCAACGATTAATTCTCCAATGTCCCCCGCTTGGAAAGATGATTCCGGGCAGTATCCCCGATCCCCGTCAGGAGATTCGGGTAGCCCTGGGTGCACTTGAAGTTTTCACCGGTGCGACTCCGCCCAATCGAGCCCAACAGGAACAGACGGCATCAATCACTCGTCTCGTAAGTCAGTCCAAACTCAATGTTCTAGTCTTCTCGGAAGCGATTTTAATATTTCTAGCCGTTCTGACCTTCGTTCTCATCCCTTTCGTGTTTTTTGGAAAGGAAGGGCAATCAAAGCACTCGATCTTGTTCAAGTAACCATTCACAGACGCATAAGATGGACGCTTCCTCTCTCAGCTCGCAGGACTCTGCTCACTTGAATCGTCTGATCCAACAGAAACAGATGAAGGATTTCTTAAAGCTGTATTCATCCTTGGTCGAAAGATGTTTTACCAGTTGTTGCCAAGATTTCACCTCGCGTGCCCTATCTTCCAAGGAGGCAAGTGTTACACATTACTTCTCTACTGATTTGAATCACAACTTCATGATCTCTCTAATATTATATCTGACATCTACTCTTTCCCGTTCTGCGTTTCCTTCGCTTTTACAGGAGAGCTGTGTGAATAATTGTGCCGATAAATTTTTGAAACATTCCGAACGAGTCGGTGCCAGATTCTCGGAGCACAATGCTGAGATGATGCAAAAGAGACCATAATCAACAAGTCGTTCGTAATCCTCACTGAACCTTGCGTCGAGGCCACACCTTACCCAAATTTCTCAAGCGGCAACTTAATTCAACAACAAAGAGCAATCGAGAATCCAAACGTTTTTTATTATCTACTCATCTTTAACTAGATTTCTTCTGTCCCGTGTCACTCGGATACCCATATCGAATGTCCTTATGAAAAAAATATGCATAGAAAATATTACCCCCACCTGCTATCGATTACACGCCCAGTCAATGGCAAGAAAGATGAGTGCCTAATTCTGATATTCAAAATTCGTTGACAGGATTACATCCGAATTCTTCACCAAGTGCGTGTTGAACATAAACCGAGCTGCCAACCGGGGTAAAGCTTGTACTGCATGGAGAGTTGGATCGTAAGAAGTTTAGGTCGAAATTTACAGTGGACTCATTGTGGACTAGATTGCAGCCAACATCACACACCATTGGCCATGTATGTATGCTGCCGCTTTTACCGATCGCGACATGATCGACGTAGAAACTGCGGGTTGGGGGCCAACCGCCATCATTTCCAGTAGGACCTGCACACCCTTCTAGTGCTACTACTCTGGATGCCCAAGGATGATCTGCGTAGTCCGGCAGGCCCCCAGATATTTGGATATTTGAGCTTGCAATGGGCCCAAACTTTCTCGGCCGGAGCGTGTTCGGCAGGTAAGCTTGAACGCGCTGGGGCAAAGCGGCTCCAGGTTCGGTGGTGCCTAACCATGAGAGTACATACTCCGCTACTTCCCAGCAAATTGCTGTCCACTTCATGTTCCAGTATCAATCCATGTTTGGTTTCCTAGTTGGCGCGAAAAGTGGAACCCAAGGGCATCGCACCTCATCTAGCATGTGTAGGTGGTGGGTGTCTTGAAGCAAATTGACACTAATTTCACTAACTTGGATACTCAGTCATTTCTGACCCCTGTCATGGCTCATGTTTTATTTGTTGAACTCAGTTATTTTTTCTCTGCATGCTGTATCTTTTGAAGAACAGTTTCTTTTTCCCGATCTTGAGATTATTAGTGTGTCGGATGTTGATGACTATCCCCCCCAAAGAGCGCGATGGAGCAATCAACCTTTGACATGTCGATATGCTCATCCTCACAGGTTATCAGCTGACTCCTGCCCAAGACCTTCAACTGCGAATTTCCAGCTCTCTAAATTTCGATGCAAACTTGGAGAACTGACAAATGTTGTGTACGCCCTGCTTCCCCTACCAAAGCTTCCATGGATCACATGTGAGCAGTAGGCAGGGAGGGTTCTTCCTGCACTCTGGCATGCAGGAGTCCGCGACCAGACGTCGCCTGTGCTACTGACTAAGGTGTGAGCTGAGATGACCTACAAAGTTATTACGATGATGGAGAAAATAAAGACAATAATATGCCGGTACCATCTTGTACCGGAAGATTCCGACCCTACCGGCCTTGAATTCTCCCTGGAGCCAGCCGAGCTTGAGTTATCGGTCAAAGTTCCTCCGATGACTGGAATCTTACCCTTTTGCATACTATACTGGACAACGCCGACAGAATACACCCCGGCCGCTCTCGCGCCCACCGCCAGCAGGTTAGACTGAGTTGAGCGATCAGGACTATCAAAAGAAAGCAAGTAAATAAACATTCAGTGTGCCAATGGCTACGAATCGTCCTTGATATAATTTATATTTGATTTGTAAGGCATGATTGAAAAAAATCGACACAGAGTTTGGTTGAAGGATACAAACGATGCAGGGTGCTCGAAAAAGAGGCCATAACGGTGAATTCGAAGTGGGCCAACAGGCCTGATGGCATGCGATAATTCACTTCTCAGGGGGAAGGATTTCTGATCTGGCATTGCAAGATATTGACAACCCACAAGCCAGGCCAGCCAGTGGGAAAGCAAACGAAGCTGACCACATCACCCAACTCCGGTGGTTCGATGACTGTGTTGAAGAGATATGGTCTGCAAAGCAAGGAAGTAGGGTTGGGGATAGGACAGTAGAAGAGTCCAAACAGGGAAGCCACAACGAGTCATGCCCTAGAACATGGAGCTCACGAAGGCCCATAAAAACCGAGCACTTTCCGCTCATTCTTGTCCTCCTCATCCCATCCTCCATCTTGCCATCGCACTTCAGGTCAACGAATCCTCATCAACTATCAGCACCGCTTTCCAAAAAACTTCATAACTTCTCAAGATGTTGTTCAAATATTTGATGGCCACAGTTGCCCTTGCTGGTGAGTTGAACTCTCAGAAAGAGAATTCCATCATGCCGCCAGGTGCTGACTTGGTTGCCACATCGTCCCTCTCTCGCTTTAGCCACTGCGATCAGCACACCTCCTCCCGTGATCAAACCAGCGGTGACTCTGGCCAAATGCCAGACCGTGATTAATGAAGTCAAAGCGCCCGTTGCTGCGTCTTGCGATGCTGGCAAGATCGAGGACGTCAAGTCTCACTTGAGCAAGGTTCAACAACCAGTCCAGACCCTCTCGACCAGCTTTACTGCTAGCTCAACCCTTACTGTCCAGAAGAAAGTCGTTGTAAGTAGTTTTACGCTCATCTACACCAGCTTAGTTATCTGAGCTCCTGACCAGCACTATTTTACCTTCCCACTCAGTCTAAGTACTCTTACGAGTTTGTACAAGTGCTCGTCAAATTCCAGGCCGTCTTGAAGGTGATCTACAAGCACCCAAAGATCAAATCCGGTTGCACTGGTGAGTGTGCCTCATGTTTTTCAATTGCCTATCTCCTTGAGGAATTGCTGACGAGCCTTTTTACGTTCCGCCAGACGTTTACGCGAAATTCGATTACCACTTCGACAGTATCTGCACTGAGCTCAAGAAGCACGGTGTGGAGATCTACAAGCACATCCACGCCGAGGCCAGTCTCGACTTGACCATCTGGGAGAGCTCCGGATTCAAGTTCCACAAGAAGGGCGACTACAGCTCCTGCGGCTCCATCGGCCATTAACTATCTTATCTTTCACATCAGCGAACTCTTTTCTCTCTTATTTATATAGCAGTTGGCCCCACGAATCTTTCTTCGTTGTAACACAGCAGTAGTTGTCTATCAATGGAAAAAATGGTTTCTATCTATGTTCTCAAACCCGTTCTAAGACTACGGAAGGTAGATAAGCACACGCCAGGCGTTGCAATTGAGCAGGTGAAAAAGCTCGCCTGGGGCTGAGTCGAAAGTCGCTGTTAGTTTGATTGCTTGAAGAACCGTTTCAAATGAGGGTCAGAATAACTTGTGAGGTTGGGTTTGGTTTGGATAGGAAAAATATTTATCTCGGGATGTTGAACTACAACATGTCTACAAATCTACCATAACAAGCCGAGAGGGAAAACGAATCAGCCAACGTGTGAAGAGGATGAGGTCAAACAGACCGAGAAAGAGGAACTGGCCTTTCTGCTGCCACTATGTACGAAGTATGTTCCGATTTATCATCTTCGAGGTTCCAGGCACATCTTCAGACTAGAACACCGGCATGTACTCCTTTAGACCAGAAGACAGATACTTCTTCAGATTGGGAGGGACCTTCGAACACCACACAGACCTAAACAGACCCACCCGGAAATTAACATTAGGCTCAAATGCATACGGAGCAAGTCTTTTCTTCAGACCACAAGACAGGTTTCTGTGTTCAAACCTGTTCAAACCTGTTCAAACGTGTTGTAAGCGGATATGTAAACAATTTCTCTGTGCATACAGTCTCTGCTCACAGTAGGCCATCCTAGGCCACCAATAGCTATCAATAGTTCTTCAGATCAGAAGAAAGTTCTTGTACAATAGTTGTAGTTCTTCAAACTAGGAGACAGTTTTCTGTGTTCAAACTTGTTGCAAGCGGATATGTCAATACTTTTTCTGTACGGTCTGATCTGCTTATAATAACCCAGAGCAATCGCCCAGGAGAACTATGACTGCGAATCCAACTGGCCAACAACTTCAGCCAACCCCATATCATCATCTTGATCCGACGTCTCAGCTCCCGTCACCTCCCTCTTTCCCCTTTCCTTATACCAGCGACACCCCCATTCTCGGGGTTGTTACTTCTATTGACGACTTTTCTTCTCTCGAGCATTCCTTCGTAGATGGAAGAACGCATTCTGGAGCGGAAGATGTAAGATCAGATCGTGTAGCGACCTTGGATGCCAGTAATCATCAGCATCCTTCTGCGCTGGCAATTTCCAGCCCCGCCTGGGGCCGAAAACTTCGACGAAAGAATGGTGAACCTCAACGACCGGAAGCTGAGCATTTGGCTGAAGCAAGAGTGATCTTGAATTTTGTAACGAAGCATTGGAATTCCGAATTCCAGAAATTTCATTTTGGTATCAAGGATCCGGGTACGATGTATTCGATGACAAGATTAGGGTGCTCTCACACTTTGCGAATTTTGTACGGCACACCACCTATCTTGCTACTTATCACATCCTCCGAGACCAATTTACTCCGCGGTATCGCACCCTCCTAGACCAACTTACTCCGCCGAGGGTGGAGAGGTGGGTTTCTCAAGCAACCACCCTAAATGTTCAACAAGTCCTGAATTGGATGAAAGCTTTTTGGAAACTTAGTTCCCGGCACGAACTGCATCTTGACCCTAAGTATGGTGCCCGGACCCGGAAAGATCCACACGGGTCTGCGCACCTGTGGAAGATTCCTAAGTTGTTCCGAAACACCAAGTTCAACACTGGAACCCATGGCTGCATCCTGTGGTGGCAGGCATCTCAGGAAATCTTTTGCTATTGGAAAGAGAATAAAAACCCTATTCACATTGTTGATATTATTGATGGTGTCGTGGTCTAATCGACGTCGGACTGATCCAGAATGAATGCGCTGCAAATATTCAATTTTCACTTTAATCTGAATGTATCGGACCAAAACCTTAATCTCAAAATTCTCAGAACTCAAAACAAAGAACCCGTCACACCAACATCCCAGTCTTACATATTTACATAACATTCTCAAATGAAGAAAAGACTGATAAGCACGTCTCATCAAATAAAAATCATTGAAGAATCCTTTTCCTTCTATCCCAATTCAATCTTATCAACATTTATTTATTTATTTCAATATCCTTTAATGTTTCTGTTGTTTCTTTTCTCATTTGTATAATTAGATGTGAGCTTAGTCAAACCAAATCTGTCTGTGTTGTCAGAGAATAAATTAAAATCATATCATTCATAATCAGGTGCAAGATCTCATTTCTTTTTATTTCAATCTTCTTTTCTACACTAGTTTTTCCTCAGATTTTATTTTTATCATACAGTCAAACCTGTGATACCACTTGCATGTGAAACCACATAACCCCCATACCACATAGGGTTTTCAAAAAACCCTCAAACTACATAAATCCTATGTGGTTCTACAGGCTTTCTAAGTGCATAGTTATGCAGTTACAGGGGCAACATCTCCTACTGCATACCCAATCCACTCCACAGACTAGGGGGGTATGACTATAATTGCTTTTGTCATGTTCCTCTTATTTTCTTATCAATTTCAATTCACACATTTATAACATTAACGAGTGAAGACAAGACCAAATTGTTGTTTTAACACGTCCTTCATCCACATTCTCACTACTTGTAAATCGACAAACTGTCTCTTCAGGTGTGTGCTTAGTCAAAATGAATCTGTTGTTGTTTTAAGAGAATAATTCAAAATTAAATCATTCATAATCAGGTGTTTGTAAATCCAAATTTGAATTGTCTAAAACTTTCCAAATTTTTCAATCTGCAGCAAACTGTTGTGGTATATCAAGAGTATATAGATAGTTTTAATTATCTCTGTGGCTGGAGGAGACTGATGTGGTCTCCTCTGGCTGGCTGAGCCGCAGCCAAGCAGACTGTGTGAGCTATGTCACAGCACCCCCCCCCCCCTTGCCCCTACCCCTCAGCATGGATCCAAGACACCTGCCAGGGAGGGCCTGACTACATAAAAGTATGGAATTGTGAGAAAAAAAGAATAAGAGGGAGTGGGAAAATGTTGAGATCCACGGCTCTCCTAATTCCTCTAGTCTTGATACTCAAAGTTGAAAGTCAATAACTTCCTCCATGCACAAGCTCTTCTGAGACCTCTTCACTCAAGACCTTCCCGCTCTAACCTTATCTCTTTTCTATTTAAAGATTGACTCTTGCCAACTCAAACTCTTTTCCTCAGGGAATTCCACAAAAGCCATCATCTCAGATCTTGTTTGTTCATAATCATCAAATACTCAAGAACTCATCTTAAAATATTCAATTCCCTCACTTTGATTCATCTGCACATCAAAGACAATTTGTTCTATGAAGCTCAAAAAACAATTCAAACCACCAAAACTTCCCATCTTGGGGTAGTATGTTATTCACTCCTTTCATCAAATTTCTAACAACTTTTCATTCCTCAGTTCTTTTTGTTTCTCTTTCCTTCTGCTCCATCTCAGCTGTCTCATTAAAGTGTTGCGCTTGTCTCAGAAGCTCTGGGTCACTATGCAGACCGCTACACTACAAAATTTGCTAAACATAGCATAGCATAGCGGCACTTTTTTTTGCCACCAACACTGTAGCATCAGCTCTTTGTTTGCGGTCCTAGGGGCCGCTACACTGCGCTACAGCCCTTTGTAGCAGGGTTTTGCCACTAACAAGGGCTGTAGTGCAGCGGGTTTTTACCGCTAACAAGGGCTGTAGTGAAGCGTAGCAAGGCCATTATAGGGGTGCAAGTGTGTAGCAATAACAATGTCACCACTAACATCTAATGTAAAAACTTTTAGCTGCTAGTGTTTTTTTGCTACTGGTAGCGTAGCGACCCAGCCTTGATAAAAGTGATGGATTTATTCCTTGGATCAGAAAACTGTCATGCCTCCCCATCCTCCAAGTTCCAGGGAGTGACATGTCACAGACATGTCATCACATCCTTGATGAGACAAAGAAAAATAAATAGAAAGTGAAAAAAATGAGAAGAAAAAGACAAAAAGAAAATCTACACCCAATCTCAAACAACAACTAACCAACTAGAGAAGAAGAATAGCCAGAAATTAAGAAGCAAAAAAGAAAAGTAAAAATAACAATAAATAAGAAAAAATAAACCAAACATAAAAGAAACTATGCTCTTATGACCAAGAAATCAAACAAGATAACAACCACATAATAAATAAAAAATAGATAAAATCAATCATGAGAACATTAGAATGAAATATGAACATCTTGAAGCATTGGTGTGAGTCTTAATGGATCTTGAATCTTGATGGTTGAGATTAGAATTTAATGGGTGGGCAAACCCAAACTTAACTAAGTCCCTCCTTGCCTGAGGGACTTATGACTAATCAGGAATTCTTGCATGAGACCTTTGGATATTCAATCCGCCTCCGCGTGATATTGAGTCACAAACACACATCTCTCACATTCAATCCTCCAGACCCATCCACCTTCCATAATTTACATATTTTTTCCTATTTGATAAAACCTTCTATTCATATCCAAAAAAAAAACATTCGAAAAATTTGAATAAAAATTATAATAGTTGTGATGATGCATACATCACAACATTTCATTTGACTGGTTTGTCAGTACCGCATTGTGCACCGATCCAACGGCTTTGGGAGCCAAATGGAGCTATGCATCAGTGATTGTGAAAAAAACAAGCTTTTGAGATCTGCATCAAAAAAATATACACAAATACATCCAAAGTTGCTAACTGTTAGAAAGATAAGGATCAAAAGCTGAGTTACACAATCCTGCTCTTTGCACTTTTCTCTAGCTGTATTGCCCAATTGTCATGGAAGACTTGGTCATCCTAGTCGCAACTACTTAAGACGACTTGTACCTTCTTGTCAAGAGGTTGATTGTGAGGTCTGTAAGATGTGTAAAAGCACAAAGCTGCTGTTTTGAGGTAAATTTTCACCTACGTCAAACATTCTTGAAGATATCCATCTAGACCTTGTTGGACCCTTCCAAACTAGATCAATTGGAGGTTCCCAATATTTCTTAACCATTGTAGATGAACACTCCGGTTTCAAATCAGTTAAATTTCTCAAGCACAAATCAGAAACCCTTCATAAATTTGAAGAATTTGTGTTGTGGGCTGAAAATCAAACTGGCCAGAATATTAAGAGGATTATCTCTGACAATGGTGGTGAAAAAGACTCTCTTCTTTGAAGATTTCTGGCAGCAACAAGGCATATCTCAATTCTTCTCTCTGCCTCATACTCTGGAGAACAACAGCATCTCTGAAAGAGCCAACAGAGCTATATTGAACAAAGCTAGGTGCTTATTTTCTCAGGACAATTTGTCACAAATTTTCTAGGCAGAAGCCATTTTATTGGCTGTCTTGCCTAAGTCCTTGTCCCTTCTTCTGTAAGAGTTGAAAAACTTGCTTCTCATTCAGAAAAAGCTATCTTTTTCGGGTATGCAAATGATTTTTCAACTTACCATTTTCTGAAAATCAAATCAAAGACTCTTTGCACAGCCAGACATGTCACTTTTGACAAAAAAATGTAATTACCTTCTCTAGAAAATGACTCTTTGGAAGAATCCAGCTTTCACTTGAATACTTTCGAGGTTATTTCTGCAGAAGATGATTCTGAATCCAATGAAAACACTTTTCTGCCCTTCCCTAATCATGAAACCTTGTAGATGAAGCTGTTGATCAGGTTGATCAACTTGCTCCCAATGAAATTATCGGGGATGTATCCTTGTCAAACATTGTCACTCATTGCCGGAGGGGGGTACCAGAAGTGCACATGGCAATAGTGTTCAAATCTGAATCTGTCGATGATGTTTTTTCATACAATAAGGTGATGAACATGCCTGATAAAGAAAAGTGGACAGCTGTGTTGGCTAAGGAGAAAGATAACTTGGGTAGCTATCATGTTTGGGACGTGATTGATAAATCAAAAGAAGACAAACCTCTCAATTTAATTTTCACCTGGGTCTTTAAGATCAAACCCAAATCATCCAATCAACTAAAGGAATATGAGGCACACCTTTGTGTTCAAGGATTCAAGGAGGTTTTTGGTCAAGATTACAAAATGACCTTTGCTACCACCGGGAAACTTATTTCTCTGTGTCTTCTCATTGCCTTCTCACTCCAAAGAAACTTTCAATTCCATCATGATCAAGAGGATGTCAAATGTGCTTTTCTTAATGCACCCATTCATGAAAGGATCACACTTAATATTCCACTGGGAATTTATGATCCTTCCAACAATATTCTCATTCTCCGTAAAGCTTGTTATGGCTTGAAGCAAGAACCTAAAGAGTGGCATCTCACTCTCTCATTGTGGCTACTGTCTGTTGGTTTCAACAGGAGTTACGCTGAACCCTGCGTCTTCAGGTCCAAAAACACATGGCTATATGTGCACATTGATGACATAGCTATCTTCAGTCCTCAACCTGAAATATTCAAGAAAATGCTCAGTAAACGCTTCAAGATCAAAGATCTTGGTAGTGCCAAACATTTGTTAGGCATGAAAGTCAAACAATGTCCTGAATGTATCCATCTTACACAAACTCACTACATTGTTGAAACTCTCCTTAAATTACACTGTCAAGATCTGATACCTTTAGCCACTCTGATGATTCCTGGGTACAATCTAGTTCCTGCCTCAGAATCCGAGATTGTTGATTTTAAGAAACTCAACATAAAATATGGAAGTCTCATTGGAGCTCTAAACTATCCAGACATCACTTTCTCCATTGGATGTCTTTCTCAGTTCTTAAAACAACCTGGTATCTGCCATTGGAATGCTGAAATCCATGTCCTTTGATATCTAAAAGGAACTAAAGATTTTAGCATTACAATTCAAAAAAATCCTGTCAATCAAATTGATTTTCTTTCATACATCAATGCCAGTTGGGCCAATTGCCAAATGACGAGCAGATCAACAACGGGCTATCTCATCCAATGGAATGAAAATCTAATTTCATGGTGATCAAAGAAACAAGCCACCACTTCCTTCAGCGCTGGGTCGCTATGCTATTTGCCAAAAATAGTGTAGCAATTTTTTTTTCGCCGCCAGTGCTGTAGCTAAGGGTAACAGAGCGCTAACGCTACAGCCTGTAGCGTTAGCGCTCTGTTAGTGGTCCTAGGGGCCGCTACGCTGTGCTACAGCCCTTTGTAGCGGTCTTTTACCTCTAACAAGGGCTGTAGCTCAGTGTAGCAATAGCGCTTAAACCGCTAACAGATACAGAAAAAGCCATTTGCTGTTAGCAATTATCGCTACGCTGTGCTATGCTCCCCGCTACGGGTAGTGTAGCGACCCACCATTGCTTCCTTGTTGTCAACAGAAGCTGAATATAATGCTATCACTGAGTTGAAAAAAGAACTTCTCTGGATGAAAATGATTGTGGATTCGGCTCTCTTCCCTTCAAGACATTTGAAGACAATCAAGGAACTATCCTTCTTGCCAACAACAAATCAAATCACTCTGCTTTCAAAACTAAGCATACAAGTCTCAGATTTCATTTCATTCACACAGAAATTATCTCAAAACACATTTATCTTGCGTACAAACAGCCTTATCAAATGCTAGCAGACTTCTTAAAAAAAGTCATAGGAAGATCAAGCATTTTCAAAGTCTTGAAAGTTCTCCGCGCTGGTATGCCACCACCTCCTACTCCGCCTTAGAGCATGGGGGTGTGTTGGATTTGTTTGTACAACTCTGACATCATAGCTGCACAACTGTTTCTGATGTGTTGTTTACCGCTCAAGTGGTAATACTCAAATTTTCCTCATCTCAACTTCTTCCTTCCAACTCTCTTGATCAAATTCCATCATCAATCAACTGGATGATCGTCGTCGAGGTCACCTAGCCTTGGCATCCTGAATCTCAGGTTCTTATTTGTTGTCTTATTCATTTCATTCCTGTTGACTGTTTCCTAATTATCTTATTTCTTTCAGATTTTTATAAGTCCAAGTTCTTTAGTGTTTCATTCTTTATTTCCTCCTAATTCTAATATTGTTACTGTTCTTCAAAGGTGATTTCTTAATTCCTTTCATCTGTTTTGTTTTGTTTCTTTTCATTTCCTTTTCATTTAAACTGAAATCAACTGTTCTTTAAGTCTCAATTTATCACTTGAGGAATTATTGTTATTCCTGGTTGTATGTTGCTCCCACCAAAAGTATGGAAACTCATCACCACATTTTTTCAACTTATGGCTCAATTCTCCCCTGTGTGGGGTTCCCCTCGGGAACTGCCTGGCAACACTTTGTGGCACCCCCCGCAGCGGTGAGACTTGTGACAAGTTTGTGCCTTTGTGTTTGAGGTGTAGTACCTAGACTAATCATTATGCTTCTCACTATTAAGCTTCAATGTACAAGGAGCCAAGTGTTGAGAGGGATCCCAATCAGATGCATGTTGTTGAAGGGGCTTGAGGGTTACTGTCATATAACAGACTCAGCACTCAGGATCTTGCAGTTGGATCTTCCTTGCATTTCGCTAAGGATATGTTTCTACCATGCTTTACGACCTCAGAAACTTTCAAGCTTTTGGTTAATCCTTTGGTTGCATATGACATCACCTATGCACCCTCAGCAATCTTCAGTGCTCTCTCAAAGTTACTTTCCAAACCTTCAAAGATTCAATAGCACACTGCTTTTCAGTTATGAAAACAAAAGCAAGACCAATAACCCTCTCACCGTTCTTCCTTTACTTTTGGCATTACTTCTTCATGCGCTTAACTTCCTTTTCCGGATTTGCGCATTCCCTCTTTGAACTTTTCGAACTTCGACGCACAGCCCTCAAACTTCGAACTTCAATTCACTCACTCTCGCACCCATCGTACTTACCCTTTCTTGGTCCTCCAGTCATGTACCCGCCTTGGTGTTGCTTGACCTCAGAAGCTATAACCTCCTTTCATTTCTTCTACTTTGACTTTATGACCTCACATCTTGTTCAAACCTATGTCATACCTTTGTAGCCTAACTTGTATTTACTATATAAGCTGTCTGCTTCCATGCTTTCCATCTTTCTTCATCAAAATAAGATTATAGTTTTAGCATAACTTGATTCCGCCTTCTCATTGCGAACCCTTTCAGTGTTCTACTCTAAGTCCCTCTGAGCCTAAGTAACTCTTCTTCAAAACAAAGAAGATCTTTGAACAGTCAGTACTCTCTTCGAAGCTATCTCTTTCCCTTTCTTTCCTTCAAATAGTGCCCACCTGTCTCTTGTACAAGACGCTGTGTGACAGTTACAGGATCTACTAATTGTTTGAATTTCAAATATTAATGATCAAAAACTTTGGCAATTAGTTGGTTTCAATTCCAAGATGAGGAGATTTTTCAAAAAGTCTTTTGGAAGCCTTGAATGAATTCAAATGCATTACTGCTACTCTTCTTTCATGAGTTATTTTGTGATCTTTAGAGCTCATTGGGTACTGGTAGTGTACACAAAAGTGAGTCTGGAAACTTCCTCTCTTGAAGCTGATGAAGCAACCAGATACATACATACAAAGCTGTGGAACCGTATTCTTCTATTGAGAAGACCACATCTTAAGCGAGTAAACTACAACTTATCTGTTTGTACATTCCTACAAATCTTATCAAGGGGAATTGAGATGTTCCTCAATGTCAGGATTATTTCCTGTCTGCTCTCAGCCTTCCTTCCTCTTTCCATTTTCTTTCCCATGTTCCTTTCTTTCCTGTCCTGTCCTGTCCATTCCTGTCAATCCTGTCCTGTCTTGTCACCTGTTCCTGCTCAGATACTTAAGCTGCTCCCCCATGTGTAATAAATACTTATTAAGTCCGAGCACAATCCAACAAGAACCACTGTGCCACTTATTTCTCTTAGCTTCTCTTTTAACCCTCCCTTGTGCTCCCCTTACTGAGCGTCGAGCTACAAGTTTGATACTCAACACCTTCCACTTTGAAAATCCGCAAGATGAGACCAGAGGGCTGTGAGATATGAGAAAACAAGGCATCCAAACAATGAAAAATACTGTAAAAACAGTGCTGGTTTGCTACACTATGCTATTCTATTTGCCCAAAATAGTGTAGCGTAGCCGCCCAGACACTGTAGTGTTAGCGACTTTGCAGTGGTCCTAAGGGCCGCTACACTATGCTACGCTAAATCCCATTGCAGCAGGTTTTTACCGCTACCATAGCCTGTAGTGCAGCATAGCAATCCCTTTTTTGGGTCAAAACACGTAGCGTTAGCGGTTAAAGCGCTAACAGCTATGGTAAAAACTGTTAGCTGTTAGCGATTATTGCTAGGCTGCACTACACTGCCTGCTATGGGTAGCATAGCAACCCACCGCTGTTGAAAATATTGGAACAATTTTTGTGAGTTTTTCATGAGTTTGAGATGAAATCCCAAGACTCTCTCATTGAGCATAACCCGCTTCTTGTTCAAATAGTGGAAACAGATTACGGTTTGAGTTTCTCCCAGAGTTCAAGAGGTGGAAATAGAACTCTAAAGAATCATATCTGAAGAGCAGCCAAGTTATCTGGAGACTGGAGGCTCAGCTGGTGTTGATGCAGGTATCAACCAATCTATCCTAGTTTGTAAATAATAGGGAACATATCAGAATTTACCATCTTGATTGTGTCAAGGTGAAAGATGTTTCAAAATATAGGGCCAAAATCAGCAGCCGGTCAACAAGCTTTAGCCCACTCTCTCAGCCAATTTGGCTGGGGAAGTCTGCTGACATTTGGTTACACATTTTCTAAAATTAGCCAATGGAAACCGTCAATAAAAGATGCTCACTTAGGGTCTGTACAGTAGTCCCATAAAAGCTTCACTGCTGGCATTGACTATTCTGATAGGCTGATCAGAGTACTGCTTGGATTGTTCTGTCCACGTAGTCCTTGGACCCCCAGGCTCGATGGGTGAGCTGGCCCGATGAGAGCTCGGAGCAGTTTTTCCACTCAGACCAAACAGGTTTGAGCAAAAGGCTTGATGGGTTCTCGGACAAGGAGAACCCCAACAAGTTGGTCCGAGTGGATCATTGGGTCAGAAACAGCTGGTTTGATCAGTCAGGGAGATCAAACCAGCTTGTCTCGACAGGATCTCGGAATTGGTCTGATGAATCCCTATGATCGGACCCGGTGGAGACGACCAGAAATAGGACCTAGTCCTATGAGTCTTCTGGTCAAACCACAGTGGCCCAAGCAGTATGCTCGCCATTCCGAGCAGTGGGCTCACCGAACCGAGCAGTACCTGCTCGGCAAGCAGGTCGATCTTCTGTTTGAGCAGGTACAAGTACCCGCTTAGCCATCAGGTTGACCAGCTGGCTGAGCAGGTACAAGTACTCGCTTGACCAGCTGGCCGAGCGTGTACTTGTATCAGCTTGAAAAGCAGGTCAACCTGCTGGCCAAGCAGCTAAAGGTACCTGTTCGGCGAGCAGGTCATACGGATGGCCAAGGTTTAAATGATTTAAACCTGGGTTTAAATCATTTAAACTGGGTTTAAATGATTTAAACCTGGGTTTAAATCATTTAAACTGGGTTTAAATGATTTAAACCTGGGTTTAAATCATTTAAACTGGGTTTAAATGATTTAAACCTGGGTTTAAATCATTTAAACTGGGTTTAAATGATTTAAACCTGGGTTTAAATCATTTAAACTGGGTTTAAATGATTTAAACCTGGGTTTAAATCATTTAAACTGGGTTTAAATGATTTAAACCTGGGTTTAAATCATTTAAACTGGGTTTAAATGATTTAAACCTGGGTTTAAATCATTTAAGCTGGGTTTAAATGATTTAAACCTGGGTTTAAATCATTTAAACTGGGTTTAAATGATTTAAACCTGGGTTTAAATCATTTAAACTGGGTTTAAATGATTTAAACCTGGGTTTAAATCATTTAAACTGGGTTTAAATGATTTAAACCTGGGTTTAAATCATTTAAACTGGGTTTAAATGATTTAAACTGGGTTTAAATCATTTAAACTGGGTTTAAATCATTTAAACCTGGGTTTAAATCATTTAAACTGGGTTTAAATCATTTAAACCTGGGTTTAAATCATTTAAACTGGGTTTAAATCATTTAAACTGGGTTTAAATCATTTAAACTGGGTTTAAATGATTTAAACCTGGGTTTAAATCATTTAAACTGGGTTTAAATGATTTAAACCTGGGTTTAAATCATTTAAACTGGGTTTAAATGATTTAAACCTGGGTTTAAATCATTTAAACTGGGTTTAAATGATTTAAACCTGGGTTTAAATCATTTAAACCTGGGTTTAAATGATTTAAACCTGGGTTTAAATCATTTAAACCTGGGTTTAAATGATTTAAACCTGGGTTTAAATCATTTAAACCTGGGTTTAAATGATTTAAACCTGGGTTTAAATCATTTAAACCTGGGTTTAAATGATTTAAACCTGGGTTTAAATCATTTAAACCTGGGTTTAAATCATTTAAACCTGGGTTTAAATCATTTAAACCTGGGTTTAAATCATTTAAACCTGGGTTTAAATCATTTAAACCTGGGTTTAAATCATTTAAACCTGGGTTTAAATGATTTAAACCTGGGTTTAAATGATTTAAACCCAGTTTAAATGATTTAAACCCAGTTTAAATGATTTAAACCCAGTTTAAATGATTTAAACCCAGTTTAAATGATTTAAACCCAGTTTAAATGATTTAAACCCAGTTTAAATGATTTAAACCCAGTTTAAATGATTTAAACCCAGGTTTAAATCATTTAAACCCAGTTTAAATGATTTAAACCCAGTTTAAATCATTTAAACCCAGTTTAAATGATTTAAACCCAGGTTTAAATCATTTAAACCCAGTTTAAATGATTTAAACCCAGTTTAAATGATTTAAACCCAGTTTAAATGATTTAAACCCAGGTTTAAATCATTTAAACCCAGTTTAAATGATTTAAACCCAGGTTTAAATCATTTAAACCCAGGTTTAAATCATTTAAACCCAGGTTTAAATCATTTAAACCCAGGTTTAAATCATTTAAACCCAGGTTTAAATGATTTAAACCCAGGTTTAAATCATTTAAACCCAGGTTTAAATGATTTAAACCCAGGTTTAAATCATTTAAACCCAGGTTTAAATGATTTAAACCCAGGTTTAAATCATTTAAACCCAGGTTTAAATGATTTAAACCCAGGTTTAAATCATTTAAACCCAGGTTTAAATGATTTAAACCCAGGTTTAAATCATTTAAACCCAGGTTTAAATGATTTAAACCCAGGTTTAAATCATTTAAACCCAGGTTTAAATGATTTAAACCCAGGTTTAAATCATTTAAACCCAGGTTTAAATGATTTAAACCCAGGTTTAAATCATTTAAACCCAGGTTTAAATCATTTAAACCCAGGTTTAAATCATTTAAACCCAGGTTTAAATCATTTAAACCCAGGTTTAAATGATTTAAACCCAGGTTTAAATCATTTAAACCCAGGTTTAAATGATTTAAACCCAGGTTTAAATGATTTAAACCCAGGTTTAAATCATTTAAACCCAGGTTTAAATGATTTAAACCCAGGTTTAAATCATTTAAACCCAGGTTTAAATGATTTAAACCCAGGTTTAAATCATTTAAACCCAGGTTTAAATGATTTAAACCCAGGTTTAAATCATTTAAACCCAGGTTTAAATGATTTAAACCCAGGTTTAAATCATTTAAACCCAGGTTTAAATGATTTAAACCCAGGTTTAAATCATTTAAACCCAGTTTAAATGATTTAAACCCAGTTTAAATGATTTAAACCCAGGTTTAAATCATTTAAACCCAGTTTAAATGATTTAAACCCAGGTTTAAATCATTTAAACCCAGTTTAAATGATTTAAACCCAGGTTTAAATCATTTAAACCCAGTTTAAATGATTTAAACCCAGGTTTAAATCATTTAAACCCAGTTTAAATGATTTAAACCCAGGTTTAAATCATTTAAACCCAGTTTAAATGATTTAAACCCAGGTTTAAATCATTTAAACCCAGTTTAAATGATTTAAACCCAGGTTTAAATCATTTAAACCCAGGTTTAAATCATTTAAACCCAGTTTAAATGATTTAAACCCAGGTTTAAATCATTTAAACCCAGTTTAAATGATTTAAACCCAGGTTTAAATCATTTAAACCCAGTTTAAATGATTTAAACCCAGGTTTAAATCATTTAAACCCAGTTTAAATGATTTAAACCCAGGTTTAAATGATTTAAACCCAGGTTTAAATCATTTAAACCTTGGCCATCCGTATGACCTGCTCGCCGAACAGGTACCTTTAGCTGCTTGGCCAGCAGGTTGACCTGCTTGCTGAGCAGGTATCCTGTAACCTGCTTAGCCAGCGGGCTGACCTGCTTGCCGAGCAGGTAGCTGTCCTGCTTGGTCAGCAGGTTGACCTGCTTGCTGAGGTACTTTTATCTGCTTGGCCAGCCGTTTCACCTGCTTTTCAAGCTGATACAAGTACACGCTCGGCCAGCTGGTCAAGCGAGTACTTGTACCTGCTCAGCCAGCTGGTCAACCTGATGGCTAAGCGGGTACTTGTACCTGCTCAAACAGCAGATTGACATGCTTGCCGAGCAGGTACTGCTCGGACCAGCAAGCAGACTTCCGGGACCGGCGAGCAGACTGCTTGGGCCACTGTGGTTCAACCAGAAGACTCATCGGACTAGGTCCGATTTCTGGTTGTCTCCACTGGGTCCGATGATAGGGACTCATTGGACCAATTCCGAGATCCTGTCGACAAGCTGTGTCCGACCCAATGATCCACTCGGACCAACTCATTGGGGCTCTCCTTGTCCAAGAACCCATCGAGCCTTTTGCTTGAACCTGTTTGGTCTGAGCCTGGGAGTTCGAGGACTACTCAGACAGAAAAATCCAAGCACTACTCTGATCAGCCTATCAGAGTATTCAACACCAGCAGTGCTTGCCTTTGAGTATATTTTGTCAAAAAAAAAAACAATTTTTCATTTTTTGGTGCCTCACTAGCTGTATGGCTTGTTTTACAGGCCCTGGAGACCGGTCCAAAAGCTATCTTGGCACTTGGTTGAGGCTAGGGAGGCGGGCAGTGACCCATGATGTCCAATAACTCATGGAGTGCTCCTGCCCCAAATCAACCCAACAAGTCAAATGGGACAGATCCCATCCCTCTGGGACCCAAAATGAAGAAAGTGGACTTTTAGGCTAGGTTTTCAAGACCTGTATTTCCCTTCCCTGCTTTTTTATTTCTTTGGTTTGGAGCTGCCCCAACTCGGGGAAGCTTTATGGAACTACTTTATGATCTAGCTTAACACAATCCCCTTGATTGGAGGGCCTTGTGAAGCAAGCCTCTGAAGGAGGGGCTTGCCCCCTAAGTCCCAAGTTTGGCCTGAGAGCTGCCTTGCTTTTTGGCAGAATAGTTCTTTTTTTCTTTGATACATTATTGCTCCCAAACCACAAATCCCTCAGGCAAGCTAGCTGTGAAGGGGGCCCAGTAGGCTGGCCCTTTAGCTTCATCCTGACTGATCCTTGTGTGTGTATCTTAAAAATTCACCCATCATCTTTGCTGTTGGAGCAAAGGCGATTTTTTGTGAGACCAGAGCGTACAGGATCAAATCAACTACAATACACATTGTCATTGTGTCCGTACAGCTCCAAAACACGAAAACTCCAACAATTTAACTGTGTGCGGCATGGGGATAATTGTTTAGGGAGTGGGTTGGCCAGAACCAGGCCTTTTCATTGGTCCAATTGGCCTTGGAAATTGGTGAGAGGAAGATACGGTCTGGGCCGGTGCAAGTTTTCTAGAGCCAAACTTGCATTTGCTCTCAGGCCAAACTTGGGACTTAAGGGACAAGCCCCCCTTCGGAGGCTCGCTTCGCGTGTGGTGCCCTAGCCAGCCTTTAGGTCACCGGCCCTCCAATCGAGGGGCATGTGTTAAGCTTGGGTGTATGTATGATCCTCGCCGTACAAAATTGGCTGCAAATTTTTCTAACGAAGCCCCGGTACCCTGCTTCCCGCCCCGACCCCCCTATCCCCGCCCCCGAGGACCAGATCAAATCATTCAAGACGGGGATCTGAAATTCCATAACAGAGCAAAGATGATGGTGATTCTCCCATCAGAACCACCTAGAGCATCGACGAAGGACGCGCCGATTGACTTACTAATACTCGGCGCAGGATGGACGGCAGGATATATAATGTAAGCAAAAAAATCTAAACCAAAAAAAAAAAAAATTAAGAATTGAATTGAATAAGAAAATTCTGATCGAGGTTGGATGATGATGATGATCAAGTGAATATATTGATCAACACAAGAAAGACATACGTTATTGTACTACGACGACGACTGGAGGAGGACGATACGGGTCGATCAAGTTCAAGTATGACCCTACAGTACAACAACAACCCACAAAATCAGAAGAAAAGGACTGTAACCAGTTCTCAAACTTACCGGATAGCCGGACTATTCTCATCACTTTCCCGATCACTCATCCTGGAGGATCGAAGTTCTTGCTAGACAATTACCGCAATACCCGCTCGGTTAAATCCGTAGATTCGACCAAGTTCTTGGACGTGATTCAACTCGGTAGTAGCGGGATATTCGATGTTGAGTAACTTTTGGATTTTCTTCTCTATTGAAGCACATTAATGTGAATCTGATCACACACACACAAAAATCTTATTGGTCGAATCAACCGCAGGGAGGACCCACCTTACGCTCAGAGAGTTCAGGTCAAGAAGTCACAGAGAGAAAGACGGTATGGATCGACCGACACTCGAGGTATGACCGAGATAATCCAAGAGCGAATTCAGAGGATGAGTTATTGAGAATGAACGGGAAGGGAGGAGGAGGAGGAGAGGGAGAAGCAAAGCTGAAGTTTCGGACGACGGTTCTGAACCTTTCAGGTCTATGGGGTGGCGCACGAAGCATACGAAATTACGTGGGTAAGGTAGCGGGGACGAAGGAAGCTTTAGCGGCGAAGACGAGTGTGCACATGATCCACGGATTAGATGTAGCACGAGCAATCCTGGCTGTTATGATTCGTTTCCCACTCGCCGCTGGTCAACGATGGATCCTGAGCGACATGCGCGTCTACGACTGGTGGGACCTTGCCTCCGCATGGGGCCAGGCCGGCCTCGATAACCCGCAACCTCACGCTCCCGTCGGTCCTCAGGCCGCTTGGGTCACTCAGCTCTTGGTCGAACATCTTGTTCCCGCTTTGCCAAGACCTCCCTCCGTTCTTGGTAGAGCTATCGATAGTCGAGAGTTTTGGCGTACCTTCGAACTCGAGCCCGTCCGTGCTAGACTCGAACATTTCACTTAAGCTATCTACACTCATGCTTCGTCTGATTCCCAACAGTCAACCTTCAGAAAAATGACATTTTGATTTAGCGAGCGATTGTATATTTATTGTCTTAGCCAGTTCTTTTTTTGTGGTCACCCAGAGGGTAAAATTGTGTGTGTACATCAACCATAAACCTACCCGAACAACTCCTTAATACCGAATCACCCAGGAGAGATTGCGGCAAATGGTTTATCTTCAGCAGATATGCAATACTGGAATGTGCAGTCGACAGCCGCTTGGTCGTCGCCATCTCCTTTGTGAACTATGTGCATGCGTCATACGACTGGTTCCATCATCTATTATCTGAATTTGAAGGGATGAAATGAGAATATGACATGTATCTGTAAGGCATATACACCATACAAAGTAGTGTTGAAAGGACAAGTTTATAGATATATTTACACACTCACATAGAGGGGCATGAGAGATGGATTAGGGAAAGGGCAAGTATATCAAGCAGGACGTTTGTTATCGGGCGAATCATCAGGGAGGCCATCAGCCTTACGTTTTGCAACGGGAGCGAGACCGATAGAGATTTTAGATTTAGGGGGAGGGACGACGGTGGAGGGGGCTACGGATTTATCAAGGACGGAGGCAAGTAAAGAGGAGGAAGAAGATTGGGTTTTGGTAGGGACGGATGAGTTGGCGGCGATGGGCTTGAAGCCGGCCTTTCGGGGAGCCATGAAGCCAGAGGGGGTATGGAAGCCATCCATGGAAGAGGCGACACCAGAGTTGAGCTGACTGCCCAGGCCGTTCATGAGATCGGGACCGGAGGAAATAGTGTGCTTGTTATGGGAGCGATGGTGGAGCGAGTTCGCACCGATCCCATCCTTGTTGTGTCCTTTGCTCTTCTTCCCTCCTCCCGATCCACTAGGCTTCGTTAACGACGATAGAAACTCATCCTGGTGTGGCGCTGATCCTTTGTTTCCTACCGATAATATCATCGTCGCTGATCCTAGCTTTTCTTGTCGCTTCCGGAACGCCTCATTTGTCCCCGTAGGCGTGTCCCCTGATGCCATGGCAGCCTAAAAATCTCAAAGAAATGTTAAGACTAAATTCGCCCAAATAATAAGATCCGTTGGAAGGAAGATGATGGTGAATGAAAAACCCACCAGTTTTTTCTCTTCCTCGATCTTCTTGATCCGTTTTTCAGTCTTGGCTTTGCCACTACCTTTACCATGAAACTTATGAGAAAGGGCCTTCCAGGCTTCTTTCCGAGTCAATTCTCTGCCGAACTCGTCGTTATATTTAATCTCGACGTCTGGTTTGTAGTGACGATAGGCTTCCATGGCATCTTTGGCTGTCGCAGCCTCACGCATCCGGTTCTCGTATTCTCGAGTCGCCTGATCCTTTGCATCTCCCATCTTCTTTGTCTTCTCCTTCTCCATTTCTCGCAGGGCATCCCGTCGTCGTTGTTCGATCAACCAGGCCATCTTGTCCTTATACAGTCGTTCCTTCTCCCTCTCCTCCGGAGTGAGCGGCTTGATCAGTCCTTGCGACTTGAGTAACGATAAGGTCGAAGCCATTCCACCCGATACGTATTGCTCTGCTCCGGTCGCACCATAAGTGGTCGAGTCGTCTTCGACCTCCTTGATCTCCCCACTTTCCTTGATGTCCTGGCCAACAAGCTTGACGGAATCACCAGCCATCAATCGCTCCATTTCACGCCGTTCAGCTTCTTCGTCTATCGGCGAGTCAGCTTCGCTCTCCGCAATAGCACCTAGACTGGGTTCGACCGAGATCAGCTTGGGCTTATTCCGAGCAGCTTCTTCTTTTTTGCGTAGTTCGGCGAGTCGTTCTTGTTGCAAAGTGATCGTCCTAATGAATTCAGAGGCATCATCGATCACTAGCCGACCATCATCTGCGTCTTCTTCTTCTGCCTTGTCAGCTGGGGATGGCAGATCTGCCATCTCGTGATCTGGATCTGATCGAGTCGATGACAAGTCTTCTTTTTGGTGAGCCTGTTGGTGTTTGCGTCTTAGCTTGCCTGCTTCCCTCCGCATGCGTGACATCGCAACTTGGAGCTCTTCATCGTCTACTACGTCTGGTTCTTCTAGTTGTGCTTGATTAGGCGGATCAACATCCATTCCATCCTTCGGGTTATTTTCGGCTTCCTCTTCTGGGACCGTTGATGTGGGTGCACGTTGTTTGCTCTTCTTGGACTTTGCTTTCTTTGGTTTTTTCTTGAATCCAGGATCACCTTCTTGTAAATAATCATTACCAATCGTTTCTAGAAATTAAAAAATCGCAACCAGTGACAATCAGTAAAGCTTCAAGATAATCGGAGGTAAACGTTTGAGGCTTGCTGTCACCTCACTTGAATAGTCCAAACTGAGTAAATCCTTTTTGAGGAGTTCAGCGGTTTCCTGCTTTGAGATTTTTGAGCCATTCTCTCCATCGTTCCTTTGGGGTCGACTGGACTGGTCCTGATCGAGAGATGTATGTTTACCGAGTCTGAAAGATTTATCCTGTTTACCATCGATCGTATCAGAGTATTTAGCCAGCACGGTTTGAGCTTGACCGGGCGCAAGGAACTCGTCGTCATCGTAACCTGTGTATTCTCCGGCTTGTCGGCCTTGACGTTTGAGTTCGAAGGCCTCTTTGGTCCGGGTGTGCTCGGCTAGCTCTACATTCTCTAGTTCGTCATCTTCACCATCGAGAATCTTGGAATCTTTGAGTGTCAGAACCATCTTCTCTTCATTCATCATGTTTGACTCCAGATCTTTTAGATCATGTCCGACCTTGAGCCCTTCCAGGTCTCGTGAACTGTATTCGACTTCATCCGCATTCAGTTCGGCTTCCTTCTTCTTAGCTGCAAGAATTCCGTCGTTCTTCTTGGATGATTTTTTCTTGTGTTGTTTGACCCATTTCTTGAGGTCATCGACGCCTTCTTGATCAGGTGCAAGTTCACCTAGACCGCGTCCACTTAGTTTGGCTAATCGTTCTCGATTCTCTTTTGCCTTGATGACTCTGTCGGCGACTTTCCTAGCTTGTAGTGCATCTTCTTGTTCCTGACGATGTTTGGTATAGTTCTGTTCTGCTATATGGTCTGGGTCGAGTTCTTGTGGGGCGTTGTTGTTTGAGTCGGGTGTTGGGAGTGGCTTGAGACCGATGGAAATTCTGATCTTGTTAGTCTCCTCGATCGAAAGACTCTCCTTGACTTGAGACATCCCCTGACGCTGTTGTCCTGCTTGCTTTCCTTTTCTGGGTTTTCTTTGCTGGTTGTTTTTGAGTTTTCGGTTTTCAGTGGTTTTCTGAGTTTGCCGAGTGAGTGTGTACTCGGTATAAGCATCCTCAATGCTTATACCCAGAAACCAACCAACCAAACATAGGCAGCAATTCTTTTGTCAGCTAGGATCCCATTAAGTATCCCTCAGTTAGACAAGCAATCACTGTTCACTCTAAGTTGAAAATGAAAAGACAGATCCAATGGCAGTGATCAAATGGAATTTCGCAGCAGAATTTGACCATACATTCAGAGGAAAATCATTTTGAGACTTATGCCCTACTCTCCAAATTTGGAGGAAGGTTGTTTTTGAAAGTTTTTAATTCCTGGGCAAAAAAAAAGTTCCTATGATGGTTGCATTTGTTGCTAATTGTAAGAGGAAGAAGAAAAAATTCCAAGACATAAACTGTCCTGGTTGGTCTTTGAACAGGTGTAAATGGATGACTTCCCTTCAATCTACAGCCCCCCTGTAGAGCCAGATGCCCAAGCTTATCTACAGTTTAAAAGCTAGAAATTAAGCTTTTCCACTTCCAAATTAAGATCTGCAGGGGCTGCAGATGGCGAAGGGAAGTCTTCCAATTACTGGAGTAACTTAGAAACAATCTTGTTAAATAAGGCCCTGTTTGGCACCGTCATAAAAATGGGTGCAATATTGATCATTTAATTCAATAAAAACCAAACTGTCAGCACAAGTATAACAACATTGGTATAGACATAAACAGTGATTTGTGACATCAGAATGGGCATGTGAGCCTGTCATTAGCATCATGATATTAACAGCGCTGGGTTGCTACACTATGCTATTTGCCCAAAATAGTGTAGCGTAGCGGCCCCAATTTTTCGTCGCCGATGCTGTAGCGGTCCTAAGGGCCGCTAAAGCTCATGTAGCGGTGTTTTACAGGCTTTTTACTGCTAACAATCACTGTAGCACAGCATAGCGGCGCCAGCGTGTAGCAATAGCAATTGAACCGCTAACAGCTACAGCAAAAGCCGTTAGCTGTTAGCGGTTATTGCTACGGGTAGCATAGCGACCCACCGTTGATATTAATATTACACTTGAAACAGATATAAAGGATAATAATGCTATTATGGCACTAGCCACAGTCCAATACATGCACTCTTATCCTGTCACTAATTGAGCAGGAAGTCTTTTTCATTATATAACAATTTTGATACATTTGTTCCAACAGTTTTTTTTATTGAATTAAATATTCCATATTACACCCATTTTTATGACAGTGCCAAACAGGGCCTAACTCACACAGAGCTTCTCTGTTAAAGTTAGTTTGGATAGAAAAACTTCATGGATGGGGTTGGTGTGGTCAGTAGAAGCTGAATGCTCAAGGAAAAATAAAATGAGTACTTTTTATGGTCAGAGGTTGGATGTTTCCCAGAACAGAATCCACTCTCACTTGAATGGCCCCATCGCCAAAACTGTTCCTAGGTAATATTTTCATCAGGAGACCCAATCTATGACATAACTGGGAGGGAATACCAGGTCAGGTCTCTGTGTCAATGGAAACCCAGAAAAGCTATGCAATTATCTTGTCAATTTTGTACTCCATCTTTTTAAAGAATGTTGAGATCTTTTTAGAGTGTGCTGCATTTTCATTGAACCACTAAACAAGTCTTTTTCCAGGAACCATTTCTAGTTGGACTGCTGAACTGGGCAAGGGGGACATTGTGACAGACTAGGCCATGAAGGCCGAGGTGAATCCGGCAAACGAGGAAACAACCACCGGGCCGGGAATTTGTACATCCGAGTTAATTACCAACGTGCCAAGCCTGTGGCGCATTCCGTGGAGCTCATTGGTATCCTTCTCGACCCTTTCACATCACCTCCAGACGGCAGTACAGATT
Source organism: Puccinia horiana (assembly GCA_001624995.1). NCBI lineage: Eukaryota > Fungi > Basidiomycota > Pucciniomycetes > Pucciniales > Pucciniaceae > Puccinia > Puccinia horiana. The sequence continues at coordinate 1,274,410 of LWDY01000012.1, forward strand.
TCTTGTTAGCGGGTCTAGACTCTGGCTTCTGCGAGTGCAACCAAAAGCCCTGTCTTTCGGAAACAGTCAATCTCCTCATCCACTGGCCATTTGCACTTGAACAACAGGTTGCTAATGTATCAGTCAATACATGGATCCCATCACGAGTGGCAACTTCCTCAAGACCAACAGGGGCACTGGCTGTATGGATTGATTTCAGGACTCCCATCGGGTGACGGGAGGAGCATGGTGAAGCCTTATGTTGAATCGGAAAACTTCTACAGACCTATACAGACGGGTATTCTGAGTAACACCTGTCAGTGAGCTAGCTGGAAAGACCCTCATAAGCTGCACCCCCGTAGAATTGTCCAATCTTTCTCCTATCCACAGCCAAGCTGCAGTCTCTCTCCTCCTCCTTCCAATACATAGAACCGCCAGCCTATACCTCACCTTTCTTTTTCTCTTGAAATGGCCATCAAACAAAATAACTTCTGGCAATGTTTATTCACGCCACTCTCGGTTCTATCTGTGATTTTCCTGGTGACTGCAACGCTGAATTCCCAAACTTCATCAAAAGAGGATGACGTGCCTCGTCTAGCAGGGTCTGTCTTTCATTCAACTGATCCATCATCATTCGTCCTGGCTGCTTACTTTTTCCCCTCCCCTCCTCTTTCCCCACAACCACCTTCCTACCATGGTCTACATCCAGAGTGAGTCATAAAGCCTGCTGGCGGCGTTGTATTCATCCTATCACCAATGTTTTCTCTCTTTTTGTATAACTAATGAAGATTTGTTGATGACTTTTTTCCAAGATAAACTTGGCAGGTTGGGACTTCGGAGCAGGAATAGATGGTGCATACCCACCCGGACATCCTGAAGCTGCCCCTCCGAGCTCACAAATTCCACACTTCCTCAAGCAGAATGTTAATTTGATACGGGTGCCCGTGGCTTGGGAGTTCCTCCAAGCAGAAATGAACGGAGAGCTCAACGCCGCCAACGTGCAAGTCTACCGTGAATTTGTAGAAGAGATCACAGGCCAGGGTGCTTATGCTATCGTTGACCTTCATGCTGTGAGCTTTATGTCAGCCTTCTCTTTCTAATCCCACTGCCACGAAACTCACAACGGTCCTCCTCCAGTATGCCCGCTATAAACGCCAAATTGTCGGCCAGTCGCCCTCTACACCGAATTCTGTTCTTGTCAACTTCTGGCTTCAGTTTGGCAAGATTTTCAAGAACAACAACAGAGCCATCCTAGGATTAGTTAACGAACCTCACGACATGGGTAAGCTTTTAGTTTCTTCCTCCAACGGGCATCCGATTCCAGTTCCCCTTTCTTTTAAAAACTGACAATCAATAAAACTCATTCTGGTTCATTCTCACCAAAAAAGAGCTCGATCTATGGGCTGGCACGGTGCAGGAAGTAGTCACCGGATTGAGGAACGCCGGGATAGATAATACTTTACTGATACCGGGAACAAATTGGACCTCTCTCAAACTTTTCCCTGAGTGGTACCAAGTTATGAAAAACGTGAAGAACCCAGACGGCTCTTTTAAGGGCCTGTGGTTCGAGGTGCACAACGTGAGCTTTCGAGTGGACATCAACGGAACTATGCTTTTTTTTTGAAAAAAAATTATACTTAGATTGCTCTTCCATTTCCCGATTTTCTTGCTTATTTTACTATTAAACAGTATCTCGATGCTCGAAGCTCCGGCGAAGGCACAGTGTGTGTAGGAAGTGACACTGACGTAGTCAAGAATGTCACGAAAATACTGCAAGCGGATGGCCGGAAAGTGCTAGTAGGAGAAACGGGTGGTCCAAGCACTGAAAGCTGCTTGAAATACCTTCCTGAATTCGTCAAGGCAGTCGCCGAGGTTAGTTCTCGACTCAGATTGGTTTGAATGTGTTTTCAGCTAAACAACTGGCGGGGGATGTGATACTCACTTCATTTGTTAAATTCTTACTCTCTCCGCGCGAACCAGGCTTATCCCTCGTTTATAGGCTTTGCTTTGTGGTCCGCTGGTGCCTTTGACGGGGTGAGTTTCTGAGGCGCCTTGCATCGACGTGTTACATTGGAGTGCGATAGCTTATTATTGTTGATGCACCATTCAGACACTTGGGTTGGTTACCACAGTGAAAGACGACTTGTCGGTAAGTGGTGTGAAACTTTTTCATCCCCCATGTTGATATTCAGTAGCTGACAGATATATGATGCCTGCCATATTTAGCCCGACGGATGGAAAGATCGAGAAAATTGGCAATCAATCAAACCATTCCTCCCAACCGAACCAGTCACTGGCGGTGCCAAAAAGCACACTCGGAGACCAATCCTCTCCAGTTAAGGGTCATGTCAATATTCGAAGTCTGGACTTGAGCGTGCCGAAAGCCGTGTTGCAAGTAAATCGGCCACCCTTCTCGCTTCTATCCATGTTGAACATGTTTTTTCCTTCGTTTTTTTGTGCCGTCATTTGGCCTCGCCATCGACAAAAAACACTGTGGCAACAGTGCGCCTTGTTTCATGTTCCTATGGACACTTCACTAAAACTCTTGTCGAAAAAATCATATAGAGATGAGATGAAATTTTAATAGTTCACTCCCTCTATGGAATACATTTTATGATTTTTCTTTGTCTATTTAACAGATTAATTTCTGTGTAGGCTAATCAGGAAAATGCAGCATATGAGTGTAAATATTGTAACATTTTTTTGCCCAAAAAAAGTGAGTGGCCAGAATTTGTTTTTTTAAGGACAAAATCTGAGATGTCATTCAGGATTAAAACAAGCCTCTGAAGCACATCACCACCAATCAACGGCATGCATGTATTTATTTATTTTTCTCGACAAACAAGTTTAATGACTTCCTTGATTGTACATGATTCTTCCAGAATGTAAGGAAGAGTTCGAGTAGATTTGACTGATAAGAAATCATTACTCCGCTGAAAAAAAAGGTATGCACTGATGCTGTATTAAACATGAAAAGAAAAAGAAAGGAAGGATAAAGACGACACTAGGGAGAACGAGAGCGGTCGCGAAATGGAAAACAAGAGAATAAGATATAACGGGAAAATATGTAGTCGAGGGTTTTTTTAGACGACGGCTTCAATCTCTAAGGAAAGCCAATTTTATGGGGAGGCGAGGGAGCTTGATGGGAGCAAAACAGAAAAGAAGAGGCTACAGCCAACAAGAAAGAAATAAAAAAAAAACTGAAAAAATAACACTACTTTTATGGGATACTTAAACTCGGGTGAAATTCGCCAACAAACCGAAGGATTGATGGATTATGCGGATGGACGGATGTGTGTGTTTTTACGTCTTCGTTGAAGGTTCCTCCGGGTTGACGCTTTCTAATAGCTTGGTGATCTTTCCAATCGCGATCGTCTTACCTTCGTCTCTTAAAGTAAATCGTCCTAGTTGAGGATGATCCTTGAACCTGCGCTCATGTCAAGTCAAGATCAATTCGATCAAAGATTAAAACAAAAAAAGGAGTCAACATTTTGAACCGGTCATCGGAGATTCAATACCAAGAATAAGTCCGGAATCAAATAAAGAAAGACATCCTACGTTTCCACACAAATCGGAGCGGTGGTCTCTAACAAAGCTACGACCTTCATGCCTTTCTTAGCGAACTGGGGTGGTCTCCTAGATTTCTTACCGGTTTTCTTATCGTAGTAATGAAGCAAGGCCGACAGGGTACATTCCTCGGCCAAAGTGTGGACATGCATAACGGCACCATAGCCAGCACAGATAATATTCTTGGAGTCCAGAATGGCCAGTTGGGCTTCAAATCGAGTAACTGTGTGGATCGGCTTGTGGGCATCGGTCAGAACGAATCCACACATCTGCTCACATTCCATTTCCATTTATTCAAAAAAAGTTAATTTGTTAATCGCTGACTCTTCCTTGGGTATTCATTTTAGGGGAAAGAAAGAAAGGCTACTGACAATATCTTCATCTTCAATCCCTTTTAGCCTAATCCGGACGTTATCCCCACATAGCGCCCTGGGAATCTCGTCTTCCATCTCATTGTAGATAGCGGATACTTCAGCAGCTGTCTATTGGATCAAGTAAATGTAATCCAATTCAATCGCTGATGACAAGGTGCAAGGATGGTCGTGAAGAGGTACCTTGTTGGGCATCATGAGCACGGCTTCGCCTTTGGTCACTTTACCCGACTCTAACTTGCCTACCACGACTGCACCCATATCCTTGTATTTCTCCGAAATGGGCATCATCAATGGGGCGTTATACTTTCGGTTGGTGAGCTTCATATTGTCCAGTAGCTCGAGCAGGGATGGTCCTCTGTTTTCGAGGACTAGATATCAGTTGAATGCGTCCCCTCATGTAAAACTATGCAGATTCAAAGACCTTCACACGCACTCATACCACGAACACTTATCCTTGGTAAGCCTATCCTTGATGTTCGCGCCCGTATAACCAGAGACAGGGATGAATGTGATATCTTTGGCAGGATTGAATCCGGAAAGTTTGAGGAAAGGTGTTAGTTTGTTGACGATTTCGTCGTATCTTGCTTGGTCCCATAGGACGGTGATGTCATCCATTTTATTAATGACAACGATCAGTTTGGAAACCCCAGTGGTTTTCACCAACATCGCATGCTCTCTGGTCTGGCCACCACGTTCGAATCCTGTTTCAAATTCTCCTTTACGAGCCGAGATGACTAGGATTGCAATGTCCGCTTGACTGGCACCGGAGATCATTGCGGGTACATATGTCTTGTGGCCCGGGGCATCCAGGATGGTGTACCTTCGAACATCAGTTTCGAAGTAGGCTCGGCCGATCTCAACCGTTTTTCCCTGGGCACGTTCTTGAATGGTCGAATCTAAGGCCCAACTGAGGTACCAAGATTCTTTGCCGGCATCCTTAGCTTCCTTCTCTAGTTTCTCCATCGTTCGTTTGTCAACCATTCCCGTCAGGTAGAGGATGTTTCCACCCATCGTCGACTTGCCAGCATCGACGTGTCCAATGAAAACAATGTTGGCATGCGGTTTTCCTTCCTCTTTGACGTCGTCTTTTTTTGATTCGTACAAGTCTCGCAGAGTTTCTTCGTCAACTGCTGCCTCGACTTCGGTCTTGATCGCATCAGCATCGAGGATCGGCCGTCGGACGTCTCCGATAGTCAATGTCTTGGTGGCTGCATCCAAGGTTGCTTCGACAGCAGGTGTGCTGGCAGGAACTGGATCGGCTGATGGAGGTTCAGGCGTCAACCTTTCCGCTGGAGGTGTTGGAACTGGAGACTTGGCTGCACCACCGATGGTGATGACTTTTTTAGCTTGGGTGGGAGTCTGAGAGCGGGTAGCTGATGACATCTTGGAGTCAGTCGCAGGCTTGGCTGCAGGGGCAGGTGTGGGGTCCTTCTTCTTTCCAATGTTCAGCGAGACTACAGCCGGTTTGTCCGAGTTGGCGTTCATCTGTTTAAGCCAGGTTGAAGAAGAGATCGACAAAGTTTTGGAGCCATTACTGTTTACTGTTGCAGTAGCTCCAGAAGAGGTCTGAGTTGGCTGAGTGGGCGGACGAGGGGGAGCTTCTTCTTCCCAACTATCTGGGGCTTGTTGTTGCTGTTGCTGTTGCTGATGTTGATGTTGGGGGTGACGGTTGTACTGAGATTGAGGGGCATGATGAGGATGTTGATAGTATTGTTGAGGGGCTCCATAGCCAGCGGGGTACTGGTATTGATGCTGTTGTTGATGTAGATGATGATGTTGCTGGTATTGTTGATGATGGCCATAGTTTTGAGGTGCTCCTTGCTGGGGGTAGTTCGGATGAGCATTTCCGTAGCCCTGTCCAGGGTAGTAACCGGGGTAGGGGGGTTGACTTCCGTCCGAAGCAGGAGGCTGCTGATGCTGTTGCTGGGGGTTAGAAGAGCCAGGTGGTGGGGCACCTGGAACGAAGCTGTTTGCGCCGGGGCGGAAGCCCTGGAAAGAATTGGCGTTCGGGTTCATGAGAATCGATGTAAATCTGTTTTTGTTGTGTTTGCTGGGTTGAGGGCGACTGTATGGATCTAAAATGTGGCAGATTCCAATTAGCTAGAGTTTGTAGGCTGAAGTACTAGTACGTAGTCTCAAACACCAAAGTGCAACAACTGACGATTAAACGAGAGGTTGACTATCAGCGAGGCTCGGATTTCTCGACCGGCGGACCTGGCTACTGAGATGAAAAACGAGCAAGTTCTAGTAAGTAAGGATAATGATAGTTAAGCAAAGCAAAGAAGAGATGATACTGACAGATCTTATCGTTTCTTCAAGTCGATTGGGTTTCCAGTCGAAGTTCTTGATGACGGCTGTATCGGTTCGGCTTGATGATTTTGTGGGCCGCGGGTGCGGGCCGGGCCGAAGCAGAGTGTCCACTGCGCCAGCACTCCATTCTGAGAGCCTCGCCCGCAGTGCTGAGACTGAATGGCCGGTGATGGAATATGTATTTTCTCACTATAAATCATCCACCCCGTCTTCAATCATTTCCATATTTCTCTGAAGTATCAGGATAAGATGTGAACTCATACTTTCACTACTTGGAATTTTGAAACACAAAAATTTGATAAATTTACTACTCTCTGAGCTAGTTACTGCTATGAATCTGATCATTTGCATAGGATAAGGAGCTCTAAGAATCCAAAGATTGTAATAAAACCATATTTCATAACAGAAAGGATGGAGCAGAAAAATGATGAAAAAATCAAGTAAAATGAGACTATCATGAAACAAATTAGTGAGGAGTGTAATTATTGGCTTTGCAGGCCAATCATGACATTTCCAGATCCGGAGACTCTTTGGCTCCCAAGGCCAGACATTACACACCCCTCCCCCCACATCAGCAGTGCAGGTTGCAAAATCAAGCAAACCACACCAGATTCACCTGTGGATTCAAGTTGCTAAACTTGCACCACTGTTGCCTAGTTTGAAAATTAAGCAACTGTACCTCCTGCATTGGTGATGATCTTATAATTGGATTATTAATTTTTTCAGGTTCCTAGTGCTTATGTGTCAAAGAAAAAAGTAAAAACAATTTAGCAGATTGGATCCCTTTACTGCTATGACTGTTATCCACAACAGTTTTGATAGACATTTTATGATAACTGTGACATGGAAAAAAATTGCATACAACTTGACTGAGCTTTTGATGAAATGAATTATATCTAGGGGAATGAAAACCCACCAATATCACCTTGTTGGTTTGGTTCAAAATGTCTTTTTTTTTGTTTGAATTGGAATAAATTCTAAGTATAATTAACTTAACAATTTGAAATATAAATAATCTTGAGAGAAAAATACTCCAATCATGAGAATTATGAATGTTACAAAGGCTTCAATCAGAATTAAGAAGGTTACAAAGGCTTCAAATACTACATTATAGTGAATGTAAGTTAGATGTGGTCTTGTCATTGACCATTTTTTTGATTAGTTAGTTTCAGAATTTATTAATAAGTGCCGGTATACTATAATGCTAGATATCTTGTAGTTCTGAAATGGAAATAATTTAATAGATTTCAATGATAGAATACTTCAGAGTTGATTCATGGGTTGGAAAAAGTTTCCTTGCTCAAAAAATTCCAAAAGAGTAAACAATTGATAGATGAATAAAAAAATGTGTTAAATAGATTATAAAACCAAGTGTAATTCACTAATCATATTCCCATAATCTTTACTGAGACTTTCAATTGAAAAGTAAAACAATTTATTAATTGTTGCTTTGAAAGGCTGAGAGAGAAAGAATCCAGTTTTATCTTGAAATTCTTCCCAAATTCCTTTATGGTAAGTTTTTGTCCAGATCTCTAGGAAGCCCCAAAGCATTTGTCTTCCAAACTTATTAGATTTGGTAATTTCTACAGACAATGAATTTTGTCTTCTTCTCCATTCTTGAATTTTCATTCCATTAGGTCTGATCTCACCATGTATTACCTGTGAAAATAATTCTGAAGCATTTGCAAGATTTTCAGCATATACAAGCCTTTCATTTTTACCTTGTTTTAATTGATCCTGAGGTAGAATTGCAAGTATAAAATAAACGTAGAATAGGAAAATTGGAAATAATTCTTTCAGTACATTTTTTTGAATATTCTCTTGACAATAGGTTTTGAAATTGATGTGTGTTTGATCCCTCCAGTATGTGTACCATATATCTTGGAATTGACAGAATTCACGCCTCTTATTTTTCATCATTTGGGGACTTATAGCTCTGTTTTTTAAAAATGCTGCCATGACGGAAATACAATCCCTTAGTTTTCCTTTCTTTGCTATCCATTTTGATCCTTCTTTATCTTTAGAAAAATCCAGAATCTTTTCTACTTGATACTGATATTCTGAGTAGAGATCTGTATTAAAAAACATATTTTTCTTCACTCTTAATCTTGGAAGCTTTGGGTCAAAGTGCCTCTCTAATTTTTTCATAAAAGATTAAAGTTCTTGGGTGTATCTTGGATCATGGCTGTGAGGGTATTTTGAGCTCGCAATAAGGAATTAAATCTGCTTGGATGAAATTTTATCTTTAAATGAATTTTGACTGACATTTGATGTGCTTTGAATTGGAAATGCATGTGTGGGAATCATCTTGGGCTGTCCATCAATTTTATTCAACTCATTTTCCGCATGTGGTTTTATTTTTTTTTGTTGTTGGGTGGCTGTGAAGGGCTTAACACTGAATTCAAAACAACATTCTTCCTTTTGAAACTTTTCTTCTGGTTCAGTGACTCAAATTCAACATGATTACTAAGAAAACGGCCATGAGCATTAGGGGGTATGATGGCTTGGGAATTTCGCCAGGGGGTCCGAATTCCCATTAGAGAATTGCTGTTATCTCCTGTTGAAAACATTTTTGTAGGATCTTGGATATCGGAATGTCCTGCTGGAAAAGTGCTGAAGAGGTCTGAATCAGATGTTTGATGTACTTGGGCTTGAGGGGACCCAAAGTATTTGGAGGAGACTGTTTGAAAAGGATCTTCTGGATCTATTGTTTGGTAGCTTGGCTGCCTTGATGGAAATTGCGCATCATCCTCATGGAGACCAAGAAATTCTTCAATTTTTTTGAGCTTGGTGGGAAAATCAGTTGCATCTCCAAAATTTACTACAGAGTTTTATTCAAAAGGATCATCCAGACTGGTGGCAATGGTTGTCTTCAAAGGATCGTCCTGTTGAAAATCTCTTATCTCCCCAGCTAGGGAGATACCGTCTGTTGTGTGGATTCCCTGGTATGCTAGTGGATGGCCTATGTGAGAACCGCTTACACTCCTCTCGTGGTCTTCAAATTCAGTCAAGAGGTCAGGAGGCAGGTCTGTGTCCGATGGATGTTTATGCTGGTAACTTAGTTGAGATAAAGATGGGTCTGTCTGTTTCTGAATTCCCGCAAATTCTTGGCTTCCGATGTTATTCATCTCATTATCGATCCAATTTCCTGGATGCCCCCAGGGCTCCGAAAGACCAGCAGATCCAGAAAACTCAGCATTCGGACCGACGGCTATCATGAGGGCCACGTAGCGAAATAATACGTTGCCTCTGCACCATTCCATGATTGCTGAGGTTCACGCAGATCAGTAATAAAGACTTTCCGCAGATTTCTGGTTATTTCTTCGCTAGTGAGGGAAAATGCTGCGTTTTCTTGAGACCGTCTCCAGAGTGGTGTATTTTGCAAAATGCGGAAATGCGTTGAATCAACGTTGAACGGGGCGGCCAAACCCCATCGAATGAATCTTGGTAGAACGAGGGCCAGGTCAAAGTGCTCCTTGGCATCTTCCGCCAGATTGTGTAAAGACAGAGACTGGAACGTGCTTGATGACTTCGATCAGGATATGCGACTTGAGTGCTCCCGCTGGGACGACCCCGAGCCTAACAAAGCCTCTCGGTGAGGGAGCCCGAAAGGTCTCTGTCTCAGAGAACAAAGCCTCTCGGTGAGGGAGTCCGAAAGGTCTCTGTCTCACAAAGCATCTCGGTGAGGGAGCCCGAAAAGTGTCTGTCTCACAGAGACGCTTACGACTTATCGTTGATTTTTGGCGTGGATCTGGACGGGGTTAACGCCTCAAATCGCCTTTTCAGAGCTTATTACTCAGTCAGCTCCCCCAGTCCCATCTGTTTGAATCGGCAGTGCCACTATGTTCTAGGCCTTCATCTTGCGGTCATTCTGATCTCCTCACCGCTTCTCCAGCTCCCCAAATGACCCCCAGGATGCCCATCAAAAAAAAGGCTTCATGAGCCGTTTGTCCTGGTTAGCGGCGGGGTAAGTACATATAACACTTACCCCTCATACAGATTTTGACTGAACAGAGGGAGCTGTACAAGTGAACGTGCAAGATGAATACAGGCTTAACGATGGTCAGCTAGTCAGTGGATCAAAAAGTGATTCTAACACCTTAAACAACAAGGTCTAGAGGGATGATGGTAAGGGTGGTAAGGATAATTTTTTCTTTAATTATTCTCGGTGAGCTTTTCGATGGCGCTGAGAGTTGTCCAACCAATTTTATTTGGGTTTCTGTTATCGGTCGCTAATCCTTTGGTAATAATACATTCGGCGATCCCTTCAAGCAGGTCCATCTTTTGTTCGTACGTCCAGGTATGTGGAGGGGTTTTTTCCTTGGCCGATTGCTTTTCTTCCATTTGACTTTCTTACTGATACTTTTATTCTGACTAGTGAGTTAGGCTTGATATATCTGTTGGTCGATGAAATACCCTCAAGAGAGAGATAAGAAGAGAAGATAGCAGGATCGATGGTAGGGTCCATATAGACAGGATGTGAAGAAGCGATTTTCAAGCTTTGAGAAACGGGTCAAAGCCTGTTTCTCAAAACACTAGTTTTTTGCCCCAAAGCGATTCTCAAATCTGACCAGAATCCTTGTGCTATGGTACACGATTCTTGGCCAGAATCGATTCTGGCAAAAAAAAAAAATCAAAACTTGCGTGAGAATTGATTTCTCATGCGCTGTGGTACGGACCCTAAGTTTGGGACGACCCTTGGTTTCCCAGAACTGGATTTGTATGACACTTTCTGCACTGGGGAATACCGGGCAGACACACAATCAACCATATCAGCTCTTTGTAATGTTTTGAGCTCAGGCAAAACTCAGGGTGAGCGTCAGAAACAGAAAAGCAGGTTTGTATTTTGACAATTATTTCACGCAAGGCCCTGTTTGAGAGCGGCATATGATCACGGCCGTAATATTACGCTTCATGTGTGAAATCCTAGGTGACATCTGCTCAAGTCCACCAAAATTGGACCAGATGTCACCAGCAGCCTCAATATCATAATATCCGGCTCCCCAACGGGGCCTAAGACTTTGAGATGTTAGCAAAATATACATTCTGTGAGGAAGTGATTTGCACAAGAAGGAGGGTATAGAGGTTTGTGTACAGGATCTTGTTGTGCAGATGTAGATGATTGGACGTAGATCTGTAGATGTGTTTTGCAATTTTTGGATGCCAAAAATAAAACTTGAAGTTTAGGACATGTATGGTGTTCAAATATCATTTTGAAAGAAATTGCATCAGTTCTTAAATGTGAGATATGCCATGGACATGCCAAGAAACTTAAACTTAAAGTCTATGATTCTTGACAGGTCCCTGCCAAATCTTGCATTTAAGATCTTTTGCAATTTTATCCAAAGAGGAAAGACTTAATACAGCACTTGAATCTCAGTCACATGGATCATACAAATGTGAACAGCTGAAACTAAACCCTGTGTGGCACCTTTTGGCCCAATTTGACTATGCCAAAATAGGGCAAGTCCACTTGTCAGAAGGAGTAAAAACAATCTCTTAATCTTGTTTGACACCAGTTGGAAGACTGGTGCATCAATACTAGACCTTCTCTAGCATGATGATACACATAGCCAAGCCTCACTAGTACCAAAAATGCTACACAGTCTTGACATAGCTTGCTCCTGCTAAAACAAACTAGCATTCTATTACATCACCCAGAGCCCATAAATACTATACAAGTGGCCTCCCCCACTACCTCAAAATATAGAATCATCTTTATTGAAATAGCTACCAGAATCACACTACCTTTACAGCTGGTACATTACTTTCTACCATGCCATCACTCAAAAGTTCACAGAACTCTGAAAACACTCCTTCCTCAAAAACATGTTCCACTCTCCTTATAATGTTTCTTTGGTTGAAGAAATGGCACTAGGAAGTTCATTTCTTCAGTGCTTTAGTAGTTGATGATTATCTGGGTGTATTCTTTCTTTGAAAGACCAGATCAGAGGGAGCAATAAACCACCCCTGAAACTCAGGCCCCTGTTTAATGAATATAGTACCATTTTTTATTAAAAAAATCCTTCATTTTCAATTACATCTTTTACCTTGAAAAATACCCTTAATTGTGCCAACAGTGAAAAGTGAAGAAAAAGATTGTTGTGATGTTCCCAAAAACAGATTGTGCCGAAGTGCTTCATTTGAGCAGAATAGAGGGTTCATAAGATTTAGGCTCCTCCCACTCACCTGGCATGACGGTGGTAAACATTGAGAAATAAAAAGAGTCAGAGATGAGACAATAAAAGATAGAGAAGAGAAAGATGAGTACAGAGAAACAACACACAATAAAGAATTGTATGGGATGACAGTGGTAAATTTTGGATGAGGAAAATTTCACTGACACTTCAGTGAGGAGACTTTTAGAGATGAAATACAACTTCAAGCATTCTACTAGTGATTGTTTGACCCAAACAAAACAGAAACTAGCACTGATTTTCCTGTGACCTTAACTTGACACAGCCTCTCCACATCAATTCTGGCCAAATGGTCTCATCAGTCCAGTTCTTTGGAGTATGCTCACTCAGTCCAAAGCAATGGATGTGTCGAGGTCACCCCTGCAAGACTCTTGAGGTGAGCCAAAAGGCTCATCCACTGATTTTGATGGAAGTTGTAACACATTTGAGACAGAGAGCCTGCAGGTGTTGTTTCCCTTCTGGGAATGAGGATGGGTGCTGTGGTGTTCAGACTGGTGCACAGTTCAATATCAAGATCATACATTTCAGGATCAAGACTCTCAAGACTTCAAGCCTGCAAGATTTACTTTTACTTTTCCTCAAGATTCAAGATGTTCATAATTTAGTTTCTTCAAGATCCCTCACAGCTCATCAGGACTCAGTATCCTCAAGATTTCTTTTGTTTTTCATTTCATTTCACTTTTTTTTTTCTCTCTTCTTTTCAATTATTATTATCATTATTATCTTATAGTTCAGTTTGATTAGGCTTGGTTTTATCTTCTCATGTGTTTGTCTCTCCTGATTCATCATCTTTTCACATTTCTTGGTCCTAACACATAGCTATGTGGGTTTGTCTCTCTGTTTTGTTGTGGTCTTCTTTCTTTTCCTCCGGCTGTGTTTTTGTTGCTTCTCTGGTTTCCTGTTCTTGTGTATGTAGGGAGATGATGACATGTCTGTGACATTTCACTCCCCAGAGTCCAAGTTCTGCTCGGAGTTGGAGGATGGGGGGGGGCATGGCATTCTGATCCCCAGAAAATAAGTCATCATATTTTTTTGTGATCAAATCAATCATCAGAGTCTATTCCCCCGGATCCCAATATTTATCAGAATCTCCAACCCATCAACCAAACCTGCCACAGAGAATACATCCCTCAATGAACCTCTCAAACCCCCCCCCCCCCCCCCCCCCAAAAAAAAAAGCTATCTTTGGTATCATCTTCAAGCTCAGAATCTGGACCACACAACAAGGGCAGCTTACCAGATGAGGTTTTCCAGTGTAAATTGGATCAGGAAGAGTCCAAGCTCTCCATCATTTGTCAAGCTGACTTTCAAGCATGAGAACACTGTCTATAGAGTAAAACAGGAAGGTATCATCAGCCGAGTGATAAGCAATGATGGAGACATTAGCCCTGCACAAAGCAGAAGGGGAGATAAGCTTGGTGCTAGCTTGATGACAGGACACAATGACATGACACCATTAATAAAGAAGGTTGTTCCATTTTTCTGAAAAGCCATTGTCCCCACATCTGTGATGTAGTTGCTGAAACCATCAGTTGCTACTTTGAGGGGAATAGGCTTAATGAAGGATTTCAATTCAGAGAGGGCTAACCTATCACATGTCAGGTGTTTGGATGCTCCTGGGTCAGAGATAACCTCTGCCCCAGCGTGAACAGAATGCTGGGAAAAATGTGTTGTCTAAGAGTTGAAGCAGTTAATCAAAGGAGTGAGCTCAATGAAGCACATTGTTGAACATGATGTTCTCCACTTGCTGTGTCAGAGGTGGGTTACTCCGGAGCTTACAGGAATCCACTCGATGGAGATTTACTGAGATAATCCGGTGGCTCGCAAGTCGTAGATGGGTTCTGATTGGATCCAAAGAGTTCAAGCCCAGCCAGTGATAAGTTTTTTCAGGACAGTGATGTGCTGATATGAAAGGAAAAGGCTAGCTTGGAGTAGTGATTTGTAGATATATCTCAAAGCTAAAGAGGAAAGAGTAAAAATGATTATTATTATTGTCTCTTCTGAAAGTCCAGGGAGCAATAGAGTTCAGTAAGTCCAACTTTATATATCAGGCTTTTACAGTTGACTAGATACAAGCATATTTAAAGTATGTTAATAATAAGATCAGTGAGATGAATGTGAAACATGAAAACAAGAAGAAAAATGAAAGTAAAACTGAGAGAGATTGCAGATGGTGTAGTAAATTAATCAGTTGACCAGTCTAGAGGTGACTGGGATTTACTTGCCAGCTGACATACTACGCCATTTTTGTCTTGAAAGGACCATTGCACAGATTGATTTTCAGGAGGAGTCCTAGAATTATATCCTTGGCAATTTCAATTTGAAGTGTCTTTAGATCTGCCACAATGTCTTTCATCTCAGCAGCATAGGCTGCAGTTGTCAAAAAATATCCTGGTTGAAGTCAAATTAATAGAATAATAGTCGTGATTTTTGCAGAGCGGTATACTGAGCAGAAATGGGCCCTGAGGTTCACTGGTTGCCAGACTGGACTTTTTTGCCAAGTGCAGGATTGAAAGAGTGAATTAGGATGGCACGTGCAAGCTTCTCATTGTGGATTTTCAAGGAAGGCTTGGAGAAGTAATTGGCATTGTAGATAAACTGAGAGGCAAGTACCTGAATCCTTTGGGCCCATCTTTGGTAATTTCTGCCGTCTGCGAGTATCATGTCCCTCCGTCTGATTAGCTTCGCAGCTGAGGAGATTGTTGACGTGGTGATCCTGCAATCTTTGTCAGCCGCAAGCCGCTGGTGATTTTCTCCAAATTTATGTTCAAGGTTGTCTTGACAAGCTTGGTGTGATGAAGGGGAGGGTTGAGAATTGGGGTTAGACGGAGCTTCTGTGAGATATGGACTGGGTTGAGGCAGTTTATATTGGTAGGGATAGTGTGGATACGGGTACGGTGGGAAATGAGGATAAGATGGATGTTGATATTTGTGAAAAGGTGTGTTCAAAGATAAAGGGGGAGGTAGGGATAGAGTTTAAAGGAGGATTGTTTGGTGTGGGGGTGTCAACCATAGATGGGTTTGTGGAGGAAAAGTTGAAAGGGAAGGGGTGGCGGTGTAGTACTAATGGGGGGGGGGGGGGGTGGTTGTCTTGTTGGGGAAGGTTCTGCCGGTCTTGATTTGCCTTTGTCAGATGTTGAGGGTGGGGGGAAGTAATCAAAGGCATGGATATATTGTCTCATAGATGCTCTACCTGGCTTTTGATGAGGTTCTGGGTAGACAGACCAGCTTGAGCTTGAACACTAGGTGAAACTGCACGTGGAAGATTTTCTGAGTTGGAAGAGTTTAAGGTATTCACAGTGGAAATGTTGATATATGATGGATGAAGGTAGTGAAAAAAATTGCTTTATGGATGAAGATGGGGAAACAAACACCTAGCTTGCTAATCTTGGACGTTTGGCACCGTGAAGGATAAAACAAAGCACCAAGGAAACACTTGGGACTGTAAGACTGTCTGTACTAAAAATAGGCCTATACTGGCCAGGAAAAATCTTGTTCTTGTCCGCAAAGCAGTCTACAGAACCTTTCTTTGACTCGCAACAAGGTTTCCAACTTGTTGGTACCTCGCGACTCCAATGTTGCTACCTAAGTTAATACAATGAGTCAATGAGCTGTGAATTTGAAGGAGATAACAAGATCCTGATTTAAGGGCTCATGATGTGGGAATAATGAGAATATCAGTGCCACCCCTTGGCATGTCACCTGTGACATCCGTTGTACTTTTCTTCTTATTAAGTCTCAGCCGTTGTTCTTCTTTCTTCTTTTTCTTCATCCTGTTTCTGTCTCACTCTCCTAGGTCTGCCTCTCCCTTAGCCCCACCAAGCCCAAGCAACCCTTACTGACAGTAGCAACATTGGCTGTCCTTAAAGTTTATATTCCAATACATGACCTGTTAGGATATGCATGAGGGTAGAATCATGTTGTATGGATTCTACACCACAGTCAACTACTCTGGGTCCTAGGTGTGAGCCCACCCATGCCCTAACATAATCCAAAACACCCATCTACATTAAATTCTAACAGATCTATCCACATGAATACCGGTCAAGAAATCTGGAGGTACTAATCAAGTGAAAAAGACCACATACAGACAGTGCAGGAATTGATTGGCTGTCAGTGTGAATGAGAAAGAAGCTGTAGACTGGTTTTCCTGAATGAGAAACGATTGCAAAGGATTTGAGGGATGCATTGAAATCATTTTCGAGAGCTGGCATTTATAGTCCAAGTATAAAAAAACAAAAAAATAAACAGAACTGATGGTCTAACTCAAAAGTCAAGATTGGTTTAGACACGCTAAAATGGTTGCAATTGGTAGAGAAAGAGCGACTCTTTTAAAGCTATGATGAATATTCCGACAACGCAACTGCCCTTACATCAACTGGAAGTCAGTTTAGCTTAGCTGAAAGGCAGATGGTTTGAGTAAAATGCAATTACTCCCAATCCTGATGTAACCCTCAGCAGAAATAACTGGTGCTGTGACATACAACCATTTTGTGAATCATGTTTTGAGCAATAGAGATTGGGCTAGAATTAACCGTCTTGCATCCACGATCGGGTCCACAGAAAGGGCTTTAATCTTCTACACATTTGAATACAGTTCAAGAGGGCAATCGTCGTTACTGTGTAGATCCACATGATCGTCCTCGCAAAGCGACGTAAAACAACAAATCACAAAGAGCGATGAGAAAGGGAAAGAAAGGGATCACCAACTCGTGTGAAATGAGAAAAAGAATGTCCTCGTGAAACAAAAAAAGAAAAACATGGCCAGAATGTTTCGCGGAAGAAAGACATGAGGGAGGGAGATTATACTCTAATGCGCCGTCTGCACGAAGTTTTTTTCTTTTCTGAAAAAAAGAAAAAGAAGAAAGGATCAAAATCGAACAGGGAAGAAAAAAAATGTGATGAATGCGAGCGGGGACGAGGGCGGTAAATGGGCTTACTGGAACTTTTCGAGCCACCGGCTTGGGTCGGTTTGATAGCTTGAGGGGAGGAGCCTTTGGCAGGGATGAATGGCTTGATTGACAACCAGTTGTCTTGGTCTCCCCAGCCGTCCGGCTGCAAACAGTCACAGGATTAGAAAGAGAGAGACCAACGACAAGATCAGAAAGTCAAAGACTTACCGATGCGGGGTCCTTGATGGTCGTCACTAACTCGTATTTCTGTGGAAGGTTTGTGCCGTCAGTTATCTCTACATTTTAAGTGGTTGGGTTGGTCTTAGTGAAGCTGACCTCGTCGAAGGCGCCGGCAGCCCACATAGCCATGCCCACGGCGGTAGGGTAACCCTAGCAGGAAAATGGGGAAATGTGTAAGTAGTTGAAAAAAGTGAGGCATTAGGGTATACAGGAGGTGAAAAGACGCACATCGGTGACTGCTTTGGCGAGTTCGGGGAGAAATTGCTTGCAGCTGGCCGTGCTGCCGCCGCCGAACTCGCCCAAAATGAACTGTCTCCCATCTGCCTTGAGCAGGTCGACGGCTTGTGCAATTTCGTCTGCATGACTGGCCACGCACGCCCGGTTCTTGCCCGAGTTGTCAGAATCAAGGTACTACATAGAAAGGCACAGTATGGTCAGTCACTTGTTTGGCATAATGGTGAGAGGAAATTTGAGTAAACAAAGGATGCTCACTCGGTGTGCTTCAAAGATCAATCCATCGAACGTTCCGTTTGGATTCTTGACTGTGTTCATGGCTTTGTACCAATCCGGCAATGCCTTGAGTGATGTATATTCATTCCCAGGGATCAAAAGCGTGTTTTCAATCTTTTTTTCTCTGAGTGCTGTTACGACAGATTGGACGGTGGTAGACCACTTCATGATATCTTTTGGATCCGGAAAGAGGACGAGATTAATTGTCAATTGAGAATGGTGATGTGAGACACGAGAATGCGGTGCTTTCATCTCTAGCCTTACCTAGATCATGTGGCTCGTTTGAGAGGCCGAGAATAACAAGAGGGTTGTCCTGGAAGACGGCACCCAACTTGACCCATAGATCGACGAGTAGATCGGCAGGGGTAGCCTCGCCGACGATCTTGGCTTCGTAGCGAGCATACTGACAGAATAGGCGTTTCAGCGCTGGATTTGGAGCTGGAGGATGTTTAAAGAGAGGCTTACGGAGTGAAGGTCAATGGCGGCGAAGGCCCCGTGGATTGTGATTTTTTCGATGAATTCTTGGTAGATTTTCAAGTTGGTTGTGTTGAGGGGTCCATTTGCCGACGGTTGAAGAAACGGCCAGGCCACTGGGACTCTGAAGAAATTGACTCCCTGGTCTAGGAAATGTTGGATCTGTGATTCTGGGGGTTGAACGGCAGGATTGGTGTCGTTTGTGTAAGTGCCATCAGTTTGACTTCCAAAATCGAATCCCGCCAAGTTAATCTTTGTAACGAAAAAAAAAAAGAAGTGATGTCAGGAGAAGATTCCAAGTGAGGGGTGGAGATTCTTGTCATTTTTTTTCGCAGAAGACTCACTCTAGAATCGAGCCGGAGAAGAAAAGGACATTAAGGCGAGCAATAAGAAAGTCAAACATTTTGTTAGACGAAGGAAGATAAATCAAAAGGACCTACCCGACCAGACGTGGCAGGGTAGATTTGGCAGAGGCGTTCGTTGGTGGGCCAGAAGAGTCGGCTGCATGAGCTTGAGAAAAGAGGACAAGAGCAGCGAAGAAGGTGTAAAAGCCTTGCCAGAAGGTGTTCTGTTTGAGGGCCATAGTAAAGGCTTCAAGGGATACAAGTTTATACACTGGGGAAAATGGGTAAATTATTCACGAAGAACAAGAAGAGAGGCTGTCAAGGATGTGAACTGGGGTAGAGGTGGATGTCCTTGCTTCGAGGAAGGAACATAGCCATTATATACCTTCACCGCTTGGAGGTAAGTAGACGGAAGGATTTGTTAAGCAACCTCACTGGGCAATTTTCGGCTCCCCTTGACGATAGATAGCCCATACAGCAAACCCTGGCAGGTTGTTACTGGCGATGGGAGCCATCACGTATAATGTACTGGAAATTCGCTATATGTATCAACGTCCTTAAGGGCTGAGTATCATCCAATCAAGGTAGGAATCACTTCGGCTTTGACAGCGGAAAGGGTCTGGACTCACGCCTTTACCAGGCAGAAGCGCCTCCATGGTAAATTTGATTTGTTGTGGAGAGTCAGGGTGGTATGAGGCGTCAGTCTACCACGACAACAATACTTTATCTGCCCGGTAGACTGCTTTTGACAATAGTTAAGGCTAGCATGTTTCTTGGGGGACTTTTATTTCCCTTTTGTATACAGGCTACATAACTGTGTGGATTCGGGGCTCAATGGTCGATCACTCCCCTGGGTCATGAAGCATGCAGTGCTTGTCCAGCTCACAGGGTACCACAACCAGCGCTGCCGATTGAACACATTACTTTGGGCCTTGACTCGGTTTACAAAACATTTTGTCATCAACTAAATTGTTTTTCAAGTTTGATATGAAAGATGTTTTCTGGGCACGGGTGCTAAGAACGGAGGTGGCAGATTCTTCTGCTGATTCACCAACTATCCACAATCCTTTGGTTGGCCATTGAGGACAGCGAACGACTCTTTCAGCATGGCAAAAGCGCCGAATCCGAATCAATACACCTTCGACCTGTGTCCCAATTGCTCTGTGTAAAGGCATGTTGACGCGAGGTTTTCGATGCTGAAAGCCTGGCCTTCAACCCGGGCGGAAAACGTGTTGTGTCCAGGTGAGGTGGTCAAGCAGCTCAAATTGGCCAAGACGAATGATTTCTTTGCTGGCGCCACGTACATAAATACGTGATCTCTGAGCGTAAAAGGCAAGGTGACAAGCTTGGACACTAGCACTTGATTGAGTGATTTTGCCAATTGCGGTGCATGGATTGTCCGGCCAAGCAACCATCCGGATCCATCTCCTTGATGCATCAACTGGGCAACGTAGTCACAGTGGGCTTTTGATTGATTGTTCTAAATGTTGGGTATAACTTCAAGTACGGTGTTAGTCAAGCACCAGGGATCAACATAAGAGATGATTGGAGCCCTCAACCTTCTGTAGCACGCCTTCAGAGCCAGATGGCAAGGCTTCCTTACAGTAAAACATGTTAGAAAAAACTGACACTTTGGCAAGTAAGTCAAGATCTGCAGGGGCTACAGATGGCAAAGGGAAGTCCTCTTAATCTAATGCAGCCTCTTGATTTTACCTTTCAAGCTGAATGGGCATCCAATCCAGTGGCTGATCATCACAAACGAACCCACTCAGAACGACGACGACGACAACAGCAAAGATGGAGGAATACATGAATATGATGAGCTGGCTGCTGTCGACGAACGAAGATGAAGAAGAACACGATACACGGATGATGGAAGAGATGTGGAAGCAGCTCAACGCAGAAGTGCTCAAGACACTCGTCTGGTCGCCAAAACTGTGGACACCAGAAAACTACCAAAACAACTTCAGAAAACTCAGAAGAACATTTCCAAAAAACGACCAGCAACCACTCAAACAACTCACACCAGCCATCCTAGCAGAACACTCACACCCGATTCCCAAGCTCTCCCTCATCGCCATCCTCCTCAGCACGCTCAAACTATCCCATCCACTGCACATTCGCTTCCAACAAGACGCTCTCAAGCTGCTCCAACACTCTATCATCCATCATGAGTTCCCGCACCATCTCATCTCCTGGTTGGCCGTTCAAGCCATCCCTTTTATCGACCTCACCAAGACAAAGTCCGACTCGAACGTAGGCACCCTCACTCCCTTTTCAACTCAACTGCAAGGCTGCTGCTCACATCTCTCGTTCCGGCAGATCATCATCAGCCACCTCTGCAAGTCTCTATTCCACGATGTATTTCAAGACGGCAACTTGTTCGACGGATTGGCCTCCAGTCTCGACCCATCCTTCCACCTGAATCCGCACTCGAAAACGTGCGAGACCATCGACAAATTATCGACGAGCTCGTTAGCTGGAGTCGTCCTATCGATCTCCACAAGCATCTCTAGATTGATCCAAGATAGTGCGACGATAGAGCTCAAGAAAGTGGCGAGCGAAGTGGCCGAGCCGTTGGCCCTGATCACAAGTCGCATACACGAGGCTTGGAGCGCGGTCTCGGGGATGGACGATCTGTCGCCTGTGGTCTCCACATCTCCGCCCATCGATCGATGGCTCCAAAACACATTCTTCTCGGCCGTCTTGATCCTCGGCGGACTCGCCAACAAACTCGCTACTTCTTCTCCGCCTCCCCCTTCAACCGCGGCGTGTCTCGGACCTGCTTTCCGGGCCTTGTCCCACATTCACTTCATCACTCTCGCCTGCTTCTCGTCCTCATCCGACCCCCAAACCATCCACGCCGCGCTCTTCAAGACCCTCATCTCTCTTCTATCCACTACCCCCGGACTATCCCAACCTGTCCTACAGACGTCTTACTCCTTAACTCTCCCCCCCAACAACCATCTTTTTGTGGCGACCTCTCGCAAGATCTTCTTCTGTAATTTGGTCCAACATCTTCCTTGCGCATCAATCGATAACGGCTTTCTGGAGGCCACGGTCGTGCCTTTAGTGTGGACGTGGATCCTGGCCAGCCATCCTCGGCTGCTGGCTTCGCATGCCCATCTAGCCTTCGCTAACATCCTCGCCCACAAGTGCGTCTCGCTGGACACCCTCGTCGACCGTTATTTCGATCTCTTGATCCAGG
The DNA here is from genome assembly GCA_001624995.1 of Puccinia horiana. Classification (NCBI taxonomy): domain Eukaryota; kingdom Fungi; phylum Basidiomycota; class Pucciniomycetes; order Pucciniales; family Pucciniaceae; genus Puccinia; species Puccinia horiana. The sequence goes on from LWDY01000012.1 coordinate 1,296,505, forward strand.
TTTTTAATCTCTCCCTTCCATCGTCTCTCCCACACTTACTTACATACTCTCTTCTTGTTTGTAGGATGTATTGCTCGCCCAAAAATCACTCCTAACATTTCCACAACAAAAAGCGAATTGGACAAGCTTAATTCAAGCAATAACCAACACCAACCCCAACAACCCAAAGAAACTGGATGAAATCACTCAAAAGTTAAAAGCCATAATCCTCCACCACGCCCACTCCCCAGCAACGCGCCAGAACCTATACAGCCTGTTCCTGTTACTGGGAGACCACCAAGAAAAAGAAACGATCGTCGCGTTTCTCGATGAGTGTTGGAAACTGATGCGGTACCAGGACGACGTGGCCGCGTTGTTTGAGTCCGTATGTGGTCTCAATCGGCGGCTGGGTTGTATCGCTGTTGTGCAGTGGTGGGTTGGCAAACTTAAGCTTCTTGATCAGCGTCGTTCTTCTTCTCCTTCTCCTAAACTTTGAAAAATTCGGGTGGCTCTTTCTTTTTTTTTTTTTGGGGGGGGGGTAATGTATGAGGAAACTGCGTTGGTGTTGTAAAAAGAGATAAACTAATTGTCAAAAAAATGTCTTCATGCAGAGTTCCTACAAATATTTTTTTTTTTTTTTTAATTGTATAGTTATTACAGTCATCACAGTCAAATTACAAACCCATAATGATACTCTTTAGCCCCAAACAGAGAGCAAGTCCACCCGCACGGTAAGTAGACACGCAAAACACAAGCCCAGAGACGACTCTCCGATGTGGCCTACAGTATCCACCGCGCTTCATATTGTTATTTTCTGATCATTCTCTCTCTCTTTCTATTTCTTTCTGCTTTTTACATGTTGGACATATTTAGAGGAGGAAACAGCCCTGCACAACGAAACAAAACAGGACACACAGACTTCCTCTTTCTTACTTGATTGAAGAATGTCTGTACTATCTTTCCACTCGTTTCCACACGAAGGCTGGTGGGCCCTGGCGCTTCTCCGTGTCTCTGATACTCTTACCACAGCCACCATCCACTCAGAACCGGGCCTTTTCAGCCCACACAGCCCCTCAAAAAACGGTCCAATTGAACACATCACTCATCGCGGCAACGCTGGACCCAACTTTGCCGCACTCCTTGACGCGCTGAAGATCTTGGCACCTGTTCATATTCCTCGGCCTGGAAGAACGCCCGTCCGATACTTCTCGATGGGTCCTGGCCACCATTAACTCCCCGTCCAGCTCTGGTTGTTCGCCCATTCCATAAGCTAATCGCGCCCGCACACACGCACCTTTATCCTCCTATCATTCAGGCGCCTTTCCTGGCCATATAACCACCCCCTATCGTGCCATATTTACAGAAGATTGGGAGGGATTGACCAAGTGGTTTAATGGCAATATTAGCACTGTTCACGTACGAGATTTCTACCATTTTTTTACCTAAACATCATCAACATTTTGGCTGGGATTTGGCACATGGGAGAGTGATAAAAGTTGTTGATGCGTTGTTGGTGATGTTTAGCTGATGTGAACAGTGCTATCGTTAAAGCTCAAACTCGGTGAGGTTAATATTTCAGAGGGAGGACATCTAAAGTATACCAGCTGAGAAACAAGTGACAGGACACCATTTGGAGACAGGACAGGACAGGTGGACTAGACAGCACAGGGTGTGACAGGACAGACAGGACAAGTGTGACTGGACAGGGTGTGACTGGACAGATAGAATTGGGGAGATAGAGATCATAGGGTGAGTGGAGAATTGTGAGTGGGCAAAGAGACCTGGCACGATTATTCTGACATCTTGATCCTTGACTGGACACATACAAAAACCCGCAAGGACAGAGTACCCCGCCTCCACATTCATCTGTCTCACTGCAGCAAAAACATCTTTCGGCCTTGTGGTCTGGTTCCTTTCTGGATGGAATCAAGACTGCTCTATCAATTGAATCTCAAAACTTTGCTCAGTGTTTTCACCATCCCTCTTCCCCAAGTCTTAGTCACTGATTGATAATATGCTCTTATCAATTCCCTCTCAAAGAAACCTTCCCTTCCCATTTTTTTTCACTTGGCACATTTCCAAAATTAGGTGCAAAGGTGATCAAGAACAAGGTTTATGAAAATCTGATGATCCAACACTGGAACAATCTGATATGTCTGCCCATTGAATCCCATTTCTTGCTCCTCTTCCAAACAGCTTGCATTTGAATAACCACTCGCCTTTCGAAAGGATGTGACTAAAACTTGGCTTCCAGCTGTGGCTGAAAGATACCCAAGCACATGTACTAAGAAAAGGGCCTCACTTCAACAACTGGAAAGAGTTCCAGAATGAAATTGGGACACATGTACATCAAATTCACTACACTTCTTTGGCCCCTTTCACTGCAGCTATCATCAAAGTTATCTCAAATGCCCTCAAAGCTTAAGCTCGCTACCATCAACAGAGAAAAATAAACTCCCTCAGAACTATTGGCAAGATATTCCATAACTGCCACAGACAAATCAATCACTAAAGGGGCCAGGAGTCATTGGTAAAATTTGGTCTCCAAAAACCATGGAGATGGGAGTTTTTAGTTCAATTTTGACGCCAACAACTTGGTTTTTGAGATTTGTCACTCCGCCATTGTCCAATCAATGATCTACAATTATTTCAGTCATCCAATGACTATCTCAAGGCCTTGAATCACACAAAATTCCTAATCAGAATCTGTAATTTTTAGTTTTTTCTTTCTTTAGGTGATTGGGATTGTGAGTGGCTTGTCCAAAAAGTGCAGGTTTGGGAGACTTACAGATCATTAATAAAAACTGACTTTATCCCCTCATTTTCAAATTATTTAGAAAATGAATATTCTTTCACTTATTAATCCGGAAGAAGAAGATTTCCACATGGCCCAAATCCTGCAAACCTTCCACAAAAGACACCAACCAACCAAACTGCAACTGATTTCTTCTTTCCTATCATAAGGCTGTCTCTCATGAGAGGTTTCAGTTACAGAAGTTATCCCCAAGAAACCCAATCAAAAAAGGATGTGAAAGAGGTGTGGGTTATACACAAACTTAAATCTACTACTACTACCTGCTGGCCAGATCTTTTGGTGTTTTAAAGGATAAGATCAAGATTAAAGAAAAAAACAATCAGGCAGACGAAAGGAAGATTCCAAAGAAACCCATAGAAAATCTCCTTCCTTTCAACAAGAATATTCAATTTGAACTACCATCTCGGGAAGCTCATAATGAATCCATCCCACTACACATCAAGAAAAAGTCCAACCAATAATATGATAAGTTCAGGCACCGTTTGGCACTGTCATAAAAATGGGTGTAATATTGAACATTTAATTCAATAAAAACCAAACTGTTGGCAAAATATAACAAAATTGGTATAGAAAAAAAGAGTGCTACCTGATTCATCATTTGTGACATCAGAATGGGAATGTGAGGCTGTCATTAGAATCACAATATGAATATTACACTTGAAATAGGTATAAAGGGCAATAATGCCATTATGACACAGGAGACAGTCCAATACATGAGCTCTTATCTGGTCAATAAAGGAGAAGGAAGCCTTGTTTTATTCTATACCAAGTTTGTTACATTTGTGCCAACAGTTTGGTATTTATTGAATTGAATGTTTTAATATTACACCCATTTTTATGACGGTGCCAAACGGGGCCTCGAATTATTTAAAACTAATGTGGAGTACATAAGAATAACATGATCTCACCTCACAAAGGATGAGCAGTTCTGATCAAGGACTATGGTATCTCAGCAGATCCAAAAAAAAAAGGGTTGTCCTATGGCAGCCTGATTTTTCCTTCTTCACTCCCACAAGCCCTATGTAATTGCATCAGCTTCCGCACCTCAACAACCTTGTGTCCAAGACCTCTCCACCGGCAAGAGCCAGGCCACAATGGTACCTGACATATCCAACCGTTATCCAACAGCCGCCAAAGGTTTCTTCTGGTGGTCAGACACAATCAGGCGGATGAGGTCAAGAAATCAGAGGACATCCTTTTCCGTTCGGCAACTGCTGTGCTGTAATATGATCCTCACTCTTTTGAACAAAAGTTAACACACGAAACCCCAAAAAACACCAACTTGTTTTCCTGTTCCTCTTACCAAAAAAAGTTATATCTATCTATCTATAACCTTTTTTTTGATACTTAAATAACCAAAGATGAAGACAATGATTTTTTTTTTAAAAATGAGTTCCCTATATACACACATATCCATATCTAAAAAAAAAATCATACATGAAAACCCCCCCAAAAAAAAATTAAGGTTTCAAGAGAAGATTACAGATTCTAAACCCATTAATAACGACATAATCGGAAGGAAGATCCGATCCGGGCGGCTCCAAAAGCTTGAAATAGTCGTCCAACAGGTGGAGCGGATCTCGGTCAGCGATTTGGACGATGACTTTAGGAAGATGAAGCAGGCCAGAGTGAGAAGAAGCGCGTTGATGGGCGAGGAAAGCGCCGATGGCGCGGCCGGTTTCGAGGGTCGTAAAAAGCAACGGCGTGTGGTTGATTTGTGTGATGAACGTATCGTCGTCCAAGTCCCGCTCCAGATGCCCCTCGCTATCGACGAGATTGTTGAAGCGTGAAGACGGGGCGGGAGAGGGAGACGAAGAGTGTGTCGGAGCGCGCGGAGGGAGAAGGTCGGACGAGGGCACCAACAGGGAGTTGTCAGAGTTCGCGACGAGGACGGCGGCGACATTCGCGTTAACGGCGACGGCGAGCTTGCGATCGAAAGAGCATTGGCCGCGTTTGACCAAGACGACTTTGCGCGCGAAGCTGGCGGGGTTGGCCAGCGGGCGACAGCCGAATTCGTTCGGCGGGTTGACGCCGACCAGTTCGAGGGGCCCAGCTCCCGTCGTTAATCCTGCCGCCCCTCGCGTCCTCACGTCCGCGCCGAAACTCGCCATCATCACCGGCCGCGTTATCGCCGACGATTCGTCTCCTTCCGTCGTGCTCCCCGTGTCCTCATATCTCACGAGGATTCCTGTCACATGCCCTCGCTCCTTCTCTGTCATCTTCGTACTCTCTTTAGCTGGTCTTAGCACGTTTATCGCATGTCGATCGCTTAGAATCACTTGCGTCTTTGGTAATAGCTTATATCCACCAACTACAAAAAAAAACAACTTGATGATCAGTTTGAATCTTTTGATTATTTTTAGAAAAAAAGAAACTAATTGAGTACCTTTAACGATTTCGTAATTATCTTGATCGAAATGTTTCTTCAAAGAAAATGTTAAACCAGTCAAGCTTTTAACCAAGACGATAGGACCGGAACTAGGCAAGTTGAGATCTTCTGGATGATCTTGTTGCTGGGAGTCAGTTGTTGTCGTTGTGGTAGTAGTAGTAGATGAAGAAGAAGGACCCATGAATTCGACTTGATCCACTCCTGGGTTTCTCTCGATGTCTTCCTCCGAATGACTGAATACTAATTCAATCAAATTCTCCTTCAAAGAACAAATCAAAAAAACAAAACAAAACAAAACAAAAACAAAAAAGCATTAACCAAAAAACCATCAATAATCAACGAATCAAAAAAAAGAAGGATACAATAAATTATTTCTAATGCTAGATTTTAGGGAGCGCGGAGACAACTATAAATGGTCATGGCGAACAAAAACGAATAAAACAGGGGTTGAGAGAAGAGATCAAAGAAAGGATGAAGAGGACAGAAGAGGTGAAGCTGAGGGAGGGAGGGGGAAAGACAAGAAATGGATTAGATTATACTAGAGGAGAGATTAATATTAAGCTGGAATTGAGAAGAAGAGGAGGATTTTAAAAGAGAGAGAAGATCATTGAGAGTTCTTACATCCACAACAGGCACCTCACAAAAGTCGAATGAGGACCAATTCTGATCGAGATTGGCAAGACGAGAGTGATTAGAGTTAATAGACGATCCCAGACTACCCGTGATTAACTTTGCGTAATCAAAGTCAGTTCGTCCAGTGATCGAGAGGGTGAATGGGTTGGAATGTTTGGGACTTCGAAGCGAAGGAGATAAGATTGTACAGGTTTGTGGCTTCGATCTCGACCGACCACTGGTCGAGCTTTGATTCCTCCGTCTGTCTTCCCATACCACTCGCTCACTCTCTAACGATTCCAGTTCTTCCCAGTCTGTACGAACTCCTTGGTTTTCTCGAGGAAATTCCGGCCCGTCTGGAATGTATAAGATGTGTCCTTCGGTGGTAAACACAAATGGTTGATCGGCATGGTTGATCGGATTCTCTTCATCGAATGTTAAGTCTAAAACAAAACAAAAAAAATGCCGCCCGAAAAAGACCATATCCATTACATCGCGGAGAACTGCAAGATCAAAGCTGATAAGGGTCTGCTTTTTCAAGACGTACATAAATATTTGAGTGTTTCAGACAACATGAACGAATGCTGGCGATCCTCAAGTTTCCCTATATGTATGTAAAACGGAGATGGACGGATGAATTTACCAAGAAGTTTGGGGTGGATGCAATGTCAAGTCCAAGACAGACCAGTGATGAGATTGGCGATAGAAGCCAAGCCGCAATCGACCCAAGTCCGATTGACGAGATCAGTGAGCACACGTTCCGCCACTTCCAAATAATATTCATCCTTTGTGGCCCGATACAAGAAATAATTACTTTCGATGAATTCCGGTCGGAGTGGATATCCTAGTGAGGTAGCTTGTTTCTTGTGGATATCAAACACTTCTGGAATCCCTGAATATCTACATACATACGTCCACATAGTCAACAAAACAGTCTCGATTTTCTTAGGTCATCCGAGTTCACCTAGCCCATAGATTCGCATAGGTCATGTGCGATTGGATCGCGGCTTCTAGGTCTCCAGCAAGCACCTGTAAGCCTGGCCAAAAGGCGGCCAAAGAGTCGATCGTAGTAGTTGCCACGGCGCCCGTTTGCATATTTACACCCCGATACTAAATCAAATTACAAAAAGGCATTAATATTTTATCCAGATGAGCGACCTCCCAAATCAGAAGAAGTTTTTGGTCAACCTACCCAGAATCCATCCGGCGATCTCATGTAGGTCATCACTGCTTTGTAGGCCTGATTCCATATCTCCAGGAACGAATCATCCTGTAACAAGACGTGAGATTTAAGAATGTATTCATAAAACGAGTCGATTCCCGCCCCGATACTCGAGACCCCATACGACCAAGCCTATCGAGAAGCGGAGAATCCAATGAGCCATTCCATTCACAGCAGTAACCAAAAAAAAAAAAAAAAAAGTCAGATTCAGATGGAGATTAGAGCCCACACCGGTTTGTATGTCGATTGTATTTCCAAATAAGTTGATCGAAGATCGGCGATCCCACAGAGCATAGAACGCTTTCTTGGCCACGTTCTGTTAGATCACATTTCGGGAGGGCAGATTTTGAGTGATGGTGATCGTTTAGGATTTTTTTAGTGTTGACTGACTTCGTAAATGGGATCACCAAGTAATCGACTGAGAGTTGCAAACTCTAGAAGTAATGAGCCTGCACCAGCCGTACAAGTCTCCGTACCTTCCCCGGATGCAACTCCATGTCTCAAATTAATCTAAGAAAACAAATTACGGGATGATTAGTGAGAGTACAAGGAAAGAAGAGAAAGCTTTGTGGGAAAGACTAACGCGGGCATAAGGGATTCCCGTAAGAGAGCCCTCAAAAGCGGGCAACATTCGATCAGCGAGATCTTTAGCCAAGAACAGTAATTGATTATTGTATCCCTCGATTTGATGGCCCCAAAGGTTGTCAGGATCCTTAGCGAAGAGATGGCCGCTGAGCAATCCACCCAGGACTCGAATGGTGGTCTCAAACACTTGGACTTTTGAGTCTATGTCAAAGTTTGGTATGTGTTCTGTTATCCGTTCGATCGCTAGTCGGAAATTCTCCTGGTCTCCTAAGGCTACAAATGTGTCTAATGTATCGATTAATGTCATCGAGAAATCGCCCAATACATCGTTCATTTCGTGGTTGTTCCTTTCATAAATAGAGTCGGAAAAAGTAATCGGCACTTGTTTTTGGTTAGCTTTTGAAACAAAAAAAAAAAACTTTTATGTACTCACGGGTTGTTGTGGTCTTGTCCTACTCCTTGACAAGATAGAGGCCGAAGCTAAACACACACAAAAAACAATGTCAATCAAGTCGAATCAATTAATTGAGGGAATGGTTTGTGTTACATACTTCGTCATCCGGAAAGGCGTGATTGATGTAATTATCGAAGCCATGATGCCAAGTTTTCTTGACCAAATCCCTAGGTAATTCCACAGAAGGAAGTATGTATGGACATTCATAATAAGTAAATGAAAAGAAACTGTATATTTGGTTGTTCACCTTAGTTCCAGTTTCCGTTGAGGCGTCATTCGGGGATGTGAATGGCCCAGCAGGAGAGAGATCAGGAGGACTGAGAGCATCCACCCGACAGAGACATCGATCATTTCAGATTCTCGTTTTGTTTTTGTTCTTGTCCTTCTTCTTCGTTTTCGTCTCAGTTGCTCATTCTCCTTCATCTAGTTTGGTTTGTGTAGGCAGTGGTCGTCGTTGTGGTGGTGGTTGTGGCTGAAGTTTGAGTGAGATTAGTTTCAGAATAAGTCTCGACAAGTTTCATGTATTACCACTCATCACAACCTAGTGCTTTCACTCTTTATTTGGTTGGGAAGGCATCTCCATTAAACCTCCTCATTTGAGCTCAAGCAACTTGCAGAAAACCAATCGTAATAATACATAGCTCCAGTTCTCTTTCTCTCAGCTGGTCCCTCGTCCATCCACGCCGCCCAATCTGATCTCAGTTTTGATTGTAGTGTCTTCAAGAATTGTAGTATTGCACGATGAGACCCACGACACACCGTCTTAACCCACATGTCATAGTTCCTCTGAAACCATGGCGAAATTGGTGGCCGGAGAAAACACAGACCTTTTTCTTTTTAAAAAGCGTAATTTGGCCCTTGTCATTGCACAATATTTTTGACTTCTGAGTCATGATCAATTTTATGAGCCATCGGAGAATTTAGTCTAGGAGATATCAAGTTTGTTGGCAGTAAAATGTATGCGAAACAAGAGAAATTTGATTCTCCTGGTAAGCTTCCTTAAACTATCATTTGTCTTAAAAAATATTGTATGCAAATCTTACTATTCTTTCTAACTTGTTCAAAATTCAATCAAGAGGAATAACACTCAAATATTTAATGGTGATATTATGCATTCTTGTCATTCAACACTTTTTAGGAAACCTGGCCAGTATATATGAAACCCTTTAACTTTCTACACTTCATGATCATCAATCAAACCACTGATCTTCATGTCCTGAAAAAAGAATTACTAGACTGTGAATCAAAAAAACAACAACCCCACAATGGAAACAAGTTTATTTGGGGCTGAAGATCATGAGTACCAATATTTAACCTTGTCTGAATCAGCTGAAGATTGATTAGCTATAGTGGTAGAAATCTGATTTGAGAAAATAAAACATCTTCTCACATACATAGACCCAACCAACCAGTCAATTTTTTAAAGTTAAATTCAAAAAATCAACATGAATAGTCCTCCCAAAAAAAAGAAGGAAACAACTCAAGTGTGGAAGGATTTGACATTGATTGGTCAATAATGAAAACAAAGGATTAACTCTGGAATCAATTGGACCCCCACAGGCATCCACAAAGCTGGCTGTCCCTTTTGCAGAACATTGAGGTACTCAATTATTGGCATTAAAATGGCCAAAAACTAAAAACAAAAAAAAACTGATACTGCTGAATGTTGAACTAACAAGTTTGGGGTCAATTTCACCCTGCTGCAGCAAGTCGTGAAAGTGTGGCGCGGTGAGACCAACAAGGTTAACCCAAGCCACCCTTGGCGGGAGGAGCCAGTCAACCTTAACCCAAGTCCCTCGCCTCGCGCGCGAGGTGCCTCCGCAGGAGGGACTTGTATCTAATGTCGCATATTTGGCCTGACAGAGTTCACCTGTTTGGCTGGAGTGATCTCCCCCTCCCCCATAGGTCAACAACCAGCCATCCATACATCCCGCCTTAGGAATCATTAAAATCCTGAGGTTTTGAAGATCATTATGATGCTTTTCAAATGTCAGATACCTTATCACACTCAACAAAAACAACTTGTGATGTGTGTCATGGCTGATTTTTGTCAAAAATGCGGCCTGAAAAAGGCCGGATTTCCCGAGAAAAGTATCTGGTTGTAAGAGCATAGCATATTTACTTGTATTCTCTCAGTGTTTTGAATTGAAACTCACATAAAATTGTGAGAAAATTGAAATCTGATGATCCGAGATCCGATATTTCATATCGGGGCTGCTTTACAAAAATCGAAAGAGGCCAGACAACAAACAAGGAGGAAGGCCAGTTTTGGGAGTTCAGTCTCCAAAAAAAATATGACTGGAAGCTGAGATCCCAGGCTATCATCAGCTATTTTGGATGCGTTGAAAAGATGAATTGTGTAATTTTGAAAAATGGAAAAAGACAAATATTGTGTTTTTTTGGGAAAACGTCCAACTCCCTCAGGCCACACATGGGACTTTACATGTAAGCCTCTCCTTTGGAGACGCTTCACGCCTCCTTGGAGAGGCTTAGTTAAGCTAGGGAGCCGGTACCCCACGGAGTGCCTCCTGTAGGGAGGACTTGTGCCAAATTTCGGAATACTCGCATGAGCGGTATTTTGGTTTTGGTGCTGGGAGCCTTGCTCCCTTTGTTCCTCCACCCCCCATTGATGAATTTGCACCAGTTTTGATTACAGGAAAGCTGTTGATCTTGCCTTCAATCCATCCAAAAATGGATGGAGATTGATCAATCTGTTCTCTCTCTATCCTGGATCAAAGACACCCTTCCCTGAATTTGTGTGATGACCAACTCCAATCCAATTTGCATACTCTCCTGCCTTGTCAAAGCATGTCCTGACAACTTTGACAAGTACTACTTTTTTATGATGATGAGTAACGCAACAAAACCGACCAAGGATGTGCCATGTCAAAGTGCCAAACATGCGTTGACAGGCACATGGAACTTCATGAGATAATGCATTTGGTCAACTGTCTTTCATTTTTGTTTTTGTTTATCAATATATTGGGAAGGTCAGAGCAGCAAGAAAAAGCTAAAAAAAATAAAGAGGGGAAGGCAAGAATAAAACCTTGGAAATAGTCTTGATTTTGAAATTTTTGGACAAATGGTTGGAAAGATGTAATGATGCAAACAAAAAAAGGCTTTTTCTTCAAAAATCTGAAACCACTCACGCAAGTTTTGGAAGATAAGACATAATTCCCCTCGTCACCCCGAGGGGACTTAGTTAAGTTAGACAAGGTTGGAAACTTAATCGGCTGTTGTATATAGTCCTACAATTTGTTTCAACTGTATTTTCTTGTTCTCATCCAATTTCTCAAAGTTTCCATTCCGAGTCTCTCTCATTGTTCTAAGAGGGTTCGACACGCGACCCACCCTTTTTGAAGGTGCGACCCACCCTTTCGGTCGCCAGACCGTCGGGTGGGTCGCGCCTTCAAAAAACCCGTCGGGGTTGGGGGTCGCAGGTCAAATTCCAAAAAAATCAACCTGGGTGGGTCGCACCTTCAATTCCGTCAGGGAATTGAAGGGTCGTGGATGCAAACACCCACCCTCGAAACAGGGGGTGGGTCGCAGGTTCAAAAAATCTGTTGGAATGATGGGTCAGGGCTATAATACCCCAAAAAAAGGGTCAGCCCCATGCACACCCTAACTTTACCACATGTACACCTTTTTTGGTGTGCATGACTGTGCTCCAAGATTTTTGGTATGCATGGTGGCACACACCAAATTTGTGGAGTGCACAGCCATGCACACCATCAATTTGGTATGTATGGCCATGCACACCATCAATTTGGTGTGTATGGCCATGCACACCAAAGTTTTGCAGTGCACATCTGTGCACACAAGATTTTGATTCTCTTTTTTTGGAGTGCACTAGCCTAGACTCCAAGACTTTTGGAGTGCATTAGCCTGCACTCCAAAACTTCATGGTGTATACACTATTGCCAACGGTGGGCCGCTGCACTACAATGTGCTGTCTGCAAAAAATTGAAGCTTAGGAGCCTGAAAACACTGAGTGGCCTAGGATTTGTAGCCTGAAAACACTGTAGCGCGAGCGGCCTCGTAATGCCGCTACGCTTAGCTGTTTTTAGCAGGGGTTTCATCTGAAAAGTTCTGTAAAGCAGTGTAACAGCTGCTTTTTTTAGGCCGTGTGCATAGCAATAGTGCCAAATCCACATACAGTTAACAGAAAACTATTAGATGTAGTGGAATTACACTACGGGTAGCATAGCTGGCCCACTGTTGTTATTGCACACCAAGTCATAATCCAAGCCCTCCTTTTTTGGAGTAAAATCCCCCCATCTCATGCCAAGGACTGAAATCATTCTAGCTACACGTGGAGCAAGGCAGAAATAATAGGGTAACAGGCTTGTTCAGCTCTGTTAAAGAGATGCAAAGTAATAATTGTGCATGGAGATGTTGAGATAAATAATAATATAAATAACATTTTTGGAGTTGCATTCAATCAGGGGTGTTTACTTCACTTGCATCAAATTTTAGCTGTATTTCATTCATTGTATTTTGGTTGTTCTTTTTTTTAAAAAAAAGAAAACATCATTTCTTGCTCTTCTTCAAAAATTAATTTCAATTTTTCAAGTCAATGCATGTTAAAAAAAGTGACTCAATATTAATTAAACCATTTCATATTTCACAAATTAATTTTTTGAAGCTTATGTGTTGTGTAAACAAAGTTTTACACCACACATCCAATCTCAATACCCCTTAGAGGCTTAGGTCCTTTATTTCTCCGGGATAATGTATTCTGAAATAATCATGTGTAATCAGAAGAAATTTCAAGGTTTTAGCTTTATTTTGATGCAATTTTCATGCATTTATGTTGTTTGATGCCAAAGTTATGCCTTTTACAGATGGATCAAGATTTCAGACATTTTCAAAAAATTGAACCAACGACCCGTTATTTCAATGGGTTTTTTGAGGGGCCGGCTAAAACCACGCCCCCGGTTTGCTAAAAGGACGCCTCTAGTGAGACGTACTTTGGCGTGCACACCCCATTTGGGGCGTCCATCTACCATGGAGGCCCCAAATGGGATGTACCGGCCCTCCACGCCCCCAATGGGACGTGCATGACCATGCACTCCCCAAGGGTGGGACGTGCATGGTTGTGCACGTCCCGGAGGACAACTTGGTGCTGGATTGAAGGGCGTGCATCGGCATGCACTCCACGGGTCGTCCCCATCCGGCTTGGAGGACGTGGACGGGGGTAACACGCCAAGCTGTGGGGTGTGCGGGATGATGCACGCCTGAAGGGGCATGAGAGCAATCGCTCCTCATCCCTCCAATACCGATCGGTCTTGGAGGGATGAGAGGAGAGAACTTTCTCCTTATCCCTCCAGGACCGATTGGTCTTGGAGGGATGAGAGGAGAGAACTTGTTGTAGCTTAGGTTAGTCATAGACTAACCATCACTACATGATCACCGTAACCTGTCAGGTTACGTGATTTTACTCGACAATGTCTCTTCCATTACATAACAGAGTAGTATAAATATCATGTATTTCCTTTCCTAATGCAATCTAGTCCTTCTCTTGTCCTCGAGCCTCCATAGAACTCTCTCCTCATCCCTCGAAGACCAATCAGTCCTGGAGGGATGAGAGGAGAGTGTACACCACCGGGCCATATTCTCAGTTTGGTTCTGGTTGGTCAACTTTTGGCAGTTTGCCACCTCCCCCACCCTCACCCTACCGCTGGGTCACAGGAGCGTTAGACTCACCTGGACCCAATGGTGGCGGTCTCCAACCGCTCCCTCACTGATTGCCGACCATCAGCTCACTGACAGCATAGGGCCGCATGGTTGACCCCAAGTATCTTTACTACTTTTGGCGCAGGGTATGAAAAAATCCTGTGCCGTGTGATGAACGGCTGTTTTGCCATTCATCCTACCCAGCTTTGACATGTGCTTAACCAAAGGCAGCTCAGTTGGGCAAACAGCCAAGTGAGGGCTGTTCCAATGCTTGAGGACGTTGAGACATTGGGAAAGCAAGAAATAAAATTGACCTGCCACCAGACACACAAATTAAAACAATCCACCATCCAACATCAAGGTCAAATCTCCTGACGGTCAAACTCCTCTAAGTGAGAAAAGCACATCGGCACCAACATGACCCCAGCAATGACCAATGTCGCGATCAAATGTTCAGTGTGGTTCACTGGCCCCTTTGTCATGGCCCAACTTCCTTCCTCGGTGATTGGTGAAAAAAAGCTGTAGTAATTTACAATATTTGCAACAGCCACACCCCACTGTTTCATATGGCGCTCCAGAATGGAGTGATGCCATTCAACGAAATCAAGGAGGCAATCCTGACTCAAATAATTGATTTGGCCCCCAAAAACTTTTACAAAGGACCCTGATGGAGGCCAGCAACTTGTTCCAAAACTTATAGGTCTATGCCATACGCGAACCCAATGGATCACAAACCTGGACTGCTGAGAAGTAAAAGGAGTTTCTTGCTGCTGCCCCCACTTTCCCTACCAATGTGTGTTTGTCTGTCCATTTTAAGATGGATAAACCAGCGGAAGACGAGGTGAGTTTTCTGTCATCAACATAAATATCTTGAGTTTCTCCTTGAGTAACACCTCTTGAAACTGCTTTTTCCGGTTGAAATCCTCCAACATTGTCATTTATCCCCTTCTATTACGGTACCCGCCAAGTCTCTCATTTCAACAAGTCATCATTCTTTCTATTTGAGCTCAAGCAGCCAATCATTCTATCCTGGTCACCAAACTGGCTGTTACTTATTCTCCCTCATCATTTAATGGCGCTGCCCCTGAGGGGTCCACCAATCAATAACAAAAACAACTGAGAAAAGCGAAACTATCCGGAGATCCTGATTTATATGAGGTGTAAGATCCGGTCGAATCATTAGGATGGTAAGGGGGAAAATCCGGGCAGGGCTATTTCATTTTGATCCGGCAGGGGAAATTTGGTACATGGTCCGCCAGGTAGGGCCTCTGTTTTCCCTACCTTGTCTTCCAGGTGGGACGACGTTAGTTCATCTCAAACTACCAACAGAGGTAACTGGGAGGAAATCGGTGGATGGTTGTACCACCGCTGGGGATGGTGGGTCCATCAATCACCCCATTTGGCCTGTTTCTAGTGGCGACCTCAAAATGGTAGACCGCCGGCAGTCTGAAAGCCAAATAACGTGGTCGGACCAACGCTCCCTGTGCTTGTGGGAGCTACGTTGGTTTGTCCCAGTGGTGTACCCTCTCCCTCCCGTCTCCTCGGTTGTGCACACCCTCATTTGCCCAAGGCAGGGTGTGCATAGCTGTGTAGGCCCCAGCTTGAGCACGGCGAGGCATCCACGGGGGATGTACGCCTTGACTTGAGGCGGGCACTCCTCTGCACACCCAAAATGTGGCGTGCACACCAAAGGATGCCTTTCAGGGCGTCCTTTTAGCAAAAATGGGGTGTGGTTTTATCCAG
Organism: Puccinia horiana; assembly: GCA_001624995.1. Lineage (NCBI taxonomy): Eukaryota > Fungi > Basidiomycota > Pucciniomycetes > Pucciniales > Pucciniaceae > Puccinia > Puccinia horiana. The sequence continues at coordinate 1,311,980 of LWDY01000012.1, forward strand.
CCCCTTTTTTGAAGGTGCGACCCACCCCAAACCAGGTTTGGGGGTTTGTACACGCAACCCCCAATTCCAACAGGAATTTTGAATCTGCGACCCATCGACGTCTGGTGGGTCGCACCTTCAAAAGGGGTGGTTCAAATGTCAAAACCCTCTTGTTCTAATTCTTTCCTTTGCCTCTGGTTTGCCTACTTACTTTTGTCGTAGCTCATTCTGGTCCATTCTGACCAGCTATTGGTTTTAAACCCAAAGGTTAGAGAAATAAAGATCTGATTTCTCAAAGTTTCCATTCCGAGTCTCTTTCCTTTGCCTCAGGTTTGCCTACTTACTTTCGTCGTAGCTCACTCTGGTCCATTCTGACCAGCGCATGGCCGAAAAAACCCCCTGTAACTAACATGGCAAGTCTCCCTGAAACCCATAACCATTGACATTTTTTTCAAAGATGTTTTTTTGTCATTTTGTTTTCTTGGAGACAATCCGCAGCGACGTTAGGCATGCCTACCGTCCTGATCCGGGTTATGAAGATTACCCAAAAGAAATCTCAATCCAAAATTTGTATAAGTCCCCCTTTTGTGAGCAGAAACAGAACACGTGTGGTCTCCAAGGGGAGGGGGACTTGGAGGAAACTCAATTTTACAAAGAACACACATCACCAATTGGTGCAGGGATGGGAAAGCCATGGCTTATCCCTGTCTGGAGAGTGGAATTGCGGGGTGCATAGCGTACAGACACAGCAAATTGGTTCTTCTTTTGGCCGATGTCATGATCAATCTGGGAGCTTTGCTCATTTCCCAAAGTGGGTTTTGGATGCCGTGGAAGGTTTAGGGTTGTGGGGGGTTCTTTCAAAAATTGTTGACCAGCTATTGGTTTTAAACCCAAAGCACTTGTGTTCATTACTGAATTCAAAGCACTTGTGTTCATTACTGAATTCAAAGCACTTGTGTTCATTACTGAACTCCATGATCAGCCAAAGTTACACAAATAAGTAGAGATCTCAGCTTTGCATACCAAATGGATCTGGCTAACTAGATTTGCTCAGGTTGAGACAATGGGTAACTCAAGCCCTTCAGTGATTACAGGAGATATTATCCAAGCAACACAGCTCGAGTTTGATTCTATAATAGGAAAGATTTCCTTCAGAAACTGGTCCACTTTGCCCAATCAACTCCCCCACCACCAGCTTCTTTCATTCAAGAATCATGCTGAAGCAACAACACACATCATATACCCCCCAAAAAAACTTAGCTGAAAAGTGAAGACTAGCCAAAAGAGATATCTGGAACAATATGGATGAAGCATGAGGGTTTTAAGTATACGTCATTTCACAATCAAGAGACACAATGTACATATATCCTGACGTGTTTTTTTTCATTCATCAACAACATCTGGAGGATGCCTCTAGACCGTGGCTTTTCAAAGGAGAAATGCAAAGGCATTAAACCAAACAAGAAGTGGCCCATATATCGAAGTTGATGTGGCCTCAAACACTGACAGATCTGACAATCCTCCATTTCTTATAATCACAAAGTGGGAAGAAAAAGAACACCAAATTAGTGTCCAAATGAAAAGTTATTCTTACTGCCAGTAGTGATGCTTGGATTACAACAGAGATGATCTATAATGTGGTTTTCCTGGTCAAAAGAAAGATAAAATCAGAATCCCTAGTACTCTTACCCAACACATTTGCCAGTCATTCACTTCCCAACAACGGATGACCAAATGTTCCTTCTTGACTTATTCATTATTCCAAACGTTATCTTCACATGTCCAGCCCATTGATCCCATGATTATTGCGGGCTGAAAGCTTAACACTACCCTTCCAAAGTCCATTTAGTTTTCCAACCAAGGGATGACAACAAGTTAAGTCTATGCAATCCATCAAAAATAGCCACTATAAATCTCAGTCAGATTGCCTGGTAGAGTGTTGCAGCAAGTCCTCTGCAGAGCTTCTGGAATCATACCGCAATCTTTCAAGATGATAAGGTAGTTATGTAATCCAACCAAGGCCAAAAATAATGATGTTGAATTAATAAGGCAGATCAATCCACTCAAACCAGATGTCTTACTTCATTAATGTCAGTGGATTTTTATTCCCAAGCTCCTCAATCCAGATGGAAAGAAACCTACTCCAAGGTGGATCAAGTAAGAAATCTGTCGAGTTAGTCAAACAATCACCAACCCACGATGAAGAAGACTCTGCCTCTGATGAGCCTGTTCCAAGACTTAACCCAACATCCAATTAGGTTTTCTCTGTAATTGATCTCATCAATGTCTTACATTGATTCCAACACTAGTGATCCTTACAATAACAGCATCAACCAAGCTATCGATAGTTACTCACTCCACCCAATCACTATTGGTGTCTTGATACAAAACTCAAAACAGACAATTATTGTGTACCTCATTTTGCCAACCTACTACCAAGTGTGATTAATAAAACACCACAAGTTATGTATCAATTATAGAGAAAGAGCACCACAACCAGCTGAACGACTCTCTTCTGTTGTGATCTGGAAAAACTCCTCGACTTGACATGTATTCATTGGGTACCACTACTACTCTGACAGGCCCTGCATACCATCAACCCCCTTTCATTCCCCACATCTATCTATCTCTCCCTCTTTTTCAAGAGCTGAAAAATCTGACAGAGGCATTAGCCGACAAAACATGTTTGATAATAATTTTCTGAATTTCATCATACATGCATTGTGTATTTATTGTGTGTACTTATGTGCTAACAAGAATTCTGGGTTTTGGTTATCACTAATCAGTTTGGGGGTCAACAAGATACATACGATATTTGTTTAGGGGAAATGTAGTAGCTGGTATGAGCACGAAAGAAACAGAGAGATTTTGTATTTTCTAGTAATAAAACAAACAGAACCAGCACGACGGGAGGGGTGTTTTTTTGGATATAACAGTAGATTACAAAGAGGTGAATCTGAGGTAGGGAGTTTTATGATCGATGGGGTTAGCGAAAATTTTCTGAGCGTCCTGGTCGGAGACAGAAGGATGGACGATGACGGGAAGACCAGGGGTCCAATTAGCGGGCGTGGTGACGGGAAGCTTATCGCTCAATTGGAGCGAGTCAAGCACGCGGATGATTTCGTCGAATTGGCGGCCGGTCGAGGCCGGATATTGCAAGATCAATCTGACTTTCTTCGTTGGATCGATGATGAAGACTGATCGGACGGTCTGGCGGTATTATCGACTTGATCAGTTTGTCAATACATGTAACACAAAAAAATTCTTTTTGAAGGTGGGGATCGCCTACAAATGGCACGCCCTTGTCGTCCTTGTTGTCTAGGTCTTGTTCGTCTAGCATGTCATACAGAGTGGCTATCTTTCGATTCGCATCCGCGATAATAGGGAAAGAGAGTTGGACGGAGGAGAGAGTGTTGATACTACGAAGAACAGGACAACAAGTGAGGATGATAATCTCAAAGATAAGTTGAGCATGTAGTTGAGAAGGAGGAGAGAATGAGGAGAACAAACTCATGAATCCAGTCGGCATGAGACTTGAGTTCGTTGCAGCTCAGTCCGATAACCTTCGTCATACGAGCCTCGAAGTCTTTCTGTCGTCTAGCAACCTCGCCCAATTCGGTGGTGCAGACAGGCGTGAAGTCAGCTGGATGAGAGAACAGAATCGCCCACGAATCCCCAATCCATTCGTGGAAGGACTTGATGGGCCCATTCGTGGTTTCTGCAGAGAAATCTGGGGCGATCGATCCTAGTCTTACCGGCGGCATTTTGCTGGTTGATGTCGTTGTTTGGTGATGGTACAATGCATGTCTCCACTCGGGCACCCCGCTCCAACCACGGGGCTCTCACTTTTAGAAGGTTCCACCCAAAAAAGTGGAATGCTTTTAACAAGCAATCTCCCCATTTGGTAGTATTAAATATGTACTCTCTTATGAGAACATTCTGTCCCCTTCAAATCATCAAGGAATGATGAGAAAACTGTACAAAATTTATCTGTTCATATTAACAGAGTCAGTTTAACTTGCTTGATTGGCTAGAACTATAGTACATACATATTTCAGTTTCAGTTGACATTTATCTTAGACATTTTCTTTATGTAAAGTGATACAACCAATAATCCAAGTGACTCTTTTATTTCTAGGGGAGTTTAATTGAGTGGAGTTCTTTTTCAATAGAAAAAAAGTACTGGTATAAACTTGAGTGATTGATGTTAAATTATCAGACCGTTATAACAGAGAATGTTTACCAATTGAATCTGAGCAGAGAAAATACTGAGAATGGAAATGCACAAGGCCGTGGATTATGTGAAAAAACAACCACCTGGGCCTAGGGAATAACAAGAATGATATGTAGAGACTTGTGGGCAAGGTGTATCTGAAGTTTAATACTCCAGCCCTATACATAGATAAAAGCCATCTTGGTTTTGTTTTTTGGACTCAGTTTATGGTTTCAGAAAACAGTCTTTCACTTTTGTCTTTGGTGGTTCGATGATGGAACTGGAAACTGATTCTGGATGGACAATGAGAAATTGAAGCTGAGTGGAATAAAAGTATGTACATAGAGAAGGCCGATCTGATTTAAGAACATACAAGACTTTCCTTCGACACAAAAAACCGCACGAACAAACCACAACCAACTACAAAACACTCCAATCGTCTTCACCATCTTGCTCACAATATTCACACTGGCTTGCTCTCATCAACAACTTCTCAACACCACGCAAAAACACTTCTCCCCTAACGATCGATTCATTCATCTCGACGAGAAGTCATGGCAAACGGAATTAAGGTTCATCGGAGACACGGCTTCTACGTTCTAGTCATGGTCGTCGGATGGTTTGCTCCCAAGAAAACCCCTTTTCTTGCTCAAACAGTTTCATTTTTCCCGTTATACTGATCTGCTGTGTATTTTTTTCTTGACCCCCCCTTGAACAATCATCCATTACAGGGTATTACCACCCGTGGCAGTCTTACTCAGATTTGGTTTCGGAACGGATTTTTTCCTGAATATTTTGCTTACTCTTTGCGGTTACATACCAGGGTGAGCGATCATCTGTTGAGATATAACACAACAAAACTCATCCAAGACATAGTAGCTGATTTCCATTTCCGGGTGATGTCCGAGTACAGACACGGTCACAATTTGTTAGTACTTTCACACCCAAGAAAACCAAAATAATGAAACTATTGAAACACGGAGAAAAAAGAATGAAGAAGGCTGAATATGAAAATGATTTTAAACAAACTAGTTATCTCCAAAACATCCGCAACAACGAGAACCGAAAACGAACGCCACAGTGGGCGACCAAGGCGGGCCTAGTGAAGGACCATGCAGCGAAGCGAAAAGCGAAGACGCAATGGGCGAACCGATACAACGAGCGGACGCCGACGCGAGCGGACGGATACCAAGACGATGACGAGCATCCGAGTGGGCCGACGGAAAGAGGGTGGGACCAGGGGCTGTTGGAGCCGGAGAGCTTTCTGGACAGCTCGAGCACCAACACGCGCGAGGATCGCTCGATCGAGACCGGCCCGTCGAGGCAGCGTCTATCCAGCGATATCTCCCAGGAAGCGCGCGACCTCGAACGCACCCAGATCGATGGCAGACAGCTTTTGCGAAAGAAACATAGCCATCGTCACGCCCTCTCGTCCCCCGAAAACCACCAGTCCTCCTACCGAAACACCTCCCCTCGAGACGGCCTCATCAGCGCTAACAGTCCTCGTAGGAAAACTAGCCAATCCATCCACAACGACGCCTCCTTCTCTCGCCAGAATAAGGAAGATGTCGACCCGTACTTCATCCCCAGAGCCGCCTCCATCCACGTCTCGCCCTCCTCTTCTACCCAATCTAAGCTCGGACCGCTCGGCTCTCCTACCTTACTCAAATCAACCTTCTCCCAAAAACTCGGATTTGGTCCTTCTCGAAAAATCGAAAAGAAAAACAGGTTGGTAGCTCTTTTGCTTATTGTGCTCTCTAAAAACTTGATGCACTTTTTTGATTGGGGTTGGTTCGCTAGGTTCGATGTCTCTAATGAAGCTAGAAGCCAATGGGAAAACTTGCCCAAACGGCTCCCAGGATTTGACTCGAACTACGACAGCAGTGTCGGAGCAACCAGAGACCATGATGCCGGTGACGTCTTGAACCATCAATTCTAATCTATCCATTTTCTCCATCTGCTCTTTTTTTTCGTCTGTTTTTTTATATATTGTATCTCTCTCTCTATCTCTCTCTGGTATTGTGGGGACTGTTTCTCTCAAAATCCATCCATTTTCTTCTTCTTTTTTTAACACAAGAAACTAAAAAAATAAAGGAGGTGTATTATGCATTATTGACAAAAACAAAAAATTCAAAATTCAGGTCATTTGAAAGAATGGTGTCCACATATGCCGGTTCTTTTTTTTTGTAATTATTTAGATAATAATCAAAGATGGTTGTGTGTGTGGTGTGGAGGATTTATTTAGGGATGTATTTAATAGGTGGATAAGGAATCGAACAAACATTATAAAAAAGAAGTTCATTTTTTTTGTTTTTGGTCATTGTATACAATATATACACATAATCAAAGCTACAACCAGGAAAATTCATAGACGTAAACTGTCATTGTGACTAAGCAAAATCTACACAAGAAAAGAACTCATGGAAGTTGATATATTGCTCTTACCTCAAGATGCATTCTATGACCTGAAGTATCTTGACCTCTTTCCCTCTGACATGTAAACAGGCACATGTACTTCATTCAAATTGTCCCAAAAAAGTCAAACCAGTTGTGATAGGAAGCTTTGCTTGAAGTCTGCCAGGTTGTATTTTAGCCCACCTCACCAGACTTGATGAGCTGCCAAGCGGGGCTTTATGTAGTCTCTGCCCAGACAGTGTAATTTGAAGCTGCCACACAGGTTTTCTCCATACCAGTCTCACTTTTGCAACCAACCAGACAAGCGTTACAGACTGCATGTACCGGTTGCGCTAGTATAAGACCATTCACATTTGTTTGGTCAAAATTGAGGTCATGATAACCTCAGGCTAGCCTATGTGGCAACCACATTGGTCTCTCAGCTTCAGTTTAGCTAGCGTGGAATTTGGCACTTGACCTGCTGTTAAAACCAAGCAATTGCATTGGCTGTGAAAGTCTCAATGTCCGTCAACCCCAACCCCCAATGCCAGCACAACAACTTGGGTGAACTGTGTGGCTTGTTCACTTTGAATATTCAGAATGCCTTACCCAGCCAGGTTTATGACTGTTAAATTTAGCGGTTGTCAACCTGAATTCATACTTTCTGTCAACTTGATCTGGAGTTGACTGGAGTGGGACCTATGTGCATGTCGCACTGGTTAATTTGCCTCAAACTCAGTAACTTAAATGGCCCAATGTGAATGCTCTAAAGCTAGATTGAAACGGACATTTGGTACATCAACCCAGATCAAGTCTCCTCAATAATCCAGTAAGGTCTTGAAAAAGAGATTGGAAGAGTTGGATTATGTTTTCTGTTTCCTTGCCACTGCCAGCAATTATCTGGGTTGGCTGTATCCTGGTTTAACTGGGATACACTCAACCCAGTTATATGTGGCTTCATCTCAACCAATGAAATATAAATCCAAGGTAGCTAGCTTATAACTATATTTGATAGGTAGGAATCCAACCCAGTTATACTGGGTTGAGTGTATCCAAGGTGACCAGTGTTGAATTACCAAAGTGAAAAGAATTATGTGTTGTGGAATTCCATTCATGAGAGATGCTCTTATACCACTGAGCTAAACACACAGTTGGTCTTACCAGCACTGGTTTGCTACACTACGCTATTTGCCAAAAATAGTGTAGTGTAGCAGCTGTTTTTTTGCTGCCAGAGCCGTAGTGTTAGCGCTTTATTAGCGGTCCTAGGGGTTGCTACACTGCGCTACAGCCCTTTGTAGTGGGTTTTTACCGCTAGCAAGGGTTGTAGTGCAGAGTAGCAACACCCTTTTAGGGGCGCCGGCGTAGCGATAGCACTTGAACCGCTAACAGCTAGGGCAAAAGCCATTAGCTGTTGTCAATTATTGCTACGCTGAGCTACTGGTAGTGTAGCAACCTGCCATTGGTCTTACTGGTGGTTTTAGGATATCATATCATATGGATCAGCCACTCACATGGCGCTGAAGCACACATTCCAACAACCAGGATAACCTCAACTAATAATTTTGGCATCTGGATTTGGGTGACTAATGTGTGAAGCCCCCCTTGTCTTGTGGTTCATGAGGTTACACAGAATTGATTACATAAGCCTTAGTTGTACTGAGTCTGGCCTCCATCCTTTACCTAGATGGTAGTGATCTCCTCTCTCCCATCTAGGTAAGTGCCCTTTCCATTTCCTTGCCTCCTGTTTCCCTCCTCACTCAGTTGTACTGACAGAGGGATATCCTCTCTCCCAATGCCATCCCTTGTTTCTGGATTATCCACTCACAGGCCTTTTGCCTTGTTCTGTCAACAAAAGATCAGTGGGGCATTGCCAACCCTTACATGCTGACTACCTTTGATACAGATATGAGCAATCTGTTTGAGTTAAAGAAACTAAGGATTTTTATTTAAGTCAACAAAAAAGAAAAACAAAGAAAAAATGAGAGGAAAAATAAATACCTAAGGCAACCACAAAAAACAGACAAGGAACAGGAGAAATCAAAGGAGCAGAAAGAAAGAAAGGAACAAAAGAAGTGACTGAAAAGAAATGGATTAGAACAACAACCTTTAGAGAGTGAAAAGGAAAAATAAAAGGTTCTTAATGACATACTGGACACAAGCAATGTTAGTTTGGAAGAGTGAGTGGTCAAAGGACTTTGACAGGTGGTTGAAGTGTGTTTTGAGTAGAATCGGTCTAGATGAAAAAGGATAGGACCGAAGCGAAGGAACTGAGCAATTTAGGATTCAGGTTTTGAGTTGGATTGATGAGAGTTTTGAAACTGAGAATTGCTTTGATGATGAGTTCCTTGAGGGAAGAAAAGGAAGGTCTAAGTAGAAGGGATTTAAATATATGTTTCTTGAGCTTGGTCAAGTTTGAACACGGCTCAAGCGGGATTGAGTTTAGGCAATTTCATCATCAAGCCTAATTGGGAATTAGATTTGGGAGCTGAGACTTGAGGAACCAGAGATACCAGAGATCTCAACACAATCTACACTCAGATACTAGCCTCATTAATTTCCCTCATCCAGCCTCATGTTCTCAGACCTCCTTTGTGCTGTGCTATTTGTTTTGAAAACCCACTCATGGACTTCAACTTTTGTGGAGTACATAGCAGCCAAGATTGGATAATCTCCTCTTGATGAGCACCATGCACACATATAATAACTATCTGGTTGTCCTACTTTAGGCTTAATACAGAATTCCTCAAGCCCTGGCTCTAGCTATTTCAAATTGATACCTTGTGAAGGCTGATGAAATTAAAGCCAAAGAAAAGAAGAAAAAAACAGCTGATCCTGAGAAGTACCATCAACTTATCAGACTGTGTAGATTACATTATTTGATTAGACCAAACAAAGAAAATCAACCTTGATGAGGGTTTCAAATGGCTTTAGCAAGCTTGGATGAAATAAAATTCACACTTAGAAGGACTACTAGAGGATTAAAAAAGAAATGATTTTTATTCACTCTAGTCGACTCATGGTGTTTCAACTAGATTAGTTATAAATTGGCTAGTTTTTGTGTGTCTCAATTCTTGGGATAGTGTTCCGTGTTTTATTCTTTTGTCTTGTCTTTTCCTTTTTCTGTGTTATGTGCTTCTCACCTTTTTATCACATGTCACATAGTCTCTAGTTTACCTGAGAGCAGAGCGCATGGAAGAATTTGTTTCTCATCCTTCCACGCACATCTCACTCTGGCTCTCAGGTAAGTCCTCTATTTTTCTTCATCTTTTCTTTTCTTTTCTTTTCTTTTCTTTTCTTTTCTTTTCTTTTCTTTTCTTTTCTTTTCTTTTCTTTTCTTTTCTTTTCTTTTCTTTTCTTTTCTTTTCTTTTCTTTTCTTTTCTTTCTTTTCTTTTCTTTTCTTTTCTTTTCTTTTCTTTTCTTTTCTTTTCTTTTCTTTTCTTTTCTTTTCTTTTCTTTTCTTTTCTTTTCTTTTCTTTTCTTTTCTTTTCTTTTCTTTTCTTTTCTTTTCTTTTCTTTTCTTTTCTTTTCTTTTCTTTTCTTTTCTTTTCTTTTCTTTTCTTTTCTTTTCTTTTCTTTTCTTTTCTTTTCTTTTCTTTTCTTTTCTTTTCTTTTCTTTTCTTTTCTTTTCTTTTCTTTTCTTTTGTTTCTCTTTGTTTCTCTTTTTATTTTTCTGACTATGCAATCTCATCCTTCCACACACATCTCACTCTGGCTCTCAGTTCATTGCAACATCAATTGTAGCATTTGGTAATTTCATTAACAGGGGTGGGGGTTCACACTTTGATTTTGCACTTACTGTTTGGTCAAATTCAATTCCTTGTTTGTGAATTCTTGCTTAAATCCAAACAAGAAACATCACAACAAGTAACCTCTTTTGGGTGTCTTGTTTACCTAACATACATGAAGAAATTTGTGTAAAGATTTTGTCCACTATCATGGCCCAGAACCATCTATGAATTCTTGTTTTCACTTGAAGGAGAATGTGTGAAAACTCTGCAAGTGACAAAAAATGAAACATGCAAAAAAAGTGCTTTGCAATGACATACTTATTGTTAGATTTTCCAAAAATCTTAATATAATTGCCATGGCATTGGGACTCCAAAAAGATCAGGCCCCGTTTGGCACCGTCAAAAAAATGGATGTAATATTGGTCATTTAATTCAATAAATACCAAACTGTTGGCACAAATGTAACAAAATTGATATATAATTAAAGGGGGCTTCCTGCTTCTTTATTGACAAGAAAAGAGTTGTTTTATTCAACTGTCTCTAGTGCCATAATAGCATTATTACCCTTTATACCTGTTTCAAGTGTAATATTAATATTGTGATGCTAATGGCAGCCTCACATTCCGATTCTGATGTCACAAATGATGAAGTAGGCAGTACTCTCCATTTCCATACCAATTTTGTTATATTTGTGCCAACAGTTTGGCTTTTATTGAATTAAATGTCCAACATTACACCCATCTTTATGATGGTGCCGAACGGGGCCTCAGATATTACAGATTGCAGGAATATATGAGAAGAAAAGAAAAAATAATAGTATGTAAGGCAAAGCAAAGGTGGGCTCTTCATGAAAGGGGAGGCTTGTCAAGCAATCAAGTCAAAAGAAATGTCAAGATGTAAATGTTTTGTCAACTGTACCCCAGATTGCACCTTGAAATTCCAAGATGCATGCTTGTCAAAAGTTTACCAGTGGGGTTTTTGACTTGGGTTTATGCTAGTTTCTGACTGGTTTTCTGCCATCCGCTTCTTCCTCGTGACCGTCTTCGCCCTTCTTCCTCCAACTTTCCTCAAAAACCATGAACGAACCAAATCAACAACAACAACAACCACCACCACAACAACAACAACAACAGCAACAGCAACAACACCACCACCAGCAACAACAACAACAGTCCGAGAGAACCAAACCACTCAGTTGGGTTTGGGCTTACTTCAAACCAACCGAAATAGCCGGAGTACGCTACAACGTTTGCCATGCACCCATCTCACCCGGCTCTAACGAGCTCTGTCTCAAGAGAATGATTCCCGATAAGTCTGGTGGAACGAAAAGCATGGGAAACCATCTCGAAAGAAAGCATCGTTTATCAAAATCTGATCCGCCGCCTCTCACCCCGATCACCGTCTCGTTAGGCCCACCCAGTGGTATCTCTACAGCCGGGCTTGGTTCTTCAAAGCGAAGACTGAATAGGGATACCTTAATGAGTGGAATAGCAAAATTCTTCATAGGATCCAACTTACCCTCTCAGACAGTCGACGCCCAACATTTTATCGAACTCCTACACCTATGTAACCCATTGATCACCCGTTCCTTACTCTTCAAACCTCACACACTCACTCAATCCATTCTCCTCAAATTCAAAATTGCAAAACAATCACTCAAAGAACGTCTAGAAAAACTCAGCTCACATAAACTGAGCTTCAGCTGTACTCGATCCACTCCATCTGATCGGAACCATTCTCTGATCGCCGTTGTCGTCCATTGGGTCTCAGATCAAGCAACTCTCAAGAGCGTCCTTCTCGGCCTCGTCCAACTCAACCGCCAGCCTTCCTGCCGAAACATCGCCCATGGGATCTTTCGAGTTTTGGCTGATTACGATTTACAAGATCGGATCTTCTCATTAACTATCGATAGCGTACCTAATCTGGGAGAGTTTGGCAGCATCTTCGCTAGTCTGATCCCCGGCTTCAATCCCGAAAGCCAGCTGATTGGCTGTATGGGATCTCTAATCAACCAATCCGCCGAATTGGTCCTTCGAAACCTCTTCCCCAACTCTGAAAATTCTCATCAGTCTAGGCCCGCAAATGAGATCCAACTGGCAAATTCAATGGCCCCTCAGACGGTCCACCTCAGCTCGATCATCAGTCGGCTTCAAGACCTGACGCTCCTCTTGCGCCAATCTCCACAGAAGTGCGAGTCATTCAACCGGATCGTCGGTGCAGTCACAAATGATCCTCAGGCCGGACTAGTGGTCACGCAAATCAACTCGCGTTGGAACTCTACCTATCAAGTCCTCACTCGGGCCTATCAAATTAAGGAAGCCATTCAGATCTTCTGTCTCAAGGAAAATGGCTTTGCTGAGTTCAATATACAAGACCAAGAGTGGGAAAAAGTTCGACAAGTTTGCGATTTCTTAAAGCCTATGAATACCGCTGCAAACGAAATCTCGTCCGACAAGCCTTGCGATATGATCACCGCCACTCCCACTTTCTCGTGGCTGCTTCGCAGATTAAATAAAGTAAAGCCATCTTTCTTTTCTTCAAAGTTATTGTTCACTTTTTTTTTCTAAGCTTGCTTCCCGAATCGTACGTAGGTGCGAAGGAATTATGAAGGAAGGGAGCTGCTCCAATCGATCAAAGAAATGCTAGATAGATTAAACTCATATCAAGCAAACACTCGGACCAAAGCTGTACATATCTTCGCAATGATCTTGGATCCGAGAATCAAGATGAGCAACTTTGAAGACAACTCAGCCAACCCAGAAAAGGTGAACAGTGAAATCATTAGCTTAGAAGAGATTCAAAAAGCGTTTTATGAATCAAGCAAACCTTACAGTCTATATCCGGCCTTCAGAAGTAACCAAAGTCATGATGTGATCGTCAATGCATCAGCCAATCAAGCAGCACAAAACCTTCAAATGATCACGAACAATTATCATCGCGATCAACAGCTCATGAATAAATTGAACCGAAGTTCGCATCACCGTCCAAGTCCTCCATCAGACTCAGATTCGGATTCGGATTACGAATCGGGAAAGCCAAGGATTTTTAAGAAGAAGCCGAAACTGATGATTGGCTTGAAGGATGAAATCACGAACTACTTGGAACTTGAATGCGAGGAATCGAACTGTAACCCATCGGAATATTGGAAGTCGAATTCCTCAAAATTTCCGTCGTTGTCGCAAATGTCAAAAGATTTCCTGGCCGTCCAGTCTTCGACTGGCCTAGCCTTTCGCTCATGCTCAAAATTCAATCAGCTCTTGGATTCATATTTTTCACTTTCTGAGAGATCTGGCCATAACAATCATCTTGAGCCAAATCAAGCTCCATTCCACAACCCTTACGAAAACAACAGTAACCCACACCAAGATTCTAGTCATCTCGGTCATTCAGGCCCATCTAGTGAACATTTCATCGGTAGTTCATCCTCCACTGGTAGATACACCAACGCTGGACATATGCATGAGGCCCAAAGCCGGTCGACGAACAGTAGCAGTGCGACCAATATGCTTCACTCGAGCTCGTTTGGACTTGGTCAAGTATCTGTGCAGACGACAGGTCAGCCAGGTCGTATGACGGGCTTCGGTGGAGGGATCGGCCACTCATTCCAATCCCATCCATTCAACAACTCTCACGAAAAAGACATCATTGTCAATACGACCGTCACACCCACTCTTTCACTCTTGTCTCAGCCTCTACCCGTTAACCCCACTCCCTCCTCCTCCTCCTCTTCTTCCTCTTCTACTCCCCTTCTTCCTTCATCTTCTAGCCACTATCTTCTTCCTCCCGACTTTCAGTCCTCCGGCTTCGACCTTCTTGACTCGTATGGCCTCGTACATCCTCTCTTTGCGGCTTGTGAAGCTACCGTCTGCTTACATAATTGGTCCTTTGTACATGGCTTCGTCGATCTTTAATCTCTCTCTTTTCGGCTTTTTCTACTTTTTTTTTCTTGTATCGTTTTTTTTTATCGGCTTCTTCTTTTGTGTGTTGGTTTTTTTTTTTTTTAAGAAACAAGTGGATGTTTATGTGTGTATGTATATGTGTGTGTGTAATTCTCAAATTAATTGTTCGCTCTTTAACATACTGATTCATCTGATTTTACAATTGGGGGGTGTCATTTTTTTTTGGGTTTGATAATGTATGTACAGTGGGTTATCACGTATAATAACCACATTGTTTTCTATTGCAGAAGTTGAACCACAACACTAAAATCCATAAAGCTTGGAGAAATAATGTAAAATAAGTTCCAAATAATGATTATGAAAAAATGTCTTAACATATTTACACATAAAAATACATTTCAAAATTTGGAATAAATATTCAACTTTTGGCAGATTTTCCAAAATCTTTAATAATAGTTCAAAGGACCCAGGAAAATCAGAGATAATTTTGAAAAAATTGACTGGCATGTTTTTTGAAATGTTGTGGAGAGGGACATTGATTGATCTCAACATGAATTTTGCACCAGAATCCAATCAAATTCCAAATTTGAACACTGCTTGTGTGACCACTAAATTAGTCAGGATGGTTTTGTTCAGATTCTTTTTCTCATGCAAGGCTGTCATCTCTGATTTTCCTGGGTCCCCTTGAGTCATTAGTAAAGATTTGGGAAAATCTGCCAAAAGTTGTTTTTTTTTTTTTCCAAATTTTTGAAACGTATTTTTTCATAATCATTATTTGGAACTCATTTTACATCACCAAGCCTTAAAGCATCCACATTGGTTGACTCAAGTTAACCGGATTAGTGAGCTCAGTTTATGCCCTGAGTAAGCTAATCCTCGCCTCCAACAACATCAGCAAGGATTAACCAATGTTGTAAGTATGTGTTGTGTACCTAGGGCGCCATGAGCTGCCCCGGTACACACATATTTGTATTGGGTTGTCACTCTACAAGCATATAATAATGCTTGTAGTAGATAATCCCAGGATTAGCAAGGAGTAAAGATACTCCTGCTTACTCCAAATCAGCCTCAAAGTAACAACTTAATCCGCCTTATCCCGGCCTGATGCAGTTGACTAGGAGGATGAGGTACACTAATCCTTCCTAAAACCGCTACCGATGTGGTTGCTCTTATGGATTTTAGTGTTGTGGTTCAGCTTCTGTAATAGAAAACAATGTTACAGATCTTTATGATGACTCACTGTATGTTGTACATAACATGTGTATCCCTACATACCCGGCTAGCTTAACACAAGCACCCTCAATTGGAGGGATGGCAGGGTGCCACTCGCAAAGCAAGCCTCCAAAGGAGAGGCTTGCGAGTAAAGTCAAGTTTTTTCCTGGAAGGGTTTCACTTTCAGGCACTTCAGTAGTACATGGCCTATGATGGTCGCACCTGAGGGCCCACCGACAATCTGTGAGGTGAACCTCACAGGCCTTGATCTCAGCTTTCCAATGGCCATCTCACATCGGAAAGTTGACAGCCATTATTGGCCTTTCCTGGCCATCAAAGTGAGGAGCTCAGTGGATTCAATATATCAGTACAGGTCATGCAACCCATGTATTATGTACAAGAAACCACTGTGAAACTCATAAAAACAAGATATTATGAATTTTTCAAATGGACATGCAACAGTCATGATGGACGGGTTGGCCTCTAACTTTGACCACAGTGTAGGCACGACCGCCACAAACTTAATGGTGCAATGGGCATTGCAGTAATGTGAAAGGGGGGATCTCCAGGGGTGGAGGCAGTTTTTGCCCACCAAAAGAGGAAATCCTCCCAGGCCAAAAAGTGGACATTACTCGCAAGCCCCTCCTTTGGAGGCTCGCTTTGCAAGTGGCACCCCGCCATCCATAGGTCACCTTCCCTCCAAAGCAAGAGGCTTGTGTGATAAGCTAGCATAACCAGTGGGCCATTTGGCTGTTGCAACACTGGTGTCACAACATTTTGCTGCAGTGAAATGTTTTGACAGCCAATTTTCTGCAGTGTGAATAGCACTATGTACCCTGATTGTTATGGACAGATCACTCAATAATATCTTCCAGGGCCATATACATATTTGTGCACTATTTCTTTCCCCAAGTTCATGGCAACTCAGGTAAGTTTCATCTTCCCTCTTCAAAGACAATTTTTCCCTTAAAGTTAAACCAACCCTTGATCATCTCTCTGCTACCCTCATTGTTGTCTCTCTGCTATCCAACTTGCCTCTCTCAGGTACCCTCCTTGTCATCTCATCTGCCCTCCTTGTCATCTCAGCTGCCCTCCTTGTCATCTCAGCTGCCCTCCTTGTCATCTCAGCTGCCCTCCTTGTCATCTCAGCTACCCTCCTTGTCATCTCAGCTACCCTCCTTATCTTCTCAGCTACCCACATCTTTGTCTCAGCTACCCTCTTGTTGCTTCTTGACTACCATGTAAGTCCAGCTACCCTCCACTAACCTAACCCCTGGCTAACCTGACCAATATTGGTCACCTCTCTCAGCTACCCTTGTCTTCACCCCACTGCTATAGAACCACCTCATTTTGCTACCCTTGCTCCTTGCTCCTAGACAATTGCTACCCTATTGGCCACTTCCAGGACCTTTACCAATTTTTGGCAAGTCATATACTTGCTCCATGAGTGTGCCATAGCCCTGTCAAGACCAATGAAGCCTTCCAAATAGCAATGTAGCCATGAGCAAATACATGCAAAGTGTCTACATTGTTAAATTGTATGTTCCAATTGGCCTTGCCACGGGTTATTTATGCTCAAAAATTTTCATTTGATAGTTCACTACTACATGTCTTTTTGTCACTTGCAGTTTCCATTCAATGGGAAATGTTTTTGGGTAAGTAGGTGTTGCTAAGCTAACATGTAGCGTAGCTGAGGATATGGGTACGCTAACATGGAGTGTAAATCATAAGAAGCACTGAAGCTCAGCATAACCACTTTTGACGCTAAAACCACTAAATTGCAGCTAACAAGAGTATTGATTAGCTTTAACTTTCATTTTAGAAGGCTCACTAACTCCAAGCTAAAAGAAAAACAAAAAGAGTCAATTTTTTTGGAGCATCAGCTGCCCAAAAATTACTGCTAACAGTAACTTGGGTAGCATAGCTAAAAAGCCAACAATATGCTACCCTAAAGCTACCATTTGCGTAACCGGCCCACTGTTTTTGTTATATGGCTTCTGGGGTGTTAGAGGTCTTCAATTATGATTTCAAGTTTCTGATTTTGTTCATATTCACTCTCAATGAGGTGAAGCAGTAAGGATACTATCCAGACTCAGACTGCCAGTTAGACTGTGCTTTTCTGGGCGATTGTTTCAAGGCCGTGCTCCAAAACCAAGAGCCTGGATTTTGGATGTTTGGTGTATTACATAAAAGAGGGAAGAAGCAACAGTAATTCTCACAAGGCAGGCACACAGTACGACTATCTTCTCAACTTTTTTATAGGCTGTACCGTGAAAAAGAAGAAAAAATGTCCTAGCCAAACTGAGATTTTGACTTCCTCCTATTTTGCAACATTGGGGATGATTCTCTCCTTTGGAGGTGGCTTTTCAATGGCGTCTGACCACCCTCGTATCAATGGACTTTACTAGTCTGGTTAGGTGTGATGGTTTCTAAATCAAATCAACTGCTAAAAAAAATGCTGCACCGTTCAGTGTTACCCAGCCCAGTATCCGGATATCAGCTCGGGTACATCCGGCAGATTCACTCCGGGAGGTGCTTGAGCCTTCGGATATTCCCCGGGGGCCACCTTATTGGAGACTGTGTCACTGTCGGAGTTTCTCAAAAACTTTCCATCTCTTTCCATCCCTCCGCGTCTGCCGTGTATGCGTTCACCACGCGTCATGCCAGCTGCCACAGTGAGTGGATCATCGGCCTATAATCGGCTGGGCAAGTGCGCCGGTATAGCTTATCTTGTGGCCACTACCGGATAATACAAGGACATGCTGCAAGCAATCCGTCTTCCAACAGACACACTGGCGAGCTCAACGCTGCAAGGACATGCATAGCTATCGATTTTGTTATTAATCCTTCCCTCCCCTTGTGCTCCTGTCCAGCGATCACATGGAGAACAGCCTCCAGGGCTTCCCCAGACTGGGTGCGTCGGTATGTAAGACACCCTTTCTGCTAGCCTCTCGATCAGGTTGGCTTGCTCTCCTCTCTTGGAACCTGGGCTTCCCCTCGTCCCTGGCGGGAATCAATCCTTCGGCCGAACGGCTCTCTGGTCTCGGTCATCCTAGCCCCTCACCAGCCGAATCAGTGTGACAGTCATCTCATGTCGATTGGAAGTTTGAGTTCCCGTCTCAAGCTTTCCACGCGTCCTATGACTTGACACGAACCTTGAATCTTGGTTCGCCGTACTGTTGATTAAGAGCACCTATCGGAATTCGCCCCTAGGCGGAGCTGGCAAAAGATTACTTCAGCAGGACATCTAAAATACATAGAATCTCCTAACTTGAGGAAGTCGATGATTGATGAGGACACTTGCCGGATTCTGGATGCAGCCCATTTTTCTTCCAAAAAAAAAAAAAAAAAAAAATCTCACCTCACTCGAGGGCGTTGGTACTTGAAAACACTTTTATCTCAGGAGAAATAGCAATCATCTGAAAGACACATCCTCCAGAGTTCCTCTGCCGATCAGATTTTTGGTTGCCAGTCGTACTCCTAACTCTCGGCTTTTACCATCACCTACAAAGACCGCGGATAAGCGTGTGATCAGTACCTCGATTGAAATCACAAATCTTGGAGACCATGTCCAACGATCGTTCGCTTCGTTTCACTCCGTTTGATAGCTATGCCTTCGACTCAAATCAGACCCACCTCATGAGATTTGTCACCGCTGTCAAAAAATCCTGCAATTTTTTACGCTGTTCTTCTCCTCTCCCACTTCATCATCAAGATCACTCTGTCTCGTCCGCACACCCACAAAGATTCCAAGGTGCATTTAGTAAAGGCGAGAAGAAAGATTTAGGTGGTCGGCAATTGCCGTTGTGCATACGGAAAGATTTGAGAAGATTGGAAAGTTGCTGTTGCTGTCACTGTGCACCTTTCCTCCTCAGACACAGGACAACCGGTCCCATCAATAGTTTTATAACCGTTGATCGAACCAACCGTTCCGCCATCTGTCCCAGTCAGCCCCTTCCCTCATCACCCCAGACAACTGCTGCTCCCGGCTTTAGAACCGAAAAATCATTTGATTTCTTTCCTGAGATGCGCTTACAAATACGCTTTCTGATATGGTCTACCCTGACCATGTCTCTGGCTTCGGGCGTCCAAATCCTGCGGGATAAAGGGAAGAGCTCTCCCGCAGCCCAAACCAATGGTCAGCCATCGTTCAACCTATCGTCTGCGTATGGCAGCAGCTCGCATGGAGAGCTGGATGATGGCTCGGATGACAACCCCTTCGTCTCTGCCCCCGGAGATGGCCATCTTTATTTTCAAGGCGCTCTCTTCGACTTCAGAGCTTTTAAGTGGGTCTTTCCTTTTTTCAAGATTCAAATTGTGGTAAAATTACAATCCTAATATCTGACTGGAATCAAATTTTTCAAGTACCCCTACAATTTTTCAAAGTAGGCATATGCATTAGATTCATAAAACAAGAGCCTTCCAGTGAAAGGGACACTTGCTGAATTTGAATTTAATTACTTCCATTTCTGGAAAAGGGAGTGAGTTCGAAGTACGAGATCTGTTAAAGACTATCGCTGGCTTCGGAACGCCTGTCACTCGTACCTACACGCTTCAAATTGCCAACAACAACTTCGAAGGGGGCACCAGGCTTCCCTCGGAAGCCCACGTGATTGGATGGGACGAATCCTCCAACGGTAATACCTTTGGGATCATTCCTTCCGTTTACCCACTTCCTCAATTTTTGATCATAATTTCTTTTCAATTCTTTGTCTTTGTATCGAAAAAAAGATTGGAAGTACAATGAAACTGTTTGGAAACAGATGGACAATGTGTGAGCATCAACTTTCTCTCTTCCCCCTTATCTGATAGCTTCAGCACTTCCCATTCTTACACTTGTGAATTTCTCAAGGCTTGCTCTGTCCCGGGAATTTGGGGTCAAGCTAATAATTCCGATTATCAATCAGGTAAGCCTTTTCATATCAATTAACCTGTGCATTGTTATCCTTATATTGAGCAACATGATGCTCGCATTTCTTTCTGCGTCATTTTGGGCGTTACCTAGGATTATGGAACAAGCGATACGGATTACGTAGGAAATTACAATGATGTAAGATATCCATCCCAGCACTGTGAATCGTCTGGGGAAAGAAAGCCTGCAGCTTCTGCTGATAATGTATGGGTATGCTGTCGCGGTGGGTCGTTTGAAGCTGATCCGACACAGGTACAATATATCCCAATACGAATCGGCAAACAAAGCCGTGGATTGGTTTACGGACCGGGAGATGATAAATGGTTTCAAAAAATTGATCTCTTCCTTCTTGAACCGCATCAACACCATCAATGGGGTTCGTTACGGCGATGACAATAGCATCCTGGCTTTCGAAACAGGGAATGAACTTAATTGGGGGGACTCAAAGCACATCACCTGTATGTTTGATCCGCCAATGATGGACTGAGACCATCTTTTCTAATGTATTTTTCATTTGTTCTAATAGTCCAGAGGGCACCACCTGCCAAGGTCAGTCACAACACGCCGCTCTGTTAAAGAGGATTTAAACTGCCTGAAACAGGCGAGTCTTTTGCTGAAAACAAATTTGAATTCAGTGGACACTTGAGATTGCTAAACACATCAAATTACTGGCACCCAGAACACTTGTGATGGATGGTAGCTAGTCAGTCAAAATAATCCCAATGTCGTAGATTTCTTTCACTTATTGATTGTCTTTCTTCCTGCCCACGCAGCTCACGTAAGGATCGCTCCTTCTGGGAAAAAGAGGTGTTGGAATCCAACTACGTCGACTTGTTTTCCTATCACCTTTGTAAGAACTTCCTTACTCCTGAAGCATTATTTTTCGTGATTAGCTGCTCAACAAATTCGGTACACATTTTTTTTTTCAAATTCATTGTGTCGATAAAAGATGGCGAAAATGATCTCAATTCCTACCCTGTGTAAGTGGCATCGACACAGTTTGCTTCTGACCTTGATTGAGACTAACGCCAGCATCATTTCATAAATTGCAAAAATTTGGCAACACTACAAATAGTTTGCACAGAGAAGTGCGCTCTCACAAGAAAACGCTGATCATTGGTGAACACGGATTTTGTAAGTTAAAAATTCATCTCTATAGCCATCAAGCGATGCGATTTTGCGCCCGCAGAGAGAGTTTTGTAAAGAGATCTCAACATCTTTGTTAATTTTACCCTACCAGATCCGAATGTATCCACCTATGATGAAGTCTACAAAACATTCGATTGTGCCGGCGCGCTCATTTGGTCGCTGAGGGGGCATTCCGAAAAGGGCGGCTTTGACACTCACGAAGAGGGGAACAAGATTGTTGGCTAACTATTGCTCTTACTTATTAT
Organism: Puccinia horiana; assembly: GCA_001624995.1. Classification (NCBI taxonomy): domain Eukaryota; kingdom Fungi; phylum Basidiomycota; class Pucciniomycetes; order Pucciniales; family Pucciniaceae; genus Puccinia; species Puccinia horiana. Next base: position 1,333,712 of record LWDY01000012.1, read on the forward strand.
TGCTTGGATTAAATTGCATTATGCTTATATTCTATTTGCCAATTGTTCAGTATAGTTATCATGCTCCCGGTTGGCAAAATCAAACATCAAAATTCTTCGACACTCAAGAAAGCAGTGTAATCTCTGCCACCTACAATGCTAGGTACTTCTTCCCGTTGTTGTATTTTCCTCGCTCGGAAGTCACATTCATTCGAGCTTGATGTGAAATGCCATGTTTTCATCTTGGAAAAAAGCTATGCCATCCTAGGACTTGAGCCACCACCGAAACCGATTCCAGGGACGCCCCAGACTTTTTTTCTCACCAATGGAACACACGCAGGTCTTGCATGGAGAGGCGTACCCTGGGCTGACCGTTACGAGATATTTGGAGTAAGCACCTCCCCCCAGCGACTTCTGTATCTCTTGTGACAACGAGGACGAAAGAAGAACTGAAGACGGCTACCTACCGATAACTTGAATGTGAAACAGGGACATCTACAAGGCCTGACTTTCAACATGATTTCGAACGAAGTACAAGACAACGTGGGTTCGGGCGAAGTGTTTGTTCCGCTAGATGCCAACGAACCCACCAAGCTACTGATTGTCAAACCGGGAAAGCCGAAGCCACGCGAATCGCACCGAGGATGGGTGGACAGGAAGTGGTGTGTTCCGGGCTCGTCGTGTTGGAAAGCAATCCACCCTTTTGACACGGCCACCAACGCGATCGCCGGTCTTTCTCCCGTCAAGTCCAACCATTCCAAGGTCGACATCAAGCCACTCCTCTCTCACTCACCATCCCCCAAAGCGCACTACCAACTTCTCCCTGCAATGGCTCCTAGCGCCTTCTCATCTCGCAAGCGCGCCATAGAAGGCGGCTGGTATTCGGTCCGTGGAATTAACTCCGACGGCGTTCCCGGAAAACGCTCTCGAGCTATCTTTCTCAAGTCGAATTGGCTCAACTGGAAGTCCTCTCATTGATACTGAGCTCCCTGGGAACCAGGTTCGCAAGATTGTTCATACATGAACCCTTCTCTCATGATTCTTCAACACACACACACACGGATTGGCCACAGTCAGATAAAGTGTAATGTTTCTCAACCAGTCGCAGACCTGCTAAATCAAAAATTATCTGTAAATATGTTTCTTTATTCTCATTCTGTACATTTGTTTTGTTCCCTTTTATCTGTTCAACAAACAAACAAAATCAAAATTAAAATTAATAAACGGAATTAAAAAATTTCTCAAACTATTTTCAATTTGACAGTTTTTACAAGCTTGTATACAAAATATCAATACTTCAAAAAATAGAGTAAGAATAAAAGATATTGCAAACATTATTATCATGCAAGCTCCAACTCACCCAAGAGTCCCGATTTAATTTTGAGGAAACACATGTCTAATGTAGTGCCACACAAGCTATCTCCGCCCTCTCTGGTCGGCGCCAACCTCCCTTACCATCCCTCACAAGCACTAGAACTGGGCACACCTTGGGTGGACTAATCCGAATAAGAAAACCTGACTTGTGTTTACTCAAATCGGCCATCTTATCAGTAGAGAGCAATCAATTCAAAAAAACTGCATAAAGTGAAATAAATCAAATTATGCGTATGTATATCAGCAGCAAGAGTTAATTGTGAAGATTGTATATAATAGATGTTTTGGTCCAATAACATTTCTCCTGATTGTGTGTATTCTCTTTCTCAACTCTGCCCTACTGCCTGTTTTTTTTCACTATGACAATTCCTTTTTTGAGGCTGTTTTGAAGACCTTGTCACTTTCGAAAAAATCAGGTTGTTGTTTTTGTGGGTTATATGTAAATAAAAAAGTAAAATAAATCAGGTTGGGAGATTGTAACAACAGAACCAAGTATGATAACCATAAGAACGTAGAGTAAAAAAAGGTAAATCATGAAAGAATTTTGTTTTCTTTTTTTTTTTAAGTTGGGACTGATTTTCGGGGAAGCTGGAACATGAAGAAGATCTGTTCAGGGATCAGTTTCCATAGGAGCGGGCTGGGTGGTGCCATCATCTTTGGGGTCCATTTGGGCTAAATAGACGGCCAGAGCATCGCCTTCAATGATTTCAAACTTGTGGTCGGGTCCAACTATACCCAACGAAGTATTCAACGTCGTTAATTCTTTGTCTTGTTGTAGCGTGTCTCGAAGCGCATGTAAGCCATGTTTGATCAGCTCATCCAAACCACCTTTCGCCAATATTAATCAGAACATTAACTCCGCTGACAATATCTTTGATTCATTTCTCATCTCTTGAAAAACTTACAGTCCAAAAATTTCTCAAAATGCTTCTCAAGATAAGTCTTGGCTGATTGAGATCGAGCCCCAATCGACATAGCGTAATATTCCAGACAGTTGCCAGAAGGGCTGAATTCGTAAAGATGAGGGCCAGTCTCCTGCACCGAAAAAACACAAGGCATCAGTCAAGATGGATTCGATGGTCGACCGGCAAAGGGTGTCGGGTTGTCATTTACATCATGTCCTCCGATCAGAAATCCAACGCCATAAGGTCTGCGTCCATACTCTTGTGTGTTCACTTGCGCCTCTGTTCGATTCATCCAAAGCATCAATTGTCTGATTCCAAATATAATCGTGCATATTTTTTCTCCCGAGTATCAACCACAAGGAAAAAAAATGACTACTTACTGTCAGCAATTGCCATGACCGATCGAGAAAGTGGAAGAGGTCGATTGTGCAATAACCTAGATGACATGGATTGTTGTCTCATGAAGTTACTGTATTGTCATTCATTCGCAAATTGTCAATTATTTTTCATGTTCTATCAATTGTGGCTGTCTTTGTTGGTTGGCGGGTTTTTGTTTCCTGTCTACTTCTTCTCAGTTCAAAAGGGATGAGGGCCTGTGACTGACGATAAAACTCTAGCATCACTAGTTAACCCGGCGATTGCAATCCCGATATGGTCGTCGATTCGGATCAATTTCTTCTGGTAAGATGCCAGTTCACCGGTTGATCTCTATCGTCGTGGAAAGTAGGTACCGAGAAAAGAAATAAAATAAGATTGATGAGAATCCCGAGTCGTAATGGTATTATAGAGAGGAGAGTCCGATTTTTACTTTGAGTGCTAAAAGTAAGACGTGAGTTTTGCTCCTCAATCCGACAGAGGCGGAACCTTGCTTGACCGCCTCAAGTGCATATTCTACTTGATGTAATCGACCTTGTGGCGAAAAGACCGTGTTACTGATTTCGATTTAGAACCATGGTTAGTAATCTTATCGAGACCAATCCAACTGTTTCCCCCTTTTTTTTGGTCGGAATATGTGAGACAATGATCAAGGGAAACTAAACTCTGAATCGTACTAGAGAAAGAGATTCGAGCCATGTCAGACTCTTTGTGCTGGTGATCTGGAGCAGTTAAGTTTTGGAGACAATATATGTAGGAAAACTGACGTTATTCCTGAACATGACCGGGCCGTGTCTTTCTGTTTATTTTTTCCTAGTTCTCGTCGATCGGTCTCTTGAGTTTCACCTTTAAGAATCTTTTCTAGTTCGTCTTGACTGTTTTCGAAAGTTGTCTTGAAGCTTTCTGGGCTGGGTGCGCTGTCGGCTTACGTCATCAGCAGGGTTCTCGGCCATACGTCATCAGTCCTTGCCGCGTCGTCGTCTTTCCGTCCATACAACTCTCGCTGGGCTTGACCAACAAGCTGGCCATTGAAGGTACTTCAGCACTCTCTCGCCGTATGTGGAAGGTAATATTGTTTTTCTGGTGATGAGCAGGAGAAATACTCAAGCCCTCCAAATTTTTTTTGCATAATTTTCCTAACACTATTCTTTTATGTGTCCACTCCCTGCCAGCACATTGCCTAGGTTAGGTATCCTAGTTAAACTAGGATGCACTCAACCAAGTTCAACTTGGTTGGATTTCAACTGATGTAACATAAATCCAAGGCCCTTATCTTTTATTTCTATTTCATAGGTTGAAATCAAACCAAGTTCACCTTGATGGAGTGCATCCAAGTTTAACTGGAATACCATCTACCTAAGCCAATGAGGTTGGCAGTGTTGAGTGACATGCACTCAACCTGGGACCATCTCATTGTGTGAATTTATTCAAGGCTTCAGGGATATCTTGGCGCCCAGAGGCTATTCCTTCAGTTTAATGCAAGATAGTCTTCTATATTAGCAATTGTAACATGGCCTATTTTTTGATGCTCTTCACCACCAAAAAGAATTCTGATCACTTGATGAAAAGTGAAATATAAATTTACAAAGGGGGTACACTTGTATTTTACTTTCACCTGTGTCAATACAATTTTTCAGTTCCAAACCAAAGATAATGGTGCCATTATCTTTGGTTTAGAACCATAATTCAGCTGGAGGTGGCCGAGCTGATCTCACCTCAGCTCATCCCAGCTCCAGGAGAGCTGTGTTGGAGTAAGAAAAAAACCAATGATTCTCATTATCCTGTTGGTGGTGGTGGTAGTTTGCAGCTCTGCTTCAAACCACTGGTCAATCACAAGGCTCTGGGTTCAACCCCCCAGGGGTACATATTGTATTTGGGGGTTGGTATGCCAAGTACAAAGCATGTGAGTTGAATCAGGAAAATTGGTTTCAAGAAAGTTGATGCGGGCTTGTTCTTTATCAGTGACTATGTAGGAGTATTGTTTGAGGTGAAAACACTGAGTAAAGGATTTAGAGTCCATTGGAAGTATTCTTGGGTTTGTTCAGAAAGGAAACATAAACACGTGTTGAAAGATTTGTTTTCTCCAGTGACACCAGTGATGTGGAGGAGTGGCAGTTTGTATGTGCAGTCAAGGAAGAGGATGAAGTGGTTAGAGAAAAGGAGTTTGGCGGGGAGAGGATGGATTCAAAAATCCCTTGAGCTTGCCGTGGTCATCAACTTTGGTAATTGTGGTATGTCTTCAAGGAGAGATTCAGTGGTTTTTCAATTGGCAGTGTGAGCTGAAGGGTTCTAAGACAAAGGCTGATTATTGTTTGATTGAAGACAGTGAATTTCCAGTGAATGAGCTTCTTCTGAAAGTGATCCAATGCAGCAAATGTACAATTGATCAAGCAGGAAAAATTTGGAACATGTTGAGTGTTGCCTTTAAATCTTTTTTGGACAGGGTTTCCTCCTCTAGATAAACAGATGAACAGAAAAAATAAAGGAAGAACAATCAGTAATTGGTTAAAAAATTCAAAGACAGACAGTTCAAGATCAGCAAAATAAAAACATCAGAGGATAATACTCACCTGTGAATCCAACAAACACTAGAGAACAAGGCGGCTACACCGCCCCACACTTTTAAGTCTTTAGCTTGACCCTAAGGGAGGAGAATGTTGGAATTTCACCCGGTCTCTCTCTCTCATTCCTTTTACTTTCTTGTTTATTCAATTTCATATTCAATATAGTCTAGTCCTAGATCCCACAACTTGACCATACTTGTACTTAGTCTCCTTAAATCATCTAGACTACAGAGAAATTGAACTTCATCTGTCCTTACCGCATAGATCCTCTGAGTGACACTTGAGCCTCCTCACTGAACTTTCATCAAAGACACTTTTGCCTCTTTGATCAAGTAAAAAGGTACTTCATAGACTTTGTCTACTACTCAGATTTAATCCTATTTTCCCCTTCTCAACTCTCAATTTTAACAGAGAAGTATCAAATTCACTCTCAAAGATCAATCAGGGGCTCCTCCTTCATGATGACATTTAAACAATAGTTTTGACTCTCCTTGAGGTTAATGTTCATTAACTTTTTAAGTGTTTTACCTGTAGCTGGGGAATGCATAAAATTGAAATTGGACAATGGCTCTCTTTTGAAATCCTGAACCCCATCTATACTATGTAACTCAAGGTCAGTAGGATTGGTTTAGATAGCTCCTCACAGGGAACAACTGGAAACTTGTCTGGTGCTTCAACACTTCTCACTTTTGCTGTGAAACATTTTTTTGAAAAAAAGTATTCCTTTTGTAAATTTCTTTTCGAAATACACAAACACACACAAATGGGTTTTAAGTGTAATTAGGCCAATGGCAGTGCACACTATGACTCATAGGATCAACAGTATGAGGGGTTGCCAGCTAAGAAATCCAACAATACTACAATGTACACTAATGCTATGAGAAAAGGCGGAGAAGATGAGAAACAAATAAAGGGAGAAGGAAAAAGATAAAGCAGAAAAGAGGAGGAGAAGGAAGAAAGAATAAACAACAAGAAGAGATCACAATCAATCAATTAAGAAATCAGAAGGACACATGACTACAGGCTTCCAAGGCCTATCAGGGTAGCTCATCTTGAAAGCACAAGGATTTGAGCAAAAACTGGGACAGTGGCAGTGACAGAACATTGTCCATAAAGTTTTCCCATAAAAAAAGTGGAAGAGTCATGTCAGGTTGGTTAGCTCAACAATTCTCAAGATTGATTAATTCTTCAACACTATCAATTATCCTTAGAAGATCTCTCGTTTTCAACACAAAGCTCAATTGAGCTCCCACATCACAACCTGCAATAATTGGCTACTGAGCCAAACTGGTGCTTGAAAGTGTGGTTTCCTCTGTAGATCTGATTTCTTGAAAGATTCAGGCTGGATTACTAACTCAAAAATCATGGGAAATGGAACTCTGCAATACTTAAATAGGTACTTCACCAAGTTTTATCATCTCATGTTGAAAACTTCAATCCCAAGCAGCTCAATGTTGGAAAATGGGTGGTGACATCAAGTTCAAGTCAGTTGTCAACTACAATTCTCTTGGTTTTTTTTCTGTCTGAATATTCCAACTTAATTCAACATTCATTTTGATTAAAATTTTCAGGTCTTTCTGTTGTCGGGCATTGGTTTTCTAAAGGGATTACTCTAGCAGAACTCTCAGCTGTATCAACCTATCAAAATTAGCAAGAAAGCTTCACCGTGGGCTCCAAAACTGGTGCCCACAAGCCAAATCTTGATTCCTTAGCAATTTACTTCAACCCCAACTCAATCTCATTTGCTAATCTTGACAACCCAGAACAATTCCAAAAGCAATTTACAGACATGATAGCTAGAACTGGAACCAATGATCCAGCCACCAAGCCAAATTCTCTACCCAATCATCAATATGCCGTGAAGCCTGTCAGTGGTGAACGAAAACTAATAATGTGAAAGAATCCCACAAAAGAACAGGCCAAAGTCAATTGTGAAGTGAGTTTTGAGGAATTGGCCTTTTTGGTTGATACAGGTCAATATCAAGACACACTTTCATGCCTAGATCTATTGAATTCTATACTAATCATCGAGAATGATTGAGTGAGCAGAAAATGACCCAAAAGTCTACCCAAAGTCTCGAACTAAAACATATTCAGATCAATTTGGAGGACTTCCCTTCGATCTACAGCCCCCCTGTAGAGCCAGATCTAGTCAGATGCCAGGGGTTATTTGCAGTCAAAACGCTAGAATTTTAGCTTTTTGACTTGAAAATTAAGATCTGCAGCCCCTACAGATGGCCACGGGAAGTCCTCCAATGAAGGTCCTTAAAGCCTAGATCATCTAAATCTTGACATGTCACTTTGAGATTGAAAGACTGCAAAGGGCGGGAAGAGGACTTGGTTAGTTGGGGGCGAGTCAGGATCAGAGTGTTGACCCTGGGGCCGACTTAAGCGACATTCGCGACAGGCCACCGTTGTACGCCGACCGATGAGGAAGTCCCATTGGTCTGGGTACAGCCTCAATCTGACCGACGAGGAAGTCTCATCGGTCAGGGTAAAGCTGTACCCTTACCGATGAGGAAGCCTCATCGGTAAGGGTACAGCCTCACCATGACCGATGAGGAAACCTCATCGGTCTGGGAACAGCCTCATCGGTCGGGGTAAAGGCTTACCCTGACCGATGGGCCTCGTCGGTCATGGTGAGGCTGTACCCTTACCGATGAGGCTTCCTCATCGGTCGGAGTACAGCCTTCACTGTGACCGATGGTGCCGTGACGATAAGATTTCCAGTAATATGTAGCCTCGACTAAGTGTCAAAGCATACTGCATAAAAGTTGGTCGCGCGCTCTCCCCCCCCCCCCCCCCTCACAAATTTTCGCCGTCCCTCACGCAGTTCGCAATCCCCAAAATATTACAAGTCCTCTCTCGCTGCTTGACTGGTAAGTTGGCGGCCCCAATCTCTTGTTTGAATTCAAGGAACTTAAGTTTTTGAATTGAAGTCAGAAAAAGATAACAAAAGATAACAATGAAATAGAATGAAAAGAAAAGAAAGGAAAAGTACCTCAAGGCAGACAACACAACAGGAATGACAAAGAAGAATGGAGTTGTGAATGTAATGAGGAAAAGAAAATAACTGAAAAGATAAAAATGATTAGAGACTTTTGATTTTGATTAACAAATAAGAAAATAAAAAAGAAAACCTACAACTGAGAAAGTTATCAGACATTTGAACAGGAGAGTTGATTTATAGAAGGGAAATGAAGTGAATGAGAGTCACGATGAGATTCGACAAGAATTGTCGAGTCGATGAGTATTGATGAATCGACGAGAATTGATGAATCGACGAGTATTAACAATAAGTTTGAAAGAAGGGAGTAGATAATGATCTTGACGAATGGCTTTTGGTGAGTCGACAAGATAAGAGATAGAGAAGAATTTGACGAAAGAAATCGGATTAGATTTAGACGACAAAGATGATTTTCTGGAACAGAACAACGGAAAGAAGAGAAGTTTTAAGAAGGGAATTTGACTGAGGAGGCTTTAGCGGGCAATGACGTCAGGAGGTCAAATCGAGCACTGGAGGAACAGAGGATGTCACATGGATATCAACATCTCTCACCTGTCCTCCCCCTCCGTTCGATTCCCACCCTGATTACAAACTGCAACGTTTCCCGGCCCTCCCAACAGTTCGACCGGTCAGACAGGCCGTGTAGCCTGTTTGACCGGTCAAACAGGTTGGACTGCCTGTTTGACCAGTCAGACAGGCTGAATCACCTGTTTGACCGGACGAAAAGGCCGTTAAGCCTGTTTGACCGGTCAAACGGGCTGAACGGCCTGTCTGACCGGTTGAACAGGCCGTTCGGCCTGCCTGACCAGTTGAGCAGGCCGTTCGGCCTGTCTGACCGGTTGAACAGGCTTATCGGCCTGTTCGACCGGTCGAACAGGTCAATCAGCCTATCAGACTGGTCAAACAGGCAGTCCAACCTGTTTGATGGATCAAACAGGCTGGACGACGGCCTGTCAGACTGGTCAAACAAGCTGATCTGCCCGTCTGGCTCGAACTGGCCTTTAGGCCTGTGAGACTGGTCAGACAGGCCGCTGTTTGACTGGTGATACAGGCCGTTCATGAGCCTGTCTGACCGGTCAAACAGGCTGAACTGCCTTCCTGACCACTCTGCCAAACCTTTCCTGATAGCATAGCGGCGCTTTTTATAGTGATAGCGTAGCATTTTGGCGCTATTTTATGGCTACAAAAAAACAAAAGCTCAAGCTGCATACTTGTAGCAAGAGCCCTTCACTGTTGTCCAAACACTCAAAATACATGCACCCAACTACAACTCAGGACATACTGCACCAAATGGCACAGCCCCAACAGTTGGAATAGTGTTTGTGTGATTGAAAACACTATTCCATCAGTTAGAACTGTGTCATTTGGTGCAGTATGTCTTGAGATGTAGTTGTGTGCATGTTTCTCCAAATACTCAAAATACGTGCACCCAACTACAACTGAGGACATACTGCACCAAATGACATAGTCCAAACTGTTGGATTAGTGTTTTTGATGATTGAAAACACTATTCCAACAGTTGGAACTGTGTCAATTGGTTCAGTATGTCATGAGTTGTAGTTGTGTGCATGTTTCTCCAAACACTCAAAATACATGCACCCAACTACAACTCAGGACATACTGCACCAATTGAAACAGTTACAACTGGTGGAATTGTGTTTTCAATCATCAAAAACACTATTTCAACAGTTGGAACTATGTCCTGGGTTGTAGGTGTGCCAGGATAAGTGATGCCAAGGCTAGTCCTTCTAGCTACACCTCCTGCAAGATGATAAAAATAATCAAAAATAAATAGATTATTTTTGTTCATTTGGTGTGGTGAAAAGAATATAAGAAAAGTTAATAAGGTATATTTAGAGAGGGCCTGTCAGCAGGATTTTTGATAATCCCTCTGTAATTATCAGGCTCCTGTAATGACAGGGGTTTTGGGTTAACCTGATTTTCTGGGGCCTGTTATAACAGGGGTATTTGGGTTACCCAGGAAATTGGATGGTAAGAGTGGCTCTAAAACAGAAATGTACTTACTGTTTTGGAGCCCTTATGGAGCCAATACCTGGAATAGGATGGAGTGAGGTTGGAGGTAAGTTCAGGAAGGCTTCAATGGGTGTTTGGAGTCGAAATGCAAGGTCACAGGAAGTCCTACAAGTGGATAATCACTGGTCAGTAAAGGTTTGACTGATGAGTATGAAGTTGTAGGGATTACTGGTGAACAAGACTGGGGAAAGGCCTCTGAGGGGAAGGTATGAGGTCTATTTATGCCTTTCAGAGGCATTGAGGGTGAAATAAGGGACCCTGGATTAGGTATGAGGGTCCTGAGTCATTTTTCTGATCTTCTGACAGATCCTTCTAAGGATTGAATAGAGGGATTTTTGCCTATTCAAACCCAATTGTTTTGGTAGAATGTTCTGGAACATTCTTTTATTATAACTTCATAATATTCTCAAGATTATGAATCAAGAATGCAATATTTATTTACATTCAATTGATTATTGATTTCTAGAAAGTTCTACTACTTTTAGCCATTTTATTATGTTATAGAGTTGTTATTATACTTTATACTTATTATAGCACATGTACATTGATTATAAACTTTGTATTTTCGTCTATAAGTCTTATTACATGTCTGTGATGGTTATGTAACAGGTGTAACATGCTTTGTAATGATTTTGATAAGTCCTTCTTTCTTCTAATAGAAAGGGTATGAAGGAGTAGGATTTTAAGGGTCATTCCGCTGGGTGACCCTAGGTTATTTTGTATTTAGATGTAATTTTTACAATAATTTTTAAACATTTATTCATCCTTCTTAAGGTATTCTATTGTTTTATACTTTTTATACTTTTTATCTTTATTATTTTTATTTATTTATTCACTTGATTACTATGTAAGCTTGTCTCTGCATAGTAGAAAGCTGACAAGGTGGGTGCATGTTTCTCCAAATACTCAAAATACATGCACACAACTACAACTGAGGACATACTTCACCAATTGACACGGTTACAACTGTTGGAATCATGTTTTCAATCATCAAAAACACTATTCCAACAGTTGGAACTATTTCATTTGGTGCAGTATGTCCTGAGTTGTAGGTGGGTGCATATAATATTTTGAGTATTTGGAGAAACATGCACACAACTACAACTCAGGACATACTTCACCAATTGACACAGTTCCAACTATTGGAATAGTGTTTTAAATCATCAAAAACACTATTACAACAGTTGGGACTGTGTCATTTGGTGAATTATGTCTGAATGGTGTCCTACTGTTAGCCTTATGGCCCAAATTCCACAACCCCAATAACTTCTAAAGCATGGGTGTGAATGTGGCCAGAAATTCAGTTAACTTTAATAATGCACTTAAACTGGTGACCTCAAATTTTTATCAGAAAACTCCCTCTAAATAAAAAAAATTACACAGGAAACTGGTTCTCCTACTAAGCCTTATAGCCCAAAATACCAAAAATCAATTGCTTCCAACTCATCAGTGAAAACTTGTCCAAAAGTTCAGGGAACCTTGTTGATGCAACCATATAGGCTACCTCCAATTTTGGTCATAATATTCCCCCCAATTCAAAACTTACACACATAACAGTTCTCCTACTCTAAGCCTTATAGCCCACAATGCTCAAACTTAATAACTTATAAAGAAAGATTGTGAACTTGACCAAAATTTCAGTGACCTTTATTAATGCACCTATCTTGGTGACCTCAAATTTTGGTCAAGACATTCCCCTAAATTCAAAAGTTACACACAAATCCAGTTCCCCTACTCTAAACCTTATACATCACCCAGAATACTGAAACTCAATAACTTCTAAAGAATGAGTGTGAAATTAACCAAAATTTTAGTGAACTTTATTAATGCACTTATTTTGGTGAATTCAAATTTTGGTCAAGACAGTCCCCCAAATTCAAAAGTGACATACAAATCCATTCCTCCCACTCTAAGCCTCATACCCCAAAATCCAGAACCTCAACAACTTCAAAATCATGAGTTCAAACTTGATACATAATTCACCAACTGAATGACCAGTCAAACAGGCTTAAAGGCCAGTGCAAGTCAGCGGGCAGATCAGCTTGTTTGACCAGTCTGACAGGCCGTCGTCCAGCCTGTTTGATCGGTCAAACAGGTTGGACTGCCTGTTTGACCAGTCTGATAGGCTGATTGACCTGTTTGACCGGTCGAACAGGCTGTTGAGCCTGTTCAACTGGTCAGACAGGCCGAACGGCCTGTTCAACCAGTCAGACAGGCTTAACGGCCTTTTTGACCAGTCCACCAGGTGATTCAGCCTGTCTGACTGGTCAAACAGGCAGTCAAACAGGATAAACGGCATGTCTGACCGGTTGATATGCCAATTGGTGCAGCCTGTTTGACCAGTCAAACAGGCTGTCCAGCCTGTCTGACCAATCAAACAGGCTGTCCAGCCTGTCTGACCAATCAAACAGGCTGTCCAGCCTGTCTGACCAATCAAACAGGCTGTCCAGCCTGTCTGACCAATCAAACAGGCTGTCCAGCCTGTCTGACCAATCAAACAGGCTGTCCAGCCTGTCTGACCAATCAAACAGGCTGTCCAGCCTGTCTGACCAATCAAACAGGCTGTCCAGCCTGTCTGACCAATCAAACAGGCTGTCCAGCCTGTCTGACCAATCAAACAGGCTGTCCAGCCTGTCTGACCAATCAAACAGGCTGTCCAGCCTGTCTGACCAATCAAACAGGCTGAGCTGCCTGTCTGACCGGTCGATCCATTTTGGTGCTGGTGGTTTGGAGTGCGATAAATAAATAAATATTTATGTACATACAATGTATTGTTTTTTTTGGCTGAACATGGCCAAACGGGTCAGGCCGGCTGGGGGGACTATAGCCAGCCCCGGGCCAGGAAATGTTGGAGTTTGCGATCAGAGTGAGAGGAGAGCCAAGAGTTTGGGGCGGCCAACTTGGCATTCCATCGGCAAGCAAGGACTTGTGATTTTTTTTGGGTGACAAGCTGTGTGAGGGTTGGCAAATATTTGTGAGGGAGGGAGAGGGCCCACAGCCAACTAATATGCAGTCTGATTTAACACTTAGCCAAGGCTACATATTACTTACTCAGTAACCTCCAAGGGTGGACCAATGAGGCTTCCTCATCGGTAAGGGTACAGCTTTACCCTGACCGATGAGACTTCCTTGCCGGTCAGGTTTAGGCTGTACCCAGACCAATGGGAGGTCTGCTGTTGTGAACGCCATGCAGAGGTGAGCTCAGGGATTGCTACCTTAACATAAATCTTCCAAGATGCCACCGGAGGTTTGAATTCCCCTTACGCTTAGGTAAGCCATTAGGCTTGAGCATTGCAAGGGTGGTTAGAACCGTGAAAATTGATGTGAATCGAGAGAGTACGTCGCTAAAAGACCGCATGTATTGGAAGAAGCTGGTAACCAACATCTTGAATGCAGTCGGCACGCTTTGGCTAGGAAAAGGGAGATGTCACAAAAGGATAAGAAATAGTGAGGGGTCCCGCCAAGGGATGGCTGTATTTTCGGAGTGGTTGGTAACGAGGCGAAGTCAAAATTGGAAAGGGAAAATACAAAAAGAGAAGACGAGCCCTGGCGTAAATGGTGACGAAAGAATGAAGGAGGATATCCTTTGGGGAACATGATTTGTAGTGCCTGGTGTACAGTGACAATGAAGAGGCAATTAATGGATAACACAACGCCAGGTGGGTCGGACCAGTGAAATATTGAAATGAAACATGTTTGATGTAGAAAGTGACCGAAGACACGGAACCTCCCTTTGACTATATAAGGAGTGGATTGAAGGAGCCTGAAATCCCCAGGCCACTTCCAAACATCGTAGCTGTCGCGCGATGGGTGGCCTCACACCTACATCATCACTGATTGTCAGTGATGAGCTGGGCAATGGGAAGGGGGAAAAATTTTAAAAGGAAAAAAGTGGAGGAGAACCTGTGAATCTGTGGCTTTAATATACTTGGATAAAAGAAACATTTAATCAGCATAAGTCAAACAAAGGCTGCAAACCTGGATAGCCAGACAGGTCATCCAGGTTTTAAACCTGGATGACCAACCAGCTCATCAAGGTTGTAAACATGGATAACTAGCCAGGTAATCAAGGTTGTGAACCTGGATGACAATCCAGGTCATCAAGGCTGTAAACCTGGATGACCAACCAAGTAATCAAGGTTGTAGACCTGGATGACCAGCCAGTTCATCAAGGTTGTAAACCTGGATGACCAGCCAGGTCATTAGGTTGTAAAACTAGATGGCCTGGCTTGTCATCAAGGCTTGAATATTGATGAATGGCCAGGTCATCATGGTTTTACACCTGATTGGAGGGTGGAAGCACCCAAAAAATGAAGGGAGGGTAGTGTTGGAATTCTGGCTTCACCTTCTGCTCACATCTCTCCTGTATGGCCAAGTGGCCTGTTCCTGTCCTGTCTGACCAAGTGGCCATCCTGTTTCCTGTTTCCTGTCCCTTCTCCCTGTCACCTGTTCAGCTTAGCTGTCAAGTAACCTGTCACTTGTCCTCCTGTTCTGTTGTGCCTAGGCCCCCTTTGGATATTGCAAGGGGGCTCTCTAGTTGTCACTACTTATAGTGCTCTTTCTCATTTGAAATAAACTATCAAGTCTGAGCATTTATTCACAAGAACCACCTTTGGCTCTTTGCTTCTCAGTCCAATCCTTTCCCCCTCAAGATTTCCCTCTCCATTGCATTGTCACCTTAAGCTGAAATCCTGACAGGTAGCAATGACCAACAAACAAAGAGGGGGTAGCAGGGGCCAACAAGCAATGGGTGGTTGGTGGTACTTAGTCAGAAATTGAGGACAGGTGGAGGCTAGCAGGTGGGTTGATCATTGATGGGAGGGTAGGTTTGGCTAACAAGGGCAGGTTAGTGTTGGCCAGTAAGCAAGGGGGTAGCAGTCCAATAGATCTGCATGAGGCTATCAGGTGGCTGGTAAGGTAGTTGATGCTTGCCTGAAAATAGAGAAAGGGGAAATGGGAGGGTAGCAGAGGCCAGTTAAAAACTCAAAAAAAATATATCTTAATAAACATCAATAAAAACAAATAAGGCCTAGGAAAGGTGATGTTTCCTGGCTAGGTAAAGTGACCCTTTTGGTATGTGGAAGAGGTTTCCGGTCCCTGCATATAATAATTTTAGGGGCTTGGTTATGCAACTTCCAGGAATTGGAGTTGCGACTCCTGCAACTCCTGCGACATCAATTTTGGGAGTCGCTGATCAAATCTAATTTTTTTTTGGGAGTCGCCACTCCAAAAGTGCAAAAAAAAAGCAAAAAACAAGAAAAAATAACAGCTCATGATTGGAAAGAGAAAAGGAGCTAAAAAATTTACTGGGTCATTTTAGTGCCAGCCTTGTAATACCCTGAAATTTGTAGGGAGTTTCCATTAACCTAATTGAATGGAGTTTTTTTTTTCTTTTCCTTATTTTAATTTTCCTACTTTAATTACAAAAACTCCCACAGCTGTTGATTGGAGGACTTCCCATTGTTTTAGAGCCCAATAATGAGCCTGTCTATTGGTTTCTCAAAAAAAAAGCTTCTTTCACTTGAAGTGCGTGAGGTGTCTGGGAGTGTGCACACTGTGCAGTGCACAAGGTGTAATCTTGCACAAATGGTGAAAAAAATCCAAAAGATTCCAAAAAAAAGAACAGAATGAATAATATGAACTTTTAGGCAGGCTTTTGGCATTGAATCAACAGTTGTGGGCTTTATTTAATTAAAGTAGGAAAAGAAAAAAATCTTCACTCAATTTGGTGAATGGAAAATCCCTAAAAATATCAGGGTATTACAAGGCTGGCACTCAAAGTGCCCATTAAATTTTTCAGCTCATCTTCTCTTTTCAATAATGAGCTGTGATTTTTTCTTGTTTTTTGCTCTTTTTTGCATTTTTGGAGTGGCGACTCCCAAAAAGAAAATAAAATTCAATCGGCGACTCCCAAAGATGATGTCGCAGGATTCACAGGAGTCTCAACTCCAATTCCTGGGAGTTGCATAACCAAGCCCCTAATTTTAACTTAACTCAGCATCAGATACTCTAAAATATAGTGGAAAATGAGCCACACTATTGACTTTAAAACCCCTGTTGGTAGGCACAAACACCACCCTACTTGTTAGACTAGAATTGATTTTCTGAAAGTTAAACTATCACTAAGGGACCGTACCACAACGGGCGCCTGTTTTTGAAAACACTTTCTGCCATTTATTTGCACTTTTTTGTAAACAAGAACTGTTTTTGAAAACAGGCGGAGACTTGTTTTTGAAAACAGGTGGAGACTTGTTTTTGAAAACAGGTGGAGACTTGTTTTTGAAAACAGGTGGAGACTTGTTTTTGAAAACAGGTGGAGACTTGTTTTTGAAAACAGGGAGAGACCTGGGGGGAGACCTGCTTTTGAAAACAGGAAGAGACCTGTTTTTGAAAACAGGGGAGGACCCGTTTTTGAAAACAGGGGGGGACCTGTTTTTGAAAACAGGGGAGACCTGTTTTTGAAAACAGGAGGGGACTTTTTTCAAAAACCGCAGGAAAATTGGCACAAACAATTTTCAAATTCAAGCAAAGACCAATGCCTGTGGTACAGGTTTTTGCTCAAAACAATCTTTGATAAAAACCATTGGAAAAACCAACCTTGGCTGTATGGTATTTACACACCCTAGAAGATTTGTTGCTAAATTAAAAGTTAGCTTGGTGGAACACAATTTCAACCAACAGCAAATAGATCCTCAAAATAAAATACCACTATGCTAACAGTTATTGGCCAAATAGTGTAGCATAGCTTAGAAACCCACCATTTCTGGTGTGGAAACCATCCATCTTCTTACATAAATGTATCCTATTTCAATCCCCCTTCTTTCTTTGTCAAATTTGAGACAAAAAGTCACATATCAGTTCTTTCAACTTTTCATTTTTTGTATCTTTCTTGCATCTCCCTCTCAAAAAAAACCCTTACCTGTTTTAAGAAGGAATTCACCATGTGATTGCCATTAACCCAGGGCTATAAAAGACAGATAATCTTCTGAATCCAACACCATTCAAAGAAAGTGACAAATCTGTCAGCTTTTGTTTTCTGAAGGAAGAAGAATAGACTCTATTCCTCTTCTTGTTCCAAAGGATGAAGATGGAAATGCAGGACTGATTTCTTTGCTCCAATCTACTGGGGAAATGTTTTTAGTTCATTTCATGAAAATATAGCAGGATGAAGGCAAGATTAAGACCTTCATGCTTGTATCAGACATCACACTATAGTTTAATCATCAATGGAAAACTCCACAGCAAAAACCACTCAGGTCAGCTCAGGTCACTCCAGTATTCTGCTATTTTTAATTGACTGTCACTGGATATGCCATCAGTTTCATGACTGTATGCTTTTTTTGTTTCTTGTTCACTATTCTAGGCACCCTTTGGAAGTTACTGTACAGACTGTGAAAAGTAAGATGTGTCTGGTGGGACTCAAACCCATGACCTCAGTAATGCTGAGACACATACTAGAGTGCTGCCTTTACCAACCAGGCTACAGGTGCTTTTGGATGCCAGGGTAGTTGGGTGGTAGTGGATATGGTTCAACTCATCAGTAGGAGTGATACAAAATGATAGCACACTAACAGACACCTCAACAGTTACAAGGGGAATTTCTAGTTATTAATACTTAATTATGCTCCCCAAAATTGAATGAAAGTATCAAGTATAAGCCTTCATTAACAGTACCACCTTCCTCTGCTCCTTGGTAATTTCCTCAGACCCTTCAGGATAGCCCCTTTTTCATATCTCTCTTGAGCTTTCATCTTAAAAAGAGGGGGTTCTTCCATGGTGCTCAGAGGGGCTTAGTAATTATAAAGTTTAAAGATGAGCCAGATTCTGAAGCAAGACTTGTAACAGGCTAAGCCAGGATAAGGATCAAATTCTGAATCATATGACATTCATGAAATTGATTTTTTTTTTATACTGAACTTTGAATACCATAATTCTTTGATCAATTCAGGTGCCAGAGTGGGTGACCTCTAACTTAACAGAAAGTCCCTCAATTGGAGGGCCTGGTAACCAATGGCTGGTGCAAAGCACCTCTTGCAAAGCAAGCCTCCGAAGGAGGGACTTGAAAATAAAGCCTCAACTTTTGACTGAGAGCGCACCAACTTTTGGTGGGTGGTTTTTTCCCCTCCACTTTTCATCATCTTCCTCTGACACATTCCCCCCACCAAGATGAACATTAGAACCACTGATTTTTTTTCTATCTCCTTGTGCAGCTACCTTGTGACTATGTCCAGCACTACAAACATTAGTTGATGTTCCATCCGGGACATCAAAGAAAATACCAACCAGTTTTTTTATTTTTTTTACTTGTGCCTGATTCTTTTTTCTTAATTTTTTGTGTTTAATCCTCAGTGCCATGATTCTAATTTTTTCATAATTACATCATGCATAATTATAAAAGAATAATACAGCTAATTAGTTGTTTTACAAAGCTCAAAAAAAGGACAAGTAAAAAATAAAAACTGGTCAATGTTCCGGATTTCCCTTGTTTTTTTTCTTCAATGTTCCGCACGGAACATCAACTAATGTTTGTAGTGCAGTAATGTGGCAAAGTTTATGAAGATGATGAAGAGTAGAATTGCATGAGAGAAGAAAGGAAATACAAGGTAGTTTTACAATAGGTTTATATACATTTTAGATGTTGTGGAGGGCGTCGAGTAGAAGGAGTTATGTAGTTAGGATGGGTCTTGTAACCTATGTTACTCCTGACTACGACACCCAGCACACACCCTCCCATAAAATTTCAAAAATTGTCATTCCCCCATTTTTATGGATTAAGCCAAGCTAATTGAAAACAAATTCCTATTCATTCTTGTTTTTTCTCCCTGTACATGTGTAATCAACATAACAGCTGTATGACACAATACAATATTTGTTTACTTTACGGCAATGTTTCTTCTTTTTTTGGGAGGCAGTAGATAAGATGTCAAGGATGGTGAACTTAATCATGCATTCCAACCATAAAAAAATACTGGGAGAAGTCCAAGATCACCAGGTATCAAGGCTAATTCAGGGAATCCCAATCGGTTGTTGGGTTTTGTTGCAATTAATTAATGTGTGAACAACCCAAGAAGCCTCAAAAATTCAAAGCTCTCAGGCCACGGCTGAAGCTTTAATGGCAAGCCCCTCTTTCAGAGGCTCGCTCCGCGACGGGCCCCAGCACTCTGAAACGAGGGGATTGTGATAAGCTACACACCAGCTCGAGCTCAATGTCTGCTTTGTGCAATGGCAGATGTCAAGCCAACTTTTACCGACCCCTGCACAGAGATTAGCTGTCCCCAACGTTGGGAGGAGATGAGCCGACACAAGGCTTCCTGGCTAAAAAATTCGGGGGCTGGTATACCTTTGCTGCAAAAGGGATCTGTATGTGAATCGAACCCAACACCACCATCTGGGCATGTACACAACCACGGCTCCTTATACCACTCACACTACGTAATGAGTCATGAACTCAGTTTGAATAAAGATAGAAAGTAGTTTCGATAATCAACACAAGCTCTCCGACTCATACTTTACATACATGAATAGCGGGAGTCTTGGTGAAAGCCCTAAACCTAACCTAGGTTGTAACCCCCCCCCCCCCCCCCTCACCAAGACTCTAACAATGATAAGATGTAGAGGAAAAGAGAGAGAGAAAAAAAAAGGGGGAAAAACAAACAAAGCAGCACTGATAAGAGATAGAAAAGAGAGAAAAAATTTAAAAGCCCATGATTTTAGGATGGAGCTGTTCAAAAGGCTGCCTGGTCAGAGCCTTTGTCAGGATGTCAGCCAATTGATCTTTGGTAGACACCCATCGTAGGCTGATTTTCTTCTGAAATAAAGCTTGGTTAGTGAGGTAGAATTCCCTATCTGAATGCCAGGTTCTTTTATTAGCAGAGTCATCTGTGGAAACTTTGATGCTTGCCTCATTGTCGCAAAACATAGAACCAAAAAAATCTTTCAGCAGATGCCTTACCCAAAGTACCTGACGTGTACTATGTCCTAGAGCCATATACTCCGCCGGCAGGTCGACACTGCTACAGTTGCCAGCCTGCGAGAGATCCACAACACCGGGCAATTGTAGAAGGTTATCAATGCACCATATGTGGATTTCACAAATTCCCCTCCCCATGAAGCATCACTGAAACCTTTCAGAGGCAGTACATTCTTGGAGGGTAAGGTCCTTCGTGTAACCCAGGTAGTTGACCAGATGGTGAATTGCTTTCCAATGCCGCACACCTGGTTTGGCTGAAAATTGTTCTAGAAGATTGACAGCATAAGCTATATCAGGTCTGGTTCCCACCGCCAGGTAGCTAAGGCTACCGACGGCAGAGAGGAACTTCTTCAAATCTCCAGGGTTACCATCTGGATCAGTTACGAGGTCAGTGTTGGGGGCCATTGGCACAGAGGTTGTGCTGACCCCATCCCACTGTTCATCCAGAATTGTTTTAGTAAGATTTGGTTGAACTAGAACAAAACCTTGATCCTCCCGGGTAATGGTCACCCCAATGATTGAGTCTAGCTTGTCAGTCCATTTTATCTGTAGAATACCTTTAAGAGATGATTCCAGATTTTTAAGAAGGGATTCGGAGGAATCTATGACGACACCATCATCCACATGGATCCACACAACACCGAGAAGTTTGGGGTGTTGGAGAATGTAGAGGCTGTTGTCGTGCTGACTTGCCGTGTAACCTAGATTGTTCAGGACCCATTTTAGATACAGCCACCAACCCCAGGCTCCATAAAGCACTTTATTCAGTAGCAAACCGTGTCCAGCCAGGACCGTCATTCCATTGGGAGGTTTCACCCAGATCTCTTCCTCAATTGGGGAGTTCAGATACACTGCAACAAAATCAAAGGAATGGACCACCCACTTGAAACGGGCGGCTATTGATAATAGCAGACAAAGAGAGACAAAAGTGGCTGTTGGTGCATACGTGAGGTTATAATCCTCACTGGCTTTCTGTGTGTAGCCCTTTGCTACATATCGTGCTTTGAATCTTTCCGGTATTGAGGCAGTGGCTGGTTTCTTAGCAAAAACCCACCAGCCATCCATAGGCTGTTTCCCGGAAGGGATTTTCTTGACAGACCAGACGTTCATTCGATTGAGATTGTTCAGTTTTTGTTCATTGCCTCAAGCCACCTCCCTGAGTCTGTTGACTTCATTTCTTGAAGGTAAGTTCTTGGTACAGACGCTGCAAAAAGCTGGCAGTTTTTGAGAAATGAGTCAATGATTAGTTCTTGATTGTTGAATTTAATCTCGTCAGTGAAATCCCCCAAACGGATGACATTTGTGGTGATCGCTTTTGGAGATGTGTTATTGTCAGCAGTCACACCGGAAAGGGAAGGGTCAATGTGTGGATGATCAGCCGGTTTTGGGAAGTCAGAGAAATCAGCTGGAATGGTTGTTTGTTTGAGAGAAAGTGGGGTGGAGGGAACTTTGTTAGACTCGAAAGTTACCCAAGCCGAACTGATATACGTATTGGATTGCAGTAGCCAAAAGAGCCATCCTTTGCTCTCCTCCAGGTGGCACACCATGCGGCCTTCAATGACACAATCATCCAACTTCTTTCTCTTCTCCGGTGGGATCAAAATCCATGCCCAGTCTCCAAACAAACGCAAGCAGCCAAAATTTGGTTTGACCCCAAACATCGCCTCAAGCGGGGATTTATTGCCACTTGATTAGTTTGGGATCCTGTTGAGCAGGTGGCAGGCCCATAAGGATTTTCCCAAGCCGCTGTCCATGAGAATCGACCTGGACATGTCCCCGATAGTCCTGTTGAAACGCTCAGCAAGTCCGTTTTGAAAATGGTGATAGGGAAGAGATTTATCCACTCAGATTCCTTTTTCCTGCAAAAATTTAGCTAAAACACGGTTAGAGAATTCCCCTCCATTGTCACTGCGGAGGGTTTCTATTTTGGACCCAGTCTGAGTTTCAAGCCTGGTGCATACTGTTATCAGAATCTTGGTGGCTTCAGACTTTTCAGCAAGAAGATGGGCTTCCCCATAGCCGGTGGTGGAGTCTCTGATAGTCAGTACATACTTGCTTTTGTTGATAGATTCCACCTCCATCAGGCCAACAGGATCCACGGCCAGTACATCCAGTTTGCTTGGCTCCCGCTCTGAGCTTGTCAGTTTAGATGTCCTGACAGATTTTCTGGTGATACAAACTGGACATCTCAGTTCTCCAGTGAGAAGAGACTTCGGGAGATTCAGGCCAACACTGTTTCTGATCATCTTCCGTAGGTTCCGTAAGCTGCAATGGCCGAACATTCTGTGCCACTTCAGAAGAACTTTTTCATTTTCAGTTAACTCTTCCGGGCGCCATTTGAAATCAGGGCCAGTCTCAATGGGTGCCACAAAAAGCGGGTCAGAAGTTTCATGAAATGGAGTGATATTGCAAGCGGAAGGAAGAACAGAAGAGAAACTAGGAGGAAAAGGAGAACATTTAGGACAGGGAAAGACCCATTTATTCTTGTCACATAAAAACAGACATCTGAACAGAAGTATTTGATGTTTCGAGTAGATGTCAAAAGAATCCTGTTCATGGTCATAACCAAAACGGGCTTCAGCTTTGCAAAGAGCAGCCAGGGATATCAAAGTTGCTCTGGCGTGCTCACAGAAAAGAACTCCCTTCAGGATTACGTTGTCACCATTTACCCCTTCAAAGGTCAGGTTACCAGAGGCAACTACAAAGGCACGGCCCACGTTAGTGGCTGTCTTTAAGGGGACAGGGTGCTTAAAATGAACAAAAGAAGATAAGGAGGAGAGATTCCCAGTAATATGGTGTGACACACCTGTATCCACAATGGGGAATTCTCCTTGGAAACCATCCACTGTTGCATGCTTGCCAAATTCCTCATCCTCATCGCCAAGTTCAACCATCCGCCCAGACGGTTGACTCCCCTGATTTGAGTGTTAGGGAGTCTGGGCATAGGTTCCGCTCTGGCCTTGTGGTTTGTTGTGGCCCGACTGGTTCGATCTGTAGTGAGAGTGTTCTTGCCAATTGAAAGTGGGGTAGGTGGCTGCTGAACCCACTGGAGCGAGGACGGGATAGAAGCCCTGGTAGTGGGCCCCATGAGACGAGACAGGTGGTCTCTGCATCCGGGACTGGAAAGTGGGGGGCATCTGGGTCTTGGATTTGAGGGTTGGACACGCATCGGCAAAGTGATCTGGCGAGCAATATTCCCAGCACAGTCGTGGGCGTGCTGCCATTCCAGCGGGAGAGTTTTCATCTGGCTTGGCTTTGGCATGGTGGACTGAGTTGTCGACAGGCTGAGAATTGACACCAATGGGTTCCGGGATGCCTTGTGGGGAAACACAAGTTGATTCTTCACAGCATCGATGTTCCAAATGAAGGTGGTCGTGGAGACGGTGCTCCATTCCCCTTCATAGTCGTGAACCAGTTTTTGATCCTCCGATCCACCTCTTGCTGTAGGGGCAAGCCATCATCAATCCTGTTTTGCAACATCATGGCGACAATTTCATCCTGCTGCCTTCGAGCTCTTCAAGCAGATCCACTGCCGTACCAACAGCCACTGAGGTGTTAGTGTAGTCCACCAGTTTAAACAAAAAGATCTTTTGCCAGAGTGACTGTTGTTTTGCTCTGCTTGCAACCCAGAATCTTGTCTGCAGGTGGATGTATAGGTCAGCAGTTTTTGAATCTGGAAGACAGCTGAGGGAAAGATGGAAGCTCTTATCAATCACCGCAAACAGGATTGCTCGGCCAATTTTTTCCTTCTCAGATGATGCGGACACCTTGCTGAACCATTGCCTATCACCGAGAGACTCTCTGGCCCTCTCCGACATGAACTACCACCAGACACCAAAGTTTGATCCATCCGGAAGTAGACGGTTTTCATCTTTGATCCGAGCAACGGCGGCGTTGATTTTCTGTGTGCTTTCAGATGAGGACTTAGACGAGTCAGGAACTGCCCTGATTATACAATTGATCATCGCCACAATCACTGGGTCTTGTTGATGGGGTGCTCTGTCACATGGTCTGAGTTGGAAATTTTCGCCAGTGCCAGGTGTGTTTTTGCGGGAGGATGATGGTGTGGGAAAGGGGAAGGAAGTGAAATGGAATGGGGATAATTTTTGAGGTAGATGAGAGGAAAATAGAGAGACAAAAGAAGAAAATAGGGGAAAAGATTTGGGATACAAGATGAGAGGAGAAAGTAGGGGAAAGAATTTGGGGTAAGCAAGAAAAACAAAGTTTCTGTCAATGGTCTTTGGGCCAATCTACAGGTCTCAAAGTTGTTTGGCCCCCTTTATCAGCGTCCTGATGCAAGGATATACACTAAGTTAGCTACACTTGTGTAGCCTAATAAGTCTTTCAGACAAGTATCTCAAATCCTACACCGGATGAAAAAGATAAAGTTGAGAAAGAAAATAAGGACCCTACATTGGGTATTTCGAAGGTTGATGATTATACCTCTACTCTGAGGAGATTGAGAAGATAGAATATGTCCTACGCCGGACAGAGATATGAGTAGAAAGATTTGCAAGATGTTGTTATAAGGCGCTCATAACCTAATGAGTCATGAACTCAGTTTGAATAAAGATAGAAAGTAGTTTTGATAATCAACACAAGCTCTCCGAGTCATACTTTATATACATGAATAGCGGGAGTCTTGGTGAGAGCCCTAAACCTAACCCAGGTTGTACCTAGGCTGTAAAACTATGGACAAATCGCTGTCGCAACATCCCGCTGCGACGTCCTTTCGCAGCGAAATGTTGCGACAGCCAGACGGCTTGCTGGGCTGTTGCAACATTTTGTGCGACAGCAGTTGTTGCAGCAGGACGCCGCAGCGGGATATTGCAACACCGAATTGTCCGTAGTGTCAACTACTCTCATCCTTGTGAGTATTGCGGTTGGACATTACTTGACCTGCCAAAAGCAGTAATCGTCTCATAGAAAAACAACGAAAATGACGAAGTCATTTTTTTTTTGAAAAATGCTGCCCAGCATGCCAGATTTTGACGATTGGATCAACCTGGCTGGGTTGACCGGTCAAACACGCGCAGCTTTCAGGATCACGTTGTTCAAGATGGGGCGGACCAATCAGCCACCTGTCATGACCAGTATGGTCAGCCGACCAGGGACGGTCATAGTGGATGGCTGACTAGGCTGCGGCTCTGGGCTGTGAGGTATAGACTAGTGTCTGCCTTGTGGAGCCCTTCGAAAGAAAATGATCATTGAATTATCTATAACATTACCAGTAACCCAGACCCTATCTCATCACCAGAAGTCAGGTGACCTTTCTTTTTCTGTAGATGGACCTGCCCGCACACTTGAACCAACTCTGAAAACTACTAATGATGGCAAGATGATGAAACAAAGTGAATGGAAGAGATAATTGATCATGGACTGACCAGACTAACAAGAGTGGGGTGATATGGGGCTTGTAGATAGGCAAGCAATGGATAAGGAAGAAGAGAAGTACGCAGGAACGCTTCAGCTCAGGGTCCA
Organism: Puccinia horiana; assembly: GCA_001624995.1. Lineage (NCBI taxonomy): Eukaryota > Fungi > Basidiomycota > Pucciniomycetes > Pucciniales > Pucciniaceae > Puccinia > Puccinia horiana. The sequence continues at coordinate 1,359,401 of LWDY01000012.1, forward strand.
AGTGGACTAGGCCAGGGCCACAGAAGCCTGGTTGTTCGGGGCGGTGGCCTGGGCTTTAATCCCCGTGGCCCCCGCGTGCCCGGCCCTTCTTTGGATCAACAACTTAAAAAGAGACAACCACTCATTAACGACACCAAATTCAAATTGTCACATATCATACTTACCGTCGAACGAGCACCCATCGAAGCACAAGCTCCCAACAACGAATCCAGGCTAACGAAAGCTTAGAAAGGCTAACGAAAGCTCAGAAAGAGTTCGATTCGGAGAACAACAAATGGATACACTGGAGGAAGACGTTGATGATACACAGGATGAAGAAGTTGATGATACACCGGAGGAAGACCTTGATGAAATTCAAGGGCAAGCAGACACGAAAATTATGACGTTAGCGTTTGCTGCATTCGTAGTAACTCGTGAACAAGGTGAGCATTGAACTGATCAGACGAATTGAAAACAAAACGTACCACCACCAAAAACAAGTCTTCTGTTCCTCATTTTGTTTTGTAAACAGCTGAGGCTTCCCAGGCCTTCGAGACGTGTCTTCTAAGGCTGAAGGCCCAGATTGATCAGTTCAAGGCGCCGATTACAAAGGTTAAGCAAGTCTCGCCGGAATTCGAAAACCATGTCCATCGAATCCAAACGATTCTTCTGCCAGCTTTACCGAGGAAACTCTGTCAAATGTGTGATCTGCTATTCAGTCCGATATATTTCCTAACACTCGATGCACCGCAATTCACAGCTGCGATAGAACTCTTGGCAGAAGTCGAAGACATCATCAATCAGATATCATCCGCAATGAACTCGTTTTGGTCGCCCACCCAACCTCAACCAAGCTCAGTAACGGAGGCCGAAAAGCTGAAACGCTATCGATGCCAACGCACTCAATCTAAAATCTTGGATGTCCTCAAAGAGATTGCGATGCTACTCGACCTTTATCACGCGTTCCTTGGCCTGGCTGAAATCAGAACTATCTTGAGGAAAGCGGCGAAGATTTTCTGGCGACGGCTAATTGACGATACACACGGTGCCGGACAACGTATAGAGTATCTGATCAAATGGTTCGACCTCTCTCACCTCGCGGTTATCCAGGACCATTGGCGAGAAATTTCGGGCGAATTTGATTATATGTTATCGGGCTTGGCCGCCTGCTCGATTTACAACGGTCGTGAGAAATCTGAACCACTCGAAGACTTTCTCCCAATCATCAAATTAGCAAGACTGTTCTTCAACAAGATCTCTAATCCATCCAACACCAAACCTCATCCAATCTCTCAAATGGGTCTTTCTGAACTTTTGGAACTCGTCGAAACTTCCGTGTTGATCCGCCGTGCGATTAAGAAGTTGTACGAACAAATCGAGACCGAACCTTCACCCACCGAGGTCAATCCTGCTTTAGCTTTTGATCTCGAGTTTCATTTCAAACCTGTCTTATTGTACTTAGAAGGTTATCTTAATCGTCAACTTCTCAACCCAAACTCGCCCAAAGATCTATACGAAACACATATACAATGGTATAAGTCTTGGCGAATCCAATTTATGATAGCTGTTGACCGCTTTCACCGTACATTCGAACGTGTGTTTTGGGATCACTTTGATGCAAATGGGCCTTGATCACTAAAAAAAACAGAGCGGCTGAGGAAAAATTGTACCACTCAACCCTTTTTTCTTTCTTTCTTTCTTTCTCCTACTTGTCAGTTTGACTATCTTTCATTCAAAACTGTCTTGAGATATCGATTGAGTAATTCATGTGGATGATTTGTATTGCTTTTGTTAGGCCTTCTTTTTGACATGTGTCTATACTCTTGAGAGATACCAGAAACTCAAGATTTGATAATGTCTGACAGACAATTTGAGACAATTATGCTATGTTGTCACAGGGGAGACACCAAGCTTCTGTGTGTGATGGTTACTGCTAGGCCATCCAAGCCCTTAACCAACCTTGAGCATGTATGTACACAAGGTTGGAACACAATGAGGGTCCAACTTGGACAGATCAAGTGAAACTTGAAATTCTGCAGCTACTACAAAAATCATACTTTTATGGGATCCTGAAGTCTTTTCTTTTTTTTTTTTGAAAACAGAGTAACCTTTCTGCAAAAGACAGTGTGTCTTGTAAGCTAAGTTACAGCTAGATATTGATACCTGCCTCCCACTGAGACAGTTTCATAGCCTGATTGAGCTCACCAATAATTCTCTTAACTCATTTTGGTCTTGTGAATATTATAGTCAGTTTTATAGACACTTTCATAGTTTCAAACTTCTGCCGCCACAGGAATTCCAAACGTGTGTTGATAGTAGTAAACCTTGTGCTTGCTTGTCACTCCTTTTCTTCGGTGATTTTGAGGCCGGAACGGAAGTAAGGCTGCGCCCCGACCACAGGTTAAACGGGTTTACCCAGGTATCCGACCCGGTTGGTTGGAGAGCGGGAGGTTTTCCCAAGATTTTTTACCCAATTGGATATGTTGGGTACAGGTCTCGGGAAGAAATGGCATACCCATTGGAGACCGACTTGCCATTGCATACCGAAGAGAAGAAAAAAAAGAAAACAATAGTAAGAATTGAGATGAAAGAAGAATGAAAAGACAATGAAAAAGATGGAAGGCAGGCTATGTACATAGTTTAGAGAGTGAAAGAAGCAATGAGTCATTCTCATGAAGACTTGCTAAAGTCATCATCTTCCTTGTATGGCTCAGGATCAAGGGTTCCAATCAATCGATACCACTCTTTAAGACAGAGGAGGCTTTGGATTGATTGTGGACTTCCTGAGGACCCACAACAGTCTTGCATTGTGAGAAAACTTGCTCAGAGGGTGTGCTGGTGGAAGGAATGGCAAGGAAGCATTGTGCCATTGCTGCCAGCGATGGATAGACTGACATGTTGGAGTGCCAGTAATCGAGTACATTTGTCTTAGGTCCTTCATTGGTCACATGAAAATAATCTTGAATATCTGAATTGAGGTCATTAGCTGACTGGTCAGCACCAATAACATCGGCAAGAATTGAGCTTTGTTGCTTCTTTTTCTGTGATTGTATGTTACCACATCTGGCTGGGCTGTGATCGAAGTGTCGAGCTTCAACTTTGAAGTCGGACAGAATGGTGGAGGGGTTGAAGTCAGATCAGATTTCTTTTTTGATGAAGTTGGCATTTTCTTCTAGGTATTCCATCTTGATATGAGGGTCGAGTATCATTGCACATGTTGGTGTGGTCTTCTTTAAATCAAGAACAAGGTACTTCTTGAGTTTGGAAATCATACTCTCTACAGCTGGCAGGAGCTGTCCAGCATCAAAGGACAATCGAGCTTATGTGATCTGCTTCATGAGAGAGATGTAGATTTGGATTGAAATATTGAGTGTTGGATATTGTGACAAACAGAGAAACTCGGTGACTTCATGGAGCGGCCTCAGGAAGTGCATCAGTTGAGCAACTTTGTCCCACTCAAGCAAAGAGAGAGCAATGGCAGAATGCTATACATACATCCTTCAGTTCAAAGGCGCGATCAATCATCAGATAGGTTGAATTCCAGCAATTCTTGACGTCCATTACCAATGTCTTGACATGACTTTTGGTTTTATTTTTTGAGGATGAGTTTGAATCTTTCTTTTGATATTTTTCTGGATTGGGGTGTCGAGAGAAAACCCAATTCATGAAATTTTTGAACTGCTTGCCGCGTTGAGGTGTAGCTCAAACATATGTTGTTAGTCCGTGGATGTGAGAAATGACAGTCTTAAGGTTGACTTCAATTCCATCAGGCCGACTAGTGATATGATTGATGTCCATCCAATTTGTATCGTTCATAGTAATGTTGATGATCTCAGGCTTGTCGTTACCAACTCCAAAGGCCAGAAGGCTATCTTTTGCAGAGAGATTGATTACATGCGCCATGAATCCCAGAAGGTGATCAGATGCATTGAAATTGCCGCCCAAAGCCCATTCAACCCTTTCTGCAAGGGTTGAATTGTCGAATGTGTTATTGGTGGTGATGCTTACTAGAGCTTCAGCAATCTCAAATTGATCAAGGACTTCAATGAAAGTCTCAGCAAAGTTGTGGCCAGTATGTGCACCTAAGAAAAGAAAGCAAATAAGTAAATAATAAATCTGAGACAACATCTCAATGGTGCTTACCATGAACCTGAGGCATGGCAACCACAACATCAATCAATTCCCATTTTGCAGAGATTGCATGGGCAATGATACCTAAGAAAGCGATAGTATTTGGTGATGTCCAAGCATCAAGTGTGAATCCGATATGCTTGATGTTTTCAAACATCTTTTTTATATGGCGAGAGTGTGACTTTTGAAGATAATGCACTTCCATCACAATTGTCTTTCTGGAGAAAAGAAGGTTACCTGGCCGAACTGAAGGATTCAGGAGGCTCATTAGATCTCGGAAAGATTTTCATTCAACAAATGCAAAAAGCAATTTGGCATCGGCTATGAGATAGGCAATAGCTTTCTTCAAAGAATTTGAAGTCAGTTCGTTTGTCGAGTTCTACCAAAAGTCCAATCAGTAAATTTGATACAATTTATCTATTATCAGACACTCACTTGTTCAGCTTTCTGTCTTTTAATCATTGACTCAATGTCATGTGATCCAGTTTCAATTTTGCTTGGGTCGAGTATGTGGTGTATACGGAATAGATGCTTGCTCATTGATTTTGTACTTGAACTTTGGTCCCAGGCTAGCAAGGCATTACAAGGCCGGCCAGTCTTCATCATAACAGCTGTGCATCGGACCTTGTCTCCTTTGGGTTTGCACACAAAGTATATCCAGACCCATGACTTGCGGATGGATTGCGAGGCTTGTGGGGGATTTTCATGAGCAACTTCGACTTCAGGAGTGGAATCAGGTTTGGTGAGTGGTTGGCTATCTGGTGGAGGGCACTTTTTTGACATTTTAAAAATTTTGTTGGCCTTCTGGTTTGTCAAATGGTGGCTGCCAAGTGCCGGCGCCCAGCACAGTCTCTTTTTTTCTCCCACAGCCGGTCCCCGACGGGTAACACTCGGGAGAGCCATTTCCAATACCCGAGGTCGGGTATACCCGCAGGGGAACAGCGCGGGAGGCCTTCTGGCCCTCGGATATCACCCGGGGCCCAGCCTTAAGTTACGGGAGTAACGACAGCCAACCTGCAACCCGGTCGAGGTGAGCAAGAAGAAGCGTGACCATCTGCAGGGGCTGCAGATCTGAGCTTACAAGACAAAAAGAAATTCTTGGCTGCTGGCTAGATCTGGCTCTGTAGGGGCTGCAGATCTCCAGCAAGCAGAGATGACTTCCCTTCAATCTACAGCCCACCTGTAGAGCTAGATGCCAGAGCTTAATTGCAGTTGAAAAGCTAAATATTTAGCTTTTCCAGTTTCAAATTAAGATCTGCAGGGGCTGCAGATAGCGAAGGGAAGTCACTGGCGCCACACTGGGGTACTCCTAGGTCCTCCTATCTTCTTCTTCAATCTCATCCATCTTTTATCAACACACCCTTTCGATGATGCCTCCAGGACCTGCAAGACGCAAAAAGTCGGTCAAGAAGGGGCTTGGTTTCGTGAGTATCTACCCCATCATCTTGGTGTCTGCTCTCCTTTAGAGAAACAAGAAACCTTCACTCATCACGGTCTGGACTCCCACCTTCCTATACACACATAGACCTTGATGGTAAGCGTTTTCTTTGACCTGTAGATCTCTAAGAACACTGTTATCCTACCATAGTAATGTGGCTCAAAATCGAATGTTTTCTTTGTAAGGTCGTCGGTGCATCCGGGACAGGTCGCACAACTTTCGTCAACACACTAGTCGACCAAAAGGGATGGTTACCGCACGCCGATTCGAGCGACCCGATCGCAGTGGCAGGTAAGCTCCTCCACATGGCCCCCTCTTCTTTTGCGATACCCCCCCTTTTTTTTGGTCTCATCGTGTTTCTCTCAGAAGGTAGCTCGCATATCAAGGTAGAGAAGAAGACGATCGAATTAGACGAAGACGGAGTGACGATCCGATTGACGGTCTGTGACACGCCCGGGTTTGGGGACAACATCGACAACGAATCGGCGTTTGCGACGATCATCGGATATCTCGAGAAACAGTATGACGACATCCTCACCGAGGAATCTCGGATCAAGCGTAACCCGAGATTCGAAGACCAACGGATTCATGCCTTGCTCTACTTTATCACTCCCACCGGTCACAGGTATGAACATAAAACTGGCTCGTATTCTTGTTCATTCGCTGACTCGGCCTGACAACTTTTTTTTTTTTGCGGGGAAAGCTTGAGGGAAATAGATATCGAATTGATGAGACGATTGTCTCCCCGAGTCAACGTCATCCCGGTCATCGGAAAATCCGACAGTCTCACACCAAGTGAACTCAAAGGTTTCAAGGATAGAGTATGCGCACTTTTCCGTTTTCAACACTTTTCGCAGGCGTACACGGCTGATCGATCTTGGTAATCGTACTGTTGCGCAGATCATGCAAGATATTGAGCACTATGACATACCAATTTACAACTTTCCATTTGATGCGGACGAGGATGATGATGACGTAGTGGCTGAGAACTCAGAGCTAAGGGTATGATCGACATTACCCCCGGCGGCGGTCTGATTATTGATTGCTGATGTTTTCTTTTTGTTTGGGTGGTATTCCAATAAATATGTTTCTTAGGCCTTGCTCCCATTTGCCATCGTAGGATCGGCAGAAGAAATCGAGGTTGGTGGTAAACTGGTTCGAGCTAGACAGTACCCATGGGGAGTAGTCGAGATCGACAATCCGGCACACAGCGATTTTCTCCGATTGAGAAGTGCCTTATTATCGACGCACTTGACAGATCTCAAAGAAATCACCCATGACGTACGTCCATATTTTTTTTTTTTACTTTTGTAAATGGGCATTTCATCGATCAGATACTTGTTTGACGCGGTGGGGATCATGGAACAATCGAAACAGTTCTTGTACGAGAACTACAGAACTCAAACGTTAAGTCGAGGGGACGTCGATCAACTAGACCAATCGATTGCACCGGGAGACATGGCCAACCAATCCTTCAGATTGAAGGAACAACAACTCAAGAAGGAAGAAGAAAAATTAAAAGAGATTGAGTTGCGTGTGCAACGAGAGATCAGCGAGAAACGTCAAGAACTTTTGGCCAAAGAGGAAAGTTTGAGGAACATGGAGGTCGGTCTTTCTTTAATCTAGGACTACACAACAGCATCCCTCCCTTGTCGGATATTCAAGCGTTTCGGTTTTCTTGTAGGCTCGCTTGGCCCATGCTTCGAACGGCGTATTGGATGGATAATCCCAGCTCCCATCATGGGTAACGGGTTGAAGTACCTAAATGACAAAAATAGATAACAATTTCTCCTCTTAACTTATTATATAAACTTTGGAAGGAAACCAAAAGAAAGGATTAAATTATCACTTTATTACCACATTTCTCAGTTTTGGACTTTTTTAGCTATTCCCAAATGGAGTTTATTTTTATTTTTACCCAATCATACAATCTAATTAACCACGACTATCTCATCGATTTTGGCTGTCTGCTGTTGACTGACTACTCCATGTGACCATCCTTCTTCTTTTTTTGGTGTCATTAATCTTGGCTTGGGAAAGTGGATAAATATGAACACTGTTTGATCTCTTTGGAAGAAGAGCCAAGCTTGCATCCCCATTGCCTTTCCAGAACAACCTCAGGTTTTGTACAAATTGAGGTGGGCACACCAGTCAACTTTAGGCTGGAGATTTTCTGTTTGTTCATTGGGGAGGACTTAGCATGGACATCTGAAGAGATTTTTTGGAGAGCATCTAGTCCACCGCATGAAGGAAATTGTTAAGTGCGAAATTGATTTCCTACCTGCACTAGCCTGCACTCCAAAAATATCATCTCACATCCAAGGGTGGCAACATGGAACTGGAAGGCCTATCTGGGATGAAAAAGACACAAAAACATCAATGGCAGTGTAGCTACCATCCCTCCCCATAAAAAACTCAAGAGCCCAAAAAACACTCCGATCAATCTCTCTCACATCACCATCATCAAAATTCATTTATAGGGTGATATGTGTATGTCAGGTAATTTATATTTACATGGAGGAAAACTTAAGCTATTGTTGGAAAACCATACTCTTATTCTAATGTCCTGAAAATGTCTGGATGAACACAAATGGGACAATTATTGTTGGATTTTAGTATTACCAAATTAATTATGTGCGTAGTTTCAACTATTGTTTTTTCAAATTTTTCATCCAACATGTTTCCTTTAAACTTTTCTTCCTGGTTTTCATGTATACAAACAAATGCTCACATATAATATCGAGAGATTTTAAAAGGTTTTCTTCTTGCAATTTTCTACCCTATATTATAACTAGAGATAATCCTAAATATATAATCTCCTCCACCCCCCTCAGGCTCTGCTACCCCCACTGATTTCCAAGGCCCCGTTTGGCACCTTCATAAGAATGGGCATAATATTGAACATTTCATTCAATAAAAACCCAAACTGTTGGCAAAAATGTAACAAAATTGGTATAGAATGAAAAAAGGCTTCCTGCTCCAGTATTGACAAGACAAGAGTCCATGTATTGGACTGTATCTAGTGCCATAATAGCATCATTACCCTTTATATCTATTTCAAGTGTAATATTAATATTGTGATGCTAACAGCCTCACATGCCCATTTTGATGTCACAAATGAAATATTTCCTGGTCTTTTACTTTAGATATGATATCTTTCTTGAATGCTTGGTGATCAATTTTCTTTCACTTGTTTTTCTGACAACTCCCTGCCAGAAATTTTCATGTAAGAGGTGTTTATAGATTGAATTTTGAATACCATAAGTGCACTCAATTATATACGATTTTTTTTTGGCATAAGCGTAGGAGGCCTCATAGCCTAAAAACCCTCTCTCACTCACCCCAAGAGAGCATGTGAGATCATCAGTTGACATGAGTGGTTCCAGGTCAAAGTCTATTTACATACCCAATTTCTTTTTCCTCCTCCCATCAGTCTGTTCTATCAGTGGTGGTCTGTATCTTCCTGTTTGATCGGAGATTGTACAAGTGTCAAGTACAGTCGAAATGGTTTAGTATGCATGTATCTATCTACACAATCAAGAGCACTGCTGCCTGTTAATATCCTATCAAGCTGGATTAGATCAAAAGAAGGAAATGGAAAAAACAGAGGTATGCAGGATATTGTAGAATGAGAGATAACTACAGAGCAAAGGGTAAACCCAAAACAAAACAAAATGATGATGAATGTGATTTAGGGAGGATGGAGAGTTGGAAAGGAATCAGGATGTTTGATGATCGGGCCAGAGATGGGGACCATGTTAAAACAGTTGGGATAGATTTCTTTTGCGACGAAGTTGAAGAGGTCGCGTGGTTTAGGTTTTGGGAAGATGGAGGTAATAGCGGATTGGATGCGGGAGATGAGCTGGCTTCTTTCCAGGATAGGTTCGAGATGATGTTTGATATGGTTTTTGAGGTCGACGAAGCTGAGTTCGAGTGGGCTGAGGAAGCAGGATGAAGGGGGAAGATAATCGATCTCGAGCTTGAGGATGTTTGGGTCGAGCGTTGGGTGACGGGTGGTGGTGAGGAGCTCGAGTGAGTCGGGCTCTTTGAAATGTTCGCCCAGTCGTCCCTCGAGCGTCCCCGTCTTCTGCTCCAGACCCAACTTCGCCCGCTCGACTATCACCACACTCCGCTTGTTTTTCAGCTTTTCACTCAGCCGGATCAGGAACTCTTCGTAGTCGCTACTCGTCAGCCCCGTCATCCGCTTTCCGTCCGGATTGATGATCTCGTGGTACACGTATCCACTGGTGCTCATCGCCCCAATCAACGTTGCTTGTGAGGTTCGCGGAACCAGACTCAAGGTCGCGCCTTGTTCTTAACACCATATACCCCAACCGAACCAAACCGAACAAAAAAAAGGACAGCAAGGATCAAATTCTGCGTTGGTTTTGAAAGCAAGATTTGGATGTGGGTTTACCTGAGCTAGAAGGGTCCTGTGACCGATTAAAGTTGAGATCGAAGCCGGTGTCGCCTACGAAGATCAAGTCCTTGTCGACGTCGATAGCTCTACGAACGACAAAGTCATGGCGCTCCTGAAGGAGGTTAATTTCGTTCCAATCAGGGGGTATTTCGACGGTTGTTTTCCAATTGATGTCCATGCTCGAGAGCATTCTTGAGATCGACTGAGGCGTGCAGGTGACTGCATGGACGTCAGAGACGTAGCGCTTCATATCAGAGAGAGTCATCGTTGGTTGACGTTCGAGTTGGAACAAGATCTCAGTCATGATCGCGCTTGTCAGCTTGGTTTTCGCGCCCCGACGTCTCTTCGGTGCCGGCTCTTGTCCGGAGTGTATGCTCTTCTCCGCCTTGATGATCCGTCTGACGGTCCGTTCAGAGAGCCCGAAAGACTCGGAGACTTTGCGCTGGGTCATGCCCTTATCGAACACGTTCTGGATCACCAGTTCTTTGACTTCTGGCTTGACGGCTTGATACGCTTTCCGTTTGGGACTACTTGGCCCTTCATTCTGTGAGTCGACTGGGCCGATCGATGGCGAATGAGAAATGGTTTGGAGGGATCTTTCCAGCCCTTCTAGTCGTTCTCGTTTCGCCTGCTCGTCCCTGAGTGCTTCCGAAAGTTCCTGAATCCGGCGCCGGGAAGCTTCGGCCAGTAGACGGATCCTATGAGCCTCGTCGATCGGATTGCTGCTAGGAGTAGGGTGGTTTCCTTGGACGAATGCGCTTCCATCGTCAGTCCGACTTTGTCGACCAAAGAGGTTGATGGCAGAAGAAGAGACTAACCCAATGACATCCTGTGACTTACTCGACCGGTTCTACTCACTAATCTGTCCGCTGTTCTTGTCTTCCTCGACCGCCCAGACCGGCCACCGGGGGGGCAGCCCGAGCCCCCGCTCCCCGTGGGCAAGGGCGTCAATCCAGGACCCAGGCAAGCTCCTAAGAGCATCTCCACCGGAGTTGCTAAATTGGGTTGCTAAGCTCAATTTAGCAACCCAGATGCCCAAACTGCCACCCACCCGAGGTGCTACCTCGAGTGCCATATCGAAAAAAATCTCCAAAGTTGTTATGGGGGTGCCACATCTGGCTCCCCTATAACAACCCAAAAAATGTGAAAGTCGTGTGTGAAATCCGGTCACCCACCCCCGAAGATCATCACCCAAACCTCTCGGACCGAGCGGGGGAGAGGTGTTACACAAAAATAGCTCCCCATTTAGCAACTAGCACTGGCTAGTTGCTGGGGGCTTGAGTGCTACCCTCTCACCTCGGTTGCTAAATGGAGGTTATAGCACCTCAAATTTAGCAACCGCGGTGGAGATGCTCTAAGCCGACTCATGTAGCTCATATCTAAATGATTTTTTTTTTTTGCAAAATGCTCCTCATGAAATGCCCCGGATACGTATCAGATCTGTTTTTTTTTAAAATGCTCCTTATGTACAAAGAATATTTTTTCGAGCTTCCCAATGAGGAAAAAAAATGCTCCTTATGTGTATAGTATGCAAAGTGAATGCTCACCATGAGCCATCCCATGTACACAAAAAAGGTTGAAAAAGCCCTTCAGAAGGTGTTAAAATGATTTTTTTTTTTTTAGATTCTTCAATTCAACGCTGAAACCGTCTTATTCATCCAGCAAAGGCTCCTCAAGAGTACTTTATCCAAAAATGACTTTTTTTTTGGGAAAAAAAATCATCCTCATGTAGCAGGTATCTAAATCTGCTCATGCCACAAAAACCCGAGTTCCTCAGGTATCTAAAAGCCAGAATTCCTTGAATTTACATGAGTAAGCTTGGCAGGGGCTATCCTGCCTGTTCTGAACAACTGTGTTGCTATGAGCTTTCCGCAAAGAATATACCATGGAAAGAAATCTTTTGAATATAGAACATTACAGCATCATCTGATCATGTTTTTTTGGCAGTTCATGTGTGCATGTGGCTCAAGGTTGGGTGATTGAGGCACTACAGATTTAAAAATTGAAGGAAAAAGATTAAAAATTAAACAGAAAAAAAAAGAACCAAAGCAAAAAAAAGTGAATATCATATCAGCTAGAAGCTAACTTATCACAAGTCCCTGCTGGTGGAAGGCTGACGCTTTTTGCTTGCGGGTGCAGCCCTTACCTCCCGCAGGGAGGGACTTGCAGCCAATGTCGAGAATTTGGATTGAGCTGAAAGTTCCATTTGGCTGTGACCTTTTTGATTTTTTAATAGCAATACCTTCAGACCTTCCCAAGGTCTGCCCCACTGTTTTTCAATTTTCAAGAAGGCTCTCTTGATTTTAGCCTATTCAGAATTTTGCATTCACCTCCATGCAATTTTTAACTATTTTTTGAAAAATTGAAAATTCCAATTTTGCAAAACTCGATCCACCTGGATCCACCAGGATCTACCTACATTCACACAGTTTGCTTTTGGGACTAGAGGAAGCAAATTTCGGAGCTCACAATTTGCGCAGAGCATGCCACTTTGTTTCTGTCGATTCAGTAAGTCATAATTTCCCTTTGTTTTTGTTACAAATGAGATCAAGTGATTTTAGGCCTGAAAATTGTTTCTGCTCCCACGAGCAGGCGTGGCTTTAGGCATAAGCCTCTCCTGCAGAGAGTCCTTTGGACGGGGGAACCCCCAAGTTTGAGGAGCTTTGTTAAGCTAGGCTAGAAGAAGAAAAAAATTGCCTGTCATTTAGAGCCAAATTCTCAAACAGATTATTCTTCAGCTATGTAGATACAGATTGAAGTTGAAGGTGTCAATTAATAAATCATTTGAAAATATTGGAGTGTTTTTGCATCCTTTCATATGTATTTATATGTCTGTCAACATGGCCTAAATATTCTGAGGTTTCTTAGGATCAATTAACCCACTTTTAGTTATTGTTTTATCACTTTAGGTTAGGTCAATACCAACAATTCAGCCTGTGATATTTCATATATTCTGGCTGTGATTCCTGTCCCAGGGCTGTATTCTGTGGTATTCAAAGTTGCATAAAATAAAAATATACATAAATTCTTAAACAAAAATTAGGCTGGGATCTGTCAAATAAGGTTTTATGTATTTTGACAGGTCCCTGCCAAATCTCACATTTTATGTGAAGATTTTAGACTTAAAAAGAAAAAGATTTGTGGTATTCAAAGTTGCATAGAATAAAAATATACATAAATTCTTAAACAACAATTTGGCTGGGATCTTTCAAATAAGGTTTTATGTATGTGGACCGGTCCCTGCCAAATCTCGCTTTTTATGCAGTTAAGAATTTATGTTTATGCAACTTTGAATACCACAATTTCAGCAAGATAAAAGAAAATAAAAGAGATAAAGAAAGTAAGATAAAATAAATCACCTTAAAAAGAACAAGAACAAGTGTAAGGATGAGAGTGATAAGAATAAGAAAGAAGGAACCTGTACAACAACACTTGGATCTAATAAAACTAAGAAAATAAGAAGATTAGATAACAGTCAACAGATAATGAGTAAAAGAAACAGAGAAAGATAATGATAAGAACCTCAGAGAGTTGGCCAAGACACTGGTGACCTTGACAACAATGAAAGAACCTAACGATCAAGATTGAGCTTGTTGATTTGAAGTTGGGTCGTAAGGAGTAAGTAGAATTCGAGATGAGGATGGTTTTGGGTAGTACCACTCGTCCTGCTTTCTAGTTGACCACACTTCAAACCGGAAGTACGCGCACTCCAGGAATGATGTCACGACAGATTAGAGCACAACTCAGGATAGAATTGGAGTCTGATCTCAACATTATGCAGTTAAGAATTTATGTTTATGCAATTTGACTACCACAATCAAATGTACAAAGGGACCCTTCATATTTATGATGTGTAAATTCATCCATATTCGCCATGGTAATCTATGAGACCATGCAAGTCTATCTGTAATTATAAAACTCCAATCAGCCACTGCATCACCGGCATGTAAAATCTGAGGGGGTCAGGTGTTAGGGTAAATGCAAGGTACTAGATTGAAAAGCTTTAGTTTCTGCTTATCATTCACACCTTTTTCCTAGCCTCATTACCTCCAAGCTTTCCTTCACCCCTAAATTTTTACTGCCTTATACAATCATGTGATATGAAACAGCCATGTCAAGAGATATTCAAAGCAGTAGAACTAAGGGGTCAACCAGCTACCCCTAGCAAATGGGCATATACAAAAAAAATGAAAGCGTGTTTTAGCAATGAGCAGGTTGAGCTGCCAATCAATGATGCAGGAGTGTTGAACCATGAAATTTATCAGGACCAAAAAGAGAAATTGAGAGCTGTACCTGGTCCTAGACAAGAAAACTGATCACTGTATCCCAAGAAAATCATGGATTTTTGAAGACCAAATTGGAAGTTAATTAACTGACAACAAAAAAGAGAAAACAACTTAGGCCCGGTTTGGCAGGCCAGAGTGTAATGTCAGAACATGAGGTGCAGTGTGAGGATGCAAATAGGGTTTAATAACCTTATTTGTGTCTTCACACACCTCGATCTGTCACTTTAACACTTCACGGGGCTGTTTGGAACAGCCCCGTGAGTTGGGATGGCTGCACCTTGCAAAGTGTTTGTACGACCAACCAAATCACTTGTTTCTTGTTAGGGACAGCTTGGTTCAGATTGTCATGATGGTCGGGGAAGTTTTTTTTGGGGGGGAGGTCAGGTTGTGTAGTGTTGTAGTGATGGAGGTTCCTTGCTTGGGGGTCTTCACGCTGATTATTTTGGTCAAGACCAAAATAATCAGTTTTTCAGGGGAACATAAGCGATTGTGAGTTCCTGTGAGGAACTTCAATGCATTTCTGGGCATGCCAAACATGCCCCAGCTTCAATGCATTGCTGGGCATGCCCCAGCGATATCGTCATATCCGGGCAACCCCCAAAATAATTGGAATAAAGTTAGTTACGATTAAGGCTCACGCTTGGCCTGCCAAACGGAGCCTCAGAGAACTCGAGAATGTGGAGGACTCCCTGTCGATCTACAGCCCTACTACAGAGCCTGATGCCAGAGTTTCTTTGCAGTCAAAAATTTAGCTTTTTGTCATGTAAAATAAGATCTGTTCAAGGCTCCAGATGGAAAAGGCAAATCCTTATAAGATGATTTCCCGTCCCAAATTTAGAAGGCCCTATGATAAACCCCAAATTTTATTTGGTGGTGAAAACTCATTGAGACTTCTCAGCCAGCTCAAGCTTTCCAAGTAGGGGTCTCCGCTTACTATGCATAAAATGCTTTGTGCAAGATGCATATTTCGGCTCTGCTGCGACGCAGAATTAAGCCCCCCGCCTGCCCGCAAAACTTAAATGACCAGCGTGACGCACTGAGCTTTCCTCAGATCCACGAAAGACCTGAATGAGTTCTCACTGCTTTGCCTCAATCGACTCACTGTTCAACACACCGCTGACTTCCTTGATCCCATTGGCTTCTGTGTGCCCAGAAACTCGTTTGGTCGTTTACATCGGCTGTCCTGCTTCGAACGAAGAGAGAAAAAAGATATCGATAGGTGGCATTGCATCTAAGTCTCAAGTACCGTAAAATCAAATGACGCGAAAGAAGAAAAACAAAGGCACTGGAGCAGCCAACGATCCACAAAACCCACAGAACCCAAATCTACCCGGCAACCCAAACTTGCCCCCGAAACCTCAAACTGCTAATCAAGCTCAAAATCAGCAACCCATGCCACAAAATCAACCAAATCAGCAAAACCAGCAGCAAAACCAGCAACAAAACCAGCAGAAACAGCAGCAAAAACAACAAAACCAGCAAAAACAGCAACAAAAACAACGAAACCAGCAACAAAAACAGCAACCAAAAAAACAAAAACAACCACCGCCACCGAAACCCAAGCCAAAATCACCTACCCCACCTCCGCCCCTTCCGCCCTATATTGAAGAACTCAAGACCGTTCATTATTATCATGTCAATCAGATGCTCGATCGACCTGGGCCAATGACTGATCCATCCTTCGAGGCCGGCGTCACGGTACGTTTTGGCCCATGAATAATTCACGAATTTCAGTATCCAAAAGGACAAGAACCACTGTGGACCAATGGCATTCTTTCCATGTTTTCTGTCCTTTAAATCACCCGAAGCCGAAAGATTTTATGCGCAAGACTTGTAAGGTGCTTGTGATCGGAGCGGGAGGACTAGGTTGTGAGTTAGCCATCCTTCCGGTTTTCCCGATCAAACCGGTTATCAATAGAGCACCACATCTGAAGCCGGTTTTTATCGGGACCCACAGGCGAAATTTTGCAAAATTTGGCTTTACTGGGGTTTGGTGACATCCATGTGATCGATATGGATACGATCGACATCAGCAACTTGAACAGACAATTCTTGTTTAGGTCAGCACTTTTGATACTCCTTCCAGCCACCAATGCAAACAAAGTCAAGATCGCTTGTGCTTTGTGGTTTCTGATTGAAGTTTTCCTTGCTGAACAATGTATCATTTTCTTGAAAAATAACAGGGAAAGTGATATTGGCCAGCCGAAAGCGGAAGTGGCAGCCAAGTTCATCATGAAACGAGTACCTCAAGTGAAAGTGACGCCGTAAGTCAGCCAAGCATTCCTTGCTTTTCCTAAAACAAATTCATCGGCGCATAGGTCACTCATAAATCAACTGACATATATATATGCATTACCAGACATTATTGTAAAATTCAAGACAAAGATGACGCGTTTTACATGATGTTCAAGATGGTGATTTGCGGGTTAGATTCGGTCCAAGCACGACGTTGGATCAATGCAACGATGGTGAACTTAGTTGACCCGGAGAATCCAGAGAGCTTGAAGCCATTGATCGATGGTGGAACCGAAGGTAAGTCTGTCTGAGTGCTAGGGAGGGAGAGAAGGCAGGAGCAGCGTGCTAACAACTGGAGCTAGGGTTCAAGGGACAATCGAGGGTGATTCTACCGACGATCACATCATGTTACGAATGTTCGCTGGACATGTTGACCCCGCAAACAATCTTCCCCATGTGCACAATCGCTAATACCCCTCGGCTACCTGAACACTGCATCGAGTGGGCCAGTGTCTTGGAGTGGCCGCGTGTTTTCCAAGGTCATTCATCATTCACATCACCCACTACTTTCTTTGCGACTCTAATACTCCCCTCTGATCCTCCATTGGCACAGACAAAAAACTAGACAACGATAATCCTGACCATATACAATGGCTCTACGAGCAAGCCTCGGCTCGAGCAAAGCAACATGATATCAGCGGCGTCACTTGGAGTCTCACCCAAGGGGTTGTCAAAAACATTATCCCTGCTATTGCTAGTACCAACGCCATCATTGCAGGTATGCACTTATTCCTCCCGACAAAGAAAAATTACGAATTGGCGCTCATGTCTTGGGTCTACTTGCATTTCGAAATCGACATAACAAGCGAGCTGCTGTAATGAAGCGTTCAAGATCGCCACCACCTGCGCACCTTATCTAGAAAACTACATGTTAATTGTTTTTACATAGCCATCATACTTGATCTACGTTTCAACCAGCTGCGACCCAATCGGACTGCTGAAATGTAAATTTTGTGGGGCGGGACCTTTGCTTTTCGTAGGATGTACAACGGGGCCGAATCGATCTATACGTATACCTTCCAACACGAGAAAAAACCTGACTGTCCAGTCTGTGGTGGCGAATCGATTCAGATCACAATCTCTAAGGATTGGTTCTTACAGAATTTGGTGGACTTCTTGATCGAAAGACCTGACTTGTAAGCTTTCGACTTGCGTGTTTCCTGTATTTCGAAATCGCATAACAATGCAAGCAGATCAAATGTTTCCAAGGGTTTAAGAGGAAGAGAAAGAAAACTGACGACTGATGATTCGATCGGAATTGATACTTTTAAAAAAAAGCCAAATCAAGCAGCCTTCATTATCGACACCAAAGGGACCGTTGTTCTTTCAAGGGCCACCCGAATTGAAGAAGTCGACTGAAGCCAATCTAGACAAGAAGATGGCCGAGTTATTTCCGGATGATCAATCGGATACCAAGGACGGAATCGAGATAACTGTCACCGATTCTAGTTTACCTTTCCAACTCGGTCTGCTCGTAAAACTTCGGTAATCTCGCTTTGCGGGGATTCCTTGCTCTCGTTGTCATGATAAATAAACATCCGCAAACTGGTTGGAGTTTGGGAATCTTCCAGAGGAACTAAATCCTTGGCCTCTACATCAAAGCTCGGATGGCCTTCTCTTTCCCCTTCCTATCACTCGTATGTAATTTTGGTATCAGACTACATCCTTTATTTGGTCTGATTATACTATACATACATACATGGCTGACATGTGTTTTCTGAGAAATGTTGGAACACCGTGACCATTGCAAAATTCATTTCATCCAAAATTCAGGCACTACAGGCCAAATCAGCACCAATTTGACCCGGTTTGTTTGCTCCAATACAAGTCATTTAAATTGGTTTTGAAAATTTTCATTTTTTATCATTCTCATCATATGCCAGACTGTGACCTCCATTTTTTTTTGGCTCAGTTGGAACAATATAAAGATTCTCAAAAATCATGTAATAAATCAAATAATTTTCACACTCACATATTTTTATTTTTCCTTTTTTTATTTATTTCATAATCATTCTTGGGAACCTATTTTACATCCCTGAAACCAATCTCAATAATTGAGGTTTGTTTCCTGAACTTCTGCAATGGAAAATGTGGTGACAAAAACTTTTGTCTAGGCACTGTACAGTACACAGTCTGCCCATTCAAGGCCAAAATCACCCATGCAGCACTTGGCCATGTGCCAAGATCCGCCACAGCCCCAGCCAAGTAAATCATGCCCAAGCCCCCATGACACTGCACCAAGCAGGACTTGGGCTTGTGCCCAGATGCGCTTGCTTGATAGACCATATGTAAAAGAAACCTGATATCTTTTTGGTTTAAGTTCCATTGTTTTTTTTGTAGGGGTGGATCAAAGGAAGACAGCAAACTAAAGGGCAAACCTCATGAAAATGCAAAATTATCTATACTCATTGGGTGCCCATTTTCAGCACATACAAATCTCCATAAACCAACTGGCAAATGTTTCTTTGAAACTAATTATCCCAACCACAACCATCCTGCTTTCACTGATCCTCTCACCCATGTTCAAAACCATTTTCTCACTTCTGCTCAGTACTCTAGAGTCAAGAACCTCACTCAAGCTGGCCTCAAACACTTTGAAATTCTTGAATTGGTGATGCAGATAACAAGGACCTGCTAGCAACAAAGAACACAATCTATGTGGCAAAGAGAAGAGTCAAAACCAAATCACTTCAAGGTCTCAGTAGTCCTATAGTCCACTTGAAAGATCAACTTGCAGCTTCAGATTACTCCACTAGGTTCAAGATCAATTACAAAGGAACTCTCAAAGCACTCTTTTTCTGCCACCACTCCTCCAAGCCTATCATACCATCCTCTTTCTAGACAGCACTTACAAGAAAAATAAGTACAAGATTCCCCTCCACCAAATTGCTGGCTTTAGTCGCAACAGCAAGTCTTTTATAATGGTGTTCTGTTTTCTAGCAGATAAAAAGATCCAATTCTACTCTTGGGCTCTTGAAAGTTTCTGAAATGTCCTCACTGTCCACCAAACCGCTCACTCCTCCATAAAGCAAGATCACTGACCAGGAACTAGCTCCAATGAATGCAATTGAAGAAGTTTTTCCAAATACCACTCACATTATCTGTACCTAGCGCATTGAAAATAAATTGCTTACAAATGACTCTTGAATTGTCAAAGACCAGGATCAATTTCAAAAACTCATCAGTCACTGGAGCAACCTGATCAATATTTCAACCACTGGCAATTTCTTTTCTGCTTTTCAACAATTCTTGGCTGTCCACCATCCTGAATTCATCAATTATGTTAAGAAGACCTGGATTCCTCTACTATGACATCCTTGGTTTATCAATGCTTGGAAAAAACAAATCTCTCACTTTGATAACCAAACAACTTCTAGAATTGAATCATTTTACACCTACATCAAAACCCACCTTCTTAATCCAGTCTCCCTGAGGTTGTGAAGCTCATAACCCTAGAACCTGAAGGTCAGCATAATGAAATCAAGTCTCAGTTTCATCAACAGAAGATCACGTCCCTCCAAAATATCCACAGCATCTTTAGTCTCTGACATAGAAAGATCTCAAACTATGCTCTCCATTTGTCCCGGTCTTGCTTTAAATCACTCAACCCTTTGTCACCTGGAAGTGAAATTGATCTCAGACTATGCAAGCTAGAATACCTTGCAAGAATCTAATCAACCAATTGTTGGAAACAGGAAAGCCAGTGGAGTCAGAAGAATTTCATCAGAAGTGACACTTGAAGGTGTGTATTTCTATTTTTTTCAATCAACATCACAATATCCAGATTGATTCTGACCCAATTTGTTTCTTAGGATCTGAATCCTCTTGACTAATCTCAACAGGATGCTTCTGAAAAAAGGATTAACTGAATCAAGTCTTTGCTAGAAGGAATGAATCCAACCAAATGGCAAGCATGCCTAGACTCAATCAATAGACTTTTGGAAGGATCTTCTTCTCTGGTTGATAATCAGCTACCCCAAGGCCCTCAAACCACTTACAGAAGACACAGTACTTCCTCCAAGAAGAAAATTCAAAATTCTGAACCTTGTGAGCCATCTCAGTTTGAATGAGTCCAACATCAGAAAAGAAGGATCTTGATTTAAAGAAAATCTAGCATTCTATCCCTGTCCCCAAGAAAGTCCTTCCTGTTTGATCAACTAGACAAATTCCTCCTGTCCCTGAAGCCCCTCAGTTAATCACCCAATTTACCATCATGGCTCAATGATATATAGACAAGATCTTCAATGTTGAAGCCAATGGACACTGTGCATCAGGAGCATTCCTTATGTGTTGGGAGGTTATCAAGATGTTTTCATGTAAATAAGAAGATAGCTTTACAACAATCTGGTGGCAAGGTCTCAATTCTTCCTCCAACAAGAATTCTGCCATGAATTGAAGGCCAAAGCTTCTCAGATCAAGGTGGTCGGCTCCTCACCTTGCGAAATCAATCACTGGATGGGAATGCCACCACTGCTCACATATTTGTTGAGCTTTACAACAGGCCATTATTCTACTTGTTGCAAGCTTGGAATCCATCCTTTTTCCCATCCACCACCAGCCCAAAAAAACATCTTCCCATCTTCATTGGTCTGAATACTAGCTGGAAGTTCTTTGCATTGAAGAAGATGGATGACTTTTTATTCCAAGCCCCTCCATTGGAGAAGAACAGGGAACTGATTGCTGCCACACAGGCCTTGAAGTGGAGGGATAAGTATGCCAGTTGTTTTGATTTGACTGAAAAGGTTGAAGTAGAGACTGGCATTTCTGGTCTTAAATTTTAGCTGTATTTGATTCTTTGTATTTTGTTTTGTTACACCTTTTTTTTGAAAATATCATTATTCCTTGCTCTTCTTCAAAAATTTATTTCGATTTTTTGCATGGTAAAAATAGTGCTTAAATATATTATTTCAACCATGAAATATTTATCAATTTAATATTTTAAAGCTTACATGTTTCTTTCCACTTCCTTGGAGCATTGGGTCCTTTTTTCTTCTCAGGGGTCATGTTTTTTCAGAAAAAAGATGAAAGCTTCACCTTTATGTGGATTTATGTTGTGTGGTCAGCGCTGGGTTGCTACGCTATGCTACCCTATTTGCCAAAAATAGTGTAGTGTAGCAAAATTTTTTTTGCCACCAGCGCTGTAGCATTAGCGGTCCTAGGGGCTGCTACACTGCGATACAGCCCATTGTAGCCGGGTTTTACCAATAACAAGGGCTGGAGCAAAGTGTAGCGACACCCTTTTAGGGGCTCCAGCGGGTAGCAATAGCGCTTGAACCGCTAACAGCTATGGCAAAAGCCGTTAGCTGTTAGCGATTATCGCTGCGCTGCGCTACGCTACCCGCTACGGGTAGCATAGCGACCCACCGTTGGTGTGGTGTAGTGACCCACCATTGGTGTGGTGTAGCAACCCACCGTTGGTGTGGTGTAGGAGATGTGGCAAATTTGATATTTTTCCCCAATTTCAAAAGATTGAAGGCACTTTGCTGTGATTTGAAGACATCTTCATTCATCTCAATATTGGATTGATTTGATTGTTGAGTTTCTGACTAATTGCTGAAATGAAAGCTGTCCAACTGGCTTTGGGTTGTTGGACTGATAGGGGCCCTGTCAGCTGGCAAGTAAATCTCAGTCACCCCTAGACTGGCCAACTCATCAATTTACTACACCATCTGCAATCTTTTTCAACTTCTTTTATTTCTTCTTTTCATTTTCCTATTTCACATTCATTTCACTGATTTCATTATTAACATACGTTAGATATGCTTGTATCTAGTCAACTGTACAAGCCAGATACTTGAAGTTGTACTTACTGAACTCTACTGCTCCCTAGACTTTCAGAAGAGACAATAATAATAATCACTTTATGTACTCATTCCTCTTAAGCTTGAAGATACATCAACATATCACTACTTCAAGCTAGCTTGACCCTCTCAAATTAACACATCACTGTCTGGATTCTCAAGCCTGAATTTCTCAAAACTTATCATCGGCTGGGCATAAACTCCTTGGATCAAATCAGAACCCATCTTCCACTTGCAAGCCACTGGACAAACTCAGTAGACTTCCATCAAGTGGATTCTAGACACCTCCGGAGTAACCCACCGCTGAAAGGCCCGCTGAGAAGTTTTGTTATGTTATAAATAACAATTGCTGAAAACTGGGAGGAGTTTGACCAACCCCACAGGTAGGTGGAGCAATGGGATGCTGTGGAGTTGCTTGCACCCCAAGGTTTGAAAGACAGCATTTTTGGTGGTGTTACCAATGGTTGAGGAGTTGGTATTGGAAGTGATTGATGTTAGGTGGTGGGCTAGTGTGGAGTGAGTGTGCCAATATGACTCCAAATAGTACTGGGTACTTTATACACAATGGAGGGAAGTCATGAAGTTGATATCATGTGGGCCTCTGTGAGGCCAGGTTATAGAAAAGCAGCCAATATCACATATATGGTGTTCAAAGCTCCATAAACTCAAGAAACTCAAGAATTACATAAATCCTTAGCAACATAAAAAGCATGATTTGGCTGGTACCTGTCAACATGCATAAAACTTTGTTAGACACATCCCAGCCAAGCCATCGTTTAAGAATTTATGTAGGTTTGAACACCATAATAATATCACTGTTGCCAAACAGAGCCTGGATTTTTGGGATAGGGACTGAATGCAAGAGAGAGGGTGTGTAAAAAACATAAATAAATAGGTGTAAAGAAAATGAAAAAAATGAAATGAGTCGTTAATTTGTGGTATTCGACTATTGTTTTGGGAAAAATTACATAAAATCTTATGTAAATGCAAGATTTGGCAGGGAGCTGTCAAGAATCACAAAACTTAATTAAAAGTATCTTGACATGTCCCAGCCAAATCTTGTGTTAAAGATTTTATGCAATTTTTCCTAGAACGATATTTGAACACCCTAAATTGCAGAAACATTTTCTCCTAAAATGAAAGACAACCGTGAGTTCTATGTACACATTTATTTATTTTGGAAAGCTGATTCAACATGTTTTAAATGCATTGATCTAAAATTAGACATTCTGACAAAGAACTTTCCTAGCGTAGCAAGTTCTTTGATTCTACCATCAACTTCAGACATGCCCCCACATCTGAGACATCTCTTTGTTTGAGGTCGTTGTAAGTCTCTGTCAGCGCATACTTGATCACAGTACGTTTGCTCTCATGCTTCACGATTCGTATCCAGATATATTTCTCCTCACTTGATTTCTGCGCGTCTCCGACTGGTTTCTGGTCTCAGGGTCTACATAGATCCGGACAAGTCTTACTAGATGCTGTTCTGGTGTCTTTGCCATGTGAAGGATCGAACGAAAAAGAGGCCCGCATTGGGGCTCCAAAACTTTTTCGAATTCGACCACGTCAACAAATGCATAAAAGATGTGTGAGTGACAGTTGTGTCACACCAGTAAGAGACAAGAGCCAAAGCAGTCAACATGATTCGTTGTCTCGCTCTGATTGCTTTGAAACTATGTGAATTGTCGCAGTTTTCAGTCTAGTTTTTAGGCTGCTCGAGTTTCTGTTTCTTATCTTGAGTGGCATCGACAGGTTTGGACTCTTCTTGGGTAGGATCCGAAGGGTCAGACGACTTGGCTTGCTGGTCGACACCTGCGTTCGGGAAGTCAATCAGCACAGAGATTGTGTAAGTTTTTGCTGGAAGGGATACTAGACGCTTATAACTGACCATCTAGTTTCCGCCTCTTGTCCTTCTTTTTGCTCGCTTTTTCTTTCGGCTTTTTGGGGTTCAGTTCTTCGGGATGACTTGACGATTTCTTCCCAGACGGTGGAGTGGCGGACTCGAGAACAGTCTCTGCCACGACAAGATCCGAAACCTGGTGTTCCAGTTTCCGCTTCTTGTCTTTCTTACGCCGTTTTTCTTTATTCTCTTTTGGATGGTCTTGCTCGGAATCGTTGGGCGTTTTCTGAGATTCAACTGTGACGCCAAGTTCCGAAATCTGATCACAAGATTTCCGCTTCTTGTCCTTCTTTTTGTTTCGTTTTTCTTTGGTCTCTTTGGGATGTTCTTCTTCTGGATTACTTGGCGCGTTTTTGGACGGCGAATCCTCAGCCTCAACTACCGTCTCTGTGACGACAATACTCGAATTCTGGTCATGTGATTTCGGCTTCTTGTCCTCCTCATTCCGTTTGTCTTTCGCTTCTTTAGGGTGATCTTCTTCAGGATCAGTTGACGCGTTTTTAGGCTGTAAATTTTCCGCCGCACCTACCGTTCCTGTCACGGCAATGCTCAAAGTTTGGTGATGTAATTTGGACTTCTTGTCCTTCTTTTTGTTGCGTTTTTCTTTCGTCTCTTTTGGCTGAGATTCTTCGGGATTACTTGGTACTTTCTCAGACGGTGAATTTTCTGGATGAACTGCTTTCTCTGCCACTGCAAGATCATCACGTGATTTCCGTTTCTTGTCCTTCTTGCTCCGTTTCTCTTTGTTCTCTTTTATACGCACTTCATCCGGATTGCTGGTCGTTTTCTCAAGCGATGGAATGGTAGGTTCAACCGTTATCTCTGCAATGCAAAGACCCAAAAATTTGGTCAGTAATCAAACCAACTGCGAGGAGCATTGGTTTACAACAACCGAAGATAAAACCTACTCGGAGGTTCAACTGATGGCACCGGGACGACCGGATTGTTTTTCGAGGTAGTTTGATGATGATCATTATTAATCTTCTTGCTTTTGGAAGCCTGATAAAGTCTTTTCGTGTTAAATTTGAAAAAAAAAAAAAGGTAATTTCTTAGCATCAAAATTTGCTTGCCAAGTGCCAGATCAAGACAAGTGAAAATAGACGTACGATTTCTGGTATTTTTGGGCTTCAGAGATGCAAGTCGTGTGAGGTTTCCAACTGGCCGGTCCGTTGAAAGTAGTCGAGCAATCTAGACATGTCATACTAGCTCTACATCGCATCGAATGAGAGTCCAACTAAAGCCAGAAAAGGTTTGTGTGATGGTCGAATGAGAAAATAGATGTATATAAGATCAATAATCTGAGGAAGGCTGAATGGGCATAGAGACATCCAACCAAACTTAGATGAACCAGATTTAGTGCTTTTTACCTTTGGTTTCTTGATGCTATCGAGGGATGTTGGTGGGTGTCATTGTCAGCTCGAGCCTCCGTTGGAACTGTTTCTTTAATGGTCTGCTTCCACTCACACATCACCACAACTGAGCACAGAGTCAGCAACAGAAGAGCTGCTGAGTTGGTGTGGAATGCGACTTACCCATCGCAACTGAAGCTCGGCATTTCGTCCTAACTCCTCGATAGGAAAAGTAAATTCGATGGGTGGTTAGTGAATGACCCCTTCAAATCTGTGGGCAAAGTGGCCAAAAAGTCGAACCCTAATCTATGTGCATAAACTTCAAACCCACAAGTCGACCCTCAATCCGCTTTTGCATATAAGAGCATCTCCAGTGGATCCTCCATGGATGTGTTCCTGGGTAGCGGGCCTGGATCACATTTCACAGGCCTGTCAACAGGGGCGCTGCAGCGGACTTGCCAGAAATAGCGACCCGCTACAAGCCTCGACCAAGAGTTGGTCCGCCAGACCACACCTCGATCAGAATTTGTTTTAACTTTTTTTCAAAAAATCTATTGGAATTGCCAGCACCAACTACCCCCAAAAATGGATGAATTGATCCTGCACTTTGTGGACGACGACGACGATCTCATTATTGCCATGCAAATCAACACTTACCTCGTCCATCTTCTACAGAATCAAAAAAAATGGGGCGGCTCTACCTTTGGACGAATGACAACCAATCGTAATCGGCTTCATGGAGACCTTCAACTTTTTATGGATTATTTTGCCGAGAATCTGGTTTATCCCAGCTTCATGTTCCACCGAAGGTTTCGAATGCAAAAAGGATTGTTCAACAAGATACTGGGCGATGTGGTTGACTACAACCAATATTTTCTTCAAAAACAAGATGCAGCCGGGCGATTAGGCTTCTCCCCCCATCAGAAGTTGACTTCTGCCATCAGAATGATGGTGTATGGATGTAGCGCCGACTCCCTTGATGAATATACACGTATGGGTATGTGATTTCTCACATTTTCAGCCTGATTGATACATTTGCTGACAGTTATTCTGCAGGCAAGAGTACATCACTTGAATGTCTCAAACGTTTTTGTAGAGCAATTGTGGCAGTATACAAGGACGTTTATCTTCGATCCCCAACCACAAAAGACACCGAACGACTTTTGAAAGTCGCTGAAGAATGCGGTTTCCCTGGGATGTTAGGCTCCCTGGACTGTATGCATTGGACATGGAAAAATTGTCCAATAGCATACCATGGCCAGTACACCGGGAAAGAAAAGAAGCCGACACTTATATTGGAAGCAGTGGCTTCATACGATCTTAGGATCTGGCTTGCCTGGCTCTCTGAACGACATTAATGTGCTCGACAAATATCCTCTTTTTCAAAACATTCAAGACAGAACCGGCCCCGAAGTGAATTTCAAAGTAAATGGCAATGAATACTGGATGGGTTATTATCTATCGGATGGCATTTACCCACCATGGGCGACTCTAGTACAAACAATATCCAATCCTGTTGGAAAAAAGGACAAGGTACTCATTTCCAACTCATGATCATGATCGATCAAGAAGAACTGATGTTTGAATTTTTATATGCAGCACTTTGCTAAGTGCCAAGAAGCCTACAGGAAAGATGTTGAACGTGCATTCGGTGTGCTTCAATTGTGATTTGGAATTATCAAGAACCCTGGTCGACTTTGGAATGACGAGGATCTCTCGAAGATCATGATTGCAGCGGTGATCCTACACAATATGATAATCGAGGACAAACGTGATTCCTCAGTTGAGAATCTTTTTGATTACCATTCATCAAGCGAGCCCTCAACTCCAGGTCAATCTCAAGGGAATGATCTTGAGCCGTTCTTGCTTCGGCATCAGGCCATACACAACCGATCGGTTCATTGTATGCTAAAAGAAGATTTAGTCAAACACCTATGGAACAAGCGAGGCGATTCAGAAGATACATCGAGTGAGGATGAATCCTGAATCAGTAATAACATTATTTATTTTCTCTTGTTTTAGGTGTGATGTTGTCCTGGCCATTTTCTTTTTTTTTCGGAGTATCTTGGAGGTCGTCGAGGGAATCCACATCTATGGCGCCAAAAAGGAGTGGATCCAGGAAATTTGCCATTGGAAAAAGTGGTGAAGGAACACAGTCGAGATGGCGGGTTGTTGACGGGATTGCGACCGAATCTTGCGTAGCGGGTTTGATGGAAACTCGCCACAAGCTGGGATATATAGCGAGTCTGGATGACCCTGGATCAGTTTGGCGAGTCGGGTAGCGGGACCGTTGGACCCCGAATTTCGCCGCGACTCGCTAAATTGGGGTCGCGGGCCCCGGTTTAGCGAGTCGACTGGAGATGCTCTAAGTTTCCGCTCTCTACGACCGGGAGAGAGGCTTGAAGAGTTTCCACAACCAACTCGGCGAAATCGAAACTGACCTCTCCATCTTTCTTCAGCTGTTATTTCTCCTTCACAGTTTTCCTCAAACTTTCCCGTGACCTTGTATGGACCGTAACCCACATGCAATACCTAACCCAAAACACTCCAAACTAATTTGTCCGTCGTCCTACATTCGGCAACGTCCGATCTATGCAGAACACCCCGAATGAATGCCAATATTATCTGCAGAACTTGTCGGAGTTTGGGATCTCTTACCAAATTCATTTCTAGACATTGTTTTGCTAAACTGATTGGCTAGATCAACCTCCATTAATGTCCTTGCTTGCAGATCATTATCTAAACCATGTTCCTTAGTTTCCTTTGGAACTTCTTACCATGTAACTATTTAATGTTTTGAAGCGGGCATACATTTCCTTGTTATTACAACGGTTCATTTTTTGTTTTGTCAAGATATCTTCGTTTCTCATCTTGTGCGCTTTGTGTCATTCCCCGTCTCCTTGAAGTGGATGGCTTATGGTTTGATCCCGCATTATGAGGATTGTGAGCAAAATGCTACTCTCTCCCTCAGCCACACGCGCTAAAATCAAAAGGAAAATGTGAAAGTGTGGTCAAGAGTGAAAACCCCGCTGACAATTAGGATTGTACTCTTTCATTCAAGGGTTTTCGATATTCTCGATCGTAGCGCTACATAACTCGAGCCTAAAATAGTAACCTTTTTGGGGCGATTCGCTGGACTAGGGTCCTGCCAGGAGACCCTGAAATCACGGAGATCGATAAGTCTGGTAGACAAATCACCATCATCACCCTGTCTCGATCTTCACTCGCAAAACACTACAACCCTTTAAAAGTAAATAGCAACAAAGCCAATTTTCTATCGACATATGATTAGAGATCCCCCGCGAAGAAGAATTTTTCACATGCAACACTTCTTCGGAAGAGTGCGAGCGTGTTCTCTTCCAGAACAGTCCGGCCCGTCGCACTGGCCCAGTAAGCTGTAGTGTGTACAGCTGATCGGTTGTGCTCTGTGACGTCATCCGTCCTGAGCTCAAAGAGAGAGACTGAGAACCACAATGGTAGTCTGTATTTGCGGGCTTAGTGTTGACATGCGTGTCTGCTCAACTGCCACCCCCTGCTACAATTGTATCCTGTGTCCAGCCTCTGTGGTAATGGTAGCCTGTATTTTGTTCGGTCATAAATAGTCCCAATTTCATTACATCCTTCGCTCTCAACAAAACAAAATGACTCAAGAAGTTCCCGAACAATTCTCTGGATAGTGAGTACATGTCCAAATAACACCTTAATTATCATTAAAGGAGGGCAAGACAGCTGATCGACTGGTCTCTCGACCAACCAACCAACCAACCTTATTTACCATTCCAAAAAACTACTATCCTTGAAGCGCTGCCCACGATGAGAAAGCGGGAAAAGCTCTAGACGTGAAGCCATACAAGTACACGCCCCAAAAATGGCACGAAGGATTAGTAGACATCAAGATCACCCATTGCAGCATTTGCGGATCGTGTCTACACACCATCAAGTGAGACACTCTCTTCTTTAATGGTCCATCCTCACAAGTTTCCTGATCGGTTCATACGCTACTCTTGTGTTTTGAAATCTAGAAACGAATGGCCTAGTCCTACTAGTTATCCTGCTATCTGTGGACACGAGATCGTCGGTACTATCGTCAAGGCAGGCAAAGATAGCGGCCATCACATCGGCACTCGAGTCGGTGTTGGGGCCCAATCAGGATCTTGGTAATTCTCATACATTATAATAATTAAGAAAAAATCGCTTATCCTCTGCATTTATTTGTCCTTAGTGGATCCTGCAATGTTTGTAAATCAGGAATGGAGACGTATTGTGAGAAAGGTATGATTGGTACTTATCAGGGAAAATGGGAAGACGGATCCGTGGCACAAGTTGGGTGATGATTCTATAAACTGTTTTGATTAATTACTGAATGCAATTTTCTACGACTTATGTAGGGCGGGTACGCGGATTACGTGCGAGTTCAAGGTGAGTCGATAATATTTCAGACTTGAGCAGACCCCTACTACGCGTAAAAACTCGATGCTTAAAGAGGCGTTGTTGAAATAGGCAAATTTGCGATCGAAATCCCCAAAGAACTTTCGTCCGAGACTGCGGCTCCTATGATGTGTGCTGGTAAGAAGCGACTGATCGAATTATCCGCGCATACACCAGTCTCTTGGAGCAGTGAACTAACCTTTGGAATTCTACACAGGTATCACCACATACAATCCTGTCAAAACTGGCGGTGCCGGGCCAGGTAAAAAAGTGGCGATTGTCGGTATTGGGGGCCTAGGTCATTTAGGGATCCAAGTCAGTCTATCACATCCGCCCTAAACCTATACTCCGTAACCAGTCGGTTGATGTGTGATGTGATGGACAGTGGGCCAAAGCTCTAGGTGCCGATGTCTTCGCCATCAGTCACTCTGACTCGAAGAAGGACGATGCCGAAAAGCTGGGGATCCGGAAGGAGAACTTCATCATCTCGAAAGAGCCCGAAGAGACTATCAAGCAATGGAAAAACACGTTCGACTTGATCGTTTGTACGAGCAACCAACACGACCTGCCGGTCGATAAGCTCTTCTTCCCTCTTTTGAGGCCCCAAGGCCGCCTCACGATCGTCGGTCTACCAGAGGAGAAGTGGGCACCCAAAATCCCTGTTCAATGTCGCAGCTTTCTGACATGGATTGTTTGCAACCAGGATCCCGGCTTTCTATGGCCACGCTTTGGTGATGAAGGGAATCAGCTTTGGCGGCAGCTTGATCGGCCCCCCTTCGATGATCAAAGAAATGCTGGACGTGGCCGTCAAACACAACGTCAAGTCGTGGACCTCCTCTCACCCGATGAACGAGGTCGGCCAGAAGCTCAAGGATATGGATGCCGGTGAAGGTCAGCTGTTTTCTTCTTTTTCATAAGTCTGGCGTCAGCTTCTGACGGCTGGTATTTTCTTCTTCTGCTCAGCTCGTTATCGTTACGTCATGACCAACGTTTAGAAACATTCTTCCACCAGTTTGATCTACATGCTTTTACATCTTCAATCTTTTCCATTAAAAATTTTTCGTGTTTAGTTGTTAAACCAACTCGATCTTTTTCTTTTCCTTCTGATCAAGTCGAACGTAGATTTCATCATTCAATAGTCTATATTAAATCCTTTTTGTTTTTGGAAAGTCTTTATACAAAAGTACACATCATGATCGAAATGCTGGTAAACTAACTTGTTCAAGTGATTTCGCGGTTTTTGTAAGAAAAAATGACGGTTGACATGATGGGAAATTACAGTAAGTAACATGAGTACATAGAAAAAAAGCTTGATTGATGATTTTTTTTTTTGAAAGTGACAACTTGCTGCTTCTACTTTATATACAGATTGGACCACCAGTTTATTCTCTAAAGAGTAATAATATGTACTAGTGCTTTTCATTAAGAAAAGTAAGTAATATTAAGACAGATTTTTTTTTTAAAAAAAAGTAAAAGAAATCTAAGGCAGCAAATATAAACCATTATTTAGAAAATATTCCGTTCACTAAATGAAAATCAATGTTTTCGAATGTTTTCGTAATATGATTTGATTTCAAAAGGGTTTCAAATTTGGTTCAATTATTAACCCGCCGAGCGAGTATCTTTCAAGCGGCCCGACCGTTGGGATCCATAGAACAACAAGCGCGTACTGAGAGGCTGTATGGAGCACATGACCGCATGTGCAGCCTTGAAACAGATGAACGACATACCTGTAGTAGCCTGTAGTGCCGTTTTCGACCAGGATATCTGCTATTTTGTTTTTTTTGCGTTTTCAAATCGGCCTTCCAGGTCAATTTGAAAAGCTTTAAAAAAATAGCGAAACAAGCAAAAAAAACAACTTTCAAAAAGTATTCAGAATATTTTCAAATACTTATGAAAAGTTGTTCATGATTGCTGCCTAAAACTGGCTAAATAAAACCTCTCATATCAATTCTGTAAATCTACTACATGAACGTTTTGGGACTCTCAAGCCTTTCTTTCCGAGGAAAAATTACGAGAAGAAAACTGATTTATCACCAGTTAATACTACATAATAAGAGGTAGGAATAAATGGGAAGATAACAGGGTTGTTTGAATACGTTTTCACATCTTCATCGGTTTTTTTTTGGCTTTCACTAGATTGATTGGATGTTAAGAGTTGCTTTGGTAGAAAGACTAAAGATTTGAGTACACAACATGGATACAGAAGCAGTCATCTGAAACAGAATATTTGTTCGAGATTTCGGTGCGAAAAGCTCGGTGGATAAATAAGTTTGGTTTTTTAAGCTGGGCGTCGGTTTATGATGAGTTTCTCTAGTTGGTCATGACGAAACGGTAGCGAGCTTGGGGATAGACATAGGAAGAAAAAACCGCAGGAAAGTTAATAGTTGAAGTGGGGCATTTGAACGATATTGTGCTGAGGTTAGAGTGACTTGCCTTTGCCATCGCTCATGTCCTTCGCCTTCTGACCAACCTCGGCCATTGGGTGAGACGAAGTCCAGCACTTGACGTTGTGTTTGACGGCCATATCTAACATCTCTTTGATCATTGAGGGGGGGCCGATCAAGCTGCCGCCAAAGCTGATCCCTTTGCTCACTAATGCATGGCCCTAAAAAGCCGGAATCCTATCAAAAAAAGTTATCGTGAAAACATCAATTTTGTTGTGAAAAAAGCAAGAAAAATTATGGTCAACTGGCTTTCGGAGATTCTACTTAAATCTGCGGACCCACTTTTCTTCCGGAAGAGCCAGGATGGTGAGGCGACCATTTGGCTTTAAAAGAGGGAAATATAACTTCTCGATCGGGAGGTTCTTCTGGTTGCTCGTGCAGATAATCAGATCAAAAGAGTTTGCCCACTTCCTGGCAGTCTCTTCGGGTTCTTTTGAGATCACGAAATACTCTTTCTTGACACCCAACTTCTCCGCATCGTCTCTCTTGGAGTCCGAATGACTTATTGCGTAGACGTCAGCTCCCAAGGCTTTCGCCCACTAGCATCGCGCCGTTGATCACACAGACAGTGCCATCAGCTCTTCGCTAGATTCATTAGTCCTGAGAATTTTCAACAGTCTTCACACTGACTTGAATGCCGAAATGGCCTAGGCCACCGATACCGACAATGGCCACTTTTTTGCCCGGCCCGGCTCCACCCGTTTTCACAGGATTGTACGTCGTTATCTCTATCCAAGCTCGCAGGTTGGTCCATATCATAACGCGTCAAGAAAGCCATCTGGAGCTTACCCGCACACATCATCGGGGCCGCAGTCTCGGACGAAAGCTCCTTGGGAATTTCGATCGCAAACTTACCTATTCATCATACTCAATAAATAGTGCAACGTTATGGTTTACAACATGATTTGTTTCACCAACTGACCTTGGACACGTATATAATCCGCGTAGCCACCCTGAAGTCAAGGTAATTTTTTCATGAGAAGAAAATCGAACTCAGAGCTCGAGGTCTTGAGTTTTGTTTAAGAAAGGAGAGTTTTGGAAAGGAATGCGGTAATTTTTTAAGAAGACCTAACTTGAGCAATCGAGCCATCTTCCCATTTGCCTTGATAGGTACCAATCATCCCTCTCTGGCAAAAAGTCTCTAGATCCGATTTGCAATTTTCGCACGAGCCACTGGAAAAAGATGTAAAGGTATGTAATGGAAAGAGGAGGAGAGTGTGGAATTAGGCACCATGAAAAAAACACGGCTCGAGTCAATATCTGAGACTGGAGGTACGACCTACCAAGCCCCGGATTGAGCTCCAACACCGACTCGCGAGTCCAGCTTATGGCCGCTTTCTTTGCCTGCCTTGACAACCACGCCCACCATCTCGTGTCCACAGATAGCAGGGTAGCTAGTCGGGTTAGGCCATTCGTTTCTAGATGTTACTCATCTCCGCCCGCTCAGCCCTCTTCTTTTAAAATAGCCCATCCGCACTCAAAGTAGACTCACCGAAGTGTGTGCAGACATGAGCCGCAAATGCTGCAATGTGTGATCTTGATATCCAGTAATCCTTCGTGCCATCTTTGTGGCATGTACTTGTATGGCTTCAGGTCAAGAGCCTTTCCTGCCTTCTCATCGTGGGCTGCGCTTGAAGTTTACACACAGAGTAAACGAACAAACAGCGGATGGGCCGAGTTAGTCTGCAGTTACCAACTCTTCAAACATTATACTTCCTTCTCTCCCGGATGATTCGCTTTTTTTTTCAAAATCCTTTTAAAAACCTTTAGCGACTGCAGAAACTGACTCACTATCCTGAAAACTGGTCAGGGATCACTGGGTTGACTTGGTGAGACATTCTTGAAACAGATCTAGTTAGTTTACGAAGTACGATTTTTGGAATGCTATTTGTTCATTTTATGCTGATCGTCAACAGAGAGTCTTTCAGCTTGAGCCTTCCCTTGTTAAAAAGACAGAGGAATATGATCACTCGGTTTGGAGGGGAGTGGTCAGGGGCTGTGGAGTGCGATTGTAAAAGCCTTCCGGCTGTTCAAAGCCTCACATCATCACATCATTCTGGCTTTTCCGTCGGCTACAATATATTCATCATCAACGGCTCAACGGTCAATCAGGTGCATACAGCTAAGAGGTCAGTGCGCCCTGACGATCATCCAATCACTCTCTCTCTCTCCAAACCATCTGATCTTTCGCCCAATCAGGTCGCAGAAAAAAACCCAAAATGAAGGGAGGTTTTTTTTGGACTCTTCACAACTCCTTCATAGATTAATATGATCATATTCCTCGGTATCCTTGGCTACTCCTACATTTTTTTGTGTGTGTGTCCATGAC
The DNA here is from genome assembly GCA_001624995.1 of Puccinia horiana. Classification (NCBI taxonomy): domain Eukaryota; kingdom Fungi; phylum Basidiomycota; class Pucciniomycetes; order Pucciniales; family Pucciniaceae; genus Puccinia; species Puccinia horiana. Next base: position 1,394,204 of record LWDY01000012.1, read on the forward strand.
CATCCCGAAAACTGGGGAGAAGAAACAAATCAAGCCAAAAGAAAGAAAACAACTGGCCATGGAAATTTATGGTCTCACACACTAAGAATACTCCTGAATCTTTCAGAAAGAGTTACAATTGTTAGCATCATCAGGAGCATGGTATTCAGAAAAGGAAAAAATTCACTTACATTCAGAGTTTTTTCTTTTACAGTGTGATTTTGGTGGGAGGATTTCACACTATGAATCTAAGTAACAGCCACTTGGAGTTAACATGATAAGTACTAAAATTAGGCTAGTTTCATTGAGGTTTTTGTGGAGCTCAACCATGTTTTGGTTCATACAATTTGGGTAATTTGGGCCATGTTGAAATTGTAAGTGGATTGTTATAAAGGGGTAGAGGAAGTTTTTGATCAACAGGACAACTGAAAGGGGGTTGTGTAGTTGTGCAAGCTTGGAAGGGGTAGCAGCCAGGATTCAAAGACCAGACTCATGCATTCAATTGATGCAGATGATATGGTGTGTTGCAGGGGTTGACACCAAGCTTCCATGGGTGATGCCATGATTAGTGCTAGGCTATCCAGGCCCTGAAGGATCAGCTTGTGTAGACAAGTTTTTTGGTTTTTACAGACATTCCTATCTTTAAAAGGCATTGTAAAAATGTGAAGTTAATCATCTTGGAGGATTGTTTTTAGAAAACATGGCTTGATTAACATTTGCCAAAATGTTGGCTTCGGAGTAACAAGCGGGTGGGGTGTCTCAACACCAAAACTCGAATCAAACCAGGGCGAGAATGCAGATATATGGCACAAGTCCTTCTTTCTGGAGACGCTCTCCCCCAAGGGTGGACTTGTGTTAAATTTGGCATGAGCACGATCCCCTGATAGATTTCTCTTGTTGATGTTGCGAAAGTTGAGGAATTATTTTGGCTGATGACGTAAGCGGGGGCTCCACTTTAGTTTAATGGGGTCATCCAAACTAAAAATCTGACAAAACACGAAAGAATTTTATTAATTCGGAGAAACCATCAAGATGGACAAATCAACGATAGAAGAACTCACCAGGAAACTTCAGGACTTCGGACTACTCGAGAAACAGGCATTGGACACAGCCAGAAACGTTCCTCTGGCCACCCAGTTCATCAACTTCATCGAACCAACAGTCTCCACAACCACCACTCCAATCGACAAATCAATCGCTAGTCTCTTGCTCAGATGGTCTACCGCCGTCGTATCCAAGCTCAAAGAAAAGTCTCCAGAGAGGAAACAGATCGGTGCTCAACACATCCTCAATGGCAATCTGTCTTCCCCTGCTCAAGTCGATGGTTAGTCTAATTTCTCCTTGCGCTTTTCGCCTACCTCGCTCCTGACTATCAATGCTTTTTTTCTTAGCTGCACTCGAATTCTTATCCGTCGGAGATGGGCTCGTAGATGAAGAGATCTTCAAACGGGAGTGCGGCGTAGGTTAGCTCTCCCAAAGATATACATTTAAAAACACCCCCCCTTCCAATTCCTTTTTTGTAGAGCCATTAATTGATTCTTGCATTAAACTTCGGATCGAACCAATTCAGGCGTTTCGATGACCAAGCAAGAGGTGAAATCGATTGTGTTGAATTACGTGCGGAATTCGGAGAAGGCACAAGAATCTAAATGGGCATGGCTAGGCAAGACGACAGGAGAACTCAAGAAGCTCGACGAGTTGAAGTGGTGCAATCCGATCGATTTGAAGAGCTCAGTCGATGAAAGTTTCCTGGAGTTGTTTGGGCCCAAAGAGGCTAAATCGACTTCTACTCCTTCCTCCAAACCAAGCACGACCACGAACCCGAAAGCTAAAAATAATGCAAGCTCAGTTGCAAATCCGACTGCTCTTTCATCATCCAAAGATTCATCTTCATCTTCCGAACCTAGTATCTTTGAAGTTGGAATGTTGAGTCAGCTTCATAAACCCGGAGGGAACCCTCAGAAAGATCCTGCATTGATCCAGGAACATCTTAAAGCCACCGGAGGCAAAGTAATCACTCGTTTCCCTCCTGAACCCAATGGTAAGCCTCTAGCAGTCTTTTATTTATTAACGCTTCCATCTTTTATCCGCTAACCCAATACAATTTGTCATTTTATTTTTATTAGGATTCCTTCACATCGGACGTAAGAAATCCAAACCCCTACTAACTTAGCCCAAAATGCAGCACAGAAAATTAACTCTAACCCGCACCATTACCCCAATTATTCATTTCCATGGGGTTTTCTCAAATGTATCTTGACAACAGATTCCAAAGCGATAGCAATCAATTTTGGCTATGCTGCCCACCATGGCGGCAAATGTATCTTGAGATACGACGACACAAACCCCGAAGCGGAGGAACAGATTTACATCGACTCCATCGTCGATATCATACGCTGGCTAGGCTTCGAACCCGCCGAAATCACGTATTCCTCGGATTATTTTGGGAAACTTTATGAGCTGGCCGAGCAGTTGATCATGATTGATAAAGCTTATGTCTGTTTCTGTACCGGTTTGTTACTCTGCTTTGATTTCAACTATAATTTGATCACTTGAGTTAATGATTCTGCCTTTCTCGATTTATGACAGGTGCGGAGATCAAAGCCAATCGAGGGGGCGAAGAGCGAGGACCCCGAAAAGCCTGCGCTCATCGCAGCTTACCGGTCGAGACCTCCTTGGCAGAGTTTCGGAAGATGAAAGACGGCCACTATCGACCGAACGAAATCATCTTACGGATGAAACAGGATCTGGATGATGGTAATCCACAGATGTGGGACCTTGTTGCTTATCGGGTCCTTCACGCTTCTCACCATCGAACTAAAGATCAGTGGAAAATTTATCCCACTTATGATTTTACTCATTGTTTGGTCGATAGTTTTGAAAACATCTCGTCAGTTCCTATGCTTTCTTTTACCCATGATGACGCTCGGGCCTAAAACTTTTACATTTCCCCTTCATTGTTTGAAGTCACTCACTCTGTACCACCGAGTTCATCCAGTCACGTGTTAGTTACGAATGGTTATGTCATGCGCTGAATGTTTATACGCCGCGACAAACGGAGTACGGAAGGTTGAATTTAGAAGGCACGGTGATGTCGAAGCGGAAGATCATGAAGCTAGTAAACGAAGGAGATGTAGAGGGCTGGGACGACCCACGTCTATATACACTGATAGCATTACGGCGACGAGGGGTACCACCAGAGGCGATTCTCAAGTTTGTGAATTCGCTTGGGGTGGCGACGGCGGTCAGCAATATCGCCATCCACCGCTTCGAGCAGACCGTGCGCCAACATCTCGAGCTTACCACTCCGCGGTTGATGATGGTCCTGAAGCCGATCCAGGTGACGATTGAGAACTTGCCAGAAGACCATCTCGAGCTCATCGACCGACCGGTTCACCCCAAAGTTCCCGAAATGGGCAACGTCTGTGTGCCGTTTACACGGGTGATTTATATCGAAAGGGACGACTTCAGTTTAGTGGATTCGGATGACTTTTTCCGCTTGACTCCCACACGCCCAGTCGGATTATTCCAAGTCCCCTACCCGATCAAATGCAAGTCATGGACGACTGAGCCGAGCTCTGGACTCGTGACCGAACTGGTATGCACATACGAAAACGACCGACCGGTGACGAAAGCCAACAAACCGAAAGCGTATATCCACTGGATCGCTCATTCGGAAAGCCTTCACAGCCCGGTTAAGGTCGACGAAACTCGAATCTACAAGACTTTGTTCAAGTCGACTAACCCGGCTAGTTTGGATGACTTCTTGACAGATGTAGATCCAAACAGCATGGAGGTCGTCCATGGATCCTTGCTCGAGACCGGGTTCTGGTCCGTCTGTGAACGCTCGATCAACGAGGCTATGCTCCAAAAAACTGGCCATGAGAAGGGCCAGTCGACGGATGTGGGTGCTGTTGGACTCGAAAACGTCCGGTTCCAAGGAATGAGAACGGCATACTTCACCCTCGACCAATCCGCTAGCTTAACCCGTTCATCTTCTCCTACGAACAACACTCTGGATGCCCATGCTCCAAACCAACCTCGCTTGTTCAATCACATCTGTCGCGACAATCGGTTGGTCCTTAATTGGATCGTCTCTTTGAAAGAAGACTCGGGTAAAAAGCTCGCATAGACCTTGGGCGCGCTGTTCGTTTTCTACAATTCATACCGAATAGACCATCATTTAATGTTCTGATAAAGCATCAGTTTTGTCCCTTCTCTCTCTTTGCGTCTTTCTCTCTTTTGATAGAGTTCTTTGGTCTTCACTTGTGTGCTCCTTTTTTTTCTCTTTCCTTTCTCGTATTGTCTTGCAAAGAAATTAGACATATCTGACTTGTTGTTTTTTTTCGGCTGTGCAGTTTACGTTGTATGTGCGACTGTAAGTAGCTTGTTGATAACTGATTCTGCTCCTAACTTAACCAAGTTCCTCCGAAGGAGTGTACAGGGGTTGAGGATGTGAAAAAATGGTAGAAAGATGAGGACAGCTTGGGTTATCCCAGAAATGTAGACCATTTCAAAATTGGTGCAGAGACTGCAAAAATTGATGAACAGAGAAATCTATTAACAAAAGTATGTAGGCAATGAAACACGAGCCCCAGTGGATCTATTTATTAGTGTTTACGACCAACCGGCTGGATAGTACATTAGACTGCTTGGGAATCCAGGCGGGGTTCTTTCTTCTAGGGTCCTTCAGTGGGGGGAGTTTGGCCGTGACTCGGGGGCAGTCTGGAGCCCAGTGGCCCCACTCCCAGCAAGAGTGGCAGGGAGATTCAGGGGAGATGTGCTTTTGCCCCCAACTGTCAAGGGGGTATGTCAGGGGGGCTGTTGGCAATGGTCGACACCTTTTTGAAGGCGAGGGCAAAGGGGCGTGTGAGGATGGGGGAGCTGTTTGGTTCCTTTGTGAATGTGAAGGAAAATGGGTGTGTGCGGCTGAAGAGGAGTGGGATGACAAAGGGGTGTGTGAGGAAGGGGTGTGAGAGGACAAAGAGTAGTGTGGAGGAGCAGGGTTGTGAGAGGTGATTGGCCGACTCCTTTTGCACTCAATCAATGTTACCAACTCCGGCATATCCCTCCGAAAGTTGGGGTGGCTGTATGTTGAGGGGAGTGAGCCCCTTTTCTTCTCCTTTTGAAATCCGGACCACTTGAGTGTGTTGCAGAATTGGCCGCTGCACTTTGACTGTTTTTTGCCAGTATTTTTTTTAGTTAGTTGTTTTTTTAGTTGATGAATGTCGTGGATGGTGAAGGGAAGCCCATCTGGATCCCGTGAAGTGATGTGATGGTCTGGATTATCGGTTAAGAAGGCATGGAGTTGTTTAAGAACAGTGTTGCTTAGAGGTAAAAGCATGGCAGTTGGGGGAGGGGGGATGGGAATGGAGGATGATTTCACGTAGGGGAATGGACCGGCCTTTACAAGCAGGGTGCCAGCATCGCTATTGCCTGTACACCCCTTTGATACACCAACTAGTGGTGAATTCACACTCTACTGAGAGACCTCGGCGGCCTTGCGGTGGGATGGTGGAAAATCATGCCCGTTTGGGTGGCACAGTCAACTGAGGCGCCCAAATGCCAGTTGATAACGAGCCTAACAAAGCCTCTCGTGAGGGAGCCCGAAGGCTCTCTGTCTCAGAGAGGCTTACAAGTAAAAAACGAATTTTGGCGTGGATCCTGACAAGGATAGCGCCTCAAATCGCTTTTTTTTCACTCAGGTCCGTTTCCCTAACCAACAAGCAGCCGCCGCGCTACAGCAACTTGATGGTTGTGTAGGCCTTGATCTCCCGGTCATTTTGGCCTCCTCATTTTTTTTTTCCTTCGCCTCTAGCGTGTCTGCCCCTGGGATTTAAAAAGCCCTCATCCTAGTTTTTTTTTTTTGAGTGTAATTTGGCCGATGGCATTGCACACTTTGAATCTGAGTAACAACATACGAGTGTAAAAAATAGAATAACCAAACAAAACTACGGAAACGCGTTATTGAGATGAGGAGAAATCATTCTAAGCTCCTATGAATGCGAAACAGAAAATTTTTCAGCGTACAATGACCTGACGCCAGCTGATTGATGAGAGAGCTGAAAAAAATATGGAGCCCCGAGGGTGTCGGTCTCTTCGGACAAAGCGCAGCGACGGCCCTTCGGCTTATTTTGCCGATATTTCCCTTGACAGCCAGGTGTGGGGTGAAGGGGGACTCCAACGCCTCTTTGGCCAACTGATCCGCCAGGTCATTTCCCAAGATGTCCTTGTGTCATGGGCACCACACAAAGCTAAATCTGGATCCCGCCCGGAATGATGCTAGTATCCTATCAATTTCACCAAAGAACTATTGGCCAGGCCTAGGAGCCTTTGGGTACCTGGTTCGGGAAATCACTCCCTGGTTATCCACGAAGATCAATATTCGATCATACGGCTCCTCTATGCTCAATTATCTGGCTAGCCCGACAGCCTCCTAGTGAATACTGCCCAACATTGAGGTAAGTATGCGGGCCGAAATCTGTACAGTATTGATTTTGGGCATCTTCTAGCTAATAATCTGGGGAAGGACCGGCTTATTGATCCAGCTCTATGCTGAGCAAGACCAACAGCCCTGGAAAATGGAGCCGGTAGAGTGGAAGGGGAGATCAACAGCTTCCATTTGGTCCAAGGGCGGGCCATTTGACCCCCCAGAAAGTGGGTAGGCAAGCAGTCAAAAAGTGTAATTGTGCCCCTCAGGATCCACGCGGAATTTCATGTATTACGCGCAAGTCCCTCCCTGCGGTCGGCGCAAGGTGATGCGAGGTCACTCATACGCTAGCACAAGCCGTGCACAGCAGGGAGATCGGACTAAGTTCGAGTTGTAAACCGAACTTTTGTTTTTGTCATTCGCTCCAGTACTGGTAACGTGGAACTGTAAGCAAACAAAGAAAAAATGCACATGTGAGTTCCATGGAGTCCAAATTACCCATGAGACAAATCTCAGCTTTGCAATCAGACCGACGTTATCTGATAATTGATTTTATCTTGTTTTAACTTAAGACGACTACGACGCAAAGTGTATGCAGTGATTCGGATTGATTTGTACGGACGGAATGAATGAAGGACGCGCGAAAGCTTTTGGACTGAAATGAGAGAGGATTGGGGATATAGATGTCGGTGAGGGAAGACTACTGATTGATCAGTTTGGAGCTTTTGTCTTGATGAATCGATTCTAGAGGGAATTTGCTCTTCACTTGATGATTTAAACACGTGAAGTCTGTCCGAAAATATGTTTAGTGTGGAAGTGAGGCAGGAGTGGAAGGAGAGAGAGAACGAAATGTTTATTACTCCATTCACAATCCAACTCTTACACCTGCACTCCAGGTTTGGAACTTGCGCACCGTGCGCACCGCACAACAATACGATCTAATAAATACGTTGTTGTTTTTGGTTGAGTTGATGCACAGCCAAGTAAAAAGAAATGCATCGGTCCTGAATATTGTTTGGATTGAAATTGATTGGAAGATCAATATCGAAAAAAACATTAAATACATAGTCAAGTCCTGCTGCCCACTGGGCGAAGCCAGAAGCCATCACCGACAAGAAGCGATCTTTGAATGTTATGTACCACTAAAAGAAACCGGATGGCAATTGCTTTTTTTCTTTTATGTAGTTGTTGTATAAATTTAATAACACATAAGAATACAAATAAAATGGAAATCCTAACGATAAGATACGTAGATAAGACTATTTATTTTATTTTCTTAAAAGTGTGGGAGACATTCCTAGAGCTTTGATACATGGTTTAGTCGACTGTTTTTCAGATGGAGATGTTTTGAACCTTTGCAGCAAGCGAGAGTTCGTCCTCCTGTTTTTTAGCTTGAAGAGCGCAGAGGGCGGCGCCAACACCCGAGCCATCCTTGGCAAGTTCGATCTCGATTTTCCTATATACTTGGTCATCGAAGAGGTCTCTCAAGCCTCGCTTGAGCCGATCGATGAAGTTCGCGTAACGCTCGATGAGACTGCCGTCGACACCGATCGAGATTTTCTGGTCGGTATCTGCCAGACTGGCGGCCGAGTCGGCCTCGGTCTGCTTGATGACCGTAGCGATCGCAGCCGCCGAAAGACGCGCCGCACGGGTCGCAACAATTTCGCAAACTCGTCTGATCACAATCCAGTCCGCTTCGGTCCCGATGCTCGCATCGGCTAGCCCAAACTGGTCCCGCATCACCCCTTCGATCTTCCGCATATGTTCATCACGTCCCTTCCCGCTCTGGCTCAGCACCCCGCCCCCATCGATCTGGCTCATCAGGGCCGTGTCGAAGCCATAGTGTCGGTTTAACTTCTCCGTCGAATGTCCCTTGAATAGCACCCCTTCGTCGATCATATCCATCAGCACGTTCCGCGTCAGCTCTCCCAAATACATCCCCGAAACCATCTTCTCGAAAGCCTGTTTGCGCGGGTTGATCGACTCTCGGTCCAGCTTATTATCGTACTTTGTCACTGGCAAGACGTTTCTCTGATAGTTTCAATTTTGAGTTCTTGAGTTAGCCCCTGCAGAAAAGAAGAAAAATCGTAGGAAATGTGAAAAGCCAAACAAACAGAGTTATCAAATGCTCCCCATTCGGTGTTAATAATCATCTTATTCGCCTTTTCAAAAGTCGGCGATGAATGACCGTTCAGCTTCTTGACTGCCGATAACCGCTCGACGTATGCAGCATTCGTACCCGTGCCGAAAATGGCGCCGACCAGTGCCGATCCAGATTGGTAAGCACGTGCCATCAATGTTCCGGTTCTGTCAAATCACAGATAAGCATTCAAACATGCAATTAGTGTGAATCTAGCGGAGATTCAAGCTGGATAGCCCCCAGTAAAAGTTTCATTGTGTACAAATGAACTGAATCAACTAACGTGTCATTCACAAGCGCATTACAATGTACCAGCACTTTTTTCTTGTCTAGTGCGTTTTGCAATAACTTGACAATATCGACGCCGATCGCGCCTGAAGCACTGAACCCCTTTTTAAAAGAAATAGTTCTAAAGATAAGCCGATAAGGTCTACGGGATAAACAGGAAGCTAACTTTATTTTGGCTACCTTAGTCCAGTCCATCAATTTTCCTTCGTCTAATGCACTCTGGAGGACTGGGAAGCTGAAGGTAAATCCTAGATGTAACTTTTCTTCTTCACTCAACACATGTCCTAGTTGGTCCAAAAACGCTTTCACGCAGTCTGCAATGTAGTCGAATAATTGTTCTGCCGTACCCTACAAAAAGGATATTATTCCCATCAACAACAATCGAATCAATATGGTAAATCGTCCATTAACACTTCCGGGGGGACTGACCGTTTTGATCTCGTCGGAGAGTAGGTATTTGTCCGATTTTATCGTGAATGTTTTGTCACCATTCAACCTTACTTCACACACTCTCAAGTTGGTACCGCCAAGATCCAAAGCCAGAAATATTCCTTGTTCCTCTCCATTGGGCACATCCTGGAGGTCAATTGAGATACGGAAGATATAGGATGTGTTGACAGATTTCGAAGTAGATGAGGAGCAAGTTTGAGGTAATATTGATACAAGTTTTGGGGAAGGAAGCTTACATGAATAAATGTTGGTAACATGGGTAGGATGACTTGAGAAGCTTTCTGAGTGGTACTATTGGGATGGGTCTGTGGCTGATTTTTTGCTTGTGAGGATATGGATGCGGCCGTTTTGGGATTGCCGTGTCCTTGAGGAGAGGCGTCCTTAGGGGTCTTAATGTGGAGAACATTTTCCAAGCCGATTTTGAATTCATTTTGGAACTGGTTGACGATCACTTGCAGCTTGTCCTTATCGACGTCAAATTGATCTGTAATGCAGGATTTCGGGATATTTATTGGTTGTACATAGAAAGTTTTGTTTGTTCAATCGAGTCAACAGGTGGTTGACTTGTTGGATAAGCGAGCATGATGCAGAAGGTTTGGATAGTGTGTTGGAAGATGTCCACATACCTTGTAAGACTGCGAGTGCATCCAGTTGGCTTGCTGACAAACGGTGGCTTGTCTCTGGATCGAGGGGGGTGAGATAGGCAGGATGTTCGCCAGTCATCTCAAGTGTATAGTGAGTGTTGTTCTGGTTTGTCGGGGTTGGTTTTGTTGTGGTAGTTGTTTGGGTTGAGGGAAAGTGGTTAACAAACAAACTAGCCGAGCGGTCAACAGCGAAGGAGGTTGCCCGAGTATGGACTTAGGAGAAATGTATGGGTTTATGCGCCTCGTCCAGAAACCCAATTCCGCTTAAACCGGGGAAACCAACCACAGCATAGCACAGCACAGCATCACCATCACTCACCGGGTTGGTCATCCAGAGTACGAACAGCTGACCACTGATCAGCTGGATGGAATACTTCGATATCGCATAATTATTCCGGATAAGCTCGGACTCCACTGCGGGAAGCCAAAGCCGGGAGAAACTCCAACAAAATAACACCCATAACCTTAATGCACCTACACTTGCGCACTTACTGCATGACATGCACCGGGCGTCTTCGTACGATACATTAAATAGTACCGGCCCGATCCCGGCCTTCCATAGTAGCTGATCGTGCTTACGGCTTACCTGTGTAGAAATCTAGTTCCGGGCATCCTGATAACCAACCTGGCTTGACCTCCAAATCAAAAGCCGTACATTGAGGGTTTGGGCTAATCAATAGCCATCCGCCGACCTCGCCAACCACAAGCACTTTTGGTGAGGTACTTTTATCTCAGCCAGAAAAAAATCCCTACATACTGCTCCGGTTAAAAAGGCACAACACCATGAAAAATGGTGGGTCACTTGCTATACAAATAACATGCTGAGGTACAAAGACCCCTTTGTACTTGGGGGTGTTGCTTGTATAGCAAGCAACACACCAGTTTGCATGCTTGTTGTTTGGAAAAATGTGCTTCCTGTTGACAAGGTACATATTTGTTGTACAATTTTCAACAAGAAGGAAATCCTTCCAGTTGAGAGCCTGAGGGTAAAAGTACATCTACTAATGGAAGTAGATCCCTTGTGGTTGAGGAGGTACAAGCCTGATAACAAATCCTTCCACATGAAGGCTTATCTTTTGTCAATCAGCCCCTGGAACCAAAAAGTGAATGCATCATGATTACTAATTGGCCTGCCAGAAACCACACCAGAGTTACCTGCCAAGGAATTAGGCTTGGTGGATGGGTAGTACTAGAATCCTGTGGAGGCTGTTCTCACAATCCATAGAGCAAACCTCCTGGGAAAATGGGTGGATTTTGAACTCACTCACCAAAGGGGAGGCCTCCTTGGCAGGTGGTTACAGGCTTTACTGTCAAAATTCTGGTCTTACTCTCCACTCACATTCCACCCCCATCTTTTTCTTCACAATTTGTGATGTCTATTCCCTGTCTTGTCCATCTCAAGTGAGATGCCTGTTCTTATTTCTGTCCATCTTATTAAGATGTTAATCTACTGTCATGTCTTGTCCATAAGAGCCGCACCACTTATCTTTTCCAACAAGAGTTGCCTTTCTGTCTTTTCCTGTCCAAACCTGCTTCCCTGTTTCCTGTCTAACTTCTGTTTTTGTGGAATGTCCCTGTCAATTTTTTATTCTTGTCACCAGTCCCTGTCACAGTCTAATACTGAAGTTTCTCACCTTAGTTAGTAATCAAATCACCAAGTTTGAGCATTCTAACATTCTTAATACCTTTCTGCTCCTTGGTTCAATCTCAGCCCCACAAGATTGTCACCCATCCACTTCTTCTAATTCTCTTGAGATAAGTTCCTAACACTTACCCACTGGCACCAATCAAAGAGAGATCCGCCCTGGCTACTGGGTCCAGCCTGTACACATTGAAAAAGGTGGGGTTTTCCTTGGATGAATTTCAAATCAACCTTCTCTTGGTGTATAATCTGGGACAATCTTGACATTGTGGAAGAATCCACATGTGCCCTCTGAATAAATAAATCACTTTCTTTTGTGAAGACTTTTTAAAAAATAATCTGGACAGGGACCAATAAGCACTAAAGGATGGCTCAGGAAGGTTTGAAGGTTTTTTTTGTGATATCACAATCTGAAGGATTTCCTAGAGAATGGTTATCACAATTTACTGATGGAAATAAGGCTCCATTTGGGAGCAGCATATGACCACCGTAATATTACACTTTGTGTGTGAAGTCCTAGATGACATCTTCTCAAGTCCACCAAAATTGAACCAGATGTCACAAGCAAGCTCAATATCACACGTGTAATTTATGCTGCTCCCAAGCGGAGCCTAACTCTGCAGCATATCAAACTGATAGCTGGGATAGGGAAACAATTTCTGAGGAAAGGAGGGGGGGGAGTTGTAAGTATTCTTATTACTGTATCTGTATCTATTTTTTATCACATCAAATAAGGGGGAAAATATCATGCTATGATGGTATTTGTTAACCAATAAATTATACATTTTACTTTTTTTTGTATCACCTTATTGAATGCAATACACAAGTTCTGTAAATGATTTATTGGTTGGCTCCATAAAATACTGTGTGAATGCCCATGAAAAATGCTGTGTATTTCTAGTTCAGACCAAACCCCTGTCACCAAGATTTCACAGGAGGTTATCCTTTCATATGCTAGTATCCAGAAGCTTATGATATCTAGTACTACTCATATATGTAATGTCCTAATCCTCTCTACCTTTCCCCCACCTAACTTCACAGGCTCCATCCTCCAGGATTTACTGCTCTACCCTACCCCCCATCCTCCCTTGCTATTGCTCTTTTCAATCTACTTGCACAACCAGGTCTTTCCATAAAGACCCTAAGTTTTTCCAACTGAACCCAGAGAGCTGAAAATCTATCTCTTCAGCTAAAAGTGTTGAAAATAAAGTGTCATAAACCCATCTCCTCCACCATCTCCTCAACAATATCATCCATTGTCCCTTGACCAACTCTCTTTTCCCTTCTCATAACTCTCTCAAAACCGTATCTTTCAACCCTATCAACTCATGTAATAACCTAAACAAATATGATACATATTACCACAACTCGTATCACCACTCATCCTCTCCTTATAAACCTTGTCGTCTCTCTCTCCTTGTCTGTCCTCATCTCATTCTCAACTTCCATCTCACTTCAATACCAATTCCCTTCTCCAATCCTGTTTCCCTGTTTACTACATCCTCTCAATCTCCTTCTCCAACTATTACCTCTTATCCTTAACCAATACCTTTCCTCTATCTGACTTCATCCTCAACCACCATCTCTTCCATCATCCCAACAGACTTCTTCCTCAAACAACATCTTCCAATCCTCCACTCCATTCTCTCCGCTCATCTCTTATCTATCTTTCCTCCTCCCACACTTATGAACTACTTCCGACATCATCATCAAATTCATCTCTTAACACTTCTGTTCCTATCTCTTCCTTCCTATTCTTCTCATTGTCTACTCACATCATTCACATCACGACTTTGTCGTCCTCACATCGAAATCATTCCCAATCCTATTTGGTGAGAAATAAACTTCAGGAACTTATGTTCATTCATTTCTCTCTTAGTCCTATTTTTTGTGTGTCCTTCTTCATCATCTTGAGTCTTGCTCTTTTCTAATCTTAAAATATTGTGGTGGTAAATCTTATTCTCTTTTTCTTATTTCCTATTTTCTTGTATGAATCCTTTCTAATTGGTCTCTGTATTTTTTTCCAGTCTGGTGTTTTAAATCTTTCTCTGAAAATATACAGTGTTCATTCAAAAAGCATGTACCAACACCCACATAAATACTCAGTTTTTCCAAGAAAGCAGAAAACACAGGCAACATCCAAGTCCAGCTCAGCAGCAACACTCTCCCACATATCAGGAAAATAACATTGTTACACTATCATTGAATATGAAATTGAAACCAGCCCCAAAAAGCCTTGCCCCAAGGATGAAGTAATTATGGATTTTACCAAATTTCCTTTTGAAGAAAATGTAAATGTGGAAAAACTTGAAAAAAGAGAAACAAATGATATAATGAGCATCAACAGTGTAACAGTTGCAGTAATGGCCAGTAACAGGTGGTGTAATGGTTTTCTTCAAAAAAATTTACATTATTAGTAACACAAGTTGAGTAAACATTGCAGTGTTGTGAGCATGACTTGGATGAGGTCAAGGATTATTTCCACAAAAACAAGTTTTCCAATAGGGGGGCTCACAATTGACTTTAATTGGAAATTTTTTTAGTGCCAATTGGAATTTTTTAGCAAAGCTGTGTCACTGCTGCACGCTTAAAATTCAAGCCAAACTTTAAATTTCAGTGTGAAATTTAAGAGAAATCTTACATCTGAAATCTCACAGCCAGAATTTTTTTAAGGGGGATCGGAAGCCAAAATTGCTATTGTGAACCCCCTTAATGATACTCAGGTTAGTCAAAAATCCATGAATGGAATGAGGCTTTCTAGTCTACTTAATCCACCACTTTGATCCCTTTTCTGTACATAGCAATCTGGTCTTCCCTTGTAATTGTGAAAAATAAGCAGGAACACCTCATGCTAATCTATTTAATTATTGAAAGGGAAAAATTCATTGGGATTTGTCATCTTTGCAAGATAAGGCTCTCAATTGTGGCACATAGCTACCCTTATTTCCAAGGGAAAAATAGAACACTGCCTTCGTCAATATCCTCCAATCCAGGAAATTGGATAATATTAACTTCAATCACCTCCTAATCATGGCAGTTAAATTTAGCCTCCCTTGGAGCTGAATTGAATAATTCTTACTTGGTGTGGCTTTTAATGACATCCAACTGGTATTTAAATTTTTATCTCTTTTGCTCTTTTGAGTGGGCTGCAAGTGCTGAGAGGTGTTTTTCTCTAGCAGAATATATTTGCAGATATGATTGAAGATGTTTAACATCTTGTAAACTTGTGAGAGGTGTGGCCTCTCCTTCAAGGAATCAACCCAGATGGTGAATTTGAGACATTTTGTAACACCACAAAAAATCAATGGACACTTGATTTCAAGTGACACATCATAATACAAATTCCCCTTTGAACTATGACATGTCACTTGACATCTAATCCAGTGCTTATTAATGATCTGTGGTGTAAGTTTTCTAAATAGGCCATGGCAGATAATGAACACAATAAAACAAATAAATTCCTTGAAATGACTCAAAAATAGATTTACTTGATTTATTTTCCTCTATTTCTGCCTCTGAACTTGTCTTCCCTTTCCTGCCCTCTAATATACATGAAGTTCCATCTGATCCTGGATGTTCTGCCAGTTTCCTGTCTAATGGTCACACAGCGTCTTTTACAAGAGATGGGTGGGCACTATTTGAAGGAAGGAAAGGAAAAGAGATAGCTTTGAAGAGAGGACTGACTGTTTGAAGATCTTCTTTGTTTCGAAGAAGAGTCACTTAGGCTCAGAGGGACTTAGAGTAGAGCACTGAAAGGGTTCACAATGAGAAGGCTCGAAGAAGGCGGAATCAAGTTTATGCTAAAAACTATAATCTTATTTTGATGAGGAAAGATGGAAAGCATGGAAGCAGACAGCTTACATAGTAAATACAAGTGAGGCTACAAAGGTATGACATAGGTTCAAACAAGAGGTGAGGTCATAGGGTCAAAGCAGAAGAAATGAAGGGGGGGGGTCATAGCTTCTGAGATCAAGCAACACCAAGGCGAGTCCATGATGGGAGGACCAAGCAAGGGTAAGTGTGATGGGTGCAAGAGTGAGTGTATTGAAGTTCAAAGTTCGAGGACAGTGTGTGTCGAAGTTCGAAAGTTCAAAGAAGGAATGCACAAATCCGGAAAAGGAAGTTAAGCGCATGAAGAAGTAATGCCGAAGTAAAGGAAGACCGGTAAGAGGATTATTGGTCTTGCTTTTGTTTGCATAACTGGAAAGCAACGTGCTATTGAATCTTTGAAGGTTTAGAAAGTAACTTTGAGAGAGCACTGAAGTTTGCTGAGGGTGCATAGGTGATGTCATATGCAACCCAAGGATTAACCAAAAGCTTGTAAGTTGCTGAGGTCGTAAAGCATGGTAGAAAAGCATCCTTAGCAAATGAAAGGAAGATCCTGAGTGCTGAGTGTGAAGCTGAGTCTGTTGTATGACACTAATTCTGGGTTACTAGCTTATCTATAAAAAATAGATACACAAAACATAACCAACAGATGTGATATTGATTTGTGTTGGACTACTTATGAAATCTGGTACAGGGATTCAATTTATTGTATTGGGTTTACAGATACAACACAGCAGTGTTGTATTGGCCAGGAAATAAAAGACATGGTGGATGAGATTGAGTGTATCAGCCTTCAAATACAATACAGGTAAAATGGCCAATTGTATGATATTCCTTACACTGTTGGGGGAAGTAATTATGGAATTCTGAGGCCTTTCAGATAGAATAAGAGTCCCTGAACTGTGCATGAGGGTGCAATGAGGGTTTAAATACCCTCTTAACCCATTGTCTTGGGATGGTTTCAAGGGATTTAGTAGATCTACAGATCTTGAAGTCTTAACTGATACTCTGAGAGGTGTTTTTTCTGTATGTTCCTCTAAAACACATGACATTTCATCCTGACTTAAACTGATTATTTTTTTAATGGTCTCTGCTATTCTTTGTAAATTTATCATGTTATAACATTACTATATTATGATGTCTTCATGTATTATAAGGTTCTTTTCCAATAAATTTGGGGACAGAAACGATGTACTGATATAGCAACACCAAGGTGTATGTATGAAAATTATTTCAAAATTCTTGTGTTAAGGAATCTTGAGGTCTTCCTTTTTTATATTTTCAAAACCAATTGAGAATGAGGAGGTCAGAACACCAAATTATTCTCCAAGTCAAGGTGCATAATTGGACCCTGGTTCACAGTGGTATTGTGTACCTGAGATGAAGGGGTGAAAGTGGCACTTGAAACAGCTACAGAAAATGGACTACTTCTGTGTCAGCAAAAAGCAAAAAAATGTGTAGGACTTGTGATTAGAGCGGATGTGGATGCTCTCATCCTGACTGCCTATCCTACAGCCCGGTCAATTCACCCGAGGGGTCAGTCCGGGGTCAGTCCTACTCTTGAGTTTCTCTCATCGAATCCTAGAGTTCTGGTTGATCAGCTACTACCGCGCTTTGTGATCCTGGAAGGCGGTCGTCCCCGCGCAATGGCCACCGGACTTGGCGGCACGCGGGTTGGATGAGCCTGTTTCACCTTCCCGCTGCCAGCATACAGCCCAGGCTGATATTCAAGTCAGCACTCGCATTCGTTCGGTTAAATTTCTGGCTAGCTGGCCCACGAATTTGCATCTAACCTGTGCCGCGCAACCGCATTGGTCGGGCTAGCTAACCACTAGAATTGTCCTTGACCTGGGCAGCGGTCGGATTGATTGAGACGTCCGGCCATTCCTGAAAACTCTTGCGGGAAACAGGCTTCACTCGCATGGCGCTTGTGGACGGAAACAGCGCTCACAAGCACCACCTGTGGAGCGCTCGCAACGTCAGATCGCTGTATGTTTTCGGCGTCAATAGTTCCTTTGGCCTGTCTTGCATGGAAAGACTACCAAGTGGCACATCTCGAGTTCAGGCTAATGTGGCGGATCTGGTCAAAGAAGAAAATGCGACGGGAAGTCCATCGCGTTCAATGACCAGTTAGGCCGACAACGTCCAGTCCGGGTGGTAGGGTAGAGGAAATTGCTAGGTTGGACTTGAGGTGATGACGGAATCAGACCAACTCTAGCGGAGCTTGATACTGGCCACACGGGCCAAAAGAGAAACCAGCTGAGCGACAGTATGTTCAGTTACAGATCAAACCAAAAAATGAGACGCCTTTAAAGAGCAACCCAGGACCCTATACCGAATAGTGACTCACTGCCCTTCTTCCTACAACATTTTCCTTAAAGCTTACTGTCAATAGTTATATATCCTTAATTTCGCTTCATCGGCGCCCTTTCTCACTTCAACTAATTGGCCCGGTGCTAACTTCAACTTATCTAACAATCCAACGATGGCTGCCCACAGAATATCCAAGACAGACATTGTCGCGAAGGGAATTCTAGGATCTCAGATCATGTCGGTTCCGTTTGCGTGTGCTCTGTCATCGATTTCGATCGTGTTAGCTTCTCGCTTCCTATCGAAGACCTCCACGGCCCGACCTCCTCAGCGGAGGTACTTTGAATACCAATCAGGTGCCACTCGGCCCACTCGAATGGTCTTCGCCCGTTTTGGAGCAGTTATGGTGGCCACCGTGTGCGTTGTGATGACCATCATGGAACTCACAGTATGTCATCTCCAGCAAGACCTCAGACTACATTTTGTTTTCCTCATGATGATACATGAACACTAAAACTTTGAATTGAACAGATTGTTTATCAGACTGCAGTAACTCATGCAGCTGATGCTAGCTATTCACACGTGGTTCCCTGGACATCTTCATTGGTTCCTCTGTTAAACTCGTAGGTCTCTTTCCCCTACAAACCCCTTACTCTTTGTGTCTTTCTGGGACTGATAAATGTGTTGCAATTACAGCATCGTTAGCATTGCAAGCCAGAGCTATTTCTCCGACAAATTCTTGCACCAAGTCCAAAGACCGAGATTGTTCTTCCCATTTTTGGTTGTGATGGGGCTTGGCTCGCTGTCCATCGGTACCGCTGCAACTGTCTCATTATGTGCGCGCTCATTCTCCCCTGTCGAAGTATTAAGAAGGCTAAGCTGGGCCAACCTAACTATTTTCCCTTGTTCCCCAAACTTGTGCAGTAATCCAGCCATTCCAAAGCCCCACAGTCCGGGGTGTCTCGGTGTCCGAAGGTCTCTTTTGGGCGTACCTCGTTGCAACTACTCTGAGTAGTATGGTCATAAGCTTCATCCTGATAGGCTCATTCCTGAAAGACAGAAGAGCTACGATAATGGAATCTCGAAGATCTGGCGAATCGTGAGTAGATTACAATGCGCGATCCCTCACTGTAACGATATTTTTTCTAAGCAGGCTTTCTTGCTTCTCCCGTTGATCTGCAGGCTTGGACCTACAAAGATGACCTCTATCCTTCGATTCTTCCTTTCGACATACACGCTGGTTTTTATTTTTGACTTGATGTGCCTGATTACATCTATCGTATCATCGTCACCCAACTTTGATGTTGCCTTCAATGCCAGCAAGGCATTCTTGGTTCTACAGAAGCTGATGATACGGGTCATGGCAGTTTCATATCGTAAGCTAATTTCTTTCATGATCTGACTAGGATGTTGGGAAACGCTTGAGGCCTTTTTGTTGACGGACTTTTATTTTTTCTGCGACCACATAGTTTATGCACTATTGGATGGAGTACCCAAAAACCCCCTCTTCACTCCACCAACTGAGTCGCAGCTAAAAGCTATGTATGTCACTCCATCGGAGCCTGGATTCAAAGCCCCAAAAACCAACAGTCACCCTAACAAGGGATCCAAGTCCAAACTGAGAACTCTCCAAAGCACTGTCGCGCGCACCTTGAACAAATACGAGAGTGAGAAGCATGTACGTCACAGCGTCTTTGAACTGGTTACCAAACGCGAGTGGGCATTGACTCTGTGTTTTCTTGTCGGTTGATAAATAGAAAGCGCTGCCAGTGGATGATACAGAGGGTGAAATATTTTCTTACTCGTA
The DNA here is from genome assembly GCA_001624995.1 of Puccinia horiana. Lineage (NCBI taxonomy): Eukaryota > Fungi > Basidiomycota > Pucciniomycetes > Pucciniales > Pucciniaceae > Puccinia > Puccinia horiana. The sequence continues at coordinate 1,413,722 of LWDY01000012.1, forward strand.
CCCTCCGAACTCCGCCTGTTCGATGACCGCAAAAGCTGTGAGGACCCCTGGGGTAGCCGTGAGTAACCTTCTGATTGGGCTGTCCATCTTCTTGTCCATTCCGAACGTAGGAGGCAAGCACTCATAACGAGACAGCCTGATTTCCCATCTGATCCACCATAAATCCTCACTCTTTACTTAAATTCTCTTCTTGCAAACATAGAACTTCAAGTATGACTGGGAACCCGTCACACAAAATTTAGACCGCGCGCCCTCATCTGCGAGGAGGAGTCAATACAATTTCTCACCGGGGGTGCGTTAGCTTTCACCTTGATTAATTTGGGCTTTTGTCAATCTTCAGCCAGAAACTGAATTCTTCTTTTTTTTATTCCTTTTATCAACAGCCGGTTTGGAAGTCTCAGACTGGTTATTCCCAATATCCTCCAAGCATGCCCTCCATCCCCCCGCAATTCAGGGAGAATCAGCCGCTTCCTGCTCTGCCAAGGAATGCATAATCACACTGTACAATCGACCATTAATCACCCATCACTAATCATCTGCTTCTTGGATATACACTTTTTTTTCTTTTCTTTCAACGGCTAAATATTAATTAACCAACACATGTCTTTTTCCCTTTTTTATTTATTTATTTCTTTGGGCCTTCTTTTCTGGGAAAAAGAAAAAAAAAAAAAAACTTATTTGTTAATATCTCGTTGGCGATGAATCTCCTTTCCTTGTTCGTTAATCATACAATCTATATGTCTTCTGAGATGCTACTTTTTATTTTATTTTATTTTATTTTCAGGGTTAATGTCAAAATTTTATTTTCATTTGGTTTTCTTGCTACACATGACTACTTGACAGCCACCGCAGAACGTCTGAACTGCCTTTTTGGCGGTGATAGGTGCAACTAAGATCTTGGATACCTGGGAATACTTTCCGTCAAGATTGAGTCTGACATAATGCTTGCCTTATTCCCATGAGGACCTGCGAACGAAAGAAAACGTTGCACCATTGAAAACTGGCAACAAGTCGCCGCACTCAGCGAGCGACCCGGAAACGATTCTTCATTTTCCAAAGACCATCAAGAGTGCTATCACTTGTCTTGGTATCACACTCAAGACAGAGACAGATATGCAGCCACTCGGATGGTTGTAGGAGGATTATCATTACAATAACCCGGAGCGGTATCGGTTGGCTATATTATGGCAGTGGGTCAATCAAGAAAACATGTAAAAATCCATCGACTAAGCCGACAAGAGGTCGCACATTTTTGTCGCAAGTCCTCAGATCTTGTGCAATCGACGTTGTGCCTGAACATGCTGCGAAAAGGCAGTAAGCTCAACTTGGCCAATTTTGATTGTGTATGTGTTTTGTACAGTCGCAGAAGGATGCTATTTGACAGGAGTGAGCCTGGGCTCCCCACTACCTAGACGAGCAGTACCGATTCTTCCGCCTTCGTACTTTCCATGAACGGCCACTCGACCTCCTAGAGCGTGTTTCCTCAGATGGCCCTCCGCGAATGGGTCCCTCTTCATCTCTCGCAAAGAATCCCACTCTTTGCGTTCCCTCCTAATTCTTCGACCCAGTCCTTGCTTGGTATACCATTCCCAGGCTAGCTTCATCACCTCTCCATCGGCATCCCACGGTGTCGGAATCTCACAATAACCCGGCCCGGATGTTGGGTGGCGAAGGTAGACCGATGAGCACAGTCGGAAAGAGACTTCAAGATAGGGGGGTATAAAGAGGAATGGCGAGGCGTATGTGGGCAGGGTAAAGGTCAAGTGCGGCTTATATGTCGAGCGTTTTGTTGCTTCTTTTGATTCATCCGATGGTTCTGTGCTAACAACTGGGTCGTCCTCGTCAGCCTCTGGTACTACGTCGGGAGATTCAGCGGCAGCTTCTGTTTCTGTCTCTGAGGTGGTAGGTTTTTCCTTTGTTTCTTGAGCGCCTGAGAGTGCCTCAGAAGGTTCGCTAGGCTCGGGAGCAGGGCTCGACTGTGTCTTCTTGGGCGTCGATTTCTTCTTTTGGTCTTGATCAACAACGTACGATTCGCCTAGGCCCTCGGGCCACGTTTTCCCGGGGTTTAGCATGGGAATCGTCATTGGGTCAACGGTAAACATATCCCCCGGATGTAGCCGGGTCCACGGCGCGGTACACTTTGAAGGAGCCGTCATGGCAGTCAGGCGATAGCTCTTGAATTCTGTCAGAGAGAGTGGATCAAAACCATACCTTGACACCGTTCAACTTGACAGATCCATGGATGACCATCCTACGTGCCTCGTATACACTATCCGCAAAGCAAGACCGAAAGATAGCCACGTCGAGTCGTCGTTCGAGTTCTTGATACATTAGTGCAGCCAGTGGGACTTTCTCCTCTCGATTTCCATAGCGCGATTTTTTCAAGGAAGATTTGACAGCCAGGGCCGGAAGAGAGGCGGGTAAATAGTGTCGTTTGAACTTTTTCTCTTGGATCCAATCCCCATGATAGGCTCGTGTGACCGCCTTCGACCTCCACTTCTGCCAATATACCGTCTTGGATGATTGCAAGAAAATTGTGTCTTTGTTTTCTGGCCCGAAACTTCGTTGGTATAAATTAAACAAATTCTGTGGATTCCATGACTTTTGTTATAACCAAAAAAAAAGGTGTCAGTATGTAAACAAGCGTTTTGCCATCTATCAAAAAAAATAGGAGGATCGATGGCCATAAGAAGGCTTGGAGAGAAGAAACATACCATCCGAGGGAAGGATTGCTTGACGTTGAACGGATTCCTTAGCTTCCTCATCTTATTGATGTTGGGTCGATCGAGCGAGCCTGCTTCAGCTTGAGTCTTCTCTTGGATGCGAGCCCGAAACAAAAAATGTTCGGGGCCTGGTTATGTAATCAATCCTCTGCGGCTGCGGACTGTGAATGAATATCAGTACAGGTGTCACGTCAAGTTTCACAAACAATGCAATTGTATCAGTGGGATTGGAAAAAAACAATCCTCAACACCATGAGGAAAAAATTATGATCACTTGACACCACGTGACAACCTAGGGCAAGTCTGGTTGTTTATCCACCTACAATCCAGCCTGACTTCTGATACCAAAACAGGTTTATTTCAGCGCTCAGGGCAGCACAGCCCAGTGCTTTTTATAGCACAGCTGGCCACTCCTTTGCTCATCATTGTGCAACATCAACCACTGCCTTTGATGGATTGGGTTGAAGTGCCCTTGTCTGCTTGCCAAGTTGACTCAATAATAGAAATATAAGTCCTTTACGAGTAATAAGAGTCTTATAATACAAGACAAGAAGCCACTTCAGCTAGAGGGGTTAAATGGCCCTCAGCTCTAGAGTGGCAATGGCATGATTCAAAGGGTTAAGGGACCATACCACAGCGGGCTCCTGTTGCTGTTTTTTGCACTTTTTTGTAAACAGAAACTGTTTTCGAAAACAGGGTGAGACCTGTTTCCGAAAACCGCAGGAAAATCACTCAAAGCAAAAAAATCTGCTTCAACTGCCAGCAGTTGACATGCAGCTTACTCTCATTTCACTCAACTCTTATTCAAGCTTTACTCAAACTTTAATTGAGATGCACAGTCACTGTGCACCAAAGTAAGGTTTGATTAAAGTTTGAGTGAAACCAGAGTAAGACCAGAGTAAAATCAAAGCTACTGCATGTCAACTGCTGGCAGTTGAAGCAGATTTTTTTGCAGCAAACACCCGTGGTAAGGGGTTTTGCATAAAAACAACTCCGAAGAAAAACCAACCTTGGAGGTTGTATGGTATGGGCCCTAAAAATCTTCAAGAAGGAAATATTCATGTCAGAAAAGATTATTTTTAATTCTCAGAAACCAGCTAACTAGTTATAAAAGACTAGTTAAAATGGCCTACTGGTGGGACAGGAGGCAGTGAGAAATGATCAAGAAGAAAAATAAATTGAATATAAAGGAAAAGAACTCCAGAGGGAAGGAGGTGAAAAACTCAACACTCAGTGATAAAAAGGTCAACCTGCTCACCAAGTCAACTTGGCACATGCTCAGCAAGACAAATCTGAGAGCAGGTGCTTCAGTTCACCAAGACAACTCAAGGAGCAGGTTCACCCTGCTCACCAATCAACCTTCCAAGTAGGTTGTTCTGTTCACCACTCAGGCCCTAATCACAAAGACAACTTGGCAAGAGGTCAACTTCATTTGCAAGACATCTCCAAACGAATTTCAACTTGCTTGCTGAGACCTCTGGGAAAGCAGGTAAAGCTGCTGGCCAAGACCTCTTGGTAAACAGGCCAAGCTGCTTGCCAAGAACTCTTGTCAAGCAAGTCAAGCTGCTTGCCAAGACCTTTTGGCAAGAAGGTCAAGCTGCTTGCCAAGACCTCTTGGTGAGGAGGCCAAGCTGCTACCCAGGACATCTCAGTAACCAAGTCAATCTTCTCACCAAGACAACTCTTGATGAGCAGGTTCAAGATGCTCCCTGAGCTGTCTCAGGCCCACCAGCATGATTGGCTAGGTTGAGTATATCCCAGTTAACCTGAGATGCAATCAACCGATTTAAACTTGGTTGATTTCAATTGATATAATATGAATCAAAGGACCTTGTATTTCTATTTCATCAGTTTAGATCAACCATGTTCAAATAGGTTGAGTGCATACTAGACAAACTAGGATACCCTCAACCCAGAAAAATATTCTGGATGCACTGCAAAAACTATCTCACTGGACATGCCAGTCCAACAAGTTTGGTGGCCCAGTGGTGGGGCACTGCTAGACTGATCGGACAAAGTCAATTCGCTTATTTGTCGGACTGAGTTGTCCGATGGATTAGTTTATCCAGTGCTGTGCATGTTAGTTTACATGTACAGTATCAAGCAGGAATCCTGCATCTCCTAAAAGCTATTTTCTATGGGGGATCTTCAATTCTTTTGAGCAAGCCACATCCTGTGGTGGGTTGCTATGCTATTTGCCCAAAATAGCATAGGGTAGCGGCCCTGATTTTTAGTCGCCAACGCTGTAGCAGTCCTAAGGGTGGCCTGTGCCACACAGCGCTTCATCCCATTGTAGTGGGTTTTTACTGCTCACATGGGCTGCAGGGCAGAGTAGCAAACCTTTTTTTTGGTCACAAATGTGTAGTGATATCAGTTAAATCACTAAAAGTAACTGCTACGGTGGCAACCGTTAGCTGTGAGCAATTATCACTACGCTGAGCTACACCACCTGCTAAGGGTAGCATAGCAACCCAACGCTGGCACATCCCACAATGGTCCATTATGGGTAATGCATTCCTACCCAGGCATGACAGAAGTAAACCACAAGTTGAAGTTGCAAACAGCCAGAATGTTTTGGGAAGCATACTCCTTTCTGTTGATGTATCTTTTTGATCATTCACAAAGACTGGAATGTGCGCCAGTGCAGACATCAAAGTATGGAGACAGCTGCTTGTTGGATTTGATTCCCACTGGTGTCTCACAATCTTTGTTAGGTACAGTAATGTACTCTTGAATCAATCTCATGATGTTTGAGATATTGATAACTAGCTGGTTGAATGTACTAGAATAAACCTCTCAGACATATTACAATCAGAGGAAATCAAAACAGAAGGGATACTTACATGGAAACGGTTGAGGCCAATCCCAGGGGGTGTTGCTGGAGCTTCCTGCTTGATAGACTGGTGATCAATTTATATAGCATAATCTATAACTTTTTGGTTGCTGCAACAGGCATGGAGTCATAGAGAATGCCTTTTGATTTAAAGATATCCTTGAGCTTCATGAAATTAGGCACTCTCATTCCAAGGTTTTCATAAAACGATGCTGGATTGGGATTGTGTATCACCCTGTCAATCCAAATCGCACCAGTCAGGATAGATATGTGCACTGCTTGGCAACAGGATATTTCTTGTTGAAATATTTGTCAAGATGAAAAGCCAGGTCAAGCATTTTTGCGCGTTGTGCAGCCAGGAAGGCCTTTCGCCATCTGAACACAATGTGATGTGTTTGGTGATCCTGAGTCACCTACCTCGCCTTCTTACTTCTCGTACACTCTATTCTCTCTTGTCTTCATCCATCCTTGACGTACAGAGGATTTCTTTTTTTTTTTCAGGTTAGACCTGCTTTCATTCAATTAATATTCATATCTAGAAGAGAGAACAAAATGACAAAAAGAAGTTAACGTCGATCTAGTTGAACAACATATCTTGCTGGGTTCTCTCGCCAATACTGAAAGATATCCCGAGCAGTCTGCTCCCACAGAGTACAGCCGCGGGAACTGCCGCGGGGAATAGTGGTTGTGTGACCTCTGAATATGGGGGGAATCTTGCCCAGATGGCAAGTTTTGCCCATTCGAAGCTTCAGTGAGTTGACCGAGCTCTCTTCCCAAAAGTGTTTCATGAAAACCAGTGCATCCATTACATTTGCCTGGGTTGCTTGATCAGTGAGTCGGTATTTGCCATTGTTGAGATGTTGGAGGATCTGATGAACAACAAGTTGGGTAGTGTTCCGAATTAATTTGAAAAGGGCTGAGCGTTTTGGCTGCGAACGAGGCGAAAGACATAAATCCACGAAAGGATTTAAATCTTTGCCTTCGTGATCCTTGATTCCGATATCGAAACTCTGGAATACACTGGTCCATTCTGCTCTCGTTGCTAGAATTTCCAAGAGGTTATTTGCTGCGTCTCTTCTCCGAGTATCTGCATTGGGTATTTTTCTTTTTTGAGATGCTACGTTTTCGAGGTTCCCGGAGCCTGATTGAGGATTAGTGGGATCCAAGGTGTGCTTTTCTATACTTTCCGAATTGGTATTTGCTGATTTCTTGCTCTGAATGCGTCGGCGCTTTCTTCGTTCTTCACTTGGAGATGCTACGCCTTCGGGGTTCCCGTAGCCTGGTTGGGGAGTAGTGGGATTCAAGGTGTGATTTTCTGTAATTTCCGAATCTGTATTTTCGATTTCTTTGGTCTGAATGTCTGGACGATTTCTTTGTTTGTTTTCTTGAGATTGTACGCCCTTGAAGTTCCCGGAGTCTGATTGAGGATTAGTGCCACCCAAGGTCGGTACATAATCATGTCTTTCATCTTGGGATGCAGAATGCGTTTCGAGGTATTCGGCGAGATATTGATCGAGAGAAGAAAAGTCGCCTTTTAGAACAGTGTCGTCAAAGGGCTCGCCTATTCCAAGGGAGGGGAAGTGTTGATCGTAATCATGCAGTTGTAACTGAGGCGTTCGTGGAAGTGGGTGAAATTTTGCGCGAAATTGGTCGATAAATTGTCCTGGGCTCCTATGTGGATCAGAAAAGGACGGGCTGTAGTTATCGTGTTGTTGGTAGTCATAATGATAAACATCTGGGTATGACTGAGTTGTTGGTGGATGCTGGCCTGCTGGATTCGAAGTCATGGCAGGGCTGAGGGAATTTGGGAGATCTGGGTCCAATTCGACGGCAGAATGATGATGAAGTTCTGGTGTATACATCGAGGAAATGGCGGTGTTCTGGAGAAGCACGAGCCATGATAAAGTCAAGGAACCTCTCATCTTCAACACGATGTTGCTATGAGCTAACACGGGGAGGCAATTGCTCTGGTCTCTTACAAGCAGAGACTGTACAGAGAGAGTATCCTCTTACAACACGTTTGAACACAGAAACCTGTTTCAAATGTATTCTGAGAACCTCTGGGAACCCAGCTAGCTTGCGCTCGCTGTAGTAAACGAAATGATTTGTTAGACTCCACCAAGGTGACTTTTTATTTAAGCGGGATGTGAAATTTTACAAACTTCAAAGTATGTGTAAAACCTTACAGCCTGTAAAATTGTTATTTTCTTCAAAACTTGAAACTTACAACCCCCTGTTGAAGTTCATGAAAAGCGCATTCAAACAGAATCATCATGTGCTTTACATTGTCAAGCGTGTGCCTCAAATCATCAAGCAACAATTCCTCGATCATGGTGTTCAGGCCTTATTCATTTTCTCATGTCGTCATTTTCATTATCTTTGTCGTTCTGTTTCTGCTTTGTCATCACTTTCTTTCGAGTACTTAAGATGCCTTCTTGGCCAGCCATGTCAGATTCTCCCTTATCACTTCTATAGCATCTTAACCGTGATAAGAGAGTTCTGACATAGTAAGCTTATCATTATTCTATCTTCTTTTCATCGTCTCAGTCTTACCAACTTTCATCATCTCTACTTGATTGTCATTCGTCTCAGGTGTGTACTAGAGTGTGTTCCGTTTCCTAAGTACGACAACTTAAGTCGTCGTGTTCCTTTATCATTCAGTGTCATTGAATCATCTCAATATTCACATGGTAGCGAGAGTATACGATTCAACATGAGCAATACAAACAGTCAAACCCCATCACCAATAATTCCTCTCATAAGCGTTAGAGATCAAACTACGCCACCTCTAGAAACCAGCAATCCTATGAATCAAACTGTCAATCCTGAAAAGAAGAGACGATTAGCTCGAGAATTAAATGCAGTATTATCAAAAACTGTCATAAAAGAAGCCTTGCATGACACCAATTACGAATGGTGGTCACAATTAGTATCCCAAATTCTGTGTGGTTTGGATTTAGATTCCTATCTTCTTACCGACTTCATAGTTCCAATCAATGAAACAGCTCTATCTCACAGTGTCAATAAATCTCAAATATGCACTTGGCTGTTAACACACATTGACAGCAGAAACTCATCAAGATTGAAAGCAAAGCTAAGCACTACCTCTGTAATTATCACTTACGATAGTCCAACAATCATTTAGACATCTCTAGACAAATATCATGCTCAGAATAACTCTAAAAACTTGTTCGATGCTACTCAGAAACTCAGAAATCTCAGACAATCGGAAACAACTAATCTCAAAGATCACCTTGACAGTTCTGATCTACTCCGTTCAAAGATCACTGAATACGGAGGAACTTCAGAATCGGACTCAAATTTGAGTTATCAATTGCTCGAGTCTTTGCATCCGAGGTTTGAGAGCGAACGTCGGTCAATCATACGTCTCATAGATCCACTTACCTACGATAAAATCTATTCTGAACTTCTAAAAACCCATCAACACGAATCTTTTTCCACCCTGTTACCGACTTTACCCAGTGCATCTCCTGTTGATACACGAAAACCTAGATGTACAAATGAAACTTGCATCGGACCTCATCGATCTGAAGATTGTTTCGCCAAAGAGGGAAACAAACAAAAACGCTTTCAATGGATAGACAACAAAGTGAACTCTGGCGCATGGTCCGGGGATCTTCCTGAGTGGTACAAATGTGAAGGTAATTCAAAATCACATTCTGCTATGTCATTTTTGAAATCGACAATCTCTCAAAGCCAACCATCTTCGTCATCTGTTAAATCGTCAAACACGATCGTGAGATATTTTGCAAGCGAACCTGACACACCCACATTGCTCATTGGGTTGCACTGGCATGAAATCTTCAACTATGTTATTCGATACCGGTGCCACTCAGCATATGTTCAACAATGAAGACTTTTTCGATCAAGAGTCAATCAAACCAAATGATAAACAGATGGTCTTAAAGCTAGCTGGAGGAACGTGCGACTTACAAATTGAATACATTGGAAATGTTTGGTTACGAGGGAAGGATGTTGAGAAAATCTGCTTTGCAAACTCTTTATACGTACCCGAACTGTCTAAGTCTTTGATTAGCGGTGGAGCACTCATCAAGAACAACGTGAGAATTGAATGTGCCGACAAAAATATTAATTTAATTGAAGGAGGATCTATAATTCTTCAAGGACGTTTCAATGGAAATCTCATGGAGTTTGACATCAATTCGAAGGTCAGTTTTTCCGCAATTTCGAATCACAGTTCGTTGATCCACAATCGTCTTGCCCATCTGAACACAGTATATCTAAACAAAATGATCAAGCTAGGATTTTTCAGTACTATTCAACACACTCAACCCAATTTCAAATGTGATGTGTGCCCTATGTCAAAAAATCATCGATTACCCCACAAAAGCACTCGCCGTCGTTGTACTATGCCTCTTAAGAATGTACACTTGGATTTAAGTGGAATAATTAGAGATGACTCGTATAGTGGATATCATTATTATGCACTTTTTACAGATGATTATAATTGTTTTCGTATTGGTTATACGCTGGTCTCAAAATCAAAATCTGAAGTTTTAGCTGTTATCAAAGCCTACATAGCCGTTTCGGAGAGACATACGAAGTCAAAAGTTCTGTGTTTGACTATCGATGGGGGCGGAGAATTCATCAACAAGGATGTGTTACCGTACTTATCTGAGCTTGGAATCGTGGTCCGTGTGACAGCTCCTTACACGCCGGAACAGAATGGTGTAGCCGAGCGAAGCAATCAGACTGTTGTCGAGTGTGCGAGATCTATGATGTTGAAGGGAGGAGTGGGAGTTAAGTTTTGGTAGGAAGCTGTGCGGTGTTCAATCTATCTTACGAATCGGCTCATCTCGACTTTGATGGTAAATTCTTCAATGGTGCCTTTTGAGATGTGGTTCGGTTATCGTCCTACTCTTGATCACATTTGAGTTTTTGGTTGTAAATACAACTTGCTGATCCGAAAAGCACTACGGAATGACAAGTTTAGCAGGGTGACGAAGGTGGGTGTGCTCTTGGGATTTACCTCAGAAAATCGAAATTATATTATCTATGATATAGAAGAGGATTGGATCGTTATCAGCTACCATGTAACGTTCGATGAAGATTCTTTTCCATTAAATGAAACTCCCGATGGAGCATTACCTGAACCGACTGTTGTGATGGATGATGAGGATGATTTGGAAGATGGTCTGGAGGATGTTGGTGGTGATACGGTGGTTGATGAAGTCGAGCAGACGGTTGATGAAGAACAAAGAGGTGACAGGTTCTCCGTACCTCTAAGGCGACTGATTCTAAATGTTGGACCGCCACCTGTGCCATACAATTCGCCGGACGCATCACCGAGTGAAGATGTACAGTCTCAGCCCGAACATCCAATCAGACGTTCTACTAGACTCATGAACTTGGATCGAGTGAACTATTCGGCTCGTGTTTGTGACGAGGTTTCAGCACCAGCTTTCGCGTTTACGGGTATGATTGAGCTAAATGGAATACCTCGAACTTACAAAGAATCCCAAAAAGGTGTCGACTCAGCCAAATGGACAGTTGCCTGTGATAAAGAAATCGGATCAATGTCTTCAAAACGTGTATACGATCTGGTAACTCGTCCAACTCATAAGAAAGTGGTTGGTGGTCGATGGCTATTTAAAATAAAATCAGATACGAATGGTGTTGTGACCAAGTGGAAGGCACAGTACGACACAAAAGGGTATTCTCAAATCGAGGGGACAGACCATGGTGATACTTGGGCGCCTACTGGAAAACCGGCATCGCTGCGTCTGTTGATTTCAATGGCAGTGTTTCACGGGTGGGAGATTCATCAGATGGATGCGGTCACAGCTTTCTTGAATTCGGATGTCGAAGAGGAGATTTACCTTGAACAACCAGAGGGTTTTGTGAAGGATGGCGCCAAGGATAATGTGTGGCGTTAGCGGAAGGCGATCTATGGGCTTAAGCAAGCACCAAGGATGTGGAACGAGGATGTAAATCGATTTTTGACTTCAGTGGGATTTGAAAGGTCGCCATGTGATCCGTGTATCTACTCGAGGAGGGATGGTAGTGATGTTTGCGTGCTTTATGTACATGTCGATGATTTGATTATAATGGGGACTAACACTTCAAGATTCAAGAAGGAATTGGGTGAGCGATGGGAGATGGAGGACTTGGGCTTGGCGGAAAGTATCGTTGGAATTCAGGTCAATAGGGGCGGCAAGAGCTGTTATACTTTAAATCAGCGGCATATGACTCAGACGGCAATTGATGAGTTTGGAGCAGCTGAAGCGTCAATTACGGCGACTCCTTTGCCGGTGACTATGAATCTTCTTCCATTATCAGACGTCGAATTTCATGAAACAAAACTTACCGTACAGGAGCGGAGTATGCTCACTGCTTTATCTTGCTCAATGTACAAGACCGGATATCGCTTATGCCGTAGGAGTGTTAGCTCGTTTCATGGGTAAACCAAATTTTTCGCATTGGAAGGGCTTTGTTCATGTGTTACAATATTTGAAAGGGACGCCGGGATTCGGGATTGAATACGGTGAAGGTGGAAGCATGGAGGCGAATCAGAGTTGGTTTGTGCCGTTTGGACATGCGGATGCAGACTGGGCGGGTTGCAAGGCTAGTCGAAAGTCGACAAGGGGGTACATCTTCATGGTTGGGGGTGGTCCGTTGAATTGGAGGTCAAAGTTACAGCAAACAGTGGTGTTGTCGTCGACTGAGGCGGAGTATAAATCAACGACGGAGGCGGGTCAGGAAGCAGTTTGGCTTCTGGATTCGACCCCAACCCAAAAATGGGGGCCGCAATGTGAAAGTTGCCAATGTAAACGCCACATTGTAAAAGTATACTGGAAACCATTCAATCTGATTTTCACATCCCATCATTGACATGGTTTGCACCATGTAAAAAAGATACTCCACAAAATTGCAGACCCTTTTGACCACCCTTCCAACCATGCAAAAATAGTTTCTAGCTCACCCAAACTGTAGATTTACATAGTGTTTGAAACAAGGAAAAAAATACAAGCCACTAATTCTTCACGCACCTACCAGATCTCTGGGATCTTCCCACTTCATCTTTTACATGAATGACTGGGGCCCAGGAAGAGGAACCTCCCCCAGGAAGAAGGTTTCCACTAGAACTCAAATTGACTGTGTTCTTTCCTGTCCCCCAATAGTGGAGGACTTCCCATGGCCATCTACAGGGGCTGTAAAGTCTAAATTACAGGGCTAAATCCAAACTTCCCTGCCAAAATTTAGTTTTACAGGCTCAAATTAAGAATCTACAGGGGCTGTAGATCCCACAGGAAGTCCTCCAGTGAGTGTCAATACAATTGCAGCCTGTGTCATCCAAAGGGAAAAGCTGGAATTTGGACACAGACACTCCCTTCCAATCTTTGACCTCCGGCACTCCTCATCTCCCTTCAATCACCATGGTGTGGTGGCGGGGGTAGAAGCAAAATTTCCCCCTTGGACAGACCAGCTTGACATCCTCACTCAAACCAGACTTCATCACCGCTGCTGGCGCTGTTGCCCGCAAGGAAGCTGCAGGAGAAATTGGCCAGGCCAGACCTGGGTCCACTGTTGTGATTGAGCTGGGTGGGTTCCAATCCCCAGCCAAGGTCTGTTACTGCTGCTTCCCTGGGCACCCCTTTGGATGGAGCTGTTAACAACAAGACAGATGACTGATGCTCCACCCAGGTGGGGTGTCCAACTCAACTTTAACCGGCTCCAGCTCAACTTTAATTGGCCACTTGATCTTTATGTTGATGGCAAGTTGGTTTTCTGGAACGGGTTCCGCTCCTCCTGACGTAACTCTACATGGCCAACAAGAAACAAAAATCAAAAAGACAAGCCAGTTTGGAGGCCCCAAGAAACACTTATGTTTTTCAACTTCAGGGACTTGCATCAAGGAGACCGCCTCTGCCAGTTGGTCTGTCTGTATAGTACGTCAAATACAACAAGGCCCACATCTATCAGAGCAGGAGGTTTGTTCCAACTCACGTGTTATCTTGAGAAATCCTAGCAATGCTTTGATCAACAAAAACTTCTTTTTTGGTGGTCCATTGCCAGCAATAGACCACCCAGCTTGTGTTGGGTTGAACACCACTTACACTCCCAGGATTTGAACCCGGTTCACCAACTGTGCATGGCCATTCTTTTCTCAATTGTTTTGAAGCCACACACCAGTCAAGCCATTGACATGGCGCAAGACCTTGCCCCAATAGTGAGACCCCCCCCCAGAAGCTACACAATATGAGTTTACAAACCTCACCTGCCACCATAAGATTGGATGGCCAATCTATTTTTGCCATGAAATCAAGCTTGATATTGGAGTCCTCAATTGTATCAACGTCCACATGAGCATACAAGTGGAGAGGCAGCCTGCTGTTCTCCCTGGACAAAACCAAATTTGTGTGCATGTAATGAGGAGTCCACAAGGTTGGGGGATCTGTCTTCTTTTTCCCCTTGGTTTTCTTGCTGTTACACAGACTGCCCTGCAGCTCTGTGATTCCCAAAAGGCCTGTTGTAGTCCACTGAGTGAACATCTTCAATATCTGTGATGGCAAGAGGTGATTATGCTCAAACATTTCATGTGTGATACTCAAACCGTTCAAAGTCCTTTTTGACCTGAGATGCTGCTGTTTACTGGCCTCAGGATGTATAGGACAGGAAAAACACAATGTTTGTATACCTGGAACTGTTAGATTATGAATCTGGCAGCTCAGGATTTGTAGCTTAGTGGTAAAGCAGGTACCTAGATTTATCCCAACCCAGGTTCAAGTCCTTGTGGAGCCATTTCTTTTCTGACAGGAACAACAAAGGAAGGACCTTTGAGTAATTGTGGCTTGTATCAACAGTGGGCTGATAGTGATACCAATGCAATTATTGTTATTGTGACATACCATATTGATTTCTTGATGACAATACATGTACCAAATTGAAGTCAATGCTGGGCCTTGATTTGATAATGGGAACACTTTCAGCCAACCATATCAATATTGTAGCAGGTATCAACCTTTGGTACCTGTTACAATATTGATAACACACTTTGTCACAATGCATATGCATTATGCCAATTACAGATTCAACACCCTGCTCATCAAGTATGCAGTTGTGGTCAATGTACTTTTGTTGCTCACAATCCATTGCATGTGGAAATAGTATCTCCCAGTTCAGTCTCTTTGCTGTAGTGGTGTGGTCAATTGGCCAGGGAGACTTGTTGATCAGGTTGCTTTCAATTGACACTGGGACTGGTGGGGGGTTCTTGGCCATGGCAAGTGGGGTAGCAGTGAAAGGGTTGGTGATTACTGATGGTCGATGAGAATAAATGGAACTAGGGTGATTGGGGAGGCTGTGGAGTGGCCAAGCTGGTTAACTTTGTGTATACTTTCCTGTGTTTCTTAACAGGGAAAATTCCAAATTTTGTTATATCTTTTTGCATACCAAAAGTAGGGAAAAGACAACATCAGCAATGGATTCTACAGCCAAAATAATCCCTACTCACTCTCTGGAACCACCCTCATAACTCTACTGGTTTAGAAGATACAGGGACATTCCTCTTTGTGGCCAAGTCTTGGGGGTATTTTGAATATACATTGCATACATGGTTTTGAATTTCTTTATTACTTATTGAATTCATTTATACCAGTCATAACCACAAATTGGACTGCTTTTTTAGATTGAATTCCTGTGTTTTAGGCTGGATATGAAAGTGATGTATGGTAGATAGACTAGTGTCATCCACTTAGTGGATCTTCAGGCCTGCTAATTTGCCCCATTGGGGGTGTACCCCTTTGGCTAAAATCCCTCATTTTATACTATATAAGAGCATCGTTACCAGTTGGGCAATTTAGCCCTCGGCTAAAAACTGGGCTACCGCGCAGCTGTCACAACAACACCAGTTGAGCTAAACCACCGGTTAGCTCACACAACAAGTGCTCAACCATACCACCTCACCCTATTATTACAATTACTCCTCAATTTTTTATTGCAGAAGGCATGTGATTGAACAGTTCCCCCCCCCCCTTTTTTTTGAGAGAAAGGAATACATACAAATTTGTCAGTGAACTTGAGAGAGAGAAGCAAGTGAGAAAACAAGATAGTACAACATCACATGTAGAGAGAGAGAAAGGGGTCTAGTTTATCATCTTCATCGGCATCCAAGTGGTCAAGACTATTTTGATCACTTGGTGGAATGAAGGAAGTTGCCCCCAACTCTTCCTGTTGCTTATTATAGGTTGAAACTGTTGCTTGTTTTGGTTTGTTTGCTCTTTTGGCCACCTTGTTGTGTTTTTGTTTTACTTGCTCCTGGAGATCATTGAGGATGGCTTGCCTTTGAAGTTGCAAGAATTTGTGGGAGATATTGTTGGACAAGTCTTGTTTTTCCCTCTTAGACATGATCTCCACATAATTTACTTGATTGGCCTTGGCTTTAGAAACTTGTTTGTATATCTCATTTGTTTTTATTTATTTATTTCAAGGGTTCGGTCATGGTTGTAATTGCTTGTGAAGCTGTTTGTCTTCTGGAGCCAATTGGCTGATTGTCCTTGAGGCATTGATGAAGTAGAGAGATATATGTTGGGGTGAGGTGTATGGTGGATATGTTGTTTTTTGGTAGCTTCTATGTGGTAGCCACTAATTTAGCTGGCAGCTAACTGTTGCTACATGTAACAATGGTTAGCCAAAAATCAAGCTTCACACAAGGTTAGCCCGTGGGTAGCTTGACCCAATGTGGTTGAGCATTGGGGCTAAAGTCCTTAGCTTTCGGGGATTTAGCCCCCAATAAAGATGCTTTAAGGAGGCCTTCTGCCTTCAAGTTGTTCCACACCACCAACCCATCACCCAACATATTGGGCACTGGTCACTCTGCAGTCATCCAAATTTACATATCCTGAATATCCTAGTCTTATACTTTAGGGAATTTGACAAACGACTCCCAAAAATTTGATGTACGACTCCCATGGGAGTCATTGGTCAATTTTTTTTTTTTTTTGGGAGTCGTCGCAAAAATTTCATGAAAATTTAGAAAAAATTATAACTTTTGAATGGCTGGTCCAAATGACCTAAAAAATTCAAATACAAAAAAAGATCCCCCTATTATTCCTATGAAAAAAATCAACCCCATTGCACCCGCAGAAACCATTTGTGTGGTGTAGATTTCCAAATTTCCAACTTTAACCAAAACAAAGAGGATTATAAATTTGAAAAAGTACATCCAAATGGTCCAAACATTTTAGAGCAATTATTCATGAGATCATTGAAGCTTGTGAAAAAATTTTTGCTCAATATCATTTCCCAAATGCCTTTGGGAATTTTTCTTTCTTTGCCGCTTACATGGACAAAAAAATTAAATTCCCAAAGGCTTTTGAAAAATGATATGGAGCCGCAGTTTTTTCAAAAGATTCAATTGTATAATGAATGGCTACTGTAAAATTCCTGGACCCCTTGGATCATTCATTTTAAATCTATAATCTTTTTTGTACTGATCAAAGTAGGAAATTTGGAAATTGGGCCACACCACGCAAATGGTTTATGTGCGTGAAATGGGGTTGAAATTTTCTCAGAGGGATCATGGGGGGCTCTTTATGTGTATTAGAAATTTTTAGGCTTTTTGGACCAGCCATTCAAAAGTTATAATTTTTTTCTATTGACTCAATTTTTGTGAAATTTTAGCAACGACTCCCAAAAAAAAATCAAAATTCAACCAACGACTCCCATGGGAGTCGTATGTCAAATTTTTTGGAGTCGTTTTTCAAAGTCCCATATTTTATTATCCACCCTTATATTTTATCAACTTTATAATAAACCTTATATCTTGCAATATTACTCTCATCAATTATATTGACCTCAAGGTCATGCCTTAGATCCTCAGTCAAGTCAAATCCAAACTAAGGAGCCTTCAACCTGCATCATTTTTACCCTTTTTGAACTGATATACCCTCACCCAAAGCACCTGAGTTCAATCCCTGGTTGGAGCAGTTGCTCCCACACTCAACACCTCTTCATTCACCTTACCTTACCCATATCATCAGAGATCATCATCATCAGCCTTTCATCATCATAACACCATCAAACAACATCAATAACATCAACAATACCAACTCACCTGAATAACACCTTATAACCAAATCCACTTCTAAAACAACAGAAGTATCTTTGATACACCTACTATCACTACATAAAACTTTCCAATCCAAGATTGGGAGGCTTATTTAGTGTCTATTATTCAGATCAGCAGAGGCATCCTCCACATACCTTTCCAAACTCAGCAAAAGGTCTTCACTGACACTTTTTGAGCTTTACAATGTGGGTTTTTGAGAGGGGGATGGGGTGGGGGAAGAGAAGGCAGAGTAAAACTTACTTCCATGTCTACCATTTTTTTGGGAAGGCCTGGTGTTCCATGTTACCAGTTGAGGTAATTCATGTGGTTATGTGTGATTTGATGGTGGTGGAGGTTGGGCTATGGCTTGTAGAGTGGTGGTGCATGTGTCTGGATGTATGGAGGGGGACAGGATTGGATGAGTTGGTGGTAATGAACCTTGATCATTGTCTTGCAGTGCTGTAAAAAGTATGGATATGATCTAAATGGTGAATTTGCGCCTGCACAAATCAACCCCTTAGACAAGCCAGTCTGACAAGTGCTTGGACCAGCTTGTCCGACAAGATGGCAGTGCAAACATAAAGTACTTTGCTAGAGGGCATAGCGGTTTTTTTTTTTTTTTTTTTTTTTTTTTTTTGGTGAACATCATTCAGGCTCTTTACCATAGGCTTTTGCAAAATCAGTTTTCTGTTCAATCATTGTTTCAATGAGTTTTGGCATCCAGATTCTTTGGTCCCAAACCGAGGAAAATTTGTCCCCATCTTCTGTTTGGGACCATAAAATGGGTGGAGCTGGGGCGGACTAGCTCCCCTATTATGGATTTTTCTGCCCTGGCATGTCGGCTTGCATTTTCTGACTTCAAACCAGCTCTTTCAGCTCAAGCAAACCATCTCTTTCAGCTCACGCAAACCAGCTCTTTCAGCTCACACAATCCAGTTCTTCTGTCAGCCCATGCAATCCAGCTCTTTCATCTCACACAAGCCAGTTCTGTCAGCCCATGGAAACCAGCTCTTTCAGCTCATGCAAGCCAGCTCTTTCAGCTCACACAAGCCAGTTCTGTCAGCCCATGGAATCCAGCTCCCTCAGCTCATGCAAACCAACTCTTTCAGATCATGCAATCCAGCTCTTTCAGCTCAAGTAAGCCAGCTCTTTCAGCTCATGCAAGCTGCTCTTTCAGCTCATGCAAGCTGCTCTTTCAGCTCATGCAAGCTGCTCTTTCAGCTCATGCAATCCAGCTCTTTGAGCTCATTCAGGCCAGATCTTTCAGCCCATACAAGTCAGCTCTTTCAGCTCATGTAGGCCAGCTCTTTCAGCCCATGGAATCCAGCTCTTTCAGCTCAATTAAACCAGCTCTATCAGCCCATGCGAGCCTCTCTTTCAGCTCATGCAAGCCATCTCTTTCAGCTTGTTCAGGCCAGATCTTTCAGCCCATGCAAGTCAGCTCTTTCAGCTCACGCAGGCCAGTTTTTTAGCCCATGCAAGCTGGCTCTTTCAGCTCATGCAGACTAGCTCTTTCAGCTCATGCAAGCCAGCTCTTTCAGCACACGCAAGACAATTCTGTCCAAACATGCAAGCCAGCTCTTCCAGCTGCAGCAAACAAGATCTTTCAGCTCTTTCAAGCCAGTTTTTTCAGCTCATCAAGCCTGCTCTTTCAGATCACGCAAACCAGATCCTTCATCTCTTGCAAGCCAGTTTTTCAGCTCTTTCAGCTCACACAAACCACATCTTTCAGGTTACACAACACAAACCACATCTTTCAGGTTATGCAACAAGCTCTTTCAGCCCATGCACAAATACACTGACAGCTCTTCCAGCTCACATTGATTACACATCCAAGCTCAAGCAGCTCAACCATTGCCCACAACCACCTTCAAGTAAGCTCATTTGGCCCATGCACCTGTCAAAAAGCATCTCTTGCAGCTGCTGAAAACAAACCAAAAGCACACATCCTAGATTCTCCAGCTCTTTCATCCACTTTTTCCAGCCATTGTAGCTCGTATGCACTATACATCCAGCTCTCTTGGCTACACCACCCCCAATTCAGCTCATGCAATAAACCCAGCTGCTGCATTTCTTCCACACACCAAAATTACACTCAACCCAGCTTCCCCATCCCCTTTGGCCAGCTCTATCAGCTCCACCACCCAATCCAACCACTCCCAAGTCAGCTTACGCAGCTCCACCACCTCACCCAACCAATTACAAATCAGCTCATTCAGCTCACATCATGTGTTAAATCCAGCACCTTCAGCTCTCACACCCTGAATTGTTGGTTTCCAGCAACTTGTCCACCCACCAAAATTATGCTCAAACCAGCTCCCAAAGCTTGCCAATCTCTTTTGGACACCTATTTTTCAGCCCATATGCCCCATTCAGCCAGCTCCATCAGCTCCACCATCATCACTCAGCAACTCTCAGGTCACATTCAGCTCCAATCATATATAAAATACAGCTCATCCAGCTCCCACACAAGTATCCAGCTCCCGCAGCTCTTCCACATAGAAAACAGACACTCAAACCATATCCTCCAGCTCTTGCACGCAACCCAAGAACAAACACTCTAGCCAGAGTATCAAGCTTCACTGCACTACTCATCCCAGCTCATCCAACCCCAATGCACTTTTTATTCCAGCTCTTTTGTTTCATTGAAATTTTCAGCCCAGCTCCCCTAGCTACACCATTCCAGATCAAACTTCAATCATGGAATTTTTAAAATCTATCTCTTCCTGCTGATGCACACAAACCAAACACACTATTACAGCTCCCACACAGCATATTTACTAGCCTTTCCATCTATACCAATTTTCAGCTCTACCAGCTCTATCAGCTCTCCCAGCTACACATGCAAACCCAGATAACATCCACTACACAGCTACACCAGCTCCAAACCAATCAGTCAATCTGAGCTGTGCAGCGACTCCAGACCTTGGAGCCCTAACCACTAACCAGCCGTGCCCAACTTAAAACCGCAGCAACAACCATTTTGCCAACCACTAATTGGCCAAGTTGGATGTCACATATTAATGCAATTGATTCAGTAGCTGTCTTCTTCCCACCATCTGCCAAACATTTCATCAAGATCGAAATACCAAGATATCCAGCTCTAGCTGTCCCATTATTCTACCCCAGCTTAACCTCAACTCAACTCAGACACTTCCCCCCACTTCCCCAGCTCACCATTTTATCAAGGACAGCCATTCCATCAACTCAACAATCCCAAAGCCGAATCACAAGATCCGCTATACATTCTCCAAACCCAAACCAAGGTGGCATCCATGCTTGTGGTAGTCGTGGTGGACGGGTTGGACGAGCCGGACAAGGTGATTGTGGTGGTCTCGAAAGTTGGACCAGTCCCGTTGGTGGCCGTCATCGCAGTAGTCGTGTCCAACAAACTGTAGAAAGCAATACCTTTAGCGAAGATTCCGATGAAAATAATCAATCTTCAAATTCAAACCAACATCAAGAAGATTCAAATATGGATTCGGTTGATTTAAATTTGGAAAACTATGAGAGAAGTTTGCCCTCATGGACTGAGAAAGAGCTTAGAGATGTTTTAGAAAAACAAACTCGACAATCTAACCGCACACCACCCAAAGTTCAAGAAGCCCTTCTGTTTCATAAGATGAACTACACAAAAATAAAATTGATGCTTTCCCTGATTGGGAATGTATCAGAAAAAATGGTCAACTCCTGGATGTAAGTTTTTTTTTCTTTATCGAATGGGATTTTTTTTCTTTATCGAATGGTTCAGAAAACTGACTCTTTTTTCTAGGGGGGGAAGCTTGCCCACCCCGGAGAAAAAGCAACTGGAATCAATATGTTGCATTCAGTAGGGAGAGTGCAGACACTCCAGGTATGTTCTAAAAGAATCTCTGTTACTTTACCAATATGAAACTGACAACTTGGAAGTTTCAGTCCCTCCAAAAGGCTGCTTGTTAGGATGGGAGGAGAGGAACGTTCATCTTGGAGAGTCGTGGTCTGCTCTTTCTGAAGAAGAAAAAAATGTCTTCGATAAAAAAATATTTAGTCACTTTTCAAAAATCCCCACTACTCTGGATGAAGACGAAGATGAGGATGGAATAACTCCAGAGGATGAGTCACTTTATCAACCGATTTATGACAGGTTGGTGAACCATGAAGAAGTCAAATTGCTTGTATCTGGAAAGAAGTCCGACAACACCTCAGCCATACACAAAAGAGTGCTGAAGCATATTCTACGAATCAATTCAGAGGTCAGTCTCCATTTATCATAATCCAAGTTTGATGATGCTTATTGAATCATTTCTTCTTTCAGCTTTTCACCTTTTCAAACCTCTACAACTTAACATTTTACTTCCTCTCAGCAACTCGATTCCCTGGAAATGGAAGTTTTTGTGAGGAACTGTCAAACGATGCAGCCTGGCTCAAAATTTTGGCTGAAAAGTGGTCAGCCAAGGAGACATTTGAGGCATACAGCCATGGACGTGATATTCAAAAAGCCCTAGAAGAATGTTCAACCGATAATCAACCTCATTCAAAACCAAAGAAACAGGCAGATGAAATACGATTCACCCTCCCTCCGTCTTAAACACAATGTGTTACTTGGTAGGTTCCTATTCAAATGATTAAATCAGCCATGTGGTGTTGACTGCTTATTTTTCACAGCCGAAGCCCTTCGTACAGACAAAGCAACCTTTCCCAAGAAAAAAGACCCAGTCTCCCTACTTGAAAAGGACTATCCTACAGTAAAGATAGTCCGGGCTGAAGATTCCAAGCTTGGTATAGAAGATTTGAACTTGGGAGTAGAGTCAATGGTTAGTAAATATAGAAAATTGTGGCTTGAGGATATCAAAAGTGGTGCCTTTAAGATTGTTTCAAAATCCTCCAAACCTTAGTCCTTTTCTGTTGCTTTTTCTATGAAATCGGCTCCTTGGAACTTATGTTTTCACTCTCCCCCCCCTATAAGATAAAAAAATCACTTTTCTGGATTATATCAGAAGAAACCCATCTCAATCTTACACTGCTTCTTTTTCTTGATCTATGAACTGTTCTGTTTGGATGTTATTAAATTCAAAAGAAAAAAATTGTTTCACTTTTGGATTATTTATTGATTGCTATTTCATAGATTCATCGTTTTGGCAGTGGAAATGGCTGAAAACTACTAATTTGGATTACTAAATTTCTTTCGCCCTTTGTCTACGGGTTTTCTTAATGAGCTTGATTTGAGCATAAATAAGTTTGGAAACATTTTCAGAGTTGTACTCTGGAAATAGTGGCAGCCAAAATTCCTCGTTGCTAAATTTCTTTTGAATTAAAAAGCGTAGTCAGTTGTGTGTATTTAAAAATTGATAAGCGTCACATACTTTATTCCCATTTTGATAAGAGTGACGAGAAATTGCCGAGAAAGAGGAGGCCCTACTCCATATGGCCACAGAATACCGTCTTGGATTGGTGGTTTCTTCATGAAAGGAAAATTGGGAAACACCATGGAAAAGAACACGGAATGGGCCATGCAAACCAGGAAATGCTAAGGCTAGGCTAGGGAGGAGCAATTCGCCTCCAGTGTGATTACCAAAGAAAAAGACACCATCCATTAGAAGGGCGTTGTTTTGGTCTCGGTGTGTATATGGTTGAGTATTGACTGTAATTGTTCGTCCTTTTAAAAGGTGATGTCAGACCAATTTTCCACCCAGTATATCTAATTAAAATAATGCTTACCAGCTATAATAGGATTATTCTCCAGCTTTATTGACTCCTTTACAGCAGAGGATCCCATATTGGCCAAGAAATTGACTGCACCCTCAGCAATCAAAGAAGCTTTGGGCAAAAAGATCTTGTTGATCCAATAAGAAGTTAGAAAATAGAAAACCATATTGTGTCAGAGTTCAACCAATCCACGCATAGTAGGTCCATTTTCCGACCTCAAAAGTTCAGGAAGGTGAAGTTTAGGATCGTTTTTCCATTTTTCTTGCCGGACTTGCAGCATTTCCTTCTTGATAGAATAGTTTTGTCGGCTACCCCTGTTGAGAAGGGCTAGAAATTTGCAATTGTCAATACTTATTTGGTTGGAGTTTATAGTAAATACAAGGAACTTACACTTCCTAATCCAAATCCATAGGCTTGAAAGGAGCAGGCTAATTTTTTGGCCTCTTTGCTGGCACGAATTCGACCTTTGGTCTCCAAAGAAAGAGGAAAAGGAGTGAGTGGAAACCCACTTGTGGATTGATTGGTCGGGTTCACTATGTCTTCATTGCTGCAAATTACATTGTTGACAACAAATTGATCCAAGGATGACTTTGCCCGAACCTAGATCAGAATTGCTGAAGTCAGTATGCATAGTAACCAAGATTGATCAAATGTGAAAAAATAACTGATATCCCGTGGAGTGTGTTTAGGCTGGCTGGATTGTGGTTTTGGAGGAAGCCCCACCCCAATACAGATCCCAGCCTCATCAATCAGCAGGCAATACTTCACACCTTGCCTCCAGCTCCATTGATCTTTTGATGACTTTGAGTAGGGTTGGGAACCGGAGGCAAAAAGGTTGTTTCAACTTGGTTGGGTCGGATGCAAGGCCATTTTGGTAAATACTGATTCGGGTGTTGACCAATTGGGCAGCGTCAAACAACTGTTGTTGGAGCGCATTTTGAGGGGGTTTGTTTTCAGTGAACGCTTCCTGGACCATCCGGATAATCTTCTGGATATGATCGCCCGATTGGAATTCTTGCATTAAGAAGACCGCATGTAGATCAAAGTCAACCTTTTTTCGGGTTGCCCGATTGTGCTGATGGCTTGTGAATTCAAACCATCCGACCCATCATAATCCGATCCACGCTTCAGATCACCACCAGTCGGTGCCTGGAGTCAAACAATACAAGGAATCAGGGTCAATATTGGGTTGGTGTTGCCTGTGAAGGGATCAATGGTGCATTGTCTTCTCGCCAAATTCCCATTGATCCCACAATGTGGCAATCGGATGGGCTTCTTGCCACAGCTCACAGAACAACCCACAACCAACGGTTCAGATGCAAGACTAATATTGAAATTGAACTTACTTGCAATCCCTTTGTCTCGGTGAAGGGGGTCATTGGATCAGTGGAACGGTGCCTGCAATTTTTGGTTTGCAACACATGTCAGTTTCCTTTGACATATACACAATGATGAAACGATTGCGGGAAGGGGAGGAGATAAAAGTGGGTCAGTAAGGATTGATCAGCACTATTGGTGGGTATATCAGTGATCCGACTTGATTCGTCATTCGACGGAATCTGATATGCCGTTATAAAACCTGAGCAGTTCCTCTATCATCTTCATTGACTGTGTACAATCATAAGCACCACCACCAATGGTGGTCGACATACTGGGTGGGTGCATTATTGCCTAAAGGTTGAGGGCTGGGGGAAGGTGAAGGTGAAAAAGATTGGATTATTGAGCCGGTTGAATTTCAGTCGGAGTGGTTCTTCTGGACCTCAACCGAGTTCTAGATGCTGCTCTTTGATCTTTTTGTTGCGGTTATGGTGGTGAAGAGAACGGTGGTCGTCCGAGTCGCCATCATGATCCTCAATCGCGTTGTAGAGCTTCTGGGATGATACGTAGGCTCGCTCGAGTTATCTGTGTGGTTGAAGCCGTAGGGTGAGGTATCCGAGATACTTGAGCGTTCAGATGGCAGGAGCTCACTTGCTGTGTTGCCACCTTTGGGGATGGCGGAATTCGCACCATCATTGGCGCTGAGATCGGTTGAGCCGCCCTGAGGTGAGGAGTTGTAGGCATTGATGGATCCTTCGGAGCGTCTTACAGCAAACCCGAGTCCTGGAAAGTTGCTGAGAGGCGGTTGGTACAAATGAATCATTGCGAGATCCTGGCTTGCCATTGGGTATGAGTGGGCCGGATGGAGCAGAGGATGTGGACGGTCGTACGGAGAGAGCTGGATGTCCAGCAGGAAGATCGAATCGGCCTTGAGGGTGAGCTTTGATAGCTCGACTGGGTGGAATAGCCGATCCGGGTTGAGAGACAGGCAGGCTTACCAGGGGATTGTTTGGAGATTGGAAAGCTTGATTTAAGATTCGGATCGCTGATGCAGAGTGAGACCAAGGGATGATGACTGAAGGTGGGGCAGAAATGAGAGCCTGAGAGGAGATGAGAGATTGATAGTTGGGGGGATGGGAAGTGGTGTGAGAAAAGAATGCCTTACGATGGAGCTGGGCGATAGGGGAATGGTTAGGAGGGCCAGGAGGTAAAGGGGCGGAGACCGGATAGTGAGATAAGCCATGTGAGTTCGGAGTGTTGAGAGTGAGACCGACTGGACTTTTGGGATTCTGGGAGCCAGGAGCCGATGAGGAGACGTCGAAGGTGTGGTTGGTAGATGAGCCCGGAAGGGCAGTTGCGGCGGCGGTCATTGGGAGAGGAGGAGGTCGGCCAGGCAGTTGACGGTTACGGTTGAAGAGGTAATGGTGGAATTTGTTGAGCAGCTGAACAATATCATGATGGCAAATGCAAAATTGACATACCCTGGAAGGCATCGGTCCATTTCCTCAGGGGCTCCTTGTTGTTCCACGTCCGAAGAGGGCTTTGTAGTTAGGTTCAGGATGAATCTCAAGTGATTTTGTGCAGTCAGCTTAGGCCAGCTTCTATTGAAGAATGAGTGGGGCACTTACTGCTTTAATTCTATCCGCGCGAAAGACGGATTGCAAGGCAAAAAATGCCTTGCCGTGTCAGCCTTGATGGCAGAGGTGTAATGCTCGATGGCCACAAAGTTTCCCCACTTAAAAGCTTCAAGATACCCTGCAGGGGTTAAGATGACAAATTAGTGCCTCATTGTGCGATCGTGAAAGGAAAGGACAGATGTTGTAGGCGTATACATTGAGGTACAATCCGAGCGGAGGAAGACAAGATGATGGTTTATCCGACAAACCGAAAGGTATCGGCGACAATAGTGCAGTTCGAAATCGAGAAGTAACGGCACCGTGGAGCAGATGGATTTCTGAGGGACAATCCCTGCAAGATTTTATGAGTTAGTTCGAATTGAAATAATAGACATCCAAATATGATGTAAGAATGGTTGGTCAGTTTGCTTCATTTTCAACCATTAGTTTGGGGAGGGATCTGGAACTGTATAACATCTACGGTTCGTTTTCTGGATTGAGAGGATTTAATCTTATGTATAATGGACAGTCGAGCAAACGAGGAAGATGGTCAGAAGGTAGATCGAGGGAAATAGAGAGAGAGGTTGCTGCTCACCGGTGGAATGGACTGACGTTTCACCCAACTGCGTTGAGCTGGGTGCGGCCGACTGGCACGGGGAGAGGGGCAAATCTTGGTTGCTGTCAGAAGTATACTCGCTATATATACTGCCCAATCGGAACTCAAATGGTCTACCAATCGGATGGAGGGAGGTTCGGGCTCGATTGAGCGCCGAAAAAATCGACTGGGAAGGTGGAGCATTGAAATTGACAGGACACGCACGCGGCAGAAGATTCAGTGCCAAGTTCGAACAGATTAGTCCATTTGCCGTTCTTCGGTGACTATCAAGTTAGAAGCGACGAGACCAATCGATCCGATAGATTGTTTTTCATGAGCGTGGGTTTGGAGGACGGGTTTGGCAGGGTTCTGAGAGGAGCAAGACCAACTTGTCGATATCAATCTTGTTGGTAAATCTTTGAGAGAACGAACACGAGTATACCAGACCTGGACAATCAGTTCAGTGGAGCTGGGTGTTGCGCGTGACTGGCCGCCTGGATGGCTCGGGTCTTCCGGCGATTTCCGGACTTTACTTGGGGGTATAGCAGAAGTTGAAATGAGATTTAAAAAAAGGACTTACTTGATTCGATTGCGTGTAAGGTGTTTTGGGTGGAGGTGGATTGTGGTTGTAAATGAGCCTAGACGTTAGTGGTGGCTTCGCCGCCCTCGAATCCAACTTCCGTTCCAGATTATGTACACCCCTGAAGTCAACCCTATATTTCTCAAGCCCATGTTTACACCACAGGAGTGATCGCCGGATCGGTGGTTTTTAAGAGGTTTGCACAACATAATGTGGAGAAATACCATCCCCGTTACTGGAACAATGTTGAGGGGGCTTTGGGGGTTCTAGCACAATTGTGGGACACACTGTCAACGTAAATATGTTCAACCCCAACGGCCTAGCAAACCAAGCTGCTGGTTTCCAGCCTGCATGTCCTCGGGAAAAACCAAGTGATTTTTTAATAATGGGGAATTTTATTGATCCCAGCCACCTGGCTATTAAGAATTCATAATGATTCAAGCCACCTGGCTGTTCTAATTTCATCAAGGATGATACAAGCTCCACATTGAAATGTGAAACCACCATGGCATGACTTGATATTCAGCAGGAGATGTCGATGCATTCATAAATCTTGAAAAGTGGCCAATTTAAAGTTGAATCAATTTCACTTTCAGGATGCATTAAAGGGTTTTGGAAAAATGTTGATCCAAACATGGGATTGGCATTGCATGATTCACCCCAGGTGTGGGACAAGTTTTCATTTTTTGATTTGCATTTAATAAAGCCAGGGTCATTTAGGTATAAGTTTATTGCTCCATATATCTTTGAACTAGTCTCAGTTTAGTTTCTATTGTCCATCCTGCAAATGTGATTGGTCACCTGTTTTGAATAAATGTGATTTTCCTTCTCAAAGTCCAATTTGTGTGATTCCATTTTATACTATCCCTTGTCTTTAACTGTGCTACAATTTCCACAATTAAAAAATTAAGATTGGTGAAACAGAGGCCCTGCAGTCTCCATGTGCATTTGCACTTATTGGGGGTAAATATCTTAGCACTAAATGGAAAACTTTGTGTATCTGGGAACTACGTATTTCCCCTGCACCAGTGGTATGTTAGATCAAAACTCAAATACAAACTTTGGATTGGACCAGATAATTATTCAGAATTCCAGTCCCAGTCAAAAAAAAGATAATAATTGAGTCCAATGCTTTCTAGAAAAGGGTCAGCCTTTATGCACTACCAAGCTTTACCACATGCACACCAAAAAAGGTGTGCATGGCTGTGCACACCAAGAATTTTGGTGAGCACGGCCATTTTTTGGTGTTCATGACCTTGCAAACCAAAAGTCTTGGTGTGCACAGCTGCACACACAAAAGGTGTTTTTTCTTTGGAGTGCTCAAGCCTCCACTCCAAAACTCTTGGTGTGCACTGCCATGCACACCAAGTCATAATCTGAGCACACCTTTTTTGGAGTGAAATATGATTCACTCCAAAAAATTTTTGAGTGAAATATGATTCACTTCAAATATATTTGGAGTGAACTATGATTCACTGCAAATTTTATTTGTGGTGTGCAAGGCCATGAACACCAAACAGAGGTGTGCATGTGGGAAACTTTGGTTGTGGATAAAGGCTGACCCAAAAACAAATATGCTTCTGATGTCCCTTTGACCAAATTTTCAAGCTAACTACTTTACTGATGTCACAAAGAGAAATTTTTATATTTCATGTTTGATATTCAAATTATCAATATCACCACTTGTTAATTTGGGTTGTATCAATGGTGTTGAGGCCAGGTGGTTTTCCATATATTTCCCCATCAACCAGCCTAGATGTGAAATGAAGATTCAGTTTAGATTGAATGTGAATCCAATCCACAATTTCCACATTGTTGCAAATTATGTAGAATTCTCATGATAAAACTTTACAGCCAAGTCTGCCAATCATATGTGTTTGGACTCATCCATTTGGTTGATTCAGAAACAAAACCAGAAGTATTTTCACTCTGAACCTGCCTACTCACTATTAACATTCAATATAGGGGAATGGTGTACTTATCTGGATGAAAGTCCAAGGATGGAGACCAACAAACTGTGAGTCCTGATTGAAATCTCATTGAAGGGGTGTAGACCTAAGTTGCAGAAAAACTATTTCATCTTTCTGTGGAGGCTTCAAAATTATTCTGATAAATTGGTGAAAAATGTCATAATGGTCCTCTTGTTTGCCCTTGTAATCAAGAGGGTACTTTCTCATTCAAGGGAGGAAACAAATTTCAAAAAGACTCAACAAGATAAACCACTAGTTTTATCATCACACCATTTTCTGGTAAGCTGATCCAGTAAACTTGATCTTGTACCCCCTTGCATGAGACTTCTCTCAACATCCCATGCAGAAGAACATTTTGGTTTGGTGGCTGTTTTCAGTATCCAATACACCCACTACATAATCCCAACCTGTCTAACAATTCAGTGGATAAAGGCAAAAAACTTGCATCCAAATCTTTTTGAGATCATCAACATTCCATCTTAAATTTGGTTTGGATTTTCAAAACTTGGACAGGCAAGGCAAAGTGAAAAATTCCAACCATATTTTACCACCACTGCCTCCTATCACTTTTTATGAAACTGATGCAGAAAATCTGTGAAAAAAGATTCATAACAGCATATGTTCCACCTGCCTCCCAAATTAGCTGTTAGTGATACCACCCCATGAGCAAAAATTCTTTTTTGCTTTTTGGAATGCTATGCAATTCTATCTAATGACTGGCATTGCAATTCTCTCTAATGACTGGCATTGAACAGCAATAACTAATATATCACTAGCATTTCCCACAGAAAACCTCTGGATCTGTGCATTGGATAAAAAGTTGCAAAAGCTACAGTCAAAAAGCCATGCACATGTAGACACTGACTTATCTCTCCCACTGCACCAAAGGTTATCCATCTAAATGCTGCCAATCTGAACACCTAAATCAAAATGGGATTTTTATTCCACCAGAGAGGGAGGATGGCTTTAGATTGCCAATTAGAGCTACTGGGTGATGTACAGGTTCAAAGATACCAACATAATAATGGAAACATTTGAAGGACAAATGTTTGCAAGAAAAAAATTCAAATGATGTGTTTAAGATTGAATCCCTTAATTCAGGAGAAAATCAGGTATAAATTGGAAAGCCGGATTGATGATATGGGTCAAAACAGCTGATAGTAATATATATGATAGCCTTCTTTTGAGGCAAGGAGTTGGCCATATTTATAAGCAGTACCTATTTGCATAACAAAAAGGAAGGGTATTGATTGAATTGCACGTAGTCAAATCTCAAAACAAAGTTCAATGTCTCTTACAATTTATTTGCAATACTATCAGTTTCAAAATATTTTAGTAACCATGAAGTTTGGGTTTTTTAAGGCCATTTGTTCAAATGAATCAAGCAAATTATAGTGCTGAAGGGTTTTGCGATTTGGTTGATTTAGATGGAATAACCTGGTTCACATTGGTGACTTCATCACCTACATCTCCCCGAATTGACATGATCTTAGTGAATCAAAACCTAAAAAGGGTTTTTTTAACCAACCTATGAGTGGGGTTAAACTAACCAGCTGTAACCGGGGTGATGATCTTATGTATTAAATAACTTGTGAGACTTGAGATTTGGAGCAAAATGGCTTCCACATATTCACTAAAATTCTAATCTGAACCATCTTATCGAGTTAGACAATCACACCAACCAATCAAGCTCATTTCAATAAAAAAATCATAACCTTTACAGTCGAACAAGGTGATGTTTCTTCCTGTCTACATTTCAGCAGCGATCCGACTCTGATATGTATTCTATCAGGCTTGTTCTGTTTCTTCTGAGCTGAGAATGAGAGGATTCAGGGGAGAGGGTGGCAAGAGGACAAGAAGACCAAAGAAACCGAAGACTGTGAAAGGAAGAAATTTTGAGGACCAAACTGAACGATCGAACCAGCATTTTCTCAATTCCATTGAAGCAGAACCATTGCCGAGGATACAATACGAACAACAATATATAGAGAATCACCAAGTACAAGACTTGCCAGACGACTTCAATCAAAATCAAAACAACGAAGAAAATGAACTACATGACAATCGGGTGGAACAACTTACTGAATACTTCCAAAGCCAAAACTATAAACGGAGAAAGGAAATTGAGGAGAAAAACTGGGAGAAGGTATATGATTCCATGTTCTCATCATTCTTTGAATGTTCATCCTAAACATCAACTTGGGGGGATCTTGAAAAATGGGATTGCGACTTCAAACCAGCCTGCGAGTGTGTCCAAAAGCGTAAGAAGCCTGTTGTTCTGGTTGATATATTAAGTTGAGTTTAATTCCCTCTATATACTTTGAAAATAATACAGTATGTGATTAAATTCAATCTTTGAGTATCTTCAGCTCGAAAACAGTCCGAAGTGGACTTCTGTGAATTCCAAAACGATCAAGTTTGACTTATTCAGATGGGCTACAAAGGAGGGGCCCCCAAGTTTCCCAAGACAGCATTTTCGATTCGCCTTTTACGATTTCACCACATTATCTGGAAACATACTGCAGTTGCAATGGCACCTTTTTCATCATCGATTGATGAGTTCTTGGATGCGTTTAATCCACTTATTTTGGTTGCTAATTGTGTCCATGCGTCAGATATGTCATTTGGAGTAAGTGAAATTCTTCTGGTCTAAAAAAAAGAAGAATTTGATGGGTTCTAATGGTTCAACTAGACTCGAGAGTGGAGAAGAACACTTTCCTCCGCTGTTGATTCATTCAGGGAAATGTTGAGAAGGCAGACATTGATCACGGCCGAGCTGCTTGAATTGCATCAGATGGATGAGCTTGCTGGCATTTGTCCATCCTGTTACGGTCCTCAAGTTCCTGGTAAGAGAGACGACGAACCCAATTTTATTGTATGCATGGATGGCAACTTTCAGCATCGAAGGCATGAAAAAGCAAGTGTCGAGATCCCAGGAAGTCTTAAAACACCCAGTCTCTTTGTAGATCCTGAAGAAGTAACCGCAATGGCTTCTTCAATGGAACCTGGTGGTCAAGATGGCCTAGATACTGAAGAACTGGTAAGATTGGTTACACACCCCCGACCCCAGGTGTATACAAAATGGTTAAATTCTGACCAACTTACATTAAAAAGGACCCGTGTACTGAGCAACATACAGCTGCTGACGATGTTAGGACTGAGAAAACTTGGAAGGAGTGTGATGACACTGGGTTGTTTGGAATGGCATGTAGACACGACCAGATGTTAAAAATGATTAATATTGTGCGGAGTGGGGAAAAGTATGTAATTCTTTCACATGCTATATCCATCATGTTTTCATGTGCCTCACCAGATGAATTTTTCATTCTAGAGCCTATTATCCTATGACAATGATCAATCACCTCATCGGTAAAACCAAACAACCAGGAGACGAAATCAACCTGGGCATCTTGTATGATATTGGCTGCAACATTGAGAAGGGTATAATCCGAGTGAGTGTTCATGCAGATGAATCCAAAAGATTTTGTTTCTTTTCCACTGAATCCTAAATTTTGTGAAGCGAAATCAATTTCCTGAAGAACAAGACTTAAACCTTTTAAAATTTGGGACTAGTGTCTTTCATGCCTATGTGCACGAGTGGTCTTGCCAACTCCGTTACAATTCCAGATTGAACAATGGTTGGGGAATGTCGGTTAGAGAGGGACTTGAACATATTTGGGCCTATTTGTCATGTCTGATAGGTCCACTCCGTTACTCTACCAAAAATCACCGGCTTGTAGCACTCAACATTCGATTGGTCCATCACAATGATATGGGAAAGGTGAAATCAGGTGGGACATTTTTACCTCTGAATATAACAAATTTTAAAAGCTCATCCATGCATCTTATCAGTTTCATTGTTGTTAGAAAGAGGAAAACACATTGAGAAATTAATGAAGGAAGGCCAGGAAGAGCTGAGAAAAATTGAAGAACACTCTGGTAACCCATACCACTATTTCAAGATCCAATGGGAGCGACAGAGGGAAATGCAATTCTCAGTTATTGAGACCGCTACTGAAAGGGAGACAAGGGAAAGAGTTGAGGAGCTTGTTCTTTTGGAAGATAGGCTGCGAGAAACAGTCAGAATCTCTTTGAATTCAAAATCATCTTCAATACCTCACTGATATAGGTGTAATAATTTATTTTATTTCCATTAGTGATGAAATGCTTGAACTCCGCCAAACTCGAAGAAGAAATAGAACTGTGGCCCAAAGAAGTCATTTGCAGCAACTACAGGATACCATAGTTTTATTGGAAAGCCAGATAGAAAATATAATTGAAGAACTTGGATCAGATTATTTTTGAAATTTGCCAGGTGGTTCTGGTTTGTTGGTATTTAATTTTCCTTGACACATCCTGAAATACAATAGACATTGATATAAATTTTGATTAGATGCTGAAACAAAGGCTTTGATTAAAGTCAAGATCAGCAAGGCAAAGCTTTATGAAGCCAAAGTCGGGGCTCTGGAGATGCAAAAGAAGTGGGACCAACGAGGATCTGGTATGATCTAATCATCAAACTATCAATCATGCTGGGAATTAAATCTCTAATCTGTATTATAACAATAGGAACCCGAGTTCAAGCACGGTACAAGAAACAAATGAACTCCAAGATGAGCCATCTCAAGAATAAATGGAACAGATACAATAATCAAGCCTCTAGATACAACTCCAAATTCTTACCTGAAGTGGAATTAGAAACACCATCATTGGAAGAGGTGAAACAATTTCGAATTGAAAATGCTTTCTGGAATTCGGGTCGGATCAATCATCCTAATGAAGCATGGGCTGTGGACTTAGAAACCCAAAAGGGAATCCGGGATTACCTATTAGTCACCCACTACCAGGATGAATTGCACCGGATTTCCCGTGAAGCCAGACAAGCTGTGAAATGGGCACTTGGTTGAGCCCAAAAGATTGAGGACCTTCACCCGTTTTTTCAAAATGGTAGGTGTTTCTCATACTTTTCAAACACTCATAGAATACTGAAACTTTCTCTCGGATACAAAGAAACTCCAGATTCAGACCTCCTTACAGAAAGGCACCACCGACTTGAATACCTCTGCTCCAAATTCAACTGTAAAAAGGAAGTGATTGGATCAGTCTTCACAAGCATGGCCAAACGGCACTGTCGGATTTGGCTATCATGGAATTCTCACTGCCTAAAGCTTTTGAGATGGAGCACAACTTACATTGAATCTGAAGACGAGGCTGAAGCATCTCTACAATATCAGTGGGATTTGGTAGTAATGAGGTCTCTAGAGATGTGGGAAAGAATTGTATCCGGGAACACAGTAATGATGCTGTTTGAGAGTGAGGAAGATCAATTGGAAGAAGAGATCCTACAGCTAACTTTGAATGGAGATGAATTCCTATTTGATGATACTGGAGATTCATTCATAGATTATAATTTTTATTAGTATGGAACAATCATTATTATTTTTCTCATGAATAAGTGAATTATATTGCAATGCATCCTTGAAGTCAAAAAGGTGCACAGGTCCCAGAGGAATATGGAGTGATACTCTTCACTTTCCTCCTTGACCAAACGGTCCTCCCAGAGGAAAGTGGAGAGATCCTCTCCCCTTCCCTCTGGGACCAACCAGGCCCAGAGAGAAGAGGAGACAGAATCCCTCCCCACCTTTGGGATCAACCGGTCCAAAATGAAAGTGGAGATACTCCCTCATTGAGGATCAACTGGACCAAGGTCAAGGTGGAATGACACTTATTAATCTCCTCTTCCCTCCCAGGGTAAGAAGGTAATCTCCCTCCCCCCTCTAGGACTTGCCAGTCCAGGGGGAAGAGTAATACTTGTCTGTCATTTGTACTTCCCAAAACCAGTTGAGGGTTCAACAAGAATATGAATAAATTTCCTATTGATTTGAAGTATAAACTTACTGCAAATGGATATAAATTGAAAAGTTTAATTAGAAAACCTTGAAAAATAGAAGTACAGCGGTGTAGCCGCCGTAAACTCTATTTTCAATTTATATGGGGGGCAGTGGCCCCATGATAATGAGTGCAAACACTAGGGTCTTTCATAATATTCCTAGAAGGCAATGTGAGTCAGGGTATGATTTTCAGTTTCCAACAGTCTACCTGGAGCAACACATCTTGCAATTAAGCAACAAATGAATTCAGGAAGAAAATTGTTGAATCTTTTTAAGGTGTAAAACCCCAAGGATCATTTAAGACTTGGGAAAACATTCACAAGGTAGAACATAAACTCTACAATATGGGTGTTTGACTAGTAAGTGAAATTCAAGAAAAAGTGAAGGTAGACAAACCTGTACCAAGAAGGGTATGGGACCTTCAATTTTTTTTTACCCAACATAATTGCATCAGAATAGATGAACCAAGCTTCCAAGGGGGGATAAAGCCTGGATGATCATGTGGTAGCATAAAATTCTATCTACCAAAAATATACCCCCCAAATTACAGAATTGGGGTTAAGTTTTACTACCGGAAGAACAGGGTTGCTGTGCTTTTCTGGGGGGAGTGTACATTGTGTAAATATAAGATAAGAAGATATAGATGATCCAATTACAGCTGTTCCTAGAAGAGCCAAATGATCTGGCTACGGCTGTGCCTAGAAGTTAGAAGGTCCAGAAAATATAGATGAGCTGATCACATATTTTTCTATAAGAGCTAGATGAGCTGGGTCTAGAAATTAGAAGGGCCATAGATCTGGTTGTGAATTTTGTCAGCCTGTTACTACTTGGAGACAGCCTGACCCAGCAGAATCAAATGCAAACAAAATGAAGATACATTACAATAATGAAATAGAGACATAATTACATGTACATATTGTCATTGTCAATTTACAAGGGTGCAACAGCTATGCTAATTTAAAATTAGCTGTAAGCATATTTTGTTGATTATCCATTTTTATGGATCAAAATTTTTGGCATGAGCTGATGCCCACTATATCAGCTCACAAAAAAAAAATTGGATCCATAAAAATGAATAATGAATGAAATACCCTTATAGCTAATTTTAAATTAGCGTAGTTGTTGCACCCTTGTCAATGACAATTTCAACCACTGAGAAAATACCAGCATACCTAGTATTTACCACATGCCTGCAAGAATTAAAAGCCCTCTACATAGTTTTGTTTAACCATGTTTAGTTTAGTTTTGTCTTGTTTTGTTTTATTTTAAACTTTCAATCCTTTAATAATTATCACGGCCAAACCCCTGCCTTAATACAAATTAAAAGGACTAACTTATATTTATTTAGATAAAAAATAATTTAATTATAAGCATATTGTCATGCTGAAACATGCTTGTAAATAATGATACTTGATATTTGCAAGTATTCCACATAACTGTAAACACATGTACACTAGATATGCTTATAACAAATTGATGTACATGATGTGATTAAGCTCCAAGAATGATCACACTAGCTGATCATAATCACATCATTATACATTTGAACTGGAAGAATGATCCTTGTTGAATCAAGCTGTGCATAGCACATCAATTGATCAACTGATTGTTTTTACACCGTACCATATTCAGTAGAACTAGATTAGTTAAGCCATAGTTAAGCTTAACTCTACATAGCAAGGATAAATATTGCTCTCTTATATACACATACCAACAAGTCCACAGTTTTCGCTTATTGCGCTGAATATTATAGTTACTAGTAGTGGCCCATAAGGTCTTGAAAAATTCTGGAAGCAGTACCTTTTTTGCTACTCCATTCTTGTTCTTTGATCTTAGAACTCCAAACCACAGTAGGTCCCAACCTACTACACTCAATATTCCCTGGCTTTAAAGGCATTGGGAAGAATCAGAGGGTAGACTCTTGATTTTCCTGCCAATTGCATTAGTTGAGAAGATTCTACTGACCTGGACAAGGCTAGAATAATGACTCCTTGATTCTTCTGTTTAAATACAAAAATCCCTTACTCCAAACCACTTTTTTCCAATCCAAAACTTACTCAACACTCATAGTACAACCCAGATAGCATCCAGGTTAGTAACATAGGGGCTGACACATAGGAACATTGTTACATATGGACCATGCAAAATTCTTACATGTACATAATAAAAGGCATCAACACATATGTACTTAGAGGCATTATTACATATTTATACATGCTCATGGTTAATTAATCACTATAATACTTATTTTACACTTGTACAGAGTGTAGCAACTTGGACCATTAAATATAAGTTATTTTGACCAAGAATTATAAATAAAAATGAAAGTTGCTCATAAATTTTGAACCTTTAGTAAAACTTAGAATTTAATTGGATATTTTCAATACACATTAAAGTCAAACTAACATATATAGTTAACAGTACTCCTGAATTCAATTTCTCACTCCCTCATTGAATTTTCAGCAAATCACACTTTGCTCACTCAACGCAACAGGCTGTTGGTGTAGACACCACACACACATCAGATACATCCATACTGACTCAAAAATGACCATAAATTTACCAATAATTGAGATGTTGTGTATAATGATAGAGTTAGACCAAATTGTGATGTGTGATCTCTAATCCCACATGGTACCCATGTTTCTCGAGCTAGGTGGGCTGAGGGATTGTTGACTTAACAGAGGTGGGTAAGGTTCCCAATTTGATGAAGGTTTCAAGTAGATAATCATAACTCTGGTCAATATGTGAAATCAAGCGCCCTCAACTCAAGTTTAGCTGACTTTAGACAATTAAACTTCAGAACAAAAGTCTTCATTTTGAATCAAGATGGATGGGATTTTTCTGGTGGAGGGACCTGGGTACGCTTAGTACATATTCACTTGCCAGAGCTGGAAGAGCTGCCCAGTTCCTCTGAGTGACAGGGGCTGGATACCCACAAGAGAAGGAAGAGCTGGGTACAACTGTGTTTAAAAGAGCTGAGGAAGCTTCCCAGTTTGTTGTGTTCACATCAGCTGGAAGAGCTGTTTAAAATCTTACCCAAAAGAGCTGGAAGATCTGGGTACAACTGTGTCTACAAGAGCTGGAAGAGCTGACCACATTTTTGGGTTCACAGGTGCTGGAAGAGCTGATGACAAGAATGCCAAAAGATCTGGAAGAGCTGGGTATAACTTTGTCTACATGATCTAGAGCATCTGTCTATTTTTTTGGGTTGATCGGACCTGGAAGAGCTGTTTTCAACCATTACCAACAGATCTGGAAGAGCTGGGGGAAGCTGTGTGTAAAAGAGCTAGAAGAGATTCCCAGTTTTTTTGGTTGACAGGATCTGGAAGAGCTGTTGGAAACAATGCCCAAAAGAGCTGGATGAGCTGGGTATGGCTGATTTTTGAGGAGCTAGGTGAGCTGGCTGCCTCACTGTTATAACAGGAGCTGGAAGAGCCTTTGGAGACCACACCCAACAGAGCTGGAAGATCTGGGAAAAACTCTGTGTAAAAGGGCTAGAAGCAATGCAAAATTTTTTGGGTTGAGCTGGATGAGCTGTTGAAAACAATGCCAAACTGGGCTGGATGAGCTGGGTATGGATTAATTTTGAGGAGCTGGGTTAGCTAGCTCCCTTGATGATGTTGTGGCAGCTGGAAGAGCTGTTGGAAAACACACCCAACAGAGCTGGAAGTGCTGGGTAAAACTGTGATTAAAAGGGCTATAAGAGCTGCTCAGTTTTTTGTTAGATGGGAGCTGAAAAAGCTGTTGAAAACAATGTCAAACAGGGCTGGAAGAGCTGGGAATGGCGAGGTTTTGAGGAGCTGGGTGAGCTGGGTGCCTTGATGCTGTTGTGGGAGCTGGGTGGGCTGAAGATCCTGGTTTCAGGAGGGTATCAATTGCCTGAAAGGTAGGGTGCAGCTCCAAGGGATACCTGAGGGGCTGTAGCGCTCCAGATATTATAAAGCTGTCTTTGGTGGAGCTGGATGGGCTGGGAAAAACCCTTCTGGCCAGATCTGGATGAGCTGACCAGTTTGGTGTAGTGAAGGGAGCTGGAAGAGCTGGTTAAATGCATGGCCTGAAGAGCTGGATAGCCTGGATAAATCTGTGTTTGGTGGAGCTGGGTGAGCTTGCCTTGCTAATGTTGCGGGAGCTGGATGGGCTGGGAGAAACCCTGCTGGCCAGAGCTGGATGAGCTGACCAGTTTGGTGTGGTGAAGGGAGCTGGAAGAGCTGGTTGAATCCATTGCCTGAAGAGCTGGATGGTCTGGATAAAACTGTGTTTGATGGAGCTGGGTGAGCTGGCTGCCTTGCTGATGTTGCGGGAGCTGGGTGGGCTGGGGGTTGTGGGGTCATGGGGGTATTTATTGGATAAAATGTAGGGTGCAGTTCTGAGGGATTACTGAGGAGCTGTAGTGCTACGGCCTCTCCAGCTCCACCTATGATACCATCCCAAACCAAAGATAAAAACATTGTTTCATCGGTTTGGGACCATAGAATTTGGCTGCCACAGGTGGTTTCAATTTTGGATTTTTTGTGAAATCAAATAAGTTTTTTTCCCTAGTGTATCCTTGTTTATCTCAAAGAATAAATGATGCTGACAGGTAAATATTGCAATTAATATCTCATTAGTGGTCCCATATGCTTAAAATATGATAAAAATTTTGCTCAAAGTCTTCCACTAAATTCATACTTCCTCATTTGACTTTTCATTTTACTTTCATCCTATTTTCATCTTATTTCCATCTTATTTCCATCTTTTTTTCATATTATTTTCTTTTTATTTTCATCTTTTTTCATCTTATTTTGAACTTATTTCTTTTCTTATCCTACTTCTTTAACATATTTCTATTTTTATTCTTGCTTATGTTCTTGTCATTATTCTTGCTCTTAGTATTTTCCTTTCAGTTCTTCTGGTTAATTTTACTATGATTATGATTTGTAGTATTGTTCTCATTCTCTCTTTATTCTTATTATTTTCTTACCTTCTTGCTTTTGTTACCTTATTTTATTTATCATGTTTGTCATTGGTTATTTTTGATTTTTCCATATAAATGAATATATTACAACAGATCATTGCTGAAGCTTTTCAAGAAGTTGAAAAACAGAAATTCTTGCGTGCTCCTCCATGTACAAAATATTTAAGATCATTACTGGATTGAAAGGTGTGAATTGAGTAGGGGTGTAGTGTTTGGCTTCTTTCAGG
Organism: Puccinia horiana; assembly: GCA_001624995.1. Taxonomy (NCBI): domain Eukaryota; kingdom Fungi; phylum Basidiomycota; class Pucciniomycetes; order Pucciniales; family Pucciniaceae; genus Puccinia; species Puccinia horiana. The sequence goes on from LWDY01000012.1 coordinate 1,454,204, forward strand.
AATCAACAAAAATACGGATTGTCTTTAGTTGCACCAGTCCACGGTGGTCTTGAGAAGATTAAGTTGAGGAGGAGAACACCCAAAGCCCAGATATTGTATGACAAAACAGGCTTTGAACCCCCCCCCCCAGGCATTCTGAAAACGGTTGATGTCACAATTTCAGTAACAGTTGATGTCACAATTTCAGTCATTTGATTGTGATCAGTTGATAAGAATCAAGAACTAACCTGGCGACATGTATCCTTGAGTCCCAAATCCGAGCTGAATGCTGCGCGTTTTGTTGGTTGAAAGACCAAAGTCAGCCACGTAAACTTGATTGTGACTACAGAGAATGCTGTTTGGTTTGATGTTGCGATGAGCAATGTCCTTACTGTGGCAGTATGCAATGGCTGAAACAATTTTCTTGAAAACTGGGTGAATTTGGGCCGGATTATTGAGGAAATAACCATGTTCATAAATTTGATCGGACAGCATTCCATTTGACATAAACAGCATAATGAGAAACGAGTGAGTTGGGTTTTCAATTGCTTCAAGCAGAGGAGTAATATTTGGGTGAGCTGAAAGAAGGAAGTGAATTTGAATTTTGCAATGAATGGCCAAAATTGTTTCCGGGCTAGTCTTGTCGATAACTTTCAATGCATAGATCGAAAGAGGTGACGGTGAGGTTGAAAGAGTTGTAGCTGGGAATACTGAGCCAGAAGCTCCGCTTGTGATTGGGAAATCAGTATGTAACATGTAGCCAGGTATGATGTGGGGGTTGGTGTTGGAGGTAAGATTCATGGTTACAGTGCCAGTCGCAAAATTCCACTTGAAGTCTTTTTTCTTGTGGGAAGGAAGGCTTTCTGGTCAGTTTCTTGAATTCTTTGTCATGACACATGGAAAAATGACTTGAGGAATTACCAAGACAATCCAAGGATTGGGTTAAATTGAAGAGGATTGGCAGGAAGGGGTCAAGTTGGCAAGCTTTTTATTTTTGAAATCGACAATTGGGGTCACTGGATAGGATGATAGCTACTGATCCAAATGCAGTCTTCTTCCAATGTCATAGATATCTCGCCAGCACTGTAGACAACCCAAGCACAGTGACTGATAAATTCATTGATGTGAATGACTTGAGGTTCCTGGGGCTTAAATAAGCAAAGTGAAAGAGTTTCTAGTGGGCCAAGCTTGGAAAATGGGTGCCGTATGTTTTGTGGGATTGGGGGGAATTGATTGAGGACAAGCCAGGTATCTTGTTGGGTTGGATGATCAGCGGTAACTCTAGTGTGTTTGAAAATTTGGTCAATTTGGCCAAATCCAACTTCTCCAGGCAAAACCCAGTATTTGATGATGGCATTCTTGGGTTTTCTAGTATAAGGGCATCGGCATGGTGGGAGCTAAGGGGTTCAAAACGAGTGTTGATAGGTGCAATACGTTGAGACCTGTGCTTGCGCTGCCATTTATGCAAAGGAACATAGGTACATATTTCGTCCAGAAAGGCAGTGTTGATTTGTTTAATGAGTTGGGTGAAAAGGTATGAAGGGAGAATTTGACTTTTTCGACTCAGGTTAAAAGATTTTGATGAAATGGTAATTTGGGGCTCAGAGGAAAAACATTGAATCTGGGCAGTAAATGGGCTGGGTTCATTGGGTAGGTTGTCTGATGCCAATAGGGTCCAAAGGTTTCCTAGTTGGCAAAAAGATGTAAGAAAGGTGATCTCCAATTCTCCTATGAAAGATGGAAATATCAGTTCTTGTAAGTAAGGGACAAGGCATATAATGATACTTACCAAGATGACTATTATGACAAGCCTGAAGAATTTTATCCATTAGTCGTTCCAGAGGAAAGGTCCACCAGGATCTGACAGGTCCAAATTTTTCTAAGTATTCAGCAAGGTGGATGGACATGTGATGGTTTGGGGCAAATGATTTTCCTTGGAATAATATCAGACTACTTTGAAGGTAAGACTGAAGGTGATGTTGGTACTTCAAGATCAATTCAGACTCTGTTTGTCATTTTAAGGCAATATTAACCAGAGATACCAAGTGCCCAAAGTTGCATAAGAGACAACTGTGCTGAAGATCTGACTCCCGCCAGTACAGGGGAAGAACAAGGGGAAGTTGGATGGTGAAAAGAGCTCACCATTCATCAGCCTTGAGTTTGCTGTGAGAGGCTTTACCGAGGGCGGGCAATGCTTGCTTGATCCAAGAGAGAACATTAATACGTGGGAGACACAAATTAATGAAGGCCAGTGCTCGTGAGTCATTACAAATTTGGTCATCAGAGAGAGGCGTCCATTTGCCACACCAGCCCTCTTTAAAGGTGTCAGGAGTAAAATTGTCATTATCCAATGGACATGTCTCACTGTCAAAGCATTCAAAATTGCACCATAACCAACCAAGATAAAGAGAATCTTCTTCGCAGGATTGTGGGGGGTTAGGCGCTGGGGCTGGAGAGGAAGAGCAAGTTGCATCAAGAAGAATGTCAACTAGTTCCCGAGCACTAACTCCTTCAGTTTCAGGTTCATCCTCGACGTTTGAAATTGCCAAAAACCGCTGGCAGTGCCACTTGAGCAGCCCAATGTATTAGATTGTGCATAGAATCCACTGTATGCATAGATACGATGTCCCAATATTCGAGTTCTAGAAGACATGAATACAAAACTCCGTGCTCATCAAAAACTGTGTCTTTCTCTGTGATGGATGAAGCATCACAAGATTTATGGGCCCAAGTGCGGTGATTGGATGTGGTTTTCCGCAGCCAACTTGAAGAGTCGAAGTTAGTGATTTTGTCTTTGGTGAGTAAGCAAAATGAGCACATCTGAGTGGAGCTCGCCAATGAGAAACCAAGAGCACATCAAGTTGCAGCGATATCAGCTAAAAACATCAGGAGTGCCCCAAAAATGTGATGGCCCCTGGGATAACGGTACCTCCTTGAGAGTGTAAGACCTGAGCTCCAAAGTGTTTTGAGCTGCTCGACAACAGGTTGAAGGATCCAATTTGTTTGTTCAAGTGATGGTTCACTTGGTCCAGGCGCAATACCCCCTAGATATATGTTCTCAGGGAGGTACCTCAATGACACGGGAAGATTCAGGCAAATAAAAACAAGAAAGGTGATGGAAGCGTGCTTTCCAGCTTGGCGATTCCAAAGGCGTTAATGGTGTCAGTGTAGAGACAGAATGTCAAATTATTACTAGAAGCTGTGAATTGTTTGCCATTGGGGCCAAAAATCGTTCTCCAAGCAGATGAGTTGTGAATGTTGCCAACTGGACCTCGGGGATTGAATGGGACTTGTGATTGGATTGCCACCTGCTCCAAAGAATACTCAATGTGGGGACGGGAGAATAATTTGGCGATCCAAGTGTGAAGATCTTGAAATCCATAGGTGCAGATGGGCACCATATGAATCCCCCGGGTTTTGAACAAGGGAGCGCTACAGGCACGATGATGAATTAGTTGCTGGGATCATTTGGAATTGGTACTTGGGTTAGGATCAATTAATAACTCATGTATATATCGTGATGGATTGTTGGGTAGGATGGGGTACATTGCAAAACACTGCTTGAAACAAATAACTCGAGTCAGCACGGGATCTAGATCAAGCCATGAAATGATGGTTGCGATGGAATCAGGTATCTCTTGAGGAATAGTAAGGTTTGTGTAGGTAAGTGCATCAGTTGGAGAAATTGAGGATCAGCTTGTGAAGATCTTTTGGAGATTTGAGAAACCATGAGGCAACACTGCTAGAGCATTGGTCAAATATGGAAAGTATGGTAGCCACGAGAGCAGTATGAAGTGTAGATGGGTTCAAAAACTTGAATGAAGACAAAAAATAAGGTGCTAAAATGGCTCAGTAGCAAGCCACACAAGGGGAGAGAAAACTTACTGAAATCACAAGCCCTGTCTGGTGTTGCTTGTTCTCGGGATGCCGGAGATGAGTTTTGTGGCAGGGACAGTGTGACATCCAACGGGAGCTGAGAAGAACTGGGGTCACCAGATCCCAGTGAAAGTGAATTCAGATCTTGGACCAAATTAGTTTTGTGTTTGTCAACATGCGTTGGGATGGTAAGCTTGGTGATTCTTGCTTTCTCGTTGGCTAAGTGATGTTTTCTAACAGTATTACGGGTTAGAAGTACACCAGGACAATAAATCCCTTGGTCGTCTAGTTCAATATGTCCTGAAAACCCATAGCTTGTGCAGAGGCATATTTCTTTGAGTTGGGTGGTTTTCTTGTGAGGCATGCAAGTTTCAATGTTCCTTGGGCGTTCTACATGTGTGAATTGTTGGTTATCCAAGTCATCAATACTCTGGATGTCGCACTGAAGACTCACTTGGGGTGTGGTATGCTAATGTGAGTGGTTGGGCCTGTTTGTAATGGTCCAGGTGGTAGGTCGTTCCAAGTCGGATCTGAGAAGGGAGCAAAGTCAGTTATTATAGTAGTATGGTTTTCAAGTCAAGAGCGGCGAGTGGATTTGATGTGTGGAGACACCGTACCTATGATATCTAAGGATTATCAAAAAATTTGCTGGTGGGAATGGGGGTTAAAAGGTGGATGGAGCAGAAAAGGATGTGCAAAAAGGTATTTACATAATATGAGAAAAGGTCAAAATCAAATCGCTTTCAAAAGATTGGAATAAAATTCTACAGTGGGCTCGACGGCAGGTTGCAAACTTGTCAGTTGCAGTTGAGATAAACTTTCCAACCATGCCGTATCATAGAAATTGTGTGGAAGGCCAGGGGGAGGCTTTTTATTGCTGGTAGATGCTTCAGAAGTACGTGCCCGGATGGGTGGTGTGGGACCTGTCTGCTTTTTAGGGCAGGATTGGATCTTCTGGAGCCTTAAATTGTCAAGAGTTATCATGAGATTTTCAACTGCCAGGTTGCACCAGTAGTAATTACACACTGTACAGCGCTTGGGTTTAGCATTGGTGAATATTAGTTTTGGGGGCATTGAATGATGGGATGATGTATCAATGCGCTGCTGGCAGTATTGGAGTCAACATCCATTTCTGTGTCCGATTCCATTTCTGTTTTGTCTTCACTACAGCAAGCTTTCACAATGGTCAGAAGCCCCTTAAGTGTAGGGTGGCCTAGAATTGTCTGGGTACAAAGATGTCGCAACTTATAGATCAAAGGTATGAGTGAAATGTTTGTACCAAGGTAAACACAACATATGTAACACTAACTTTATTGACCCAGGTTACTTGACAGGTACGTTGATGGGCGTGCTGCACGGTTTGTGGTGTTTGGGAGTTTTGTTTTCGATATCTATGTAAGCAACAAAGACAATCTTCAGTCAGTCTTTTAATCTTCATCCGTTGGTGGCTGGTTTCAGCCTTTTCATCTGTTGTGGATGGAAGTACTTACAGCTTCTGCCATCTGTGGGTAACATGTTTCCAAATCACATATTCAATTGTGGCACAGTTGTAATGCTCTAAACTTATTCCTGTATACTTGCCTCTTTTGACCAAATCAATGAATATATTGGTAGCCAACCTCCAAAGAAAGACATTCTCTGGACTACCCCACGGTTTGGCCAAATCTGGACAAAACGAAGAAACTCCACAGCTATCCATCTTTTGGCGGATAAATTGGAGTTTTGAAGGTGTTGCATTGATATGGCCAGGTCCATCTGGGTAAGAGAAGGGAGAATCATCATTTTCTTCAATCAAACTAGTGGTACTATCTGAGCACGATTCCAAGCTGGCATTATCAATCCATTTTTGGACTTTGGCTTCAGAGGATGGGGGTGGAATAATTCTCTTTGTTTTCAGTCCAAACAAAGTGCGTATGTGTATGTGTATCCTGACCAGCTTTTAGAAACATAATTGAGAATCAAATCAGCCAACAAGAAGTGTCAAGTCATGGCTGTTCAACTTACCATAAGGTGGCCACCCCGGGGGGTCTTTTGAGGAGTTGTGACTGGCTGGCAGGAATGAGGAGTTGTGGCTGGCTGGAAAGAATTCCTGGAACTTCCACCTTGGAAATTCTCTTCGGTGAGCTCAAAAATCTGGTTCAGTGCAGGTGTAATTTTTTTGATTTGAGTGAGTAATTCTTGGCTGAAGCGCTTGGATCATTAGAAGTTGGTTGTTTTTCATTTGCAGCTTGGTAGACAGCTGTGATGCTTCTCCTGGAAGAGCACGTGTAGTGAAAGGATTAGCTCTTGCGCAATCTGATGTTGGGTCACAATAAGGAGGTGATGGTGTTGTTGGTTTCCAATTCATAGCTTCATTTTCATTGATTGGTGACTCGCAAGGTTCCTTGAGAATGGGTTCACTAGAAGGATCCACATCCATCATTACTTCATCGTGCGCGTTAGAAAAAGGTATACCCAAGCCTTCTTGTGAGAGGCTGGAACCACAAAGCTTCAAGGGTTCATCTGAATGATCAAGGTATTGGGCAAGTAAAGTAAGTAGACAGTCAATTGGAAAGCATGTTGGGAATCACTTACTACGATTGGCCTGGGCTCGACAGAGCAGTATCAAATCTTTCCTTGATAAGCTTGCGGTCTTTAGTGGAAATGTTTTTAAGAACTCTTGAAGTTCATTGATTGAATAACTTTCAAATTGACATGTCTCAGAACTAGTCATCAATTTGTCAGGTGCTTTTCCAGCTCCATCGGGCGTAGTAGATGGAACAGGATTTGATTTTGACAGGGTCTTGATTTGAGCATGAGATTCACACATAGTTGATGGAACAGCAATAGATGATGTTTGGGTGTTCTTGATTAAAGCTTGAGATTCAATAAAATTGGTTTAAATGTTGACAATAATACCTTTTTGGTCCCAAACTTTGTGAGGAACTTGGTGTTTCTTTAGAATCGCCAGAAGCTCCTTCTTAGTGAGCAGATTACCTTGTGGAAAAACAATGGCAATCAGGTACCAATTTTAACATCCAATGAATTGGGAACAAACCTGGAGTCCAGACAGGCATGTCTGGGTTGTTTGGAAAGCTGGGGTTGTGAGCAGTTTTTGACTTGGGCATCTTGTCTGCCTCAAAAGAATTTTCAGGCTCAGTGACAGCAAGTAAGCAATCAGTTGGTAAAAGGAAAATCCAGAAAAACTTACACTGAACGCTCTGAGAAGAGTCAGGATCAGCAGGGGGGGGCAGGGGAAAAACTTGATTCGGATGTGTCATCACGTTCAGACGCAGCAATTTCTGAAGAAATAATAGGGTGAAGCCTGTCAATCAGCAAATTCACAAGAGGAGAAACTGTGAAAAACATACCATCAGTGCTGTTGGCCTCTGGAGAATATTCTGGATCTTCATCATGGGACAGGTTTGAATCACTGTTGGAATGATGAGATTATTCACTATCTGAACTGTTGGGTATCTGGTCATTGCTACAAACATGATCTCCGGGATGGGTTGAACTTTCTTGTTCAAAGGAGTGCATTTGAGGTCGCCGGAAGGACTGACTGTAGTAGACTGAACAAGTGGACTGGCTATGGTCGGTTGGACGTAATCTTCAGCTGGGAGAGATTGAACAAGAGACCTGGCAAGAAGTAATTCAATATTCGATCCAGGTAGACACAAAGGCTGCCTTCAAGCAACGATTGATCCCTTCTTTTGTCTTGTGAGGACGGCATTGAGTTGGGTAAAATTGAGCTCATTGCTTGAGGAGTCGTCATTGTGTACTTGGGGCTTTCTGAAAAAGTTGCTAACGTGTTCTTGTGTGTCACTGAAAAAGTTGCTAACTGAGTATCATGATTATAAGCATTGCTGGTGTCACCAACCACATTATTGTAAGTCGATGGGCTTGAAGGCGTATGAGAATAATCAGATGGGTGATGTCGCACATTCAGAGGGTTTGCTTTATCTGAGAAACGTTCACAGATACAAGGGAAAAAAAACGTTTAGGAAGATTTGGTGATCAAAGACTCGGATTTGTTTGGAAGAATTGGGTCAAACTCAGCTTACCCAATAAATTTAAATGCTTGCCTGATAGCCGTAAGTCTTCCAAGTGAGTGGGATCATTGGGGCTACTCAATTGGCTTCTGTGTGCTACTTGATCCAATTCCATGGGCAATATTTGGGTATCTTCTTCCATGTGAACTTGAGAATTGAGGAGACTTAAATTGTCTCTATTGTCAAATTGATCTACATTGGGAATCAGCAAACCCCGTCTAAGTTGGAGAGGACTGATGAGGTGGGCCTCTTGAGCAGGAAAAAGGTCAAAAGGGCGGGGATCTTGGGAGGGAATAACATCCATCAACATACAGTCCGAGGTTGTTGATTGAGCTGGCTTGGTTGGAGGTTCTTGGAACGGAGGAGACATGCATGAATCTGGAATTCCAACCGGTAACAGCTCTGAAGGTGTATCTTGTAAACGGAGAAACGTGGTAGGAGTCTGTGGCCCCAGTGATTTGGAGATTGTGAGTGATTATCCGGTGTTGGTTTGGTAGGGGTAGCAGCATGTCAAAAGGTCCGTTTATTTGAGGGTAATTCAACATTTTCAAAAGTGCAAAGGTTTTTGTAGACCTCAATGAGAGAATGATTGTCCCAGTTGCACCATAAGCCGTGCCTAGCCAGTATGTCTATCACTTGTTGGAGGGATATGTCATGCACCACTGTTCACACAAACGGAAGTAGAGAATGAAGTCAATGACAATTCCTTTGCAGTAGTGAACAGAGTTCTTACCTGGTAAGTTCAGTCCTGCAACCAACCATTTTTGCTTTCCCAGTGCAGGGATACCTTAATTTGTGCCCAAGAAAGAAGAGCTTAGTTTGAAATGTTACTACTTCTGACCATGGTTATATACTTACAAGGCATGCTGAGAAAATTGTAAAAAGGTGTGGGGTCTGTTGGGAGGGTTCCAAGATGTTCAGATTGATTGTCCTTGACATGATCCAAGTCACCTTTTGTTGGAAGAGCACCACATGTCTCGTTTGAGCTACTCCCCTTCGTATCAGAGTGATCCTGTGCTCGCTGCTTGCCTTTGTCTGCAAGTAATATATTGGTGTTGGAGGACATGGCACCGGGGCACAATCAAGTTGGTTGGGGTCTTAATGAGGGAAGTCAACACGGAGTCCTTGGGAGTTGTGAGTGCCTTCACTAGAACTGTCACTTACGCCGCAATTCAAAGGAGATGACAGTTTGGAAGTGCTAACAAAGCTCACACCTGTGTCTGAAACTTGATCAGGCACTTGAGGAGACTCAACAGGGTAGCGAGCAGCTTGAGACGTCTGATTTGTGCTTGCTGAAGGTTGAGTTTGAGGAAGGCTACCTGAAGCCACATTGTCGCTAAGTTTAAACCGGCGTTAGATGATGGGTTGTGTTGAAACTTCTGATTTGTACTTGCTGAAGGTTGAGTTTGAGGAAGGCTACCTGAGGCCATGTTGTTGCTACATTGCAACCGGTGTTAGATGATAGGTTGTGTGTAAGCTTATCATCGGTGTTCAAGGTGTCATCATTGCAATTGGGCAGAGTAGGGAGTGGATTTAGCCAGTTGGAAACTTCCAAGACCTCATTGACCATAGTCTTGGGCTGTTTGAGAGCCCTCTCAGGACCCGCTACTAAGGGAGATAAAGGATGTCAGTGATGAACCACATTTATCTTGGTACATGATTAAACTTCAGACCTAGTTTTGAGTTCACAAGTGGCCACTTGCATTTTCCTAAAACAGACACTGCTTCATGTGAGTATCTGGAATCGGCATACATTCTCAAGGCCAGGTCTCCCATGGAATTACACTATTAAGAACTTAAAAGGGGTGTCCATAAATTGCACAAAAAAATGGACGACTGAGCGTCATCATCCAATGCTGCAGTGTCCGGTGCAGTACTGCGAGTTGTACTGCTGCTGGTAGCCAGGGTTCGATTGGATGGGAAAGGTGGATTCTGTTCCACAGTTTTTGGTGGTGGGTGAGGATAGTTGGTTCAAGTTTCACGAGAGGATGTGATTTTCAAGCTGCTTGATGACACGTCAATGTGAGTCAAGGCTTCGTCTTGTTCTTTGGTTGACCCGCTTGCCAGGGGATCTTCCTGATGGGAACTTGAAACATTTTGATTGGGGGAGTGATTCCCTGTGCATAGTTTCTTGCAAGCTTTGATCAATCCACGCGTTTTGTAGTCCTCATCGGAATGTCAGCCTTGTTTCCATAGGTTTTTTGATTGGGACGGGCTGGTGAGCTTTTGGGTATTGCTTGAAAGAGAATCACCAGACAGTATGACGACTTGGACTTCAAATTTTGAGGTGAAATATGATTTCTTCTTCTCGGAAACCAAATTGTCGTACCTGGCAACCAAGGTGTCTTGTTTTTGGTTGGAAATGTTCTTGACTTTGAAGTGTTTCAGTATTGCCCGTAAATTGATCACCCTCAGCTGATCCAATGCTAAAACGTATATGTTGTCGGGCTGTTAGCTGAACGGATGTAAACTCAAACAACAAGAAGGCAAATCCTTACGTCTCCATATGCCCTGGTTGCAGTCATGTACTATGTTGGAGATATCAACCCTTGGAAATTTAGAAACCGGTTTTGTCGCGGCTTTTTTGGAGGCTTGTCTGGGTTTGTTGCCTGATCTGTTTTGAGCTGCAGTTGGTCTGAGGGAGAGAGGGCAAGGTGGGATCCTTCCGGGGGGCATGGAGAAAACAAGGAAAGAAAATGAAGGAGGAGGATAGACATACTAACAGAGCCAAGCTATTCACCAGTAGGTTTCAGGAAACATAGCTGCGGGCGGTGTAATCAGCTGGTGTCGCTTGGTGATTTGTTGCGGATGGCTGATGAATAGGTGGTTGGAAGGTGGAAGAGTCTGGGATGAAGGACCCGGCTGATGTAGCTGAGTATGTAAAGAGTGGATAGTGCTGTCACATATATGTATGTGACAGTCTCATCATACTTCTGGACTTGCCGCAGCCTACCACAATAACATACACTTCGGAGCAGTCAACTGAGTGTATGTGAACTCTCTACTAACTTAAATAACTACAAACATATACTCATATATGTGCACAGCCTTCTACAGGTAGGCCAAGCGTGTGGGAGAGAGTACATACAGAAAACACTCACCACCCACACAACATGTCAGCTCATGTCAGCCTGTGTATTGCAAAATAGATTCACACCCTGTATGTAGTTCACTGGATACTTACAGCATACAACATGTCACCTGAAGTATGTACAGTGCCACACACCACCTATGTGTTCGGCCTCAGAGGGGTGTTGCAAATTCTTGGCACAGAAAATTTCAAAAAAAGGGGGGAATGGGGATGAGTGCTGGAGAGAGAGCTTTTATGTTTTATGACTTTCAAAGAAAAGAAGGCAATTTTAAACTAGTCTTCTTATGAAATAGATCCCTTAACAAAAGTGTGTGGAGCTCAGAAAGCAATACAAAGAAGGGAATCAAAATACTTATGTATTTAACTATCCAAAATCTTCTCAGGAATATTTGCCTGCATAGCATGGTGTTTTAAGTCCATATTATGGGCCTACAAGTCCATATTATGAGCCTGTAAGTTCATAGTATGGGCCAAGTTCATAGTATGGGACTATAGGTCCATAGTATGGGCCTACAAGCACATAACATGAGCTTTCAAGCCATGTGTCCCAAATCCAGCTGATTGAAAAATTCAAACTTTTTTTTGCAGACCTGGCAGAGCTGGGAAGATAGATTTAGAATTCTATCAGTCTGTAGAGCTCAAAATATCACCTTCATGTCATGTACAAGAGGTATGTGAACACTGATGTTGCCTGGATTTATTGTTATCTTTTGCAGGCACCGGTTAACACATACGTGGTGCCCGTCACTGTTCCAGGAATTAAGCAATCCTTATGTGTATAATTACTTGAAATTTTACCCACATGACCCTTTGGGGAAAACCCTACACTCTTTATATCAAAGTGCCAAGTGGCAGGAATTTTCGGCACCTGAGGCTGAGCTGAGAACTCAAATGGCTGCTGTAAGTGGTAAATATTTCTACATCTTCGAACTCACCCCTTTGAAACAGGGTGTATAAGACCATGTTAAAAATGCTTATACCAATGTGGTGATCCCGGTATATTTTTTTGTGCTTGAGACTCAAATCTTTTCCAAACACATTATTACCAAGTTCACAAGGAACAGTCAGTTTTGGCCTAATGGATTCATGATCCACATTCCTCAGGATATTCCTTATCAATCTGCCAGCCTGCTTTCTGTCAAAGTCAGTCTGTTTCAAAAGACATATGAAGAAATGATTGTGGCAGATGGATTCAAAGTATTCTGATGCATGCAATCATGAAATCATGGGTTAGTCTCTCCAAACTGCACCCATCATACTCCTCCATGACATGGCCTGATGATGCTTTTCTGCTCAGAAATAAGCAGGGATGGTTCCCGCAGGTACCCACTGCCCAAGAGGATTATTAGACATTTACCAATTGTGCTTTACTCAGATGATACTTCCCGCAATAGGTCAAAGATGTGGAATAAACATGAAAACTTTTATTTTACTTTGGCTGGGCTCTCACCAGCCTACACCAATCAAGAGTATCACACCCACTTTGTCAACACCTCAAACACATCTGGTGCTTTATAGTTGGCCGAAATGGTTGTGGATGAAATGAATGTGTTGTCTTCAAATGGATTTCCTGCATTTGAACCAACATTGAGATCAGAGGTTTTAGTCATGAGTGTGGTACTATGCTTTCTTGCTGATTCCCCAATGCACGCTGAGGTCACAAGCACCCCTTACCCAGGGGCATCCAATAATCCCTGCCACTCTGGGCTCATAACCTGTTGATAGTAAAGTAGCTGAGACTGAGACAGAGTACATGAAGCTGGTAATCAGAGTGAGCGTGGATTGTGGAAGGATTCATTACTAGAAGAAAAGAAAGAAAGAACAAAGAAAAGGATAAGAAAGATAAGAATGAGAACTTTACCTGAGACAGAGTACACAAAGCTGGTAAGCAGAGTGAATATGGATTGTTGAATGATGAAGAAGGTTATCTTTCCACAAACTCTGACTCAGATAAGAGAAGAAATAGATGTCACATAACACCAGAAACAGGCCCAGTGAAGGGAATTGTATTGTGTGCATTGTCAATAATGAAAGTACTCGATTATTCAAACCATTTACTCAATTAAAGTTCTTTGATGGGGTACATGACACCCCAGTAGAAATATTAAATGTTTTCCTTCTAGGCATTTTCAAGTACTTATTCAAAAACTTCATGAAGAGGACTAAGATTCACCATCCCAAAACCAAAGTACATCTGGCTGCATTCAACACAGATTCACTGAACATACCTCCAATTCAAGCCAAATATATGATTACCCATTATGCAATTTTTGTTGGTAAAGATTACTTGTTTGTCTTTCAGGTCACACCTTTAATCCTGTTCCGCTTTATGACAGAGGCAAATTGTGCAATATGGCAAAAATTGTGTTACATTGGCAGCCTGCTTTGTCAAACTCATATCAATGAGCTTGATCCTTATTTAAATGAATTAAACATGAAAATTAAGAAGATACTGCTTTGATTCATCAAAATGTCTTCCACGTGGGCCAATAACCCAAAGTTCCACATGATGATCCACCTGCCAGCTTCAATTCGGTAATTTGGGCCTCCATGTTTGTTTGAAACTGAGAATTTTGAGAGTTACAATAGCATCTTACGCACCACTTCCATTCATTTGAATAGATTAAGTCCAAGCAGGGATTTAGCAATCAGCTTCAGCAACTATCAAAACATGTGTTTGATCTTATCAGGAGCAAGTCTTTATGATCATCACCTGTACTTATCAGGAGCAAGTCTTTATGATCATAACCTGCACCAATACTTTTTGCCCTCTCCAGAAGTGACCCGCATATTTAGTCATCATTTGCTTATTCAGAATTCTATGGGCTACAGCTCAGAAGCTGTCAAGAATCCAATAATCCAACCGTATGTTGACCATCACAAGCTGAAAGATAATGAGACCTTTGTGATACCATCCAAATTTACCAGAAGATACCCCGGTGTACAGATAAAACAGGTTGCATCAGTCAAACTGAGTTCCAAGGATTTGGTTCAGGCAAATAGTTTTGACATGGTAAAGTATCAGTTAGGCTTCAATACAAATTAGTTGGTTGAGATTTTTAATGCCACTTTTTCTTGAAAGTTGAATTATTCATGCATTGGATGTGTCAAATCCATATGGCAACCTTATTCTCCATTCCACCAACAAATTTTACTTAGAAGTATCACAATGCCAAATCCATGGAGTAGAAGAAATTTATGGTATGAAGGTTCAAAAAACAAGCATTTAGAGAGTAGCACAACTTGAAAGCTTTGTTAGAGAGATGAGGAAAAAGAAAAAGAGACACAGAGAGGCATGAAAAAGGAAGAAAAAATTCATCGGATTAGGCCACAGCAAGGCCTTCAAGAAAAGGGAACTGGTCAATAAGGAATTCATGGAGCCTGAAACACATAATTATGCTTTTGGATATTCCGTGCATACAAGAAGACTGCGCAGGGACATGTGTAAATCAAGGTTTCCAACGGTCAAGTAATAACCCACCCTCCACCCTGATATTCCCCAAGACCCGCTTCTTCTCAACAAACCACAACCCAATCGTATTTGTGTGACGTTGTGGGGCTGAAATTGTACCCAGTATATTAAGTTATTCCATTTTCAGACGGATGGAAAAGATCAGTCACTCACCCATTGATATTTTCCACTCCAGGGCACTTCCCCATCACCTCAAGCTCGAACATGTTTTTGTCTTTTGTGTATTTTTTGAATAGTGGCTTCATGTTGATAATCTTGTGGAGGTAACCAACTGACCAACTGTAGGTGCTGATCTGACCAAGTATTATTTCTGCTTTGGATTGATGCTTGGCAAGACTCTGCTGCTTGACTTCAAGAAACGTCTTCCCAGTCTGAAACCAATTATTAAAGCCTTCTCTAGCGTGTCCACAAGCCATCATCCCCTTCAACAATTGAACCCTTTCTTCAAACAATTCAATGGAGGTAATCGTATTCGGCTTGTAGAAAATGAGCTTCGTAATTGGTTAGGACGTGCAGGCTCTTGAGAAACCTCCACATACACCAATCAGCGGTCCAAAAATTGTCCTCCTGGATTGCTTGGAGAATCTTGTTAAAATCAGCTTGGCACTCATAGTTCTGCCTCTGGACCAATGCCATACCTGGCAGATTGTGCTGATTCAGAATTGGAATGATTTCAGCCAAAACAAGAAGGTAATTACCCAACCAGCACAGCACACCAGTGACCACCAACCTCTAGCCTCACAATCACACCGTCCGGTACATAAAACAACTAACTCATCACCATGACATAAGAACCGACTTGGCTGACACGCATGAACAACATTGTGGCAGGCAATATCAAGTCGCCTCACAAGAAAGCTAAACATACAAGATTCCAAATTCGGCTTAAAATTTCAAATGTACATACATACAACATCACCACGGCTCATGAAAAAGCAAGCTGGAGATCAAATTATGTACAGCCTCACCATTTCAATCGCCAACCAATCCAATGGTGGAGACTAAAGTCAGTAATCACAACCAGAATGAACAGCCTGACATCAAATTGTGGTGTTCCCTCTAGTCCCGTTTTTTCTGACTTGGCGGCTGACAGATGATGAAATTTGTCAATCTTTATTTGCGCAGCCTTGTTTCAAGCAATATTAGACAGTGGCCATGGAACAAGCGAAAACGTAACCAAGGTTGGTGGGAAATAAACTGGTAAGCTGCCCTCCTTGCTTTGGGTGCCGCTGCTTGACAAAATTTTCAGCCATTTTCATGCTTCCTTTCTTCTTACCCCTCGCTTTCTGCTTGTTGATCTTTGCGTCCAAGACTACTTTTTCCTCCATCATCACTCCCCAGTATCAATACCTGGTATTTTTTGTGCCAATTTGCTTGTGTTGCCTGACTTTGTTTCAGCGCGGATTTTACTTTTTGATTTTCCTCTTTATCATAGCTGCTACTATCCCGTTTGAACATCACCAAGCAACCTTAACTGCAATTCTTCATTTAACCCTGACCTCTACTGTATTGTGTTCTTGGTCGGAAAAACCCATCTTATTTTCATTTTTGATTGTCATCTTTTTGTTGGCCCTCTTTGGTGTCGCCTGATCAATTCCTTTCATCAGATACTGTATGGACAATCAGGATCCGTTTGATCCCTACTCAAAGCAAGTTAAAGGCCCTCAACTCAAGGACTACTTATATCTCCATTACCCGGACGTGAAGATTCCCAGTGGTACAAAAGTTGACGCCCTTCACGATATGGCAGCTGAATTGATGCGTGGAGGTACACATCAATTCATTTTGTCATTCATTTCTTTAATGAAATCACCGATTGGATTACTGATCAAGTTATTAATTTGCAATTTGGAAGTCCTCCAAAGTTCCAGAAGTAATACAGCTCAAAGATTGACAGAGAAAGGTAAGCGCCACCAAATGCCAACTCATCAAAGACCCAAATGAAACTTGGTTTTACTCCTACAGACACCCAAAAGAGCGCTAGGACTATTGCCTCCACAAACGGTCAAAATGAAGCAACTTCAGGTTCCTGCGCCAAGAAGCCTTCCAAGAAATCCATAAGGATCAACCCCAAAAAGCCCCATGTCACTCCTCGCGATATCAAGGGCAAAAAATCTGATCGCCATGTTGCTTTTCCACTTGATTCCAGTCATGCCAAAGCAAGTGAAATTGATGACATCTCCAGCAACACTACCAAGGCAAAGAATTTGACAGCATTCCAATCAATCTAGCAGCATAGTCCCAACCAAATCCCCAAGCACTCGCCCCAACCCCAAACTCAAAAAACAGGTTACTTCAAAACGCCATGTTACACCACCAAATGATTCTAGTGAACACGATCCTGAAAGTGGCATCGATCCAATTGTCCTGAGTGATACTGCCACAGACAATGATTTTCAATCCGAGTCAGATTCTGTTTCATCACCTCAACCAGTTACTCACAAGACTATGCTTACCACTAAAGCTTGCCCTGATTGTCACATGGCGCCGACTCCGGCCACTCAAGGCAACCCTTCTTGCAGCTCCTTTCATAACAACCCCTTCAATAACTCATCAAAAACTCCACGTGTTGTCAAATCATTTGTGCCCGGCATTGTTCCCTCTATCTGCAAAGTAGTTAGTAAGACTGAACCTCATCAATCCAAACCGACAGTTTCATTTGCCGATGTCAAACACACAAGTACAGATAATTCTAAGCCCCCACTGACTAGTGATTGTTTGTTCAATACCCCCCCTAGCCGCTTTGTTCCCCCTACGCCTTCACATCAACAGGCATTGCCTCCTTGTAGCAATGTTCCCCAAAAAATGCCGATTGCACCAAATAATTATTATTCTGTCCCTGTGGCCACATCAAATACTCTCAAAACCAACTTAGCACCTCAACCGCCACAAAGTGCCCGCCGGCCAGGTCTATCAGGCTTAACAAGCAATTCGGCCTCCACCAACACACTCACAAAACCCTTCTCAAATCCAATTCAAACCTTTAATTGAGACCAATGCCTACGCTTGTCCCGACTGGTCAATCATCAACTGAAGTTTTTGTGATGATAACGGTGTTAGTGAGATGGAATCAGGCGGATCAAAGAACTGACGTCACATACGTCATGTTGAAGAAGAAGAATCGTGATCGTGAAGAGATCACGGGGCTGTGGTTTCTTTACTTTAAATATCATGTTGTTTTCTTTTGTTCTATCTTTTTCTTTCTTTATTTCTTATCTGATTCTTTTCTTAAATCATTTCATTATTAACAGTTTCTCACATTTCCATCGTCTCAAAAATTCTCGTCGTCTACTATCATTGTTGCCTCTCTAACCTCGTGTTTCGTCAATCTCAGGTGTAAGCTTTATCACATAGTTTATCTTTGTTGTTTCGTTATCATTTCTATTTATGTTCTCTTTCCTTTTTATCTATTCATTGTTATACTTAACCAATAACTAATCTTTATCTGATTCTTTTCTTAAATCATTTCATTATTAAAAGTTGCTCACATTTCCATTGTCTCAACACTTCTTGTCGTCTACTATCATCGTTGCCTCTCTAACCTTGTGTTTCGTCAATCTCAGGTTTGCTCACATTTCCATCGTCTCAACACTTCTTGTCGTCTACTCTCATCATTGCCTCTCTAACCTCTTGTTTCATCAATCTCAGTTTTCTTAGTTTTTGCGGCTCAAAAACCGTGTCTTGACTCTGCATCCACTGGAGAACGAAACAGAACCGCCTTGGTATACTGCGTACTGTCAGCAAGAAAAACAAGAAGAGGGTATTATCCACTCTTTAATACCATTTTGACTCGATGATTGGGGGTTACCATTGACAGATGCTAAGGTACCTAAAGGAAAAATTACATCTATGAACTTGAATCTTCGATCCCTCCTGCACCACATCTTTTCCGAAACCCACAACCCCAACCACACCCATTATGGCTTGCTTTGTCAGAATTTTCAGGAGAACTACCTCGACAAGGTATGTTTTATATTCCTATACAAGTAACACTTGTTGCCCTCTGTGATTTCACAAGTTGACTGTTCCTAATGTCGCCATTTTCAGGTGGCTTACCGGTTACCTCATCTGAGCAAGTCAGCCAGCCTCCTCCAGTGCAAGTCAAAGCTTCATCTGATGAAGTCAGCTGAAGTCAAAGCTTCTCAAACCATTACACCAACATCTTTTTTCGACATGTTAAAAAACATGGCTGCTTTTCAGCACCAAACTCTCTCTCTTCTTGCTCAAGCCCAAGCTCAACAGGCGATTAATTCGCCTACTAGCTTAGATCCCGGGCCAACTCAATCTGCAATCACCAAGCAGCAAGGAGTACCATCTGCAACCTTAACTTGCCCGCCACAGCTCAAACCAAACCCACTTGTCATCTTTCAGTCTCACCTACACACCTTCAGTCACCAAGAAAGAAAGCAGCCATTCCTCATCCTTCAGTCCTGTTGTCGCAGCATCTTTCCAGTACTCGTTTACAGCCCCACCCACTATTTGCCTTACTACAACACCTAAAACATCAACCAGGCTATCTTGTCCTATGGTCCAATTTAATTCCCCACACACCAAACCAGTATCAACAACCAACTGGAATCCCCAAATCAGTTTGCCTGGTTTGCCCGCAACATCAACTCCCCAACTCCTAGAGGCAGTTTAAACTCCCAACTTTTGCCCGCCACTTCCCGTCCAATTGTTTCCCCGTGGCTATCAAAAGATATTAAATCCAAGACTGGAAACCCCGGGGTTCCGGTGTTCCATTTAAACCCAGATAATACTAATAAAACTAGTGGTGAGCTCCCATTATTCTTGCACAAATAATTCCGTTATTCATGATTTTCTTTCTTAGACCAGACCAAAACAAGCATAGCTGATGCTGAAGCATCATCGGCACCATTGACCCGACAAGTATGTAATATTTCATTGCTTGACAGCCCTACTTACACATAACTTCATATGCTCAACAGGATCCCAAAACAACCCCTGCTGATCATCAATCCCCACATGATACCACTGTGCCTCAGAATGTTGCTCCAAAGAATGAAAATAAAGCCTTGATGCTTACAACTGCAACCCATACAAATTCACCAACCCCCTCTTCTGTGACCATCAGTCTAGATGACAAAAACAGCAAGGCACCATTAAAAAAATGTGCTGTTGCAATACCCGCCCCTGCTACTGTTTCTTTGGAAGTGAGTAATAATTTTCTTCTTAATATGCCTCAGTAAACTGCGACATTGACTGACATTAGTCAGAACCACTCCCAGAGCCCAACTCCATCGATCACAACTTCACCTCCGGTAAGTAAACAACCAACCCTGAATCCGCGAGCACAATTCCAACTGGAACATATCCACAAGGTCATTGAAGATGGTCCTCAGATCAAATTCGAAACAGGAGCCTCTGATGTGCAGCAGCCATCTAACTCTTTGAACCTACACAACCCTGTTGTCAATTTGACTGACCTCAACAAAGCCTTGGACAATTCTTCCGACTATGAGAAAAACCCTAAATTGGATGAATCCAAATAAGTTCTGCCAGGTTTTTTTGTTTTGTTTTTTAATCCAGTTGACTGTTTGTTCCACCTGTCCATCTGCTGTGCTGCTGTGCTACCTATATATTCCTAATTCCTGTGTGACTTTTCCAACTGAATTAGTGTTGTTACCTTCCAATTTCCAAACTCTCCTGAAAATAACAAGAAAATGCTAAACACAAGGAGAAAATAAGAACAAAGTAAAAACAAAGTAAGAAAACAAAAACAAAACAAAAACAAAACAAAAACAAAATAAGAACAAAATAAGAACAAAATGAGAATAAAATGAGATGAAAATATAATGAAAAATATGATGAAAATAAGATGAAAATAAGATGAAAACATAATGAAAATAAGCTCAAAATAAGACAAAAAAAGATGAAAATAAGATGGAAATAAGATAAAAAGGGGATGAAAGTAAGATGAAAAGTCAAATGAGGAAGTATGAATTTAGTGGAAGACTTTGAGCAAAATTGTTATCATATTTTAAGCATATGGGACCACTAATGAGATATTAATTGCAATATTTACCTGTCAGCATCATTTATTCTTTGAGATAAACACGGATACACTAGGAAAAAAACTAATTTGATTTCACAAAAAATTCAAAATTGAAACAATGATTGAAGGGAAAACTGACTTTGCAAAAGCCTATGGTACAGAGCCTGAATGATGTTCACAAAAAAAAAAAAAAAAAAAACTCAACCGCTATGTCACAGAACCGCTATGCCATGTCACAGAACCGCTATGCCCGCTAGCAAAGTACTTTATGTTTGTAGTGTGGGTGGCCTGGTGGTGGGGCACTGCTAGACTTGTTGGACAAAGTCAGTCTGCTCACTTGTTGGACTGACTTGTCCAACAAATCAGTTTATGCAGTGAAGGTTTTGTGAAATTACTGGATGTGGGGACGCAGGCATAGATTTACAGGGTGTTAGTTTGTGGCCGGTCATTATTGGCCCATGATATGTAAAATAGCAGGTTTGTGTCACAAAATGCAATTTTACAATTTGTTCACCTTGCATGAGGGTGACAGTGTGGTTTCAAAGTGATGTATTGTGAAATTCCCCCACCCCATATTAAGTGTAATTTGGCCTTCGGCATTGCACACTATGAATATTATGATTTCTACGTACAATTTGTAGATTGATTCAATAAAAAGTGGTGCAAAAAAAAAGAATTGCAAACCGACCCCAAGCGCAAGCTTTCTGGGATTGGCTGTATGTGCTTGGGTGGTGTGCCGTTGGGAAGGTGGGATGGGCAGCCATCATGCGAGAGCATGGTGCCCGAGGTTGGATGAGGTTGGATGGTGGAAGGGGGACTTGGACACAGGGATGAGGAGGGATTGCAGGGAGGAATGCGGGTGATTTTGAGGGGATTTGGTTGATACACATAGCGCACAAACTATTAGCCTTTTTCCCTGGCCGGTTGGACAATAAAAACTGTGTAGGTAAAAGTTGGAAGAGAAAAAAAAACACAAAAAAAATGAAGATCTAATTGAGTCATTTATATAAATCTTTTATTTTTCAATTACTCAAAGATCTTGCCAGAAGTCTTCTTCCACACACGGGCGCCACTGTCCTGGGCCAAGCATTCGCGTTCATTGAAAAAGGTGGGAATCTTGCCCAGGAAAGTTCCACGTCTCGCTGCTTCTACCTCCGACCACTGCGAGCTGAGGGCCCAAAATTTTACCATGAGATTTATGGCATCTGTGATTTCTTCCGCGGTTGCTTCCTCAATTGATTCTTGTTGTTTTTCCGAGCGTTCGTGGAGGATGTGATAAATAGTAAGATAGGTGATGTTTCGTATATAGCCCACAAACTTTGGGTCGCGCTCCATGTATTCGTAGCTGAATACATCTTTGTTTTTTTATAGGATTCCGAAATTGGTAACACTGATTGCATCCCCCCAATAGTGCCTTCCAAATTCCACGACTTCGGTTACCTTAACATTTACTTCGCCTTGTTGGGTTTTGAGTCTGGTGGGCTTTGGTGGCGGTGAAGAAAGGAGAGGATTGCTGGCACCTGAGGTTGCTACAGAATCCGCCATTTTCTCGTCGGATTCGGTAATCGATATCTTATTTTCGGGCTGGGGCATAGCGAGGATAGGCTCGTGGGATGAATGTCGATGGCGAGTTGGATCGAGTGGAGGGAAAGTCATGAGCGCGTGGGAGTGCCGGTTCGCTTCAAGTCCAGGATTCCTGGCATTCGAGGCATCATCCGCCATTTCATCGTCAGATTTAGTATCCGGTATCCCATCTCGGAAGTGGAGCTGATCATCATTGTGCAGATAACGAGCGAGGATAGGCCATTCGGTTGGATCGTTTCTAGTAAGTTCCAAAGGCGCTCCGAGGTACCGGCTTTCAGCTTCGTCGGTCAATAGTCGTGATAAGAAGTCAGTAAACGAACCTGTGGTCAGGCGTGTCCATGTCAGGAATGTTGTGATGATCTGGAGAGGCATGAGCCATGGTACAGTAAAGAGACATCTCATTGCAGCAAGATTGCTACGGGCTAATTACACGGGTGATGGAGAAAGTTCCACTGGGTCTCTTATGTACAAGCAGACACTGGTAAGCTGTACAGAGGAAGACTCTTTACAGCTCTTTACCCGCTAAAACATGCAGGGTGCACGTTTGAGCATAAAAAGTACACATGCAAGTAAATATGTATACAATACCCGCCTGGTCTGAAGACGTGTCTGGAAACCCATGGGAACGCGACTGATGCGACCTCCAAAACTGATGAATAGGAACTTACTGAAGATGAAGGCCAGTCCTGGCCAGTCTTCCTGTTTGAGCTCATTCCGAAGTATTCCTCTTCACAAGTTACATATTTATTTACAAAACAGCTACATATTTTGTAGCTGAAACCTTTCTTTCCCTTTCTGAGAGGATCACAACAAGAATGAAATTAATCAAAGACTTGATCAGATACTTCGGCGAGAGTGACGTATGATAAGTAATGCACATGTGTAACACTTTCCCTTCTTATGAAGCATGATCGTATCATTATAACCCTGACGTGCCGCTTTCAAATTCTTACAAGCCTCTTCTTCACAATGATTTGTAAAAGTACTTTTGATTGCTGTCACCAAGCTGTCCGCCAATTTTAATTCATCCAAAACATAAGGAGCCGTTGAGGAAGACTTCACTCTATCAAGGACTTGAGCCAACACATTATCCCGTAACAGCGCCCTCCACCAGCTGTACGACGGGCAGCAGTTGTCCCCACAAATTCCTTTCTCGTAATGAAAGTAGTTAGCAGTCCATATTCTTAGATGTTTTTCATTTCTGAATTAGTTCTCAAATTCATACCTGCCCTATTCATATGTCTATGCTTTTTCAATGTTGGTTCTACAATCTTTCATTTCTTCATTTCTGTTTGTTCTCTCTTTCTGACTGTTTCTTTCAAAGTGTATTGCCATTGGCTTCATTCAGGCAATAAATCATTTCTTAATATTCCTTTATGGTTAAAAGCCTACAATCACTCAATTTATATCATGTCAGCTGGCAAGTAAATCTAAGTCACCCATAGACAGCCATAGACTGGCCAACTTATCAATTCACTACACCATCTGCAACTTTTCTCAACATTTCATTTTTTCCTTCTTACATGAAAATATATTTTCATGTTTCACATTCATTTCACTGATTTTATTATTAACATACTATAAAAATGCTTGCATGTAGTCAACTGTACACACCAGATATTTAAATTTGTACTTACTGAACTCTACTTCTCCCTAGACTTTCAGAAGAGAAGATAATAAATCATCATTTCATTTACTCATTCCTCTGGAGCTTGAAGATACATCTACACAGCACTACTTCAAGCTTGCTCAACCCTCCCAAATCAACAAATAACTGTTTGGATCCTTGAGCCTGAAATTATCAAAATTCATCATTGGCTAGGTGTGAATTCCTTGGATTAGAACCATTCTACAATGTGGAGCCACTGGTCAATACCAGTGAATTTCCATCAAGCGGGATTTGATCTTACCAGAATAACCCACCGCTGACATTTCAAGTGAAGCCGGCACAGGACAGCAGCAGATCATACTGTTGATAAACAAGACAGATACTACAAGAATGGCAGGCCCATTGAATAATGATGGCTTCCAGTAGGCAATGCTGAAAACACACTTGAAACAACTCCTCAGCTGTTGGAGAAGAACTACTCAATTTGGAAGGAAAAGATGTATTTATTGGACCAAAAACTCCCAAATTGGATGCTGACTCCGTAGTTGGAGATTACTTTCCAGTTCCTGGGAGCCTTTTTTTCAACTCCTTTAATTTATGGGTTTCTGGCGGCACGAGAGCTGGCCATTTTCTTCAAGTTATTCAACCAGAACATTTGAGACTCCACCCAAATTTGTATACAGTGGAATGCCAGGCGGGAATGTACGTACTCTGACTGAAAACCAGAAAAATTCCTTTTATGTATCATGCTGTATGTATTTTTTTTCTTCTGATCAAAAAGGATCAAAAGATGACATTTGGTGTGTTGGTTATTGCTCTTCGGGTAGCTCATCAGCTCACCCTCCGGGGCCCGGGTGCTTGCCTGATTGTGTGAGCCCCTCATTACCCTCCCCGGCCCAGGCCGACCACCTGGCAGTATTTTCTCGGCAAACCGTCATCGCATCAACCTCAAGCGTTCGTATAACTCTAGCCAACCATCAACGTATCTTCGAATCTTAGAATGGCCGCCAAAACGTGAGTCTGAACTTACCAGGACTGGAAAGGATGATCATCAGTTGGTGTTGACGGGATTGTTTTGCGGGGTTCGATAACGATGATGATGTGTGACCTAGTGCCGCTGTCGATTTTGCCCGGGTTGCTTCGGCTCTCAACTTGCCTCAATCGACCTTGCAATCTCTGTCGGCCTTCAGAGCTCGAAACGCCGCCGCTAAGGCCTCCCTATCTGCCCTCAAATCACAAAAACAAGATATCGACTTCGCCCACTACCGGGCTATCTTGAAGAAGAACCCCCAGATCGTCGATCGATTGGAGAAGGTCTGGAGCGACTTCAAGCCCGCCGAATATGATGTCTCTGCTCAGATCAAAGCTATCGAAGCTTTCGAGTCCAAAGCTGTTGGTTGATTAATCACTCACACTTTTGTTTTTTGGAAGTCACTCTGTGATCGATGTTGCTTGAGTGCTAACAAGTCGTTCAATTTTCTCTCAAACCAATCGCCTTTTTAGCTCAGCTCGGCCACTGAAGCCTCCCAGAAGATCGAAGAAGAACTTGCGGCGCTCAATGCGACCCTTCAAAACATTGAGGGAGCCCGTCCATTCGATCAATTAACTGTGAAGTCCTCTCTTATTTACTTACGCAGTTTGACGTTTTTTTTTTTCCTTGGAAGTCTAGATTAGCCAATCATTTCTCTTTGAATTTGATCACCCCACAGTTGTCGGACATCGATAAGGCCGAGCCCCGGATCGCCAAGACTGTCGAGACGATGGTCAAGAAGGGCAAGTGGACCGTCGAAGGCTACTCGGAGAAATTCGGAAACCTTTCCGTCATGTAGACTAGTGATAGCACCTCTAAGCCGGCTTGAACTAATCCTAAATACATGCATCAATCAATCCGTGACCGCATAGGCACTTAGTCTCCTTCCATTTGCCGTCAAAAGACATGAAACCTTTGCAACAAAAACCCGACTGAAATTCATATGCTTTTAAAAAAAACTCATGTGAAAAACTTTGTTGATGGTAAAAGCCATCTTTGCTTGATCGGGCTCAAATTAGGCAAACCGGCTTGGATGAAGCTCCTTAACTGCTAAAAACTAATACAAACTGTGCCGCTAATCTTGAAGCATCTTTATGGGTGACCCAAAAAATGCTTAGAACACGTACACCAAGCTTTCCAATGAGTGCTTGGTTTATTTGTGTAGAGCGGGAGGATGAGAGACATAGATGGGATTACTTTGAGCATGATCAAAGCCAGATTTTGGGCTTGTTTCCTTAGATTGCCGGTCAGTGTTATGTCCCAGTGGCAATTCCAAAGAGAGACAAACAAATGCTTTTGATCCTGCTTGTGGGATTAGGATCCTAAAAGTTCAAGTTTTTTACACCACAGCTGCATAGTAGTTTCTCGAGACAAAGTGCGTTGAGACCCCGTGTTGGCAATTGGTAAGATTTACAAAACCATGGGGTTTTTCTGGAGAAAGCATCAAGTGTTACATAAGGTGTGTCATGCCGTTCATAACACATACGACTGGGAAGAATTTGAATACAACGAATGGGGGTTCTCTAGGGTAAAATCATCTCATTCCAAGGATGAGATAGGGCTGAAGAAGTCAAGCTGCATGTGGACTCATTAAGGAGTCGTACCTCAAGACATCTTCTCAAGCCCCCCATCTACACATTACTCATTCAATTTCCAATGCCTATACACGTCAGCAGAAGAGAACTGGCTTTCTATTCTTTGCATGATCTTTGCGGATGTACTATGTGATGAGCGAACAACTATGTACGAAAGACAAAGTGATGGGCTTCTGATCGTCCCAATCTTTTTTATTTGGTCAACTTCTGTTAGCTTCAACTCGGTCACTGTCCCAGGAGATAGCCCGAGAGACAAGTTTCCATTTGGAAGCCTTGTGGCGGATTATTTGTCCCTTGAAATACTAAAGAAAAACAATTTGGACCCACAGAAAACATATTTAGGAAATGTTCTGTAAGTGAGGATAAATAAAAGACTTACGAAGATAAACATGGGCGACAGACAAATGAATGAGATGACGAGGTAGATATTACATAGTTTTCCTGGGCCAATATGGTTAATCCAGTTTTGGGCATCCGAGGTCATCGCAAAAGTGAGCAGTCCTCTGAAGAAGACGATCGTTGAGATGACCTCACTTGCTATCGGACTCAAAATGTCGATCGAATATGTTAAAGTTATACTAGATCATCATCCCAGATGTAAAAAGAATAAATTAACAAATTAGATTGAGCGATCGCACAAGTAAATTTGCTTGCAATAGGATTTACTGAAAAAGAGCTTCATAGAAACTTGGGACATCTGCTTGGTTACTAACCTGGTCGCAGTGGTCAGGGAATAATTCATAAAAAATAGAGCAGCCGGTGCCGACACCCAGGAGAGATGATTTTGAAGACCGAATCCATATAAAAGCAAACCAAGCTAATTCGGATGACACACAGTCAGCAATAGCACCCAATCGCTCTTCCGAATAGATGTGAAAAAAAATATTGTTTTCGAGGAAAGGATTCTTACAGGAGTAAAAATCAAGCTGAGTAGGATGGCCGGCAAGCGCATTTCCGGTTCGAAGACTCCATTGTTCCTTCGAGTCAAGACTTTCGAAATCCAATCAGCTATTGGACCTCCTTGAACAAACCCAGCCAAGGCTCCTAAAGGGCCTGCAAACGACATGAATCCGGATCCGGTAGTCGTGTAAACATACGGCTCGACCCTGTGAACGTTGAAACGGTTCAAATTGTGACACGGCGTCGACATGAAGAAAAAAAAGAGCACGCTTAAATCAGAGGTTTACTGAAATGTTCGACGTACGCGTATGATTTCGGGATGTCCACGATGATGGTGATTAAGAAGGCCAATTGAAATCCCCACATGATGATGGACCATAAGATACCAGGGAAACAAAACAAGCCATACAGTCTTGTGACCATTGCTGGTATAGACTCCTGGGTATAACTGACGCCACTCCAAAGTCGCAAACATCTTCCGGGTGGTAGCTTCTTATGAAAGGCGGAGATCGGCCGCTTGAAGGCAGTCTCTGGGATCGTGAACGCTGTCAAGAGCCAGATCGCTCCCAGTAAGGCAGCCGAGAGACAGTAACTGTCCGGCCAATCCCGCGTCTGCATCATCGTGCCGAAAACAATCGAGCCAAATGAAATCCCACAGTAAAACAATGCAGAATAGAAGGCCATCACCAACCCTGAACGAAAAATAATGTTGACAAACAGAAGTGTCAGCCAATACATCTGGACTAGTTTCGTCTACAAACTGTTTTAGTAGACGGACCCCTCTGATGAACAAAGAATAAATCGTTAGCGATGAGTGGGGCGATGAGTTCGACACCACCAGCTCCAAGGCCCAAAAATAGACGCGCAACCATTTGCGTAGTAAACTTTCGAGTTGCAACAGCGCAGCCCAAGGCGGCCAGGGTAGAGATTGCCAAGCTGATCATTCCTACTGGCCTTCGTCCTAGTTTGTTCACTATCGGCATCCACAGGATGATCGACAATGAGCGGAATAGAAAAGTCGTGCTAAACAGATATCTGCCCCGAGGATAATTTTTGATCATTCAGTGTCTCTCTATGTGGTCTCTCAGCATTTTGCTTTGGAAGATTTGGGTGCCCATTTTCTGTTGTTAAACTTACAAGGTTTTATTAAGGTCGACTGTAAATTGAAAATTGCAGCCCAGTTTTTAATTATTTGAAAAGGTGATGAGAATGATACTCTTGGGAAATTGCAGGTGTACTAACATGGAAAGCCGGTCAAATAATCGGCTATTTCAGGCAACCCGATGGACGGCCCAATCCCGACAAAGTTCACCATCAACCTGTGTTTTGTATGTGTTTCAAATAATTACAAGTGATTGTCAGCAAAACCAAGCTTTCTATATAAATGTAAGAAGAAAAGGAAGAGCATGGCTCTGGGAAGTCTTGTTCTGAGAACATGAATGAATGATGAGAACCAGAGAAGGAAATCTGGACACTGACCCAGCCAGAGAAGACACTAAATAATGATGACAGGCAAACAATAAAGGGGGTGAATGAAGTTGAACAGAGCAACATTGAAAGAAATAAGAAATGGTGGATTTATGTACCTGTCAAGACATACCACTTGAATGGCAGTGACCAATTGACTGTAATGGTTGCCACAAATCGATTCATACCCAGTTTCTGAATCAGAATCTGATCTATTGAACTTGTGGCATAAAAAAGGGTCTCCCGAAGAGAACTCACGTGGATCGGCTGGATGAGTGGTGGGCTTGGGTATTTTGATTATATTTCTGTGGATTGGAATAGATTGAATCAATCAATTTGCATGCAGCAATGATGAATTTGAGAATGAGCCAATTGTTCCACGCACGGATCCTGATCTGGGGATCTACATGTACCAAGGTTATGAAGAATTTGTGAGCTTTTCAACATGTGACTTTCTCTTCATGATCGATGTTGTCAAGACTCACGAAGAGTTGTATAGAATGGGTGTGCCGAGCGGTTTGGGAATCAAGACTTTTTCAGTCGCATCGGGTGAGGTTTTTGGGTGGGTTGAGCTCTTGGTGAGGACCTCAGTCTGCTCCTCGATCTTGGCCTGATGATCATCCATCCCGTCCGTTGAGTCTGATCAAAGTGCAGTAATTCGACAATCGTACAATGTATTTTTTTTGGTTTTTGAGTGTTTCGTTTTATGTGTGTTGTTTAATGTTTCTCTTCGAAAGAAAATCGTTGGTTTATCGTCAGTCGTTTTAAACGAGAGTGTTCTGGTCCAGCGCCGGAAGATGGTGGTTCGTGGCCTGATTAATGTGCGGTCAACAGGAAACGGGCAAATAACTGTTGGACTGGATGTATGCGTTACGGAAGTAATTAACCCAGAATGTTCCGCGTGTGAAACGTGTGACGTAAACTGTAACATCCCGAATTCGAAGCGATCACACAAATAACTGTGCCAGGACTCGGCCTGTACCATACCGGGTTGAAAATTGATTTGCAACCCGGAAATCCGCTTTTTTCCATAAAAACTATTTTTGCCAAAAACATGTACCGTAGTACCTGTTTTTTGGAAAACACAACTCATTTCCATCAAAAGTCTGCAATTTTCAAACACAGGTCTGACCCTTTTTTTGAAAATCAATTTTCATACTCCAACACACTGCGGCCCTGCACATACACATCTGCAAATATGGCCCATCTCATTGATCCTGCTGTTCTCATGGACACACCTCCACCTCCTGCTCAACTCTCTTCTACACCTGCTACGATGCCACCTTCAAAGAAAAAACCTGCACCAAAGAGAGAAACCAAAAAACCGAAAGAAGAAAACGCTGACTCAAAATCACCACACATCTGGACAAACGAGCAACGATCGACCCTCCTTGAAGAAATAGCAACTCAAATCGCAGCTGGTCTTCAAACGGACAGTGGTGGTTTGAAGAAGGAAGGCTGGTCTATTGTCGTCAAGAAACTCAATAATTAGTCTTGCACTCCAATCGGTTATCCTTCTTGCTTGGTCTAACAATACAATCGATCTCGCTTGTGCTTCCTTTTTCATCTTCCAGAAATATGTACATCAAGATGTGCTTGTTGAAGTCGCTGTTGCTTGCCTCTCACCTTTTTTTTCTGGCTTATCTATACAATCGACTATGTTTTTTGATTGCTCTCGCTCCTCTCTCAATTTTTTTTCTGCCTTGCATGCAATCAGTCTTGCATTTCTCTCAAACGATCTCATAGCTAACTTTTTCAAATCCAAAAGAAATAAACCTGAGATCGATCCAAAAAACAGTAAACATGAGAGCGAGCACAAAGAGATAAGCACGAAGGTGAGCACACAAAATGAAATGTAAAAACGAGAGCAAGCAGACCGAGTGGATGGTGGAAAGCTTCAGAATAGGAATGGGTGGGGTGGTGGTACATGTTTATGGAAAGCTATTTTCATTTCTGGAAAAACAAAATATTGAAAAAAAAATTGTTTTCCTCCCCCCCACAAAAAGTTGTTTTCGTACGGTACAGGCCCTCATCAGTGCAATTGTGAAAAAACAGTTGGTCGATATTCCACACTACGACGCCGAGTGATGAACAGCCTCTCCGGCGGCTTAGCCGCTTACCCGACCAGTTGGAATAGGTTGGAATAGATATGTTCACTGTCACCCTGGCAGATCCAAGGACATCAAGTCAAGCAAATGGCTTGGCACGTTGTGTGACAGAAGTTAGAACTGTAGGCTATGCGCGGAGATGGAAAACAAAGGAGCATCAGCATTCGTTTAACTTAATTTGCGGTTAGCAAACCTCAGGTTTGTGGACGGGTAAGTTAAATACCCCTTGCGCAACGGCATTGTTTGGCTAGGTAAACCGCTCAGACCACCCCTTGACCCAGGGTAACCTTAATTCATTGGTGTTGCCCGGATTTTTAATACCAAAACCTTGGGAGACAGCAATCCTTTGCTAACCCAAGTTCAATTTGCATATGCAGAAATGATGCTTAACCTCAGATTAGTGGCAGTCAATTTTGATGGTCACTAACCTGAAATCGTGCTTCAGGTTATTGTGCTCTGGAATGGTGGTAGAGGAATAATGGTTTGAAAATTTCAGGGTAAACAAGCAGAATAACAGAGATGTAAAAATGAGAATGAAGAAAGAAGAGAAATATAACTATAACTGTGTGATGAGGTAGAGTAAAACATAATAAGGAAATACTTACCTGGAATGACGGTAGAGGAATAACAAGTAGGAAAACAAGTTTACTGCCATTCCAGGGAGAAGACTTTGAGAGAAACAAGACAAGCATAATATAAGTACATATGCTAATATCAAGAAGGCATAAGTCCATAACACAGGCTAGTTGACCTGGGCCTCACCCAAGCCCAATGCAGTTGTGTTGCATCTCCAGTTACAACCAGTTACCCAATGCTGATGCTCTTAGAATTGATAATTGTCCTAGCTTACACAAGCCCCCAATCAGAGGGCCGGTGACCTATTGCCAGTATGGGCACCACTCGCAAAGTAAGCCTCCAAAGGCGGGGCTTGCGACTAATACCCCAAATTTGACATGAGAGCTGAACTGACTTTGGTAGGCAAAAACTTGCCTCCCCCTTCACCAGGGGAGAGGTGGGGGCACTCTACAGGGAGTGCCATACCTTAACTTATTTCTGTAACTCTGGTGGAAAACTCCCCTATATCTTACTTGAAACTTGATCAATCAGTTATGAAGCCACCCTGAACTCATCTTCAATTTCACTTGAATTTGGTTGGATCTGCATAGAAAAAGATACACTACATATCTTTAACTTGAGTTGAACTGTTCTTCAATTGAAACAATTTTAACAATAAAAATACACAAGATTAATTGAAATTGGGATAGTATACAAAATGGGTATTCAGAAAGGATGATAATGTGTCAATGAATCATCATGGCCAAAATTTAGTTTGAAACCAATTGTTTTATAATTTTATTGTAATCTTGAATTCTTTACATGTTTCATCCAAATAAGTCTGACAATTTGCCCTAAGAAAGTCAAAAATTTGCCACAATTGTACCACAAAGTGTAACAAAAATGAACCCCCATGAGTTCAAAGTGTGAGTGAGGTCAAGCCAGGGTGTTTTGGAGACTGAGTTTAGCTGGACATCATGTTGCATTCCCACACATTTTTTCCCAAGATGTTTATTTTTAAAAAATTCTCAATTTGATGTTCCCTCTCTGTTTTGTGAGGGGGGATTTTGACAATGTCACCCTATTGCGCACAAGTGCGATAGGGTAACAAATTGTCAGCTTGCTACTATGCAGAGACAAGCTTACATAGTAACGGATAAAATATAAAATAAAGAATAATACCAAAGTACTCCAATATCTTGAGATCCATGGATAATACATTGAATATTATTTCACAAATGAAATCTACTTACAAAATAACCTAGGGTCACCCAGCGGAATGACCCTTAAAATCCTACTCCTTCATAACCTTTCTCTTAGAAGAAAGAAGGACTTATCAAAATCATTACAAAGCATGTTACACATGTTACATAACCATCAAAGACATGTAAAAATCCTTATAGACAAAAATACAAAGTTTTTAACTAATGTACATATGTTATAATAAGTATAAAGTAAAGTAACAACTCTATAACATAATAAAGTGGCTAAAAGTAGTAGAACTTTCTAGAAATTAATAATCAATTGAATGTAAATAAATATTGCATTCTTGATTCATAATCTTGAGAACATTATAAATCTATATTAACAGAATGTTCCAGAACATTCCACAAATACAATTGGGTCTGAATAAGCAAAAATACCTCTATTCAGTCCCAAGAAGAGCCTGTCAGAAGATCAGAAAAATGCCTCAGGACCCTTTTAACTAATACAGGGTCCCTGATTTCGTCCCCAAGGCCTCTGAAAGATATAAATAGACCTCATACCTCCCCCTCAAAGGCCTTTCCTCAGTCTTGTTCACCAGTAATCCCCTACAACTTCATACTCATCAGTCAAACCCTTACTGACCAGTGATTATCTAATTGTAGGACTTCCTGTGACCTTAAATTTCGTCTCAAACCACCCACTGAAGCCTTCCTGAACTCATCACTACCTTATCCTACCTTCATCCAGGTCTTGGCTCCAAAACAGTAGGTATTTATCTGTTTTAGAGCCACTCTACATCCAATTTCCTGGGTACTCCTAAGACTCCTGTTTTAACAGGCCCCAGAAGATTAGGTTACCCCGAAAAAAACTGTAACTACAGGAGCCTGATACCCTTAAGAGGGAATATTCAAACCACTAGCCTTTTGGCTTTATCTCAAAATCATATCCCCCTAACCTTCTTATAAACTCTTTACCTTTTTCACCGCACCAAACCATCTAAAAACAATCTTTATATTTATTCTTTGATTGTTTTTATTCTTACTTGCAGGAGGTGTAGCTAGAAGGACTAGCCTTGGCATCACTGATCCTGACACAAATTGAAAATTTGTTTCACACCCCATGACTAATACACACTGGTGATTGGCTGTGAAAGTCCCAGCATGTTGAACAGTATGTCTGTGTAAGATGCATTTATTGATAAATTAAAGTTTATATAAATAAATTAAAGTTGAGCTGGAATTAAAAATGCACTCAACAAAAGTTATTGATAAATTAAAATTATGTAACACATTACTTCATCATTAGTTGTCCTCTAGTTATCCTCATCAAAAGGAATAGCTCATCAACAATATGGAATTAAATTCTGACAGAGTTTAGACCAAAACCAAGGTTGAATTCAGGGAAGGCACTTCCTGTAGAGTGCCCCCTCCACCACCAAAAAATTGGGCATGCCTGCTGGCAGTTGACATGCAAGAACATCTGTCTTACAATGGGTCCTACTTTCATTTTACTACTGTTGAAACAGTTCCTTACTCAAATTTTTATGCTGAGTATGGGGCTTGTCTTGGTACCAGCAATCCTAGCTCAACAGTTGTGCTCATTTGAGCAGAACGAACTGTGCCTGACTGTGCCTGAACAGTTGTACCTGAGCCAACTGTTGAAACACTTAAGGCTCAGTCAGGACCACTGGTTTCCTGCCCGGCTCACTATGGCACAGGCAAGTCATTGAATGGAGTGTGTATCCCTTCAATGACCTTTAAGAGCCAGTGTAAGAACCGGTCATCATTGGGGAAGTTATCCCTCCACCAATGATGACCGGTAAACTCCATATTAACAACACCTATGTAGATCTACACCGCTCTGTGAAAAGCTTGTTGAGATTACATGAACATTTATGCATTTTCTCAACTTTTCTGCAGGTAGCTGTCTAGAAAGCGACTGTCGTCCATCAAGCATTTTAATTGAATCTTCTACCGCACATTGATCAATTGTATCGGTAGGCGGTGTTCACTCCCTCCGATGGCCGACCGGTCATGAGAGGGAATAAACGCTCCCTCCGATGACCAACCGGCCATGAGAGGGAGTAAACACTCCCTCCGATGACCATTCGGACCTTGCACTAGGAAAAAATCTCGCCAAACTGGTGCCAGTTGACATGCAAGAGCTGCGGTCATACTGAAGGTCCAACTCTGGTCCATCTTGAATTCCACCAAGTACCCTGTAGCACCACCTCCCCCTTGTGATTGAGCAAAGTCATGCAAGGTTGTTTGCTGAGTACGGTCTGTGCCGGCCCGCACAGCCCTGCTCTGATTAACCACCACATCCCTTACACACTGAGGATGTGCATACCCCCTTGTTATGTTGTAGGTACCAGCCAGCGGGCTGGGGAAGGCCCAGCCCAATGGCTGGTAAGTTAATGCATTATTTACATACTAGCCAGCAGCTCTTGAGCTGGGCCACCCCCAGCCCGATGACTGGCACAAACCAATCACCGAGCTGGAAAATCAGCTCGATGACTGGTATGTCTGACCGCTCATTGACTGGGGATGGCGCAGCTCGAAGGCTGGTACATAAATACAAATATGGACCAGCCATCAAGCTAGATCGGTCCCAGCTCGGTGACTCGGAAACGCCAGTCATCCAACTGGGAACGGTCTGGCTATGACTGGCAGTGGTACAGCCAGCCATCCTGCCAGGTCTCTCTGGTACACACCAGCCGTCGAGCCAGACCGGTCCCAGCTCGGTGGCTGGTACACACTGTTGATGGATGAGTTAAAGAATGAAAGAGTCAAAAGAGGGAAAGACTCGATGAGTTTGTATTTTAGGATCTACAAACTTCAACTATAAATAATAAGAAGAATATGCTACAAAAGTAAGAAAACTGGTACAAGGCTATTCTGATGTAGACTAGAAATGTATAAACCTATTATGAAAAAAATATGCTAATAATAAGTAAAGATAAAAACAGAGAGCTGAGGATACAAGAATTCTAACACACACCGGTCATCCAGCTGGGAACAGTCTGGATTGCAGCCTGCCAGCCCGGGGAGCAGCTGGACAAGGAGGTCACCCCACTCGTCGGACTAGTACAGGTCTGCACCAGACCGACGAGCCAGACCGACAACCAAGGCAACCAGCTTGTCGGTCTGGTACAGTCTGTACCAACTCGACAAGCAGGATGACCTGCTTGCCGAGCCGGTACAGACGCTCCCTGACCGACGAGCAGCTTACCTTGCTTGTCCCGGCGAGCAGGATGACCTGCTCGTCGGTCTGGTACAGGCTGGTCTAGACCGACGAGCAGTTCATCCCGTTCGTCGAGCTGGTAAAGACTTGTACTAGACCGGCAAGCAGGTCACTCTGCTAGTCGGTCTGGTACAGCCTGAGGCTGCACCGGCACGGCAAGCAGGGCATCCTGCTCGCCAGTCTGCACATTCTATACCGGCCCGGCAAGCAGGTCATCCTGCTCGCCGAGCTTGTACTGAATGTACCAGGCCGACGAGCAAGATGACCTGCTTGTCGGTCTGGTACAGTATTCGTACCAGGCCGCTAAGCAAGGTGACCTGCTTGTTGGTCTGGTACATGGTTGGTCTTAGAACTCACTTAGGCTCTAATTGCCTTGTTCCTTCCGTGCCACCAACTTAAGATCAGTAAAGGGATTTGACCCTACAGCTGGTGCTTTGAAATCTGTGCCAGGGAGCTTGAAAAAATTGAAAGAATATTGATAAGTCCATATAACCCAGTTTACAAATTATTTTGGGGGTAGGGTAACTCGAGGCAAATCCATAAATAAAATGGCCAAGTTTGATACAGTTGACCAGCAGGAGCAAATGGAAAAATATGTGGAGTGATGGCAACAGAATCCAAGACCAGCATCAAAATCCATTGGAATTTGAGTGGCCCTTGAGGGGAAGAGATAAGGACTATGAGGACGTCCTCCCAGCATGTCAAAGAGGAGAATCAGGTCTTCAAAATGGTCCAAAGGGCAGCCATTGGGGGTAGTGTAAGGTGTTGGTTTGGGAGGGTGAAATGTCTCCCCTGCCAAATTTGGCCTCTCACCTATGAAAACACCAATTGCCTGTGAGTCCCTCCCAGTGGTTGGCGGGCTCTTTGGGCCCCTTGGGAAAGGCACTGGGTTGAGAATTTTATTAAGTTGCACAAAAGGCCACCCAGGGTTAGTAATCCCTTATTCAGGTATTATTACCAACCAAGACTTTGCTTGGAGTGTTAAGAATCCTTTAACTCAGGGAGTTTCACCATTCCAAACTTGGTTTGGAGTTTTAATAGTCCCTTGTTCAGGGATTATTGCCAGGCCAAATGTGACAATAATTGCTTATCCAGGGATTATCACCACTAAAAACTCTGCTTTGAATGGTGATTAACCCTTATCTGGGGATTACCACCACTGAGTGTTGATAATCCCTTATCCAGGGATTACCACCAGTGAGTGGGGAGAACCCTGTATGCGGGGATTACACAACACTTTTTGAGTGGTGATAATCACCTATCCAGGAATTTCAAGACACTGTTTTGAGGATTGATAATCCCTTATCCAGAGATTATCACCACCCAAGACACTTTTTTGAGTGTTGATAATCCCTCATTCAGCAATTATCAACACTCAGAAAAGAGGTTTGAGTGGTAGAAATCCCTTATCCAGGAATTATCACCACTCAAACCAGATTTTTGAGTGGTAGTATCCAGGATCAAATATCACCACTCAAAACAGAGTTTTGAGTGGTGGGAATCCCTTATCCAGGGATTATTACCACTCAAAAAAGAGTTTTGAGTGGTGGAAATCCCTTGTGCAGGGATTATCACCACTCAAAAAAGGGTTTTGAGTGGTGGAAATCCCTTATGCAGGGATGATCACCACTCAAATCAGAGTTTCGAGTGGTAAAAATCCCTTATTCATGGAATATATAACCACTCAAAACAGAGTTTTGAGTGGTGTAAATCCCTCATCCACCGATCATCACCTCTCAAAACAGAGTGTTGAGTGGTGGAAATTTCTTATCCATGAATTATCACCACTCAAATAGAGTTTTGAGTGGCGTACATCCCTTATTCCTGGATTATCTGTAAGGGTTTACTCCCTTCACTGGATTCTTATGGAGGGAACCAGTGATCTTTGGCGCTGAGGGAGACTTTCTAGAACCTGAGTGAATTTTAATTACTACCTCACTGAAATGGGAGGTGGAGTCTCTCTGTTAGTACAAGATTTGCAATCATAAAAGAATTAAGAAAGAATAAATTTCAAAATGGAAAAAAAGAATGAGAAATGAAATAAAAGAAATGGAGGAGCGGCTTACCTAGCTGAGCAGAAAGGGAAGTTGGAGTCTCTGCTGAACTAGAAGGGGCGGGGGGAAGTTGACTTGAAGTAGCCGGTGAGAATTAAGCTTATGAAATCATTCAGTGAAAACAGCAAGGAGGGGTTTCCTCAAAACTCTGTTTTGAGTGGTGACAGCAACGTTGGAAAGTTACATACATTACAATATCCGGACAGATTTTCATAACTCAACTTCCCAGGGTTACCGGATAATGTGTTATTGTTATCCAGAAAACAGGCCTTTTCAGCCTTTGAGTAATGTAACAAAGCCTCATTTGTGCTTTGTTACGGATGAAGATACCACAGATAACATGTTGTCCGTGTTTTATGAGGTCCTTTTGGGAAAAAAAGGCCTCAGGAGGGGTCATTATCTGCAAAATCACCCAGCGGATAATGTAACAGTACTCAAAAAAAGGAAAAGAAAATGTAACGTAACAGCCTTACAGTGGTTGCCATCATAACTATAACAACACCAAAGCTGTTACGTTACCGATACCAGCAACATAAGTTCCCACCACTGGTGACAGTCCCTTCTCCAGGGATTATCACCACTCAAAACTCTGTTTTGAGTTCCAAACACAACTTGAAGTGGTTATAATCCCTCATTCAGGGATTACTACCAGCTCAAATGACACTATAAACCAAGTTTAGAGTGGTGATAATTCCTGAATAAGGGAATATCACCAGTCCAAACTTGGTTTGGAGTCCCTTATTCAGGGATGATTGCTAATGCCTTATTCATGGATTATTGATAATCCCTTATTCAGGGATTATTACCACTCCAAACCAAGTTGGGACTGGTGATAATGCCTAATTCAGGGATTATTACCACTCCAAACCAAGTTGGGACTGGTGATAATGCCTAATTCAGGGATTATTACAACTCCACACAAATTGGGAGTGGTGATCACCCCTTCTTCAGGAATAATTACCACTCCAGAACTTAAAGGTACCACTAAAACTTACTGATATATTTGTGATGTGTCAAATACACAATTATTTTCAGAGTGTTTTGAGTGGTGATAATCCCTTATCCAGCAATTATCACCACTCAAAACAGAGTTTTGAGTTGTTATAATCCCTTGTCCAGGGGTTATATCAACACTCAAAACTATGTTTTGACTGGTGATAATCCCTTATCCATGGAGGATCACCACTCAAAAGTCTGTTTTGACTGGTGATAATCCCTAATCCCGGGATTAACAACACTGGAAGACTTTCCTTTACCATCTGCATCCCCTGCAGATCTTAATTTGGAAGTGGAAAAGCTAAATTTTTAGCTTTTCAACTGCAAATAAGCTCTGGCATCTGGCTCTACAGGAGGGCTGTAGCTCGGAGGGAAAACAACCACTCAGAACTCATTTTGAGTGGTGTTAATCCCTTATTGAAGGATTATCACGGCTCAAAACTCTGTTTTGACTGGTGATCATCCCTGGATAAGCGGTTATAACCAGTGATAATTTTGTTTTGACTGGTGATCATCCCTGCATAGGGGATCATAACCAGTCAAAATCTGTTTTGACTGGTGGCAATTGTAACACATTCACATTCCTGATCAGATGAGTGGTCCTCCTTAACCAAAAGGCTATGAGACTGGCTGAAAGGCCAGCTCACATCAGGAATTTGTAGTGTCACATACCACCGTGTGACAGTACCCCCGGGTTTAGAGGCACTTCGTCCCAAAGTGTGCTATGGCTGATGGTACTCACCCATGCTTTATTCATGGGGCCATATTAGCCACTCTTCTGAATGCTACAAGGAACCACCAAGACACTGAAGCATCTTGCTGCCTGCAGGCGGAAAACCCAACAATTCTTGTTTGGGAGAAGCCTTCTTCCATACTTGTCTCAATTGCCAATTGAACCCGCGAGAGGGTCAGCCAGTCTATTGTAACACACTTACTTTCCTGATCAGATGAGCGGTCCTCCTTAACTAAAAGGCTATGAGACTGGCTGAAAGGCCAGCTCACATCAGGAATTTGTAGTGTCACATACCACCATGTGACAGTAATCCCTTATCCAGGGATTATCACCAGTCAAAACAGAGTTTTGAGTGGTGACAATGCCTGGATAAGGGATTATCACCAGTCAAAACAGAATTTTGGGTGGTGATAATCCCAGGATAAGGGAGTATCACCAGTCAAAACAGAGTTTTGAGTGTTGGTAATTCCTGGATAAGGGATTATCACCAGTAAAAACAGAGTTTTGAGTGTTGTTAATCCCAGGATAAGGGATTATCACGAGTCAAAACAGATTTTTGAGTTGTGATCTTCCCAGGGAAAGGGATAATCACCACCCCAAAAGGAGTTTTGAGTGGTGATAATCCCTGGATAAGGGATTATGATCCGTCAAAACAGAGTTTTGAGTTGTGATCATCCCAGGATAAGGGATGATCACCAGTCCAAACAGAGTTTTAAGCGGTGATAATCCCTGGATGAGGGATTATCACCAGTCAAAACAGAGTTTTGAGTGGTGATAATCCCTGGATAAGGGATTATCATCAGTCAAAACAGAGTTTTGAGTGGTGATAATCCCTGGATAAGGGATTATCATCAGTCAAAACAGAGTTTTGAGTGGTGATAATCCCTGGATAAGGGATTATCATCAGTCAAAACAGAGTTTTGAGTGGTGATAATCCCTGGATAAGGGATTATCATCAGTCAAAACAGAGTTTTGAGTGGTGATAATCCCTGGATAAGGGATTATCATCAGTCAAAACAGAGTTTTGAGTGGTGATAATCCCTGGACAAGGGATTATCACCAGTCAAAACACCGTTTTGAATGGTGATAATCCCTGGATAAGGGATTATCCCCAGTCAAAACAGTGTTTTGAGTGGTGATAATCCCTGGATAAGGGATTATCACCAGTCGAAACACCGTTTTGAATGGTGATAATCCCTGGATAAGCGATTATCCCCAGTCAAAACAGTGTTTTGAGTGGTGATAATCCCTGGATAAGGGATTATCCCCAGTCAAAACAGTGTTTTGTGATAATCCCTGGCTAAGGGATTATCCCCAGTCAAAACAGTGTTTTGTGATAATCCCTGGCTAAGGGATTATCCCCAGTCAAAACAGTGTTTTGTGATAATCCCTGGCTAAGGGATTATCACCAGTCCAGACAGAGTTTTGGGTGGTGATAATCCCTGGATAAGTGATTATCACCAGTCCAAACAGAGTTTTCAGTGGTGATAATCCCTGGAAAAGGGATTATACTGCTGGCATTAACCCCTCTGATTGGTTAGTCAGAGGGGTGCTCTGTTTTTTTTGTCCGAGGT
Organism: Puccinia horiana; assembly: GCA_001624995.1. Classification (NCBI taxonomy): domain Eukaryota; kingdom Fungi; phylum Basidiomycota; class Pucciniomycetes; order Pucciniales; family Pucciniaceae; genus Puccinia; species Puccinia horiana. The sequence goes on from LWDY01000012.1 coordinate 1,495,323, forward strand.
GACCTCGGAACTGCCGGGTTCGAGGTGACAGCTCGAGTTGTCCTCGGACCATCCAATGTTCGAGGGATGGGTCCGAGGACTTGATTTCATCGGACCCGGCTGGTTCGATCATTCAGCCAGATTGGACCCACCGGGTTCGACTAGACCTCAGCATTGGACCGAGCAGTCAGCCAAGTCGAGCAAGGGTGGTTCGACTAGTCTGATTGCCGGTCCGAGGAGTCTGACGGCTGGTCCGAGCAGTCAGACTGCTGGTCCGAGCAGTCAGACTGCCGGCCCGAGCAGTCAGGCTAGGCTCAAGATAAGCGCGACGGGGTGGCTAGCCTGCCCGTCGTGGTGTGTACCAGCCCGACGAGCGGGCTAGCCTGCCCGACAAGCTGGTATACACCAGCTTGACTCGTCGAGCTGGTAGACACCAGCTCGTCGAGCTAGTACGCACCACCTCGACGGACAGGCTAGCTTGGTTGTCAAGCTGGTACACACCGGCTTGACAGGCAGGCTAGCCTGCTCGTCGAGCTGGTAGAAACCAGCTCGGCAGGAAGGCCAGCCTGCTCGTTGAGCTGCTACAAACCAGCTCGGCGGGCAGGCCAGCATGCTCGTTGAGCTGGTACAAACCAGCTCGGCGGGCAGGCCAGCCTGCTCGTTGAGCTGGTACAAACCAGCTCGGCGAGCAGGCCAGCCTGCTCGTTGAGCTGTTACACACCAGCTCATCGGGCAGGCTAGCCTGCTCGTCGAGCTGATACACAACAGCTCGACGGGAAGGCCAGCCTGCTCGTCGAGCTGGTAGTACGGTACACACCAGCTTGACGGGCGGGCTAGCCTGCTCGTCGAGCTGGTACGCACCAGCTTGACGGGCGGGCTACCCTGCTCGTTGGGCTGGAACACACCAGCTCGACGATCAGGCTATAAGCCCCCCGTCAAGCTGTGGTGTCCAGCTTGAAGAGCAGGCTAGCCTGCCCATCGCACTGGTTCGCACCAACTCATCAGTCAAGCTAGCCTGCCGTCACGTTGCACCCAGGTTTAAGTGATTTAAGCCATGGTTTAAACCACTTAAACCTGGGTTTAAATGATTTAAACCTGGGTTTAAATGATTTAAACCTGGGTTTAAATGATTTAAACCTGGGTTTAAATGATTTAAACCTGGGTTTAAATGATTTAAACCTGGGTTTAAATGATTTAAACCTGGGTTTAAATGATTTAAACCTGGGTTTAAATGATTTAAACCTGGGTTTAAATGATTTAAACCTGGGTTTAAGTGATTTAAACCTGGGTTTAAGTGATTTAAACCAGGGTTTAAGTGATTTAAACCAGAGTTTAAGTGATTTAAACCAGAGTTTAAGTGATTTAAACCTGGGTTTAAGTGATTTAAACCAGGGTTTAAGTGATTTAAACCAGGGTTTAAGTGATTTAAACCAGGGTTTAAGTGATTTAAACCAGGGTTTAAGTGATTTAAACCAGAGTTTAAGTGATTTAAACCAAAGTTTAAGTGATTTAAACCAGGGTTTAAGTGATTTAAACCAGAGTTTAAGTGATTTAAACCCAGGTTTAAATCATTTAAACCCAGGTTTAAATCATTTAAACCCAGGTTTAAATCATTTAAACCCAGGTTTAAATCATTTAAACCCAGGTTTAAATCATTTAAACCCAGGTTTAAATCATTTAAACCCAGGTTTAAATCATTTAAACCCAGGTTTAAATCATTTAAACCCAGGTTTAAATCATTTAAACCCAGGTTTAAATCATTTAAACCCAGGTTTAAATCATTTAAACCCAGGTTTAAATCATTTAAACCCAGGTTTAAATCATTTAAACCCAGGTTTAAATCATTTAAACCCAGGTTTAAATCATTTAAACCCAGGTTTAAATCATTTAAACCCAGGTTTAAATCATTTAAACCCAGGTTTAAATCATTTAAACCCAGGTTTAAATCATTTAAACCCAGGTTTAAATCATTTAAACCCAGGTTTAAATCATTTAAACCCAGGTTTAAATCATTTAAACCCAGGTTTAAATCATTTAAACCCAGGTTTAAATCATTTAAACCCAGGTTTAAATCATTTAAACCCAGGTTTAAATCATTTAAACCCAGGTTTAAATCATTTAAACCCAGGTTTAAATCATTTAAACCCAGGTTTAAATCATTTAAACCCAGGTTTAAATCATATCATTTAAACCCAGGTTTAAATCATTTAAACCCAGGTTTAAATCATTTAAACCCAGGTTTAAATCATTTAAACCCAGGTTTAAATCATTTAAACCCAGGTTTAAATCATTTAAACCCAGGTTTAAATCATTTAAACCCAGGTTTAAATCATTTAAACCCAGGTTTAAATCATTTAAACCCAGGTTTAAATCATTTAAACCCAGGTTTAAATGATTTAAACCTGGGTTTAAATCACTTAAACCCTGGTTTAAATCACTTAAACTCTGGTTTAAATCACTTAAACCCTGGTTTAAATCACTTAAACTCTGGTTTAAATCACTTAAACTCTGGTTTAAATCACTTAAACCCTGGTTTAAATCACTTAAACCCTGGTTTATGTGGTTTAAACCCTGGTTTAAATCACTTAAACCCTGGTTTATGTGGTTTAAACCCTGGTTTAAATCACTTAAACCCTGGTTTATGTGGTTTAAACCCTGGTTTAAATCACTTAAACCCTGGTTTATGTGGTTTAAACCCTGGTTTAAATCACTTAAACTCTGGTTTAAATCACTTAAACTCTGGTTTAAATCACTTAAACCCTGGTTTAAATCACTTAAACCCTGGTTTAAATCACTTAAACCCTGGTTTATGTGGTTTAAACCCTGGTTTAAATCACTTAAACCCTGGTTTATGTGGTGTAAACCCTGGTTTAAATCACTGAAACCCAGGTTTAAGTGGTTTAAACCATGGTTTAGATCACTGAAACCCAGGTTTAAGTGGTTTCCCCGCCGAGCTGGTTTGTACCAGCTCAACGAGCAGGCTGGCCTTCCCGCCGAGCTGGTTTCGAGCTGGTGTGTACCCGCTCGACGTGCAGGCTAACCTGCCCGACGAGCTGGTGTGTACCAGCTCGACGTGCAGGCTAACCTGCCCGACGAGCTGGTGTGTACCAGCTCGACGTGCAGGCTAACCTGCCGGACGAGCTGGTGTGTACCAGCTCGACGTGCAGGCTAGCCTGCTCGACGAGCAGGCTAGCCTGCCCGTCAAGCTGGTGTGTACCAGCTTGACGACCAAGCTAGCCTGCCCGTCGAGGTGGTGTGTACTAGCTCGACGAGCGCGGCGAGCTGGTGTCTACCAGCTCGACGAGTCAAGCTGGTGTATACCAGCTTGTCGGGCAGGCTAGCCCGCTCGTCGAGCTGGTACACACCACGACGGGCAGGCTAGCCTCCCCGTCGCGCTTATCTTGAGCCCAGCCTGACTGCTCGAACTGGCAGTCTGACTGCTCGAACTGGCAGTCTGACTGCTCGAACTGGCAGTCTGACTGCTCGACCCAGCAGTCTGACTGCTCGGACCGGCAGTCTGACTGCTCGACCCAGCAGTCTGACTGCTCGGACCGGCAGTCTGACTGCTCGACCCAGCAGTCTGACTGCTCGGACCGGCAGTCTGACTGCCGGACCAGCAGTCTGACTGCTCGAACCGGCAGTCTGACTCCTCGGACCAGCAGTCTGACTGCCCGGACCAGCCGTCAGACTCCTCGGACCGGCAATCAGACTCGTCGAACCACCCTGGCTCGACTTGGCTGACTGCTCGGTCCAATGCCGAGATCTAGTCGAACCCGGTGGGTCCGATCTGGCTGAATGATCGAACCAGCCGGGTCCGATGAAATCAAGTCCTCGGACCCATCCCTCGAACATTGGATGGTCCGAGGACAACTCGAGCTGTCACCTCGAACCCGGCAGTTCCGAGGTCACCTCGGACAAAAAAAACAGAGCACCCCTCTGACTAACCAATCAGAGGGGTTAATGCCAGCAGTGTTATCACCAGTCAAAACAGTGTTTTGAGTGGTAATAATCCCTGGATAAGGGATTATCACCAGTCAAAACAGTGTTTTGAGTGGTAATAATCCCTGGATAAGGGATTATCACCAGTCAAAACAGTGTTTTGAGTGGTAATAATCCCTGGATAAGGGATTATCACCAGTCAAAACAGTGTTTTGAGTGGTAATAATCCCTGGATAAGGGATTATCACCAGTCAAAACAGTGTTTTGAGTGGTAATAATCCCTGGATAAGGGATTATCACCAGTCAAAACAGTGTTTTGAGTGGTAATAATCCCTGGATAAGGGATTATCACCAGTCAAAACAGTGTTTTGAGTGGTAATAATCCCTGGATAAGGGATTATCACCAGTCAAAACAGTGTTTTGAGTGGTGATAATCCCTGGATAAGGGATTATCACCAGTCAAAACAGTGTTTTGAGTGGTGATAATCCCTGGATAAGGGATTATCACCAGTCAAAACAGTGTTTTGAGTGGTGATAATCCCTGGATAAGGGATTATCACCAGTCAAAACAGTGTTTTGAGTGGTGATAATCCCTGGATAAGGGATTATCACCAGTCAAAACAGTGTTTTGAGTGGTGATAATCCCTGGATAAGGGATTATCACCAGTCAAAACAGTGTTTTGAGTGGTGATAATCCCTGGATAAGGGATTATCACCAGTCAAAACAGTGTTTTGAGTGGTGATAATCCCGGATAAGGATTATCACCAGTCAAAACAGTGTTTTGAGTGGTGATAATCCCTGGATAAGGGATTATCACCAGTCAAAACAGTGTTTTGAGTGGTGATAATCCCTGGATAAGGGATTATCACCAGTCAAAACAGTGTTTTGACTGGTGATAATCCCTTATCCAGGGATTATCACCACTCCAAACTTGCTTTGGAGTGGTAATAATTCCTTATTCAGGGATTATCACCACTCCAAACTTGCTTTGGAGTGGTAATAATCCCTTATTCAAGGATTATCACCACTCCAAAATTGCTTTGGAGTGGTAATAATCCCTTATTCAAAGATTATCACCACTCCAAACTTGCTTTGGAGTGGTAATAATCCCTTATTCAAGGATTATCACTACTCCAAACTTGCTTTGGAGTGGTAATAATCCCTTATTCAAGGATTATCACCACTCCAAACTTGCTTTGGAGTGGTAATAATCCTTTATTCAAGGATTATCACCACTCCAAACTTGCTTTGGAGTGGTAATAATCCCTTATTCAGGGATTATCACCTCTTCAAACTTGTTTTGGAGTGGTAGGAATAGGACCCTGGAAACCCCCTATAGAGTTGGGTAACCAAAAATCCAAGATTTTGGTGAAATTCATACATCGGGGGGCACCAGGGATGGGGTTGTTTGGCTGATTCATAAATTTCTGTGTGTATGCTTGAGGCAAAATCCCCCCTGGGGTGCCCAAGTACCCCATTGAAAAGTGGGGTTCTCCAGGTTTGAGCAGCATTAAAGTGAATTTCAGCAGATATTCATACATTTAAGCCATGATTGGTGAGTTCCCTTTTAGATTTCAAAGCCCATTCATACAAATTTTGTGCCTACCATTTTGCAAAAAATGCGAAAAAATCATACATTTAGGTTACCCACCTCCTTCGGGGGTTTCCAGGGTTCTGTCGGAATCCCTTATTCAGGGATTATCACCTGGTAAGAATCCCTTGTCCAGGGATCATTTGGGAGCCTTGGCAAAAGTGCCTGATCATGGACACCCTATTTGCAAATGCATCCAGTTGGTGCTATTGAAGTGGCCCTTGTAAGCTTATTGTACGAAAGTGTCCAAGGGATGTGGGGGGGGGGGGTTGAAAAACTTGCCCCACGGTGTACCAGTCATCCAGCAGGGCACAGTCTGACTGGATGACTGGTACAGCCAGCCATTAGGACGGTTCACTTAGGGCTGAAATCAGCAAGCTATAAACCCTCTCAGCCAATTTGGCTGGGCAAGTCTGCTGATGTCTGGTTATGCATTTTCCAAAATTAGCCAATGTGAACCGTTCTATTTGGATGACTTCCCTTCAATCTACAGCCCCCCTGTAGAGCCAGATGCCAAAGCTCATTTGAAGTTGAAAAGTTAAAAATTTACCTTTTTCACCTCTAAATTAACTGTAGGAGCTGCCGATGGCAAAAGGGAAGTCTTCCAGTCATCCTGCTCTTCTGGCACGTAGAGAGTGTACCAGCACGTCAAGCATGTCTTTCTGCCCATGCTGTACCAGACTGACCAGCAGGTCATCTTGCTTGTTCGCCTGGTAAAGTAGGTACCAGCTCGGCAAGCAGGATGACCCGCCTGCCGGGCTGGTACAGTCTGTGCCTGCTCGACGAGCAGGGAGACCTGCTCGTCGGCCTGGTACAGCTTGTACCAGACCATATTGAAGGGCTCCCCCTCGCCGGGCTGGTACAGACTGTACCCCCTGTTCGCCGGTCTGGTACAGATTGTACCAGCCCAGCAAGTAGGGAGACCTCCCATGGGGTCTACAAGCTGTGCCAGGCCGACGAGAAGGTCTTCCTGCTCGTCGAGCAGGCACAGACTGCAGACCAACAAGCAAGGTCACCTGCTCACTGCATGTCGCGCTGGTACAATTGTACCAGACCGACAAGCAATTTGCCTTGCTGTCGGTCTGGTCCAGGCTGTACCAGCCCGCCGAGCAGGATGACCTGGTCGTCGGTCTGGCACAGACTATACAAGCCCGACGAGTAGTGTGATCGTACAGTCTGTCCAGCTCCACGAACAGGATGACCTGCTCGTCGGTCTGGTCCAACCTGAACCAGGTCGGCGAGGAGGTCACCCTACTTGACGGGCTGGTGCAGTCTGTATCAGACCGACGAGCAGGTACAGTCTGTACCAGCCCGGCGAGCAGGGACACCTCCATGTTGGTCTGGTACAAGCTGTACCAGGCCGACGAGCAGGTCACACTGCTCGTCGAGCAGGCACAGACTGTACCAGCCCGGCAAGCGGGTCATCGCTCGCCGAGCTGGTACTGACTGTACCCTGGCTCGATGGCTGGCTGTACCGAGCCAGCCTGTCCCCAGCTGGATGAGTGGGTTGTACCAGTCATCGAGCTGGGAACGGTCCGGCTCAATGACTTGTGTGTACCAGTCATCTCGTCGAGCGGGGGTTGACCCAACTCGATGACTGGTACGTACCAGTGATCCAGCCGGGAACGGTCTAGCTTGATGACTGGCTGTACAGGTCACCGAGTCAGGCTGTTCTCAGCTGGATGACTCATATGTGCCAGTCATGGACCTGGGACAGCCTGGGACCGGTCCGGCTCGATGACTGTTGTGTACCAATCATCCAGTCAGACTGGTCCTAGCTGGATGACTGGTATGTACCAGTCGCTGAGCTGGGACCGGTCTGGCTCGGTGAATGATGTGTACCACTCATCGAGCTAGGACTGGTCCGGCTTGATGACTGGTATATGTATACCAGTCATTGAGCTAGGACCGGTGCGGCCAGTCATCGAGCTGGGGATGACCCAACTGGATGACTCGTACTTACCAGTCATAGACCTGGGACCGGTCCAGCTCGATGACTGGTGTGTGCCAGTCATCCAGTCATACTGTTCCCCGGTGGATAACTGGTATGTACTAGTCATTGAGCTGGGACTGGTCCGGCTTGATGACTGGTGTGTACCAGTCATCGAGCTGGCAACGGTCGGTCTCGATGGCTGGCTGTAACGGTCAACAATCCAGACCGATGGCTGGTACACCACAACCTTTGAGCTGGGCCATCCCCAGCTCGATGACTGTATATGTACAGTGCCCGGAAACAAGTTTTCGTTATTGTTTGAGCACCTGGGTGCGCGGGCTTCTTGTTTTATTTTTTATTTTTATATGTCAAAGCAACAACAATCGGTCAACTCCTCAATTCAAACCTCAGTGAATCAGTCATATCGTCGCAGCTAATCGATTTTTCTCTGTTGGTGATCACAAGAAGGTAAGTCCGACTCGTTTTTGATTCTAGCTTGGACTGAAGTTTTCTTTTAATATCTTTTCTAGATATCACGATGGGACGAAACAAAGGGAAACAACATTTGACAACCGAAAAGAGGGCCGAGCTGGTTGGTATGGCCGCCGCTGGATCGTCGATATTTCAGGTTTCTCGGATCTCGAATGTTCCTCGATCGACGGGTTGATTCAATATTGAAGAAAAAGGGACAGTCAAAACCGTCAAAAGATCCGGCCGGCCTCGCAAGACAACCGACCGTGACGATTTTCCAGAGCAAGTACTGGTCAACATCATCAAGTCAATGCCTGAAAGAATGCACATGGAGGCCCAACTCAATGGTGAAATCCACTGGCTTAAAAAAAATGAGTTTTTACTTTTTACTTTTTATTTTTTTATTTTTCATTTTGTTTCGATAGTCATTCTTTCTGACCCCTCAGTTACATCACCCTTATTTTTCCCAATTTTTCTTTCCCAAAACTGCAGATTTTTTTTTCCCCCCAATGATCAAAAAAATTAAAATAAAAATTTTGTCATGTTATTTTCTATTTCTGCCACCATCATCATTTGCACCAGCTGAATCTCTATCTGCCTCAGAAAAACTGTGTATATTACCCTCTTAATTTCTGAGGTAGAAGTTTTTTTGTATTAATGAAAATATATTACCGGGCACTGTACATACCAATCAGCCAGCTGTTTTTCCAGCTCGGCCTTTGGTTTGTGCCAGTCATCCGGCTGGGAATGGCCCAGCTCGAAGACTGGTAATATGTACCAGCCATCGGGCTGGGCCTTTCCCAGCCCACTGGCTGCAGTGGTACAAAGCAGTCACTGGTAAACTCAGTACCGTTGGTTAGCTCAGATAGGTGCTCAAACCCATGGCGGTTGGAGCATTGGCTTGGTTTGGTGTGCAGTGGGGCACTAAGGCACGCACAGGCCTCTAGGTGTACCACCATGTCCATGAAATGGGAGTTGGACCATTGTTGGATTTCAGGTGGGGTGAAAGTTGGCTGCATGTCAACTGGCAGCAGTTTGGCGGGATTTTTTCACAGTGTTGGAGGGAGTCAACACTCCATTTGATGACCGACTGGTCATCAGAGGGGATGTTTACTCCCTCCGATGACCAGCATTTTTTTTTTTTTTTTATACCGGTCATCAAACGGAGTGTTGACTCCCTCCAAGGACCGAATGGTCATGGAGGGGGTGTTGACTCCCTCCAATAACCAACTGGTCATCGGAGGGAGGGTTTACTCCCTCCAAGGACCCACTGCTCGTCGGAGTGTGAGGTCGTACAACCTCGATGACCCGGCGGGTCATTGGGGTATACACCTCGATGACCGGGCTGGTCATTGAGGTGTACAACCTCGATGACCGGGCTGGTCATTGAGGTGTACAACCTCGATGACCGGGCTGGTCATTGAGGTGTACAACCTCGATGACCGGGCTGGTCATTGAGGTGTACAACCTCGATGACCGGGCTGGTCATCGGGGTGTACACCTCAATGACCCGCCGGGTCATCGAGGCTGTACGACCTCAATGACCCGCCGGGTCATCGGGGTGTACACCTCAATGACCCGCCGGGTCATCGGGGTTGTACGACCGCGATGAGCCGGCGGGTCATCCAGGTTGTACCCCTGGATGAACAACAAGGGTGTTCATCGAGGTTGTATGTACACTTGGGCTATGTGGAGCTGAGCAGACTTGAGGGGGCTCAACCTCCTGAGCCATTCATTATGTTGTGCCCCAAAGTTAAACAGGACTAAACACGCTCAGTGCACTCAAGTGCTGAGCCTCATCACCATAGGCATGACAATACTCAGGTACGCTTGGTGTTCTGGAAGAACAGTGTAACATGGAAGTAGGAGTCAATGTTCCATTGGAATAAGCTGCATGTCAACTGCTGGCAGGCGTACCCAATTTTTTTGTGGTGCTCGTCTCTCCTGGTGCTTCAGGCTATCTTCCTCCAGCATTTTTGGGCCACCATTTGGACCATCAGAAAGGCCTCAATGATGCCTACCCGCAGGTCAAAAATGGATCCCCCACTCCCACCATCACCTTTGCAAATAGGATTGAAATTTGGGACTTTTCCACCCCGAAAAATACAGTTTTTCATAGGAACTTACCAAAATTGCAGAATATCCCTTCCTTTGATGGCAAGGAAGGGATAAAAATATTGGACAGCCATTTGAAAGTGAGGGCATCATACCAGCCTATTAGGGCTTCTTTAACCCATCCATGTAAGTTGCCTGGTTGGGCAGGATTGAAAAAGACCCATCAAATTTGGCTCAAGCCACAAACTCTCTGGTCAAATTTGGGACATTAATCACAAGCCCCTCCTTCAGAGGCTTTCTATGCAAGTGGCGCCCACACCAGCCCTCTGATCAAAGGGCTTGTGATAAGCTAGACAATTATCAATAATAAAACTTGGGAATTCTCTGATGTGTTCTGGGAACTGGCAATGGTAGGAAGTTACATTACCAGTATTGGTAACGCAACAGTAACGTAACAGCTTTGGTGATTTTATCGTTACAATAACAACCACTGCAAGTCTGTTACGTTTTCTTTTCCTTTTTTTGAGTACCGTTACGTTATCTGCTGCGTGATTTTGTGGATAACGACCTGTCCTGAGGTCTTTTTTGCCCAAAAGGACCTCCCAAAACGCAGAAAACGTGTTATGTGTGTTATTTTCCTCTGTAATGAAGCAAAAATGTGGCTTTGTTACGTTGCTCAAAGGCTTCAAAGGCATGTTATCCAGATAACAATAACACTTTATCTGGTAACGCTGGGAAGTTGTGTTACAAAAATCCGTCCGGATATTGTAACGTAAGTAACTTCCCACCGTTGGAACTGGTAGGCTGTGGTGAGTAGAAGGGTATCACGTATATGTGACAACACTTTGGTCCAAATGGTCTCTGTCAATTTCCCAGGCTGTGGGAGGCAGCTAGGGTGGGTGAAACACTTGAAAAACAACATCTTGGTCAATGTCAAAACCTTGGGGCCCCTGGTTAGCAAATGAAAACTTATGATCCCTGAACACCACTTGTTGGTTAAGATGGTAATCAAATTCATAAAAAACTTATTTTTTTAATAGGATATAAGATGATTTATGATTATATAGTGTAGGTTGGATGGATGGGTGTGGGTATGTGAGTAAGAGCATGAGAGAATTTCAGTATATGTGGCATGGATGTGAATGGATAGAGGAATACAAGGGTGTAAAAGAGGAACTGGTATTTTTGTTGAGATTTAGCTTGGAGAAAAGGATGCAACAGAAAGATGGAGACAGTCTTGAGGGGCATAAGACTGGACCAAGGAGCTAAAGGTGGTTTGAATGAAGAAGTGCTCTGACTTGATGATTCTATTTAAAAAATCAGGAGCAAGGTTAAATACCAACAACTAAAGAGCCCCCTTGCAAGATCCAAAGGGGGCCTCAACTAAATCTGACATGACACACCGGACAGGACAGGTCAGGTCAGGACAAAACAAGGAGGAAGGGGTTAACATGGAGGGAGAGGATGATGGGAGAAGAGAAAGACCTGGAGCGGACAGGCACTAATTCCGACAATTTTTGGAGAAACAATGATGAGGATGCCCTTAGATTTCAATGTAGAAAGCTCCAAGAGCTTGTACCTTCAATGGAGGAAATACATAATACTTATCTACTGGTGAATTAATTAGACTTTTATTTACTTTACAGGAATGCACTAGGCCTCCAAAAAAATCAGTGCAGTGGAGTGCCCCATTGTCATTCTTGAGAGATAATAGTAATCACTGAAGTCCAAATGTGCCACACACTACATTGAGCGCCCGCATAGTGACAAAACCACTACATCTAAATTGCCCTGCATGTAGTGCAGTGATATATCTTAGCTAACACTTCAGAATAGCTGAGGATTTGGGCAGGGCCGCTTTAGGTAGGTTTAGTGCGCTAATACGCTGAAAGAATAGCAGGATGATCTGCTCTTTCAGGCTAAACCACTCATTTTAGTTATTATTTACATTGATAAGCTAATTATGAGACTAGTATAGATACTGAAAGAAATAAATTAATAATGTACCTGGAGGCAGAGGCAATTATGCTCTGGCTTCTAGTTTGATAAGCTTGATAGTTCTGAGGATTGACTGGTTAATGTTTCTGTTATTCTTTTCAATAAGAATAATAGATACTTATTAGCTCAAGCTTTTAGTTTTAATTTCAGTTATTTACAAATCTTTTACTGTTTTGGGTGGTCAATCAACTATTGATCAACGAGACCAATAATGGCACTGGTAAAAATGTCTCAAGTCCTATCAGTTCACCTTGCAAGAATGGGAGAACATAAAACTCTTGAATGGGGTGCTGAAGGTATGTCTCTGTTTGTGTGCTGTGTGAGATTTTCAAAGAAAGTGGCTTACAAAATAATTCCAATGAAGGAATTCTTGGACTGCTGGACCAAGCACATGGAGAAGGACGGGCCAACCTTCTCAATGGCACTCAACAAATATAGTAGGCTGAACAAGAAATCGATTAAATTGACAGAGGCAATTAAGGGAGGTCTCTTGGAGTACATGTTTGACCCATTTATCAAAGTTTCTGAGAAATACACAAACCAATTGTGATGGCCGCCATTTTGCACCCAGCTGGGCAACTACTTTTATTACTTCACGAATTCAAGCCACATCACCTTAATGCAACTCAAGATCTACTTACCAGTAAGCTTAAGGAGCTTCCATGGATAGTCAAACTAGAAACCCCATCTCCACACCAGGAAAAATCCCGGCTGGCAATTATAATCTCTTCCCAATCAGTTCCGGTGTTGATGAAAGTGAGGAAGAGCTGCAATGATATCATCAGTACAAATACTCAATGGGAATTAAACACAACATCCTGTTGTGGTGGAAGGTACACAATTCTTACTTGTTTTCTGTACAAATCCAAGCAGGATGAAAAGTTCCTCTCATCATTTCAAAACAGTCAAAATTGGCTTCATTTCCGGTTTTATCTTCCCTTGCTTGTGCAGGGAGTTCAGCTTATCTTGAGCCAACTTTTTCAGCAGTGTCTGATATCTGCACCACTGGAAGAATTTCTCTCACACCAAGAACAATCAAAAGATGCATCAGCAGTCACCTCTGGATTCAAAAAAGAGTCAAGGCTCGTGAGGACCTTGAGGATTGCCAGGCTATCTTTGAAGCCTCTCAAAAGAACTCAAAGCTCAACTCTGCCATTCCAAAAGAATGATGGTCTCAAACATCTCTTTTTTATTTCTTTCTCCTTCACCTGACTGCTTTTTCTTGTTTTCTTACCCTGATTTCATACATATACATACACACTGTGGTAAGCCAAACTTGAAGAATTCAAAGTACAGGGAATTGTCAAATCACGAGGTAACCACATGGACAATGGGTCAGGATCAGATCCAAAGTTCCGCAAAGCTCAAGTCACAGAAGTTTCACAGACAAATCCACCAAGGACCTCACCAACAATCTGGACCAAGTCACATGAAGGAAAATTTTCCCCTATATGTACTTTATCTCTCTCTCTCTATAAGCCTTACCCAGTTATGGAACCCATCAACAGCCACAATACACATCTGGTAACACCTTCCATACTACCCCAACCGCAACTAGGTCACCTTATGAGAATTTTCACTTTTCCATTTTGTTCTATGACTTTCCCTACCCACAACTTCACCAATATTTCCAGCCCTGTTTCTAACCTTTCTGTAGAAATTTGCCTTCGACCTCTTTGCCTTTGACCTCCTCTCTTCCCGACTCTTCAATCTCCTCTTCAGTCTCTTCCCTTCCATCTTCCCTTCTAACTCAATCTATTCCTCAACCAACATTGACAACTAACTCTAGTGTCGACAATACAATCTGCAATCAACCATCCTCAAGCTCAACTCTATAACTAGTTTCCAGTCTCATATCACCACCAACCAAGAAACACATAAAATCTCACCATTCTTTGGTCTCATTCCTCATCCCAATCTCTTTCGCCCTCGTCATTCACTCATCATAAATCCTTCATCTATCTTCCTTCCTCATCGTCAATCTCATAAAAAACATTCCCTTAAATTCTCACAACTTCTTCAACTCATCAACTATTTTTCTTCATTCCCTTCTTCTTGGTCCTCATTCCTATCAAAAACATTATCCTTCCCTTCTCATTCATCATCCGTCCTCCGTCCTTCCTCTATCATTCCAACAAACCTCATCAATCAATTCCATTCCTTTCATTTTCTCTCACCAATCATTCCCATCGATCTTCATCCCTAACTCCTTCTCCACAACTCTCATCCTATTCTTCTCCTCACATTCCCTTTTCTCTACCTACAACATCAACTTCGGCAAATCCAGTCCAATTTGGTGAGAACTGAAAAACAACTATTGAATCACATTCTCTTTGCTATCATCTCTTTTTATCCTTGTTTGCTAATATTTCCTTCTTCATTCTTACAGTCCTTATCTTTCTTGTGTCTTCTCCCGTCTTCAGTCTCTCATCTTGTTTCTAACTTATCATTGTATTTCGTGGTGGTAAATCAAATTTTCATTATCTTTCTATTTTTTTTTTCTCATCTCATGTTATTGTTTTCTGATATTTGTTTCTTTAGTCTGGCTCTGAGTTCTATCAATAAAAATCATACAGTTTTTATACTTTCCTCCACCCACATGTTGGCCTCTGCCCAGTTGTCTAAGATTTTACTATAAAATGAGCCTTGTTTGTACAGTTGTTTGTTACCTAGCAATCAGTAGAAGCATTAGTCAGTCCCTGTTCACAATTATAAATATAAGTTCAGAATCATCCTTACCCTTGATTACTCCAGTAGCCAGTCTGGGTTTTCAAAGTACCTCATAACTCTACATTTTTTATCAGCCACACTAGCTTATAAGGGTCCATACTCTTATTTCTTGTTTTCCTTCCTCTCTCCCAGCTATTATGAGAGGCAGCCTTTCCAGCACTCATCCCTCTAAAGCTCTATTCTCCCCAAAGAGTAGTTCCACAACGCACATACAAAATCAAGCTATCTTACATACACACTCAAAGTTAAATATAAAATTAAATAAAGTAACTTCTGGTCATCCAGACTTTTGGCTGACATCTGCCACGTATCTGCTGAAACAGCGAAAAGCACCACTAATTAGGCGTCAGTCTAGTGAATGTATGGGAATTGTGGCTATTATCCTGCGATTTCTTTTGCGCTCAGCCTCAAATTAAAAGCCAAGTGCACTCTACACTGCACTTAGCAAAGCACAGGGGCAGGGGAAATTCTGCTACACTAACACCAAGCTATTGCTGCATGTAGCGTAGCGGTTGCAGTGTTGCTGTTATGCTCAAAAATATATGTATTCTTCATCAACACTCATAGTACAACCTGTGTAACTCTAGATTAGTAACATAGAGGCTTAAAACTTGTTAGGGGCAAAATATTCATTATCTATCAGTTTCTTCCTTAAATGTTAACCTCAACAAAAAGAACATACAGTATTTTACAACAGATTGTAGGCTTTTGGCTAGCTTCTAGAACAATGAATTTCATCCATAACAGTATTAATGTACACTCAGTCAAAGAAACTCAGACTTATGGATTCCTCTTCTGCCCCAGTGTGATCTTTGTTTTTAGCTTGGCTTCAAAAGATATATGTATGACATGCCAAGAGCTTGAAGCTACTAGTGAAGGATTATATATCTAAAGATGGAAATACTTTCACCCATCCCTATCATGATGGCTGAAAGTTCAAAAGTTTTAAATCCACACTCCTTGAAATTTTGATCATCTGGGTCTGGACATTGTCATAAGTAATACAAATTCTCAAAAAGCAGTGGGCCAGAAATTGAAATTATTGGCTACTCAGTTCTGCACTAATATTTTAGAAGGATAAATGTTTTGGGATGCCTATGAAGTAACCCGGATGGTAATTAGTTAAGAGCGTTTTCTTTTTCTTTTTCTTTTTGGCAGGGATCAAAAAAACTCAAGATTGAGATTTGATGTAAGCAAGAATTGCAAGGAAAGATGAATGAAAAGCAAAGTAAAGGGAAGTCGAAATTGCAAGGAAGAAGTACTGGATGCAACACAACAGACTCATATGGATGAAAGCTGAGAAAGAGTCGATGTAAGAAATAAAGAGTTGAGTCGGTTGAGAGATGGAGACTTTTGGGCATGATTGATGGAGTGTCAAACAGCAAGTGGAGTGTGGTTTGTCTGTCAGAAGTGGATGTTCACAGGAAGGGAGTGTGTTGTGATGAAGAAGATTTCTGATATTAATTTTAATTTTTTGGTATAAGAAAGGTGAGTTTTTTCGACAATTACCAGATGAGAACGTTCAACATCATCCAGGCTGGAGGAAGAGCACTACTGAAGACAACCAAAACTCAACCACTCCCGACTCTAGAAGAACAGCCAACTACCATCGACGACGAACAACCGAACTTCACTGGAAGAGTCCACTCAGAGTCCTACTCGGCCAACAACCTCTCTGCCGCCTTTGACTCAATCCTATCCTCCACAAAATCACCAACATCCACTGAGCAGAAAGACGATGGGATCCCATCAGGAACGAACGAGCCCACTCAGACCTTCTTGTCGGCGGTCAAGAGCTCAACCCTATCCACATTGGAAGACTACCGTCAATCGATCCTCGACTCCTTAGCTAAGGACGACCCCAATGGTCGGATTTACTCCAAGAATGTACGCCAGATGAAGGATATCCTGGCCTATGAACGATGGCGTAAAAAATTAGATAATCTCTCCCAACCTCCGATCACTCCAATTAAGAAACCATCCTCAGCTACCTCGTCTGCTTATTCAAAAACTCTGCTCAGCCACAGGAAAGAACTCGACGAAAGACCTACCATTTCTGATCCCCTCGTCGTCCAAAAACTTATCAATGAGCTCTGGAATATCAACCAACTGGTCGATGCTACCGTTCTCGTCTCCTATGCCGGTCAGTCTCTCCATTTCCCCAACAATTCATTTTTTTTCTTGCAGCACACTCAATTCTTTTATTGTGGGGTTACGGTTCAGGTTATCCTACTTTGATCGACGAACTGCTCAAATTAAAAAATGTCAAAAAAGTGATAGCGATCGAAGAGAAACCGGAATATTGTATCATGTACACCGTTCGTCCCCTGCCCGCTTTGTCAATCTACCAGAACCACGAACGATCTAGATTGATTATTTTGTGAATGTCAAAAAAAAAGGATCGATGGAGGAACGAGATAGACAACAAGCGACTATTTCATATTAAGAACGACGGCTATTGGTGGGAGTCGTACAGCGAGGTAGAAGAGGAAGGCTTACTGGACGATGTGCCGATCGAAAGTTGGGAACAAAGTTAGTTACATAATTTTGTACACAGTTTCTTGCGGTTTTGCAAATCTTAACGCGCTTCTTTTTTTGGTTTCACTCGAGCCAGTCCATCCCTCTTTATTCTTCATCTGTCAACTGCCTCACAATAAGCGCTCGATCCAGTTTCTGATGCAGCTAGTCAGCTTCATCCCGAATCGCAACTGGCTCTTCCAATATGGCCGAGTCGGAATGGGCTTCCTTGGCAGCGGCGATCTCTGTCAGGTACACACACATTGCTTCCTGTTCCCTTTACACACCAGCAAGAAGAGACGTTCCAGAAGCTAATTCATTTGATTTATGTCGAAAAGAGGATGACGCGCGATCAGAGCGAGAAGAAGTATACCAGAATCACCGCGGCCGCGAATTGTCTGACGACAATCACGACGCCAAGAAGGGAGATGTTTGGAGACCTAACAGCGCAGCAGTTCTTCCCGACGAACTTACAGCTATCCGGGCCGTCGCCAACCTCCTCCTCCTCCTCGTCTTCGACGCTTGTGGTGGGCGAGGGCGAGCGAAAGCTTGGCCGGCCCGCAAAATCAAGTCCAACGGGTACAAAGAAGAAAATTTACAAGTCGTCGCCGGAGGCCAATCCGGCTGCATTCGCGGGGTCACTCGACCTACGGCCGAAAGCCGATGTGGTGCTCACGCCGGACGAGTTCGAGTGTCTCAGTTTCTTACAACGGGTAATGTTTATCCACTCGGCCCAGAGCTGGGTGGAGTCGATCAGGTCAGTCTCTTCTCTCTTTCTGTTTACCGGAATCTATGTTGCTCAAGTCTTTCTGCTATCGCTCCAGTCATGCGGCTGCTGGAGCGGCTATCCTTTACGAGAAGCTTCTCCAGCTCGACCAACAGAGAGACCCCGACGATCCTCCCGTAGCTATCCCAAAATCTAAGACTCCTCGTTCCTTCTCTGACCAGGACTGGATCGTCCTTGCCAAGGCTTTCAATCGATGGCCTTTCCGTCCCCGAGTTCAGTCCTCTTCCCTTTCTCCTCGCCACATCCGTTCTTCTTTTTTACTCACTGGGCTCCTCTCTATGTTGTTGGCGGTAGAGCTTCGAAAACGATCTCGAGCTCGATTCGGACGACGGACCTGGGACTTGAACTTGATCGTCTCACATCTCTTAAAACTGATCCTATCCAATATCACTTCCTCTTTTTTACTACTACTACATGCTTTTTGTACCCGTTCTTTTCTTACTTTTTCCTCTCCCAAAAAAAATCACGTGTCACTTTTTTTCCTTGGGTCTTGATCTTTTTTCTTTTTTAAGTGATTGATTTTGACATTGCACACTAGTGATACTACTATTAGGGCAGTTCACATAGGAGTGTCTTGCATGCTGATGGAGGTGTGAACCTTTGCTTGCTGACGGTTAATTTCAGTGTGAATTCAACTAATTTTAAATAAAGTGTTGTGCTGATGAAACTTGAAACTTGACTGATTGAAGCCCTATGTGAACTGGGCTATTATGTAAGCCCTCCATGAGGCTGTAGTTATATTGTGTTTGGAATCCACTTGCAGGTACAGACAAGGGAGTATAATTTTGACTTTGAGATCTGTTGATGGATGGATATACCATCCAGGGGGGGATCTGGCCTCCAGGAATCAAACCTGGGATCTCTGCAGGTGAGCAGTCTGCAAGAACTCCAGGTAGCAATGGTCTCCCCTAATTTATAGACCATCTGGGCTCAGGTATAGTTTGTTTTGTTCATTTCAATGGAAGTGTCTTTTTTCCATTTTGTAGAAAGAAATCAGAAAAATTCTCAACATACTGGATGACTTTCCTTGTAGAGCCAGATGTCAGAGCATATTGGAAGACTTCCCTTCGCCATCTGCAGCCCCTGCAGATCTTAATTTAGAAGTGAAAAAGCCAAATTTTTAGCTTTTCATCTGCAAGTAAGGTCTGGCATCTGGCTCTACAGGGGGGCTGTAGATTGAAGGGAAGTCATCCATTTGCAGTTGAAAAGCTAAAAATTTAGCTTTTCCACTTCTAAATTAAGAACTGCAGGGGCTGCAGATGGCAAAGGGAAGTCTTCCACTTACACCAGTAAAAATTAAGGGGCTGGCTAAATGCCAGCTCCGGTTTTTCTAAAAGCACCCCCCCAAAGGAGTGCTTTGGCATGCATGCCCCATTTGGGGTGTGCAAGGCTTGGAGGCCCAATATTGGGCCTTCTTGCTTGTGCACTCCTCAGGCGGAGGCGTGCACACCCCAAGCAGGGTTCAATTGGCTCAGCAACCCACCACTGGGTCCTGCTTAAGGCTGGGCCCCGGCCACGGGTTAAACAGGTATACCCGGGTATCCAACCCAGTTGGTTGGAGAGCGGGAAGTTTTCCCTGGATTTTTTACCCAATTGGATAGGTTGGGTACAGGTCTTGGGAAGATTAGACATACCGGTTGGAGACCAAATTGCCAGTACATACCACAGACAAAACAAAAATTAGATGAAAAAGAAAGAAAAAAGATGATGAAAAAGAATGAGAAAGAGAAAAAAAAGAAAAACAATGAAAAAGGGCAAGCCTGTGGTAGTCTAAGATAGCAAACCAAAGTCATGTGTCATTCTCATGAAGACTTGTTGAAGTTGTTGTTGGGTACACTTGTCTTCGGTCCCTCAAATCTTGCTTGAAAGTAATCTCAGATTGCTGATTGAATTTGAAGTTTGTTAGCTGACTGTTCGGCACCAAATCCATTGGAGAAAAGGAGATTCTGTCCACAGAATCTCTTCTTCTGCCTCAGTCGGGCCCCAACAGACACACCGCATACCTGACGGATAACACTCGGGAAGGCCATTATAAATACCCGAGACCGGGTATACCCGCAGGGGAACCGCGTGGGAGGCCTCCTGGCCCTTGGATATCACACGGGGCCCAGCCTTAGGACTCCTGCTTGGGGGATGCATGCCTTGATTTGAGGTGTTCAAGTCTGACACCTCAGAATGATTCTAATTCCCTCCAAATCCAGTCGGTCTTGGAGGAAATGGGAGAGAGAACACTCTCCTTATCCCTCCAGGACCAACTGGTCTTGGAGGGATCAGGAGAGAGTGTATCTCTCCTCATCCCTCCAAGACCGGTTGGTCCTGGAGGGATGAGGAGAGTGTTCTTTCTCCCATCCCCTCCAAGACTGGTTGGTCCTGGAGGGATCACAAGAGTGTTCTGTCTCCTCATCCCTCCAAGACCGGTTGGTCCTGGAGGGATGAGGAGAGTGTTCTCTCTCCCATTCCCTCCAAGACCAGTTGGCCCTGTAGGGATGAGGAGAGTGTTCTCTCTCCCCATCCCTCCAAGACTGGTTGGTCCTGGAGGGATGAGGAGAGTGTTCTCTCTCCCATCCCCTCCAAGACTGGTTGGTCCTGGAGGGATCACGAGAGTGTTCTGTCTCCTCATCCCTCCAAGACCGGTTGGTCCTGGAGGGATGAGGAGAGTGTTCTCTCTCTCATTCCCTCCAAGACCAGTTGGCCCTGTAGGTATGAGGAGAGTGTTCTCTCTCCTCATCCCTCCAAGACCGGTTGGTCCTGGAGGGATGAGGAGAGTGTTCTCTCTCCTCATCCCTCCAAGACTGGTTGGTCCTGGAGGGATGAGGAGAGTGTTCTCTCTCCTCATCCCTCCAAGACTGGTTGGTCCTGGAGGGATGAGGAGAGTGTTCTTCCTCCTCATCCCTCCAAGATTGATCTGTCTTGGAGGGAAGAGGAGAGAGTGTATCTCCTTGATCCCTCCAGGACCAACTGGTCTTGGAGGGATAAGGAGAGAGTCTACCCTCTGCAGATCCCTCCAAGATTGGTCAGTCTTGGAGGGATGAGGAGAGAGTATATCTCATTGAAGTGTCAAACTAGGAACTGCTTGTTCCACATTGCTAACACATCCATGTGATACTTCCTAACAGAATTGGAGGCAATGCATCATGATCATCATCATCTCACAAGCATGCATCAACAAATGTATTCAACAAAGTACTTAGCTCAACAGTTAGAGCATCACTCATGAATTCTGAGGTTATTGGTTTGATTACCACAGTACACAACCTTTCTTTTCACTTGCTCAATTTATCTCTTCTGATCTCTCCAAGACCGGTTGGTCTTGGAGCAATGAGGAGAGAGGGTATCTCTCCTGATCCCTCCAAGATTTGTTGTTCTTGGAGGGATGAGGAGAGAGTTTATCTCTGCTGATCCCTCCAAGACCGGTTGGACTTGGAGGGATGAGTAAAGAGTGTATCTCTCCTGATCCCCCTAAGACTGGTCGGTCTTGGAGGGATGAAGAGAGAGTGCATCTATCTCTCTCCCTCAGGACCAAACAGTCTTGAAGGGTTAAGGAGAGAGTCTACTCTCTCCTCATCCCTTCAATACCAACCTTCTTGGAGGGATAAGAAGAGATAAATTCTCTCCTGATCCCTCCAAGGACAGTCCACCCTGGAGGGATGAGGAGAGTGTGCTCTCCCCCATTCCCTCCAAGACCAACTGTTCTTGGAGGGATCAGGAGAGATCCTCATCCCTCCAGCTTTCTGTCAGCCTCTGTGATGCCAAGAATGTTATTCATTTAGCTACACAAGGTGATGAATAGTATATGAGAGGTGGATGACTTGTAAAATCACGGTAAGATAAAATAAAGATAAATCTTTATTTTCAAGAGGGGCTGTTAAATTTTCCCTCTTGATTCAGATTCTGTGTGAAACAGGGGGATCTAAATAACTTGAGTGGAGGTCCTGATGTACGGGGGTGATATCCAACTAGTACAAGCCTAAAAATGTGCTATTGGAGTCTAATAACTGGAAAGGAAATTACTCACCACTTTTTAATTACCTTTATATCAATCCAAATAGTCCAGAAGAGAGTCTAAACCCGTTTTCAGAGGGATTTGGTGACCTGGAGTGGTGTCATTGAGAGTAAAGTGGTAAAACAAAAATAGAAACAAGTGATCTTTTGGTGTAACAACAGGCAAAGAGTACTATATAACAGGTACAACAAATGTAACAAGTATAATTCTGAGTATATAAAGTTTAGTAAGACTGTGGTTAAAGCTATGAATGATGATCAGGATTTCTGCAGGGAAGCAGGACCCTTTATATGTGTTTGTAGTACTGGTAGGAGCTTCCTGGTGGCATGTCATGACCCAATTAGGTGATGAGCCATTGGTATGTCACCTTAAAACCAGCAGAAAAGGTTAATCTTGGACTTCAGACTTGTTCATGTGGGTCTTCAATCCTTTTTGGGTCTTATAATTGCTTGTAACTATGGAGTTACAGTAGTAACATAGCCCATTTGGCCATTATTCCACTTCTGTCTGTATTTATCATGACAGAAGGGTTATTCCCATGTAATTAAGGTTGATGCCATGCTTTCTAGGTTTCAGAACCTTAATTATGAGATTTACCTTGGAATTTTAGGTGCTACATTTTGGGAGTTATGTTGGCAGTTCAAAAGGAAGTCCCTCCAGTCAGTGAGGTACTTGTATCTTTTTGAACAGGTGGCACTGCAAAAAAATCTGCTTCAACTGCCAGCAGTTGACATTCAGTAGCTTTGATTTCTGGCTTTACTCAAACTTTAATCAAAAGTTACTTTGGTGCACAGTGACTGTGCATCTCAATTAAAGTTTGAGTAAAGTTTGAATAAGAGTTGAGTAAAATCAGAGTAATCTGCATGTCAACTGCTGGCAGTTGAAGCAGATTTTTTTGCAGTGTGGGGTTTCTTCTAGTTGATGAACTACAAGAACCTAATTATTTCCTGGAAATATATCCCTCTGGTCAATCAGTTATTTATACCTTGTTGAGCATTAGATGGATTTCCTTCCAGTTGATCAGGTACAGTTTACTCGTCAACTGGAGGGACTTCCTTTGTTTCAGTGAGGTAGTTGAACCTCATTGACAAGAAAAAAATTCATCTGGCTGTTGAGGGACAAGTACCTCACTACACGGCGGGGTGAATCAACTGTCCCCATGACACCTCCGGGTTTGCAACGGTGACTTTCACCTTTGACACCCCGGAGAGGGCAACAAGAGCTGTCATTGACACCACAACCTCCTGTCGTCAGCAGGTGCATGGGCACACTACCGTACCGCGCTGCCCAGGCGTGGGGTGGGCCAGCGCAGGCATCGGCCAGGCCAGCCCCTATGATGCTGTCATTGAGTCCTCTAGCCTGAACCACAAAAATGATCCCAATGGGAATCAAACCCAAATCAAGCCAACAACATGTGTGGGTTTTCAGGAAAGCAAGGGTTCAAACCACTTGACTAACGAGTTCTTTTCCTCAAATGGTTCAATCAACATCATATCCACACTTCTTGAGAGAAAAAAACAATTAAAAATGTTAAAGATAGAAAAAACATTGAAGTTTTTGATGTCTCAATTTTTTTTTTCACAATGTTTTTCATTTGCACCATTGTTTTGGCAGAAAACAACCAGTTTATACTGGTTGTCAAATTTTTTTTTTGACGCAACACAGGGACCATTGGGCTGTGTTGTCAGTGTGTGGCACAGAATCTGGGACGACGTGGTCATCAGGTCAACATGGGCACGGAGCCATTGGCGATTCTGACTTGATTTGTCCTGGGAGTGGTGTTCTTGGTCAGGGGCGTGCGGCTGTGACCAAACCGTCCGGGGGGAGGCCACTAAAATTCAAAACTCTCCCCGCCATGTAAATAGAGGGATTTCTTTCCAGGCAGTACTTGTACCTCATCAACAGGAAGGAAATACCTCCAATAAAAGGGGTACAAGTACCTTATCAACAGGAGGAAATTTCTTCTGATCAAGGAGTTTGCTGAACCTCATTGACTGGAAGGAAATCCCTCTGGTTGATGGAGTGCCATTGGCATAGATTCCTAATCTTCTGGGCAATGGCAGATTTTATGAATCAACTTCCAAGGTTGAATTTTTTTGTTGTTACTTTTTTTGGTTCAAAATTAACTCTCAATTTTCATGGCCAATTACTCAAGCAAATCCCAAAATTGATGTAAAATAATTGGGAAGTCATTTGAATGAGATTTAGGAGTCACTTTTCCAAGGACCTTTTTAATGGTGCACAATGTGAGTCTTAAGGAGAAAAAAATGGGGTAGCACTGATGAATTATGAATGTTTGTGCCTACAATTACTCTATCAACCCTTTCTAAACATATACTTACATCAAAGAAGTATACATTCCTACTTGCAAGTTTTGGTTACTGCCTGCAAGCTCAACCATTAGCCCAGTTTACATTGGCAGCTTCACCACCACTTTTATGACATGTGATGATGATTTTTTAAATGTATCTTTTGACTTGATTAGATTGACCCCAGTTGACTCAATGTTAATGAGTACAATTTTTATGGAAGTTTTAATTGTAACCACACTAAAAAGGGTGTAAAAGTTTCCAATGTGAACTGGGCTATAATCATAATTTATTGGTTGTGCAATGTCACATTCAGCTGCACTCACAACTTGAAGTTGGTTAAAACAACTGGAAAGACCATCAAAAATAAACATAGACTTTCACATATTTGTTATATTGAATGAACGATGAAAATACTAGGATAAGTAAGGATACCTCTCAATTCAATCATAATAATAAACATTACATGAAAAATTGACAACCAAGACGACAGAAATATTCAAAGTATGGTAATGGACCAAATCAACATGGTCATACTTCTAAAATCTTTGATATGAGTAATCGGTTCCGGTGGACCCAGCTTAACTTTGATTCGCACTTCATCGGGTTGGTAAATCTTCTCCCACATCTTTCTCCATGTCTTCATTTCAAGATTCTTAAGTCAGTTTGACGAGTGTCTAATTTGCGCAATGAAGACTTCAGGAATCTCAACTTACTTCTGGCGAGTGCATAAACATTCCACGTTTACCGGTCCTGCACAACACAAGAGCGAATTTTATAATTTGTGTCATTCTTCAAATATACAAAGATGGGATGAGCCACTTACCCCTCCAAAAGATAACAGTCGTCGGAACCAACATGTGTACCGAAAATAGTACTTCCACTTTTTTGATTATTGAGCAGGGCCGCCAGTCGACAGGCGAGTTCCGTTTGTCGCTCCTCATCAAAAAGGTGAAAAACTGAGTTGCAAGTGATGAATCTAACTTTTTGTTTAAGCGGGTTGAGGGACTTCAAATCGTGCAGTTGGATGGAAGCTGAATTGATGAAAGAAGGATCTGGGGGAGTCGACCGATCGAGGAAGGAGTTACAAAAAATATCTCCCTTGACAAAGGGTACGACTCCATTTCCGTTGAACAATTTGTTTCCAATCTTGGCCCAATCTATGAGATAGTCACTTCAGCTCTCAGAAAAACGTGGCATGTGGACCTTTGTCAATGTTTCTTACCGTCTATCAAGTCAGTGCCCATGACATTTTCAGGTTTCATCCCGGTATGAACAACTTGTCTCAAGTCGATCCCAGCTGACAAAAAAAACGACCCCGCCAAAATTAGTTCAAGAAAGTAAACGATAGAAACACGAATGTATTGAGCTCACCAAAAGATCCAACGTCCAGAAAGATTGGCTGACATGGGTCCTTTTTCGAAAGTTCAAGAACATCTGCATAAGCCGGATGAGTTATAACTCGGGTTTTGCAAAAATAGAGGGCTTTTGAATCCCCCAGAAAAAAAACATCATGAGAAGACTGGAATTCCACATCAAATTATTGGATGATCGAGTAGGTACGGTTACTTGGCTCACCCCAAATGCACGGGTAAGGAAAAACATCATAAGCTTCTTTCGCGATGGAAATAATGTGCTCTTTTAACTGTTTCGAGTCAGTGATTCCAGTGGCGGATTGAAAAAATGACAGCTGGGATGCATTTTCAGGCTTGTCGAGCATATAATTATCTTCCAGGCGCCCGATCATAAGGAGCTTATTCACGGCCGAAACGTCGGCTCCAATCTCAAAAGCGCGTTGTTCAAGGTGGGCGATCGCTTGGGCCATTGTGATTTGAGGGTGTGAAGATACTGGAGAGATTCTTGATAGATGGGTGGGTAAGAATGGATTTTAATAATCACGTAACGCTGTAGTTGGTAAATGTGAAGAATGATCTTTTTGTCAAGGGTCCGATTTCACAACACCAGGAGGATGATCTTGGATTAACCTAAGGATTTTAAGAGATTGGGACCCAGGCCAAAAAAAAAAAAAAAGCAGCTTCAGCGGAACGATAAAAAACTATGACCGCCTACACGATCCAGACCAACGAAATGACTTGTATACATATGAATTGAAGAGTGAAAAATATGTATGTATTGCAATCTAGGAGTAAAAAAAGGAGACGCCTACAAAGAGGTTTCTCAAGAAAGCTTACCCTTTCAAATACTATAGCCACGCGATGCCAAAAAAAAAAAACGAGATGAAGGCCAACCCATGCGGAGTGAAAAGTCATCAATGATGTTTCCCAGTTTCCCACAATCAGACTGAGTTAACTCTGAATTTCAAGATAGATGCTACTTACATGCTTGCGGCTGGGTTTAGAAGTAGGTGAGGTTCAAAAGTATGTATGCGTTCGACACCGGTGGCGTTCAATCAGTTCTCCCAAAGCTCTATGATGAATCTTCCAATGTTCCTGGGGTGATGGCTTAAAATGATAATAGTATCTTCGACGAGGGGCAAGTGATCAGGTGTGGCAAGCCGGGTAACGGCAGCCAAACAAGACCCATTAAATATGTGTTGAGTCTTACGGGTGTTGAGTCTTACGGGTGTTGAGTCTTACGGGTGTTGAGTCTTACGGGTGTTGAGTCTTACGGGTGTTGAGTCTTACGGGTGTTGAGTCTTACGGGTGTTGAGTCTTACGGTAGCAGCCATACGGGATGCACCTAAGTCCCAGCCGATTCTTCAACTGCATCCCATCTGGCAGGAATTGCTATACTAAAAGACATAAAAATCTTTTCTGTGCCTACGACTTAACCCCAGAACGTCAGGTGGTCACGCAAGCAACGGCATCAACGGGCCACGGGCCAATTGCCTTCGGTATGAGCCGAGTGACAGTTGCTTATTAACTCGAAAGTCGTACATATCATGACGCAGGGAAAGACTTTAGTACGAATTGATGAACAGTATAGCCTGAATTGCCGTACAGTATTCATATGCTAGTTACACTATTGTACTGGAGCTTGAGCCTCCTGTTTCCTGGCCCGAAGATCAGCGTTCGATTTTGGGCAAACTTTCGGAAAGTGATTCCGAACATTGATTGCTGGTCCTACGGCCGGTAAGGTTGAAAATGTGTCATCGGCCGATCAGATTCAGGAGCCTCTGTTTCCCAGCGTGAGACCCAAGGCCTGATTAATCTATCTTATGTATAGCTAGTATGTACCTCGTACCTTACTCCGGGTATCTCTCCAATTGGTCCATCTAATCTCAAACGGGCAGCCATGAAGGGCGTCAGGACGTTTTCTATTGGATTTCAACAGCAAAAATCAGGAGTCGAGCAAGCTGCCAGAGTAGTAGTAGTTCGCTTATTCCTTCACCTGAATAAAGCGGATTTGCATCTTTTGTTCCAATTGCTATATCATGTGATCGGACATATGCACACGGATGAGCTGGAACATCTGAGCGAATAGGATGCTGCTTCCCGTGGACTTGCTTCGCGAAGTCCTTGTTGTGAATAGACTCTTCAGTGTTCTTGAATGGACTGCCAGAGAAGAGCAAAACCTAGTATTCATTATTGGGCAGCGGAAGTCGGATTTGGAGAATGTCCGTGTGCCAACTATGAGGTCACTCGCGTAGCAGGCAGTCAGCCTCAGTGTCGGTGCGTCAGGCGTCTATCCACTGCCCCCACCAGCTTGGAGGCATGGAATGATAAAAAGGATGTGATGGCCGTAGAGGTGGACACCAGTACTTTTTTCCCCTTTGCCACACCGTCAACACCAACTCATCCACTACGCTTCACTCTTTGGTCATCTTTGCTCTTGCGATCTGCATCCGAGTCGCACCTTGAATTTTTCTTGCTGCGCCATCTAACAACGTAAGTCCCCTAAATTTTACTTGCTCCAAACGAGGAATCTATATCTTTTCGCATTTAGACTCCCTCTATCCTTGGGACAGAAGGAATAGTTGGGCACACCGCCATAACATATATGAGCTTGCCAATAAACTATCGGCACAGCCGACAGGAGTGTCAAATTCCGAGTGAACGACGCAGCTCGATTAGTGCTCACTTTAAAAGTACTTGATATTTTTTACCATGACGATCAAAAGTCTACACTCATACTTCCCTCGTTCCGGAGTCAACCCTTGATCTTTATTACTGGCTGTCCAATTGCCTCCATGTTCGTGGGCCCTGTATGTTGTGAACCACAACCCCGGCCCAAATGGATTTCTTCTTCCCCGTTGACTTTAGATATCCAAAACATGACGTGTCACAATTCCTGTGTTTTTAGTTGCAAAATTTGCGTTCGAGACCAGCTATTGATTCTTGATTTGTCTTTCCTTGCTGATAGCTATTCGCGAGGTCCACCCAAGTGGCTCCAAGGTAAGAGCCAATTGAATTTATCTGATTGCCACAAACATCGTTCTTCAAAAGATTTCGTAGGCTAATTCAAAGTTGCGTCAAGCCACTCCTGAATTATAAAGCATTGTGAAACTCGTCGGCACTCCTGAAATTCAACATGAACAACGTACCGGTTCCCTACAATTACCAAGACCTCATGATTACCCCTTTGCCTGCGGTATCTCAAGATCTTTGGCTTGAGACCACAGATGGGAAAGCTAGAAAGGCGCTGCGCGCTGTCTCCGACGAGGTACAGTAGCTCAATACATCGCTGTTCTCCATAGTGAAGAGGTACAGGCCCGTTAACTCTACGGAATGCATAATTTTGTGAATATGTATAACAGGTGCTCGCTCGAGGCTCTTTGGCAATCCAAGTAGGATTACCGCGAAGAATTCTGGAACTCACCGAGTTGATCGATCGCTCAACCAAGGATGAAAGCTCAATCTTTCATGAAAAGTGGGACACGCGCTGGTTTGCGCAAATGAGATCACAGGTCTCTTCGCCCGTAAACACCATGTCCAGTTTCTCCTTAATCGGAGTCACTGCAAGTAGCCCTTCCGTCGCGGATGCAGTCAACGCCATCGTTGGCAGTGGTGACGGGACCCCCAAGACCACGACTCGCAAGTTCAGCATTACTCAACAACGGGGAATGGGTGAGATCGGAATACCCTCTTCGATTTCCGGTAGGTCACTTTATGCACACAGTCACTATTGGGATGTATGTTTTGTCGAAGATCTGATTTTACTTTCCTTGACCGCGTTACGATCTTCCTATCGCCCAATGTTTATCAAACGCAGTTTCTCGACCGCCTACTCACGTTCTTCAGCTGTGGGAATTTCTCGAATCCCAGGTCAGAAGTGTCATAGATCTTGTACGCATCAAAACCTCGGGATTGCCATCGTTCCGTTCTACATGTTGGCTGATAAGTTATTTATCGTGCTAGTTCGATGCGGTCCAAATGTTCCTAATTCTCAAAACACCAGTGGCTGAAGAAGGAAACAACACAGGAGTCGAGATTCAACAACGTAAGTGCAAATCTTAACACACTCGGCACAGCTATTTAGGTAATAGCCCATGGAACCGCTGCAGAATGTGCCCGAACTCTGGTGGATGCTAGGAGATTTGTTTTGGGGGTGAGTGTTGTTTCTGATAATAAATCATCACACCCCATGCTGAGTACTTACTAACATGAAGTTTCCCAATCCCAATTGCAGTGCGAGAATTATTTGAAGTTATATCACACCCAACGCGCTAAATTGGCCTCGAAGTGCATCAAGTATCCCCAGCTAGAGGATTATCAACGTGCCCTGGCAGGTCAACTTCCTTCCCAAAGGCCGTGAGGTGTAGAATTAACGAAAAATTTCCCTATAGGTCGAGCGCGACCACGAGGAATGCAGAGATTGCCGATACTTGTTGGTGAGACTGCGCATGCAATGTGTTGCAGTCGCAGACGTTCTGCACAAAAATTTTGAGAAGGTACGTCGCATTCCTTGGTTTGAAAGGCGAAATCAGTTACTAACAACATGTTTTATAGGTTAATGATCCTAAGGGATTGAGTCGAGGCGGTGCTTCCGTAGGAATGTATTGATTGAAGAAACACATTTACCGGAAAGTCGAGATTTTATCCCAAGTTGAAACCAGTGCCCCTCGTGCACGAGAAAGGGCAACAAAGCTAGCCTAATTACCCATAGCTGCATTCAGTATTACGTTGTAAAACACCGGCCACAATCAGATCCCTTGTTATCATTTTTTTTTAGATTTAAGTTATTCTCTTAGTTCTTTATATGTGGAGCCGCCTTGTGCACTTTATCACTCTTTTTTAAGTTCCGATTTAGTTTTTTCTGCGTCCTGTAACACCCTATCGCCTAATTACCAACACACGGAAAGAAAACTGCTTGTCCAGCTCTCAAAATCCACGAACCCTTGCGAGGATGGCATATGCCTTCATGTAAGATTAGTCTTGCGTATAGAGAACATTCACCGTCTCATCTCGAACTGTTTGAACAACCGAAGTGGTGGTAAAGGAACACTCAAGTTGAGTAACAAACAAAACCAAACTTGTCACGCTGGGAAATGGTTCAATGACAACAGGTCAACTCCCCTATCAAAGCAATCATGAAAATTTAGCAAACACCAAGCTTTTGTGATCTCATCATTATATCATATGCCAATCAAGCTGCTTATGTTATCACCTGGTGTTGCTCGCTTTGCCCAATTCTCCCAAAGATCTTAAACTGTGCCTTGTTTTTTTGTATAGGTGGGCACCGGGTATTCAGTTTAACCCTATCCCCGTAACATTAGCCCCCAAAAGCATTAAATCAAGACCGATAACCCCCGTTCATCACCTAAATGATGGAGATCCACAAAACACGGCGATATCGCCTCTGAAAAGTGAACCTGCCTCAACATCCCTGGCCGCATAGACCTTCGTTATTTATACTCTTCCAATCTTTTGTTCGTTTCCGCTAACCCCAGTCTACACCTTACACGAATACAATGAGACCCTTCTTTCGACCCATTTTGCCACATCTGGCCCTCTGCCTATGCCACCTTTCCTAATTCGGTTAATCCGTCAAATCATTCCCTAATCTGTCTATTAGCCGATTCTGCAACACATCCATTCCGACAGTTTGGTATTTCTCCACCGACTACCTATACTCCACAAACATTAACCCTTCGCCCCCTTTTCCTATCCCCGGACTTGTCCCTGGTGCCCTTTTGCGTGTATTATGGCACTCACCGTTTAAGTTCTCTCTTTCTTTTGTCAGCCAAACATCTCCCCTGCATTAGCACAGTTCACTTATGCCTAGCCCGGTAATCTATTTCCTTCTCTTGATCTATCTTTTGATTTCGCGCACGCCTCCGTTGACTACACCAGTATTGTGATGCTCGCCGGTTTTAAGAGCGGGAAAGATGCGAGCGAACTAAGTTGGGGGATTGATTGCAGGGAGCAGAGGCTCCTTTTATAGACGGGGAGCTCCAAGCGGAGCATAGTAAGAGGTACAAGAGGTAGTGAGATAAGGGCGGCCAGAGGGACGCATAAGGGTAATAAGTATGAGGAATTGGGCCGGACTTGGAGAAGTCCGGTCGAGGCTTATGTCACTAATCTACATGCTTCGAGAGAGACGACAAAGGTTCAAGGCGAGAGCGCCTGAATATAGCTATATGATAAAGAGAGATGTTGAACAAGGTATTAAGCCGGGAGCGGCTAAGAATAAGTTGAGAGCCCGAGAGCGGGCAGAAGAGTACAACAGCGGTAGAGACCGCTTGCCAGAATCGGCACGGAGAGGGCACTTGCCTTTGCCGTAAGCCGGGGCTTCACAGTATGTAGGGAATTACTTTCCTTTCTCATCCTCTCCCCCTCTTGCCTCCGCATTTACTTATCAACCTATTCCAGATTCAACTCTACTCGACATCATCTCTTTCACATTCTTGCGTATCCCTGTGACCCAATCGTACCGCACCCGCTTCAGACAAATTTCTCACAGTACAGCCTATCCAATGGACGCCACGGTCCATCTCTCTCCTTGAATTGCTTAATATGAAGGATTGCTCACTAGGCTATCACTATAGGCTGCATGCAGACCCCATCCAACACACTAATACTCTCCTTTCTATCCCTGAGCCTACCTGCCCCCTATCTTCACGCGCCCATTCTTCGTCACGTATAGTTCTTAACCTTCCCAGTTCGCTCCTATCCCATCTCATCCCTTCTACTTCTCATTACTCTTTGTCATTATCATCTAAACATCGGCCATCTTCATGTCTAACAAAAATAATTTCAAGAATTA
Organism: Puccinia horiana; assembly: GCA_001624995.1. Lineage (NCBI taxonomy): Eukaryota > Fungi > Basidiomycota > Pucciniomycetes > Pucciniales > Pucciniaceae > Puccinia > Puccinia horiana. The sequence goes on from LWDY01000012.1 coordinate 1,527,802, forward strand.
CCCAGCCAGCGGAACTATATTGGTTAAGGTCATTCATAGTGTGAACTTCAAATAAGTACTCATCTGGAACTACTGTTGATACTCTGTTCCGCTTAGTCTACAGCCAAACTTGATAACGGTCAGTAATGTGGACTCTTCATTGCGCCAAGATTTATTTTGACACAATCCCGGGATCCCATTGATCACAAGATTTTCCTTGTAGCGAACATGTTGGCAAATTTTGATTTGGAACCTGGATTTATCTACTCCTTGACTGGCAAATTCATTATCACCAACAAGGCTAATCCATCAATGTTTCAATACTATCCTGGCCTGTTGATCCGGGTTTGTAAAACTGGTGACTTAATCGGTAATCTGAACAACAAAAGTTTCATCAAAGGTTACGGAATCGTCATCAGTGTTGAAAAAGATTTACGATACAAGGAGTCTGTCTCGGAAAGTGTGTTGAAGAGGGAAGAGAGTACATCTCTTCCCTATGGGACCGATCGGTGCAGAGGGAAGAGAGTAAATACATTCCCTCTGGGACCTATCAGCCCACAGGGAAGACAGTAGATACATCTCTTCCCTCTGGGACCGATCAGTCCAGAGGCAAGAGAGTATAGACGCTTAATTCTCTTCCCTCCAGGACCGATCCGTCCAGAGCTGTCCAGAGGGAAGTGAATTTATGCGCCCTGCTTTCTGTCGTCTGGGACCCATTGGTCCCAGAGGGAACAAAAGAGAGTACACTCTCTTCTCTTCTCTGTAGAACCAATCGGTCCCAGAGAGAAGAAAAGAGTGTAAACTCTCTTCTCTTCCCTCTAGGACTGACCAGTCCCAGAGAGAAGAAATATTTAGGAAAATTAGATTGAATGGAACGGGGTCTTGTTCAATGATATGTAGCTTTTTGGTGTCCTTAGAAAAATCATACCATAATTTGATAGCAGGAAGATCAATAAATTATTGAAATTCATTAAAGTTTTAACTTGAACATGTTTCAAACAAGATTTGGAGGTTATGGTCGATGTGAGTTGTGGGCCAAATGACCTACAGTAAGAAAAAAAAATAAGTGTAAGTTTTGATTTTCTGGGTAAGATCATACCAAAACTTAACAGCAAGAAGAGTAAATTATTATTGAAATTCAGTGAAACTTTGAGCATGTTTGAGCAGAGACTTTGAAAGTCATTGAGGATACTTTCTTTGCACCCAATGGCTTGAATTTACAGTAGGAAAAACAGATTTGAATGTAACTTTGGATTTCCTTGCAATTTTCATACCAAAATTTGATAGCAGGAAGAATAAATTATTTTTGAAATTCAGGGAAGGTTGGAGCATGTTTAAGATGCAGGTTTTTAATTTATTGAGGATGTGTGTTTTGGCCCAAATGGCTTAGAGTAGGGAAAACAGACTTGCCCGTAACTTTTGATTTCCTGGGGGATAACATACCAAAATTTGAAAAAAATTTAGATCAATGTATTATGAAATTTTATTGAAGGTTTGAGAATCTTTGATCTGAAGCTTTCAACTTTATTGAAGGTGCATGTTTTGGCCCAGGGCCACATGGCTTGGAGTAGGAAAAACAGACTTGCCTATAACTTTTGAATTCCTTAGAAATATATTACCAAAATTTGATTAAAATTAGGCCAATGTTTTATTGAAACTAGGTCAAGTTTCCTGCCTCTTTGGGCAGAAGCTTTGAAAGTTATCGAGGATGTGTGTTTTTGGCCAAATGGCTTAGAGTTGGGAAAACAGATTTAACTGTAACATTTGATTTCCTTGGAGATAAAAATTTGGGCTGTGGACCAAATGGCGTAAAGGAAATATTGCACACAAGTACAACTCAGGAGTTGATATGGATAGCAGCTACGTTTGATGGAAAGGATGAAAATTGGGTAAAATTGGAGGTAACTTGGTTACTAAGACTAGGAATCTATGGCTTTATATTAACTTTGATTAATGTAACATAGGTTTTGTTTGCGAGGCCTTTTCAAAATTGATGCGGAGGGTAACCAGGGTCCCCTTTACTTGAATTCTTTATGTCAACCTTAAGCTTGTATTCATTTGCACACAATTGAAGTGTTTGTAGGTGTCAGGCTGAACTGGGGCATAATCTGTAATCTGTATTAATCTTTTATTTGACTGAGATTGATCATTGAAGGCGGCGAAGCCGCCAGTAAACTCTAGTAAGTCAATGAAAGGGCAATTTGTTGTGCGAGACGCAAAAAACCCATAAATAATCAAAAGTGAAAAAAAGAAACTCAAAGGAACAGTCAAGAAATTATAACCTTCGCAACGGGTCTTTATTCCAAAGTGATGAGGAAAAACTAAGGATGATTGAGTACCGATTGAGTAAAATAACAATGAAGAGCATTGATTGACTTCATGAAAGTGATGTCGATCGAGAAGAGGAAATGAAAATGCATTTATTATAATCGTCAAAAAGAAGGGAGTAAAGATCAATTACCACATAAAAATAGTAGTTCACAACGAGTGGAAAGAGGTATAATACAATTAACCGAAAAACTTCAAGATAAAATAGAATGAGACTAGCGTGAAAGTAGCACCGATCCCAAACAAAATGAAATCAGCCTGAGACCTGCGTTCGATGAATTGGATTGTTTCTCGAGATAGACCGAGAACATTCGCAGCAGACCGTAGTTTTTTTTGTGTACCTGTTTTGAGAAAATTTGATTAATAAAACGGCTACAGAGATGGAAAAAAAAAGAAACCCATAGATACCTTTCAACATATCCCTCTGGTCTCCCAAGTTGCCCAAGATGGCTTGACCTTGCGCAATGCAGATATCCAAGGTACTATTAGTCTGTTGTAAGAACTGGTTCTCATCCAGTGCCGAATGAGTTCGGTAACCTGCACCACCGCCTCCACTAGCTCTATTATTGATGGCCGCATTCGTCCGATGGTATCCGGTTTGATAAGGTGACTCTGCAGTTGTTGGTGAGGCGAGTGTGGCTGCGTTGGTTCGGTAAGAAGTTGAGGTTGTTTGAAATAGTTCTTGACGTTGGCTTTCTTCTTTCTAAGATCCAATTGATAGATCAAATGTAGTTATCATCAAACAGTGTAAAAAACGAGGACAAGGGCAAAGAAAGGAGAAAAAATGAAAACAAAGATTCATCCGGCCTGTACTGACGATAGTGCGCTCCAAGAGTTTGATTTGATCGAATTGCTTCTTGAGGGTCAAGAAGTCATCCTTGAATTTATCGATTCGAGCGGCTGCCTTAGCACGTTTAGATTCGATAACTTCAGCCTTACTCATAGCCTGATAATCATCGATGGTGCGTTGGAGGGATGATAAGCTAGCGGTTATCTGGCCGTGCAAACCAGCGGTATTCGACTTGGGTGATCCGGTGACGGTCTTCTCCAGTTCAGTGAGCTCGGCCTGGATGGATGAGGTTTGCCGTAGGGCTAGTGAGTAGAGTGAATTCATGCTTTCTTTTTGAGATCGAGGTCATAAAAGTTGTTTCGTCGGTAGTCTTGGCTGGTCGAAGGTGAATGCTAGTCGCTGAGAAATTGGTGGTAAATGACTGATCGATAGTCTTGAGGAGTTGAATGTGGTTGATGGTGAGTGTGGTCGATGGTCAACAGCCCAAACTCAAAGTTAAAACCTCCCCAAGTTTTATGACTTCTACAGCTCGACACTCATCACATCAACTTTAGCACATAAAACACGCCAGCCTTAGAAACAGCAAACCTGGTACCCCAGAAGGCCTCAAAGAGCTCCCACTGCTCGTAATCATTATCTTGATCATTCCAAATTCTGGTTTTCACAATTGATATCACAAAAAAATTCAACCTTAATGGACTGCCGGTTGAAAGGGCCCAAAAATTTATGACCACAAGCAAGAAAGATTAAGACGGTTCACATATTAGGGCCCACATCAGCAAGGTCTAACCCTAAATGGGGGGTTCACGTACGTAGGGCTTTGGTCAGTAAGATTTTAAATATGATCAGCAAGATGTATACATTATTGATAGGGGGTTTCACGTTGAGATACCCCTATATTGTTTTTCATCCTACTGTCTACTGTTTCTTTCCTTTTCTTTTCCTTAAAACCATAGACAAATGTTGGAATCTCCCTGTCAGCCGTGCAACTTTCAATCAATCAAGTGACATCTCTTATTTCACTTACCTGTCCCAGTTTCTACTTCTGTTTCTTTCTCTCTCTCTCTCTCTCTTTCTTTCTCATCTTTCCTCTTCTCTTTCTCAAACCTCTCTCAACTCACTTCAACCAATCCTCTCAACTCCACCTTGAACAACTCACAACTCAATCAACTTCATTCAACCTCAAATTTGATCTCAACTCAATCACTCACTCTCAATTGCTCTTCCCTATTATTGATCAATTCACAATTCTGACTGGTGAGACTCAAACATCATTCCAATCAATTCACTCAAATCTATTCCTACTAATCCTCTCTTATTCAGTTCATCTTCTTCTTAAGCCTTCTTTCTTCCTCACTCTTTTCACCATCTCAGCTCAGTCCATTCAACCAGTCCCTTAGGCTTCATGACATCCTGTTGGTTTCATTTCTCATTATCTTCTTGTTTTTTCCTGTTCTGATTTATTTCTTCTCAGTGTGTCGGCTCATGTTTCAGTAATCAAAACATTGAATTCAATTTCCTTTACGGTTAAAAGCCACTCGACCGGAACGACTAAACAAGGAGCCTCCACAGGAGCATAGGAAGGCAACAAGGACCATAGTACATGACCAACAACCCTTCACCATCACAAGGATGGGTCGCGGCAATGGATACTGGATCTTCGCACGATGGCTTTTGCCAGGCGGTGCTGAAGACGGCACTTGAGACAATTTCACAATTAACGGAAAAAAACTACTCAAAATGGAAGGATAAGATGACAGCGCTCCTAAAATTATGGGGGTACTTGCCAAACTGAATAACACCGCAATACCTTTAGGAGACTCTGATGATGCAGATTTAATGCTTTTAATCATTTCGAAGATGGACAGTGTGACCCACAACAATGTGGTAACGGCCAATAACAGAGAATCGGTACAGAAATAATGGCCGTCAATTAAAGAGCACTTTGCTTTGTCGCAGGCATCAAATCGAGCACAGATGTTTAACAACTTTCTATACGTCAAGTTCCAGGAAGACGCGGTTGAAACATTTGTGACCGACATCAAGGTTGCAATTAAAAAACTTGTAGATGTAGGAATCAAGCTTCCTCAAGACATCTTGGTGTACCTTGTCCTTTTCAAGTTTCCTGTGTCAATGCAAAATCTGAAACGGCAGATAATGCACTCGGATAAAGACTTAAATGTAGAATTTGTATGCAATCATCTTATAATCCAATTCAACAATGAATTCTGCGCCAAAATCAAGGAATCATCCTCTGTAACAACAGAAGCCGCTGTTTTCGCCCAAAACCAAAAAGGGAAATGGTCTAATAAACCTCAAGGGGACAAACAAAATATTCAAACCGTCTCCAAGCGATGCAGATCTGGCTATCACAACCCAAAACAGGACGGCAACCACTCTAGCAAGAATTGCTGGCACCTTCACGCTGGGAAAGCTCCTGACTGGTGGAAAGAATCTCAATCTCAGTGGAAAGCTGGAGAGCAGACAGAAGGATACTTCATGTCCTGACTTACCCTGTGTGTCGAATCTGGTGATCCGAAATCTTGCATCATCCTAGACAGCGGTGCATCAGTACATATTTTCAACGATCTCAAATTCTTTGGCAACATTCAAATGGGCAAGTTCAACATCATCAAAACCAAAAAACAAGGCGCAACTATGCCAATCGAAGGAAAAGGATCAGTTCGCCTGACCTGGGGTTAAAACTCAATTGAATTAAAGAACTACTTACACGTTCCCTCAATAGTCATCAACTTAATAAGCGCTGGAGAACTGAGTTCGAACGGATGCACTCTCCTAGCAAGAGATGGTGTAGGATTTTGAGGATCAATGACTTTATTGAAGCAAACACAAAAGCTAATAGAAGATAAACAACTTAAGAATATAGAAAGAAGAAAGATCAATAAAGAAATTTAAGAACTCAAAGAAAAAGATAAGAAGAAATAAAATGAATAAAATACCTGCTTATTGTTCAGGGCCTAGCTGTGACTTGAAAGTGACTATGAGAAGATTGATAGGAATGGGAATGGAACAACAAACAAGCCTAAAGAAAAAGAATGAAGTAGAAAGAAGATAGAAAGTAAAAGAAAAAGAATCAAGAAACGATTGTGAGTTTTTCAATGAGTGACTAGAGTTGAATCAGGGAGAATGAACAGATGAGAAAATCTTGAGCAGGCTGCACCTCCACTTGTGTTGATGCCTAGCTCCTCCTGAATCTTCTAAGTATTAGTGAGTCGTGTAGATGGTGCTGAACTTGCAGGTTGGAATTAAGGGAATTGTGGTCGATGGGATGGAACGATGAATGGACTTTTTTCTCATTCTCAATCTCAGATGAGCGAGTTTAAGTTTTGATTGGAAACTTAATTAGCATATTGAATATTGCTTATTCAATATGTCTGAAAACTTCCTCACTTCAGATTTCAGGATTACACTTAACAGATGGTTCCTTCACTGTTTCCAAGAACGACAAGGTTGCTTTCAGGGGCAAAATCAACAACAGCCTCTTCACCCTAATCAACCCAGATAAATTCAGATCAAAGTCAAAGCATTTGGCCAACATTGTTGAATCAAAGGAAACTCTCAGAGAGATCCATGAGAAATACGGACACGCCTCCTTACAGAGAATTAATCCTCTTCTAGGCAATTCCTTCTCTCAAAAAAAAAAGGATAAATTTGAGTGAAAAAGCTGCATAGTGTTGAAGATCACGAAACAGCCGTTCAAATTGGAATCAAAGCTGGTGTCTAAACCATTCGATCAAATCCATCTTGATTTCATTGGCCCAATAAAACCAGAATCCAATCTGAAACACAGGTTCATACTCACAGTGGTTGACAACCACTCAGGATATCTGGCAGGGTTTCTCTTGGTCCACAAGGATGACACCACTGATGTGCTAATTTGACTTCTAGAATCCAAGAAGAGACACCACGGCTACTTTCCCATGACTATCTGCTCCGATGGAGGAGGACAGTTTTTTGCGAATAGGTTAATCAAGCTCCTCAACGAAAACCATATTCAAAGGCTGATCTCAAACAAAATGGTAGAGCCAAGTGTGCAAATCACACATTTGTTGAATCAATCCACACTACTCTGGCCTCATCCAACATTCAGAAACGTTTCTGGCACAAAATCCTCAAGTACTCATGTCTTTCACTGAAGGAAATACCAAAAAAAGGCCAAGAAAAATCACCTTGGTCAATCATGCATGGACATCCCTTTCCCTCCAACTTCCTGAAAGCTGTAGGAACCCCCGCTGTTTTACTCAACATGAACAGAAAGAAGGGGTGGAAATTCAATCCTAAAGGGGAGGAGGGCCTTCTGGTAGGCTTCAACATTAAACTACTCTCCTATAGAATTGTAACCAATTCTGGTTGTGTTGTTGATTCAAAACACGTTCAATTTTTAAAGAAACCCAAAATTGGTCAAAGTTCCATCATTGACACTGATGGTTTCCTTGAGTCAGTTTCAGATCCTTATGAATTGAGAGAACATGGCAAAAAGGATCAAAATCCATCCAAGTCTCCAGATCATGGGGAGAATAACAACAAATTGAAGTTTTTAGGCTTAATAAAACGGTAAGATTTCAGTTAATAAGAAAGTAAAAATGGAAATAACAATGAGAAAGAATAAAGGAAAAGAAAGTACCTTAATAAAACAGAAACAATTTCTGAATGAGGAGAATGAAGAGAAGGAAAGAATAAAGACTGCACAAAGAACTGAGAAGAATGAAAAGTTAGATACAGTCAACAAGGATAAGAAGAAAGAAAGAATTAAAGGAAAATAAATTAAGAACCTTGGAGAGAGTACACCTAGGCTAGATGACCTCAATGTAGAACCTGAGTCGTGATTTTGAGTAGGTGAGACTGCTGAGGTTGTAGTTGGTGTTGAGATGAGGAAGGAGGTAGAATGGTCAACAGATAGTGACTATCTGTTGACAGTACTGTGCAATTGAAGTCTTTGTATTGGTGCTATGACATCATAGCTTGTTGTACCACAGAAACTTGCTCATTTACGTCATCAACTAGCCAGAGACAGAAAACAGAATCCAACATGCCCTCATGCTCATGGAGGTGGCATGCCAGCTAGAAGAGTTCTAAGAACCTTGAAAATGCTCGAACGACCAATAGTTTTTGTCAAAAAGTCAGCGAGCATGAGATGTGATCTTTTGAAGATCAGAGTGATGTTTTTGGTGATGATCTCAGCACAAATGAAGTGAAAGCGCAAGCTCATGTGCTTTGTTTTGAAAGCTGAGTGATTCAATTCGTTGTTGGCCAACAGGATAGCTCCCTGATTGTCTTTGAAAATCTTGAAAGGAAGGGGAATCATGACTTTGAGGGCTGATTCAATCACCATTTTGAGCCACATAAGTTCTTTGGTAAGTTCTGTAATAGCTGCATATTCTGCTTCTGCCGAGGAAAGAGAAGTTGTTGATTGTTTCTTGGACCACCAGGAGATAAGATTATTGTTCCACAGGATTAAATAACCAGTGGTTGGCTTTTTAGTGATCTGGCAATTAGCCCAACAGGTGTTGACATAGGAAAGGAAATCAAGTTGTTCAATTGGTGTTTTACGAATTGTAATTCCAAAATCAATTGATCCTTTAAGATAACGAAGGAGATGGATGGCAGCATTCTAGTGAAGAATTCTAGGTTTCTTTAGGAATTGAGAGAGACAGCCAACCACAAAAGTGATGTCTGGTCTCATGGTAACACTCAAGTAGTTAAGAGCACCTCCTAGACTGCCATACTTCACATTCAATTAACTCGGATTCAGTGGTGTCTAGAAGATTTGTGGTATGATTCATGGGAGTCGCAAGAGGGATAAGATTCTGAAAGTTGAATTTCTGAAGAGTCTCAGTGATGTAGTGAGACTGTGTGAAATGAATACAGTCAGGAAGTTGTTTGACCTTCATTCCCAAAAAATGTTTGGCACTGGCAAGGTCTTTGATCTTGAAACGTTGACGTAAGAGATTCTTGAAGATTTCAGGGTCAGGACTAAAGATTGCTATTTCGTTGATGTAGATATATAGCCAAGTATCTGAAGACCAAAAGACACAAGGTTTGGCGTACAAACAACCAAAGCCACAAGGAAAGGGTTAAGTGCCACTCTTTTGGTGCTTGCTTGAAGCCATACAAAGCCTTTGTTTGATGGAGCATCAATTCCAGGAGGTACATTGAGAGTGATTCTTTTGCATATTGGTGCATTGAGAAAGGCAAACTTAACATCAACTTGATGAATTTGAAAATTACGCTGAAGAGAGAAGGCAATTAGGAGACATAATAAAGAAAGTTTGCCAGTGGGAGCAAAAGTGGTGTTGTAATCTTTGCCAAAAACTTCTTTTAAGCCTTGAACACAAATCCTGGCTTTGTATTCTTTGTTTTGATGAGAGGATTCAGGCTTAATTTTAAACACCCATGTGCAGTTGATGGGCTTATTGTCTGGAAGTTTATCAATGAATTCCCAGACTTCATAGCTATCCATGTTATCTTTCTCCTTGTTGAGAGCGACAATCCACACTTCTTTGTCTGGAAGATTCATAACATGATCATCTAAAGGAGCTTTAGCATTCACTTCAGTGTTGAATGATTCAGGATGCCCCCTTTGACAATGTGATAAAATATTTTCTTCGGAGACGTCTCCAATAATCTTGTTGGAAGAGCACAATGGCGGAACATCTTCATCAAGTGTGAATTCTTGATGCAGATAAGGATGGAAGTCATTGGGTTTGTCAATGTCTTCATCTGCTTCAAGAATAATTTCAAAAGGATTGAAGTAGAAAGAAGATTCTTCAAGCAAATCACTCGTCAAGGAAGGATAAATGTGTTCATCAAATGTAACATTTCTTGCTGTACACATTGTCCTAGAATTTATTTTGATGAAGCAATACATCGAGAAATCATTGGTGTAACCCAAAAAGATAGTTTTTTCAGAACGAGGACTGAGTTTATCAGTTCTCAATGCTTCTGGAATGTGAAGGTATGCTAAGCATCCAAAGGGACACAATTTTTCCAGGTCTATCAAACAATTAAACCAAGTAGTATAGGGGATGTAGAATTTTCTTGAGCTAGATGGTAGCAGATTAGTCAAGTCAGTCGCCGTGACTATTGCTTCAGCTCAGAAGCGCGGGGAAAGTTTAGCTTGGGCAACTTAGCAGCGAGATTTATCAAGGATAGTATGATTTGATCTCTCCGCAATGCCATTGTTTTCTGGTGTATGTGGCGGAGAGAACTGTTGAGATATTCCTTTATTTTGGCAGAATTCCTCAAAGAACAAATTCCAAAATTTGGCACCGTTATCTGAAATTATTCGTTTAATAGTTTTGTTTGTTTGATTCTCCCCGCCCACAATACAAATTCTTCAAATTTGTGCTCCAAAAGTTTGACAACTTTGAAGCCAGAATGCTGATCCACAATATTTAAGAAGTATTGTGCTCCTCCTGTTGACCTTGTTTGAAATGGTCCAACTAGATCTAAGTGGACCACTTCAAGTACAGACAAAGTTGGCGCAAATTTCCGCTGAAGGGAAGCTTTGTGCTCTTGCACATCTTACAGGTGACACAATTGATGTTCTCACTAATGGGCACGACTCTTTTGAAGTAGCCAAAACTTAGATGGCCTAGTCTGGCATGCCAATCAGTTTTGGTTGCAGAGCAATAAGAGGAAGCAGTGGAGTTAATTGCAAAAATATTGTCTAACTCATATATGTTATTCTTGATAGAGCCGGATAATTTGAAACTGTCATTGAAATTGACTTCAAAGTTGTTTTGATTCTTAGTTAAATAAACACTTTGAGAATACAGATGGTTCATTGAGATTAAGGGTCAATGAAGATTGGCCATGAATAGCATGTTGGATAATTTAATCAAAGTGCCATTGTTGCTTCTGACAAAAGAGATCCCAATGGCCTTCGCGTGAGCGTTACGGTCGCTACTAGTAAAGATTTTCATGTTGATGTCTTTAACTTTGACAAACACCGCAGAGTCATTCACCATGTGGTGAGAAGCTCTGGAAACTTCCCGGAAGAGGCAGAACCCGAAGTATGAAAGGCAGCCACCTCAGCCATTTCAGAATCACTATCGATGTAGTCCACTGGTTCAGCGGTTACAGCAGACACCACGTGAGCTTCAGGCTTGACTTGAGGGCTTAAGGTGTCACGTTCTTCAGTGGACAGTTTGAAACATTGCCACGCCGGAGGATTGTGCTTTTCTGGTGAGCAGGGATTAGCTGGAGGTGGTCTTTTGGTTTCAGATTTGAAGGCAGAAGCACCTTCTTCTTTTACTTTTCCGTGAGATGTGGAAGCAACCAATCTGGTTTTTTGTTTCTTTCATGAACATAAGTTCTTGAAGTTTTTTGATTGTGCGGCTTGGAAAGTGAATTATTGACTTGTTCATGATAATATCGTTGACTACATTCCAATAATATTTGGTAAGTTTGGCTAAAATTGAAGATATCATCGGGAATTCCAAGTTGCACAATAGCAAATTCAGGAATCATTTTTTGGCACTTGGATAAGTATGCTTTGAGGTTGCCAACGTATTCATATCACATGAATTTTAGCCAGATACAGGCCTTGTTGTTGACAGATTTGGAGGCATATGTTTCTACAACAGCGCTCCAGAGAAGATCAGGCTTGTCCTCATTCTCAATAGTAACAACGGCATTGAAAGTCAAATTGTTAAGATGGGATATGAGGATGTTTGATGCCTTGGCCTTTTTCTTTTCACCAGAACAAATCTTCCAAAGGTTCTTACTTTGTTATAAGTACGTCCTCATTCTACTGGACCACGATGGATAATTATAGTCATTGAGTTTCGTCTATTTCTCCTTGATGACATCCATGTCCAACATGATGGTGGTTGTTCCTGTTTAAATCTGTTCGAGCCAAACTGTACTGATAATGTGATGTTTTTAGGCTTAATAAAACAGTAAGATTTCAGTTAATAAGAAAGTAAAAATGGAAATAACAATGAGAAAGAATAAAGGAAAAGAAAGTACCTTAATAAAACAGGAACAAGTTTTGAATGAGGAGAATGAAGAGAAGGAAAGAATAAAGACCACACAAAGAACTTAGAAGAATGAAAAGTTAGATACAGTCAACAACGGTGGGTTGCTACGCTACCTGTAGCAGGTATCATAGTGCAGCGTAGCGATAACCGCTATTGCTACACGCTGGTGCCGCTACGCCATGCTATTTTGGGCAAATAGCGTAGCGGCCCAGCGCTGAAGTCCACAAGGATAAAAAAAAGAAATTAAGAACCTTGGAGAGAGTACACCTAGGCTAGATGACCTCAATGAAGAGCCTGAGTTGTGATTTTGAGTAGGTGAGACTGCTGAGATTGTAGTTGGTGTTGAGATGAGGAAGGAGGTAGAATGGTCAACAGATCGTGAATATCTGTTGACCATACTGTGCAATTGAAGTCTTTGCATTGGTGCTATGACATCATAGCTTTTTGTACCACATAAACTTGCTCATTGACGTCATCAACTAGCTGGCGACAGAGCACAGAATCCAACACAAATCTGATGCTGAAGACTTGTCAAGTTCAACCAAAGACAAAGGTTTTAAGAAGATGCTCACTCAGGAAGAAAATACTCCTCAAGAAATTTCCATTCCAATCCCAACCAGATTTTTAAAAGACAGAAATACCTTCATGAGACCTCCGGTTCAATACGGGTTCCACCACTACTACAAACCAAATACCTTTGAATCGGCCATCCGTTGTCATGATTCCAAACATTGGAAGCTAGCAATAAAAAAATAAATAAACTTGATTGAAAGTCACAACATCTGGGAGAATTACTCCAAGGAACCTTTGAATACTACCTGGGTATTCAGGATCAAAGATAATACTCACAGAGATCCACTCAAGTTCAATTCTTGGCTATGTGTCCAGGGTTTCAATCAAATTCAAGACACAGACTATGAGGAGACATATGCTCCAATGGGGAAAGTGTCCACTCTTTGGATGCTTCTCTTGTACTCACTATGTGAAAATTTATCAATTCTTCAGTTCAACGTGCAAGGCGCTTTCTTACATGTGCCTCTGTCAGAAGATGTGTTCATTAAGACCCCTAAGGGCTTCATTGACCGACACCCTATCTCAAGCTAAAGAAATCACTGTACGGGTTAAAGCAATCACCCAAAAACTGGTATGAAACCCTTACCGCATGGCTGAATTCAATCGGCTTCATCGAGTCGAATTGTGACCCCTGCCTATACTTATGTGACGAAAAAGTATCAATGGTGTTCTTCCATGTTGATGATTTAATTTCCGTCAGGCCTGGCAATAACTTCGAGAAGGAATTTGAGAAACGATTCAATAATTTGTTGTGCCATGAACCAAACACTATACTTGGAATGAAATTAGAGAAGATGGAGAACAAAATTATTCTCTCACTCCCTAACCATATTCTACATGGCTTGGAGGAACTTGGTCTCATGGACTGTAATACCTCTGTTACACCTCTCACTCCAAACTTGAAATTAGTTGACGCCAACGATGAAGATAACTTCAGATTCAAAAAGCTGAACATCAATTACCAATTGGCTATAGGCCTACTTAACCACATTGCTCAACTAACTTGACCAGACATTAGCTTTGTGGTTTCCAGTCTCGCTCGATTCTCTGTCAAACCTGGAATGTCTCATTGGCACAAAGTCAAGAAGGTTTAGAAATATTTGAAAGGAACCATTGAACTAAAATTAACCCTTGAAATCCGTGAACCCAATTAATTGATTCAAATCTACAGCGATGCTTCTTGGGGTGATGATCCTCAAGATCACACTTCTCAATCCGGATATCTGTGCTTCCTCTTTGGATCACTGATCTCCTGGAACAGCTCAAAACAAACACTACTAACATTACAACATATCCTGGAAAAATTTGGGATATCCTGTAAAAATTCAGGATATCCTGTAAGGTCCATGTTTTTTTCCAACAGATTTCTGCAATTTTTTCAAGGATACAGATTTCCTGTCTCTCTCTTTGTTAATTGCCACTACAGAAATTTCAAACCAATATAATCAGCACTGGGCTGCTATGCTACACTTCCCTTTTTTGGAAAAAGTTGCAGCATAGCAATTGAATTATCAGCCTGAAAATGCTGTAACGTTAGCGGCCTTTTAATTGCCGCTACCCAGTGTTACATCCTTTCTTAGCAGTTTTTGCCGCTAAAAACAGCTGTAACACAGTGTAACAACCTCTTTTTTGAGGTCGGGTGCATAGCAATCACAGCAACTCTGCTAACAGCCAACAGAAAACCTGTTAGCTGTTAGCAGAATTATGCTGCTCTGCGCTATGCTACCGCTACAGTTAGCATAGCGGGCCCACCATTTATATAATGGCAGGTTGAGATCAAAATGATTAATAAGTGAAAAGGAAGCTTTCTTCAGAGTCATGAATGTTTCATTTTTCAACTGCTACTCAAAGTCAAGTAAGCAGACTGTTTGACAAAATCTGCAAGAGGCTTGGTTTCCCTTCTTTGCTATTAATTCTTACACAAGTATTTAAACTTGATGAACTTAGGAACTGTTTTTGATCAGTGGGCATTTTAAACTTTGATCTTTCTGGTGAATTAATACACTCAATGTTGGGACACCCACATTCAGGCTTCCTGTGCTTATAGTTATGCATGCTCCTACTAATCCTATCAGCTCTGCTCTATTACTGGTGTTCTTCTCTTACTTTTCCTTTTCCTTCACTAAAATTTATACATGTTTCTCACTTGTCTCACTGTGAGGAAAGTAGCCTTCCTTTCTTCTAGTCACTTGTTTCCCTTCAAGACTGGCCAGCATTGGGGAAGATTCCATCAGATAGCAAGGCCTAAGGCTAACAAATAATATTGCAGATTATGCAAGCCAGAACAATCATTTGACTTTTATAAGCAGTTGGAAGTTCAAGACTCTGAAAAAAGCTTCCTTTTCACTTGATCATTTTGATTTCAAGTTGCCATTATATTAATTTCATGAAAATGCTGTAGAAAGAGTTAAAAAACAGAGAGACATGGCATCTTTCCAAAATATACAGGAATCTGTGGCAAAAAATGGAACTTACAGAATATCCTTTACGGGAAATGCTGTAATATTAGAAGTGAAAGATTGGTCACTTACTCATCCACCAAGGCCAAACTCAATCCCCTCGCGGATGCTTGTCACGAAGGTATCTGACTCAAAGCGCTTCTCGCAGAAATCTGGAACATCCAAATGGATGCCCCCAATCACCTAACTGATGATCTCTAACTGAAAAAAAGACTGATGATGAATGATGAAGACTTCAAATTGAAATTTTCAAACAAGCATCTGATAAACAATAAAGGGCTAGATGACAAGGTCAAAAGATTTGGATCAAATCCCAAAACTTGCCACATTGATTTGAAAACTAAAGGGCTTTGCCAAGAAGTTAAACACAATAACATCAGACTCCAACTTATTGGCACTGGTGAAATGGTTGCAGACACTCTGACCAAGGCAGCCTTGAAATCATCTCTTCAACTTCTTACTCGGCAAGTAGATCCCAATTTCCAATTTCCCTAGTTTGACCCTAACCAGTCACCAGGTGTGTAGGAATCTCCCTTTCAGCCATGCCACTTTCAATAAATCAAGTGACATCTCTTATGTCACTTACCTGTCCCAGTTTCTACTTCCGTTTCTTTCTCTCTTTCTCATCTTTCATCTTCTCTTTGTCAAACCTCTCTCAACTCACTTCAACCAATCCTCTCAACTCCACCTCGACTGACTCACAACTCAATCAACTTCATTCAACCTCAAACTTGATCTCTACTCAATCACTCACTCTCAATTGCTCTTCCCTATTATCAATCAATACCCAATTCTGACTGGTGAGACTCCAACATCATTCCGGTCAATTCACTCAAATCTATTCCTATTAATCCTCTCTTATTCAGTTCATCTTCTTCTTAAGTCTTCTTACTTCCTCACTCTTTTCACCATCTCAGCTCAGTCAATTCAACCAGTCCCTTCATGACATCCTGTTGGTTTCATTTCTCATTTTCTCATTTTCATTATCTTCTTGTTTCTTCCTGTTCTGATTTATCTCTTCTCAGTGTGTTGGCTCTTGTTTCAGTAATCAAAATATCAAATTCAATTTCCTTTAGCAAAGCCCATCCTCACTCCTATCAAGTCTCTTACCCATAAGCTCTCTTGTACTTAGTCTGAATATGCATAGTGCACAATTTCAAATCAAATCTGCACTAAAAAAAATATACTTCTTTGTTCATGCGGGTCTGAAGGCTTCATAAAGGGGCCGGCTAAAACCGCACCCCGGATTTGCTAAAAGGACACCTCCAGTGAGGTGTCCTTTGGCGTGCACACCACATTCTGGGCTTCCATTGACCATTGACATCCAGAATGGGATGTACCAGCCTTCCACGTCCCGGATGGGACGTGCAAGACTGGGCACTCCCCATGGGTGGGGCGTGCATGGTCCTGCACGTCCCAGATTGATGAAGTTGGCACTCCCTTGATCTGTGGTGTGCATGCCAATGCAAGCCATGGATCGTCCACGTCCGCCTTGGAGGACGTGGACGGGGGTAGCAGGCCTAACCGAGGGCGTGCAGGATGATGCACGCCTGAAGGGGTGTGAGAGCAATCTCTCCTCATCCTTCCAGGACCAATTGGTCTTGGAGGGATGAGGAGAGAGTGTATTCTATCCTTATCCCTCCAAGACCGATCAGTCCTGGAGGGATGAGGAAAGAGTACATTCTCTCCTTATCCCTTACTCTCTCCTCATCCCTCCAGAACCAGTCATTCCTGGAGGGATAAGGAGAGAGTGTACTCTCTCCTCATCCCTCCAGAACCGGTTGGTCCTGGAGGTATAAGGAGAGAGTGTACTCTTTCCTCATCCCTCCAAGACCGGTTGGTGCTGGAGGTATTAGAGGAGAGTGTACTCTCCTCTCATCCCTCCAAGACCAACTGGTCCTGGAGGGATGAGAGGAGAGTTTACTCTCTCCCTCCTGTCTCCTCGGATATGCACGCCTTGATACGAGATGTGCCTTCCTGGGCAGGCCCTCATTTGCCCAAGGTGGGGCATGCATTACATAGCCGTGTAGGCCCCGACTTGAGCAAGGCAAGGCGTCCACTGGGGATGTACGCCTCTACTTGAGGCGTGCATAACTCAAAGCAGGACCCAGTGGAGGATCACTGGGCCCCTTGGTTCCTGTCTGGGGCGTGCACACCTTGGTCAAAGGATCCATGAGGACCCCATAATTGGGGCTTGCAAGCCTTGCACACCCCCAAATGGGGCGTGCAAGCCAAAGCACACCTTTCAGGGCATCCTTTTAGAAAAAGGGTGGCGTGCATTTAGCCAGCGCCTAATCTAAATGTATGAATTTTTTGCATTTTTTGCAAAATGGTACAAATGAAATCTGTATGGATGGGCTTTGAAATCTAAAATGTTACTCACCAAAGATGGCATAAATGTAACAATATACACTTAAATTCAATAAAAAGCTTCTCAAACCTGAAGAACCCTGCTTTTCACCAGGGTATTTGTGTTGGGATAGTGATCATTTGTGTTCTCTCTTATTTCATTTTATTATATTTTATTTCATCTTTATTTTTCTTTTTATGTGCTTCATACATGTTCATCTCATTTCACTCAACTGTCACAAGTCTTGTAATATACCTGGGAGCATCAGTCGTGGAACTCACCTTTCCTTATCCTTCCACGAACTGACAAGTTGGCTCCCAGGTATGCCTCTCTCTATTTTTCTCTACTCAGTTGTTTTCATATTTTCCTTTTTCTTTTCCTGAAATTAAGTATCCCTCCACGAACTGACAACTTGGCTCCCAGTTGAACACACCAATTTGGGCTCCCCGGTGTAAGACTCAAAAGGTGTAGTGATACCCTTTTGCTGAATGTAGAAGGGGATGGGGGAGTTACAAGCTCTGCCCTCCTATGTTATCAGAAAAACAAGACCACCAAGAGCACTTGAAATTTTATTTAGGGGCGGCTAAATGCACGCCCCGGTTTTGCTAAAATCAAGCCTCAAAGGAGGCGTCCTCAAAGATGGACACCTTTTTTGGGGCGTCCATCAGGCGAGGACAACCTAAATGGGGCTTGCCGGCCTTGAATGTCTTTCACGGGATGTACATGGCCATGTCCGCCCCATCCAGGGCATGCAGGCAGGCACAGGCCCCAGAGGACCTTTGGGTCCTCGATCAAAGGGCATGCCAAAATTGGTACACTCTCAATCTGTGGCGTGAATGCTGATGCACGCCACATGCTGTCCACGTCTGGCTTAGGGACGTGGATGGGGGTAGCAGGCCAGGCAGAGGGGCCTGCGTGTTGGTGCAGGCCCCTCATCCCTCCAAGACCAGTTGGTCTTGGAGGGAATGGGAGAGAGCAAACTCTCCTCCCTTCCCTCCAAGACCAGTTGGTATTGGAGGAAAGAGAGGAGAGAGTGCACTTTGTCCTTCCTTCCTTCCAGGACCGATCGGTACACTCTCTTGTCCCTTTCCTTCAAGACCTATTGGTCTTGGAGAAAAGGGACGAGAGAGTACACTCTTCTCCCTTTTCTCCAAGACTAATCCGTCTTGGAGGAAAGGGACGAGATAGTGTATCTCTCCTTCCTTCCTTCCAAGACCGATTGGTCTTGGAGGGAAGGGAGGAAAGAGTGTGCTCTCTCCTCTTTTCCCTCCAGGATCAATTGGTCTTGGAGGGAAGGGAGAGAGGAATCTCGCCTCATTCCTCCAAGACAGACTGGTCCTGGAGGGATGAGAGAGAGGAATCTCTCCTCTCTTCCCTCCAGGACCAATCAGTCTTGGAGGGAAGGGAGGAGAGAGTGTGCTCTCTCCTCTCTTCCCTCCAAGACCAAAGGCGGACTTGAACGCCTTGGCTTCCTTGTGGGATGCACACCACAAATCAAGGTTTGCATCCACCAAGTAGGTGCCAGTGGCCAGTCACTTATCTGCTCAGGTCCTGTCTGGGGTGTGCACACCTTGGTCGAAGGCATGCTTCCATGAGGATGCCATAATCGGGGCTTGCGAGCCTTGCATGCCCTCAAATGGGGCATGCTTTGGCATGCACACCAAAGCACACCTTTCAGGGCTTCCTTTTAGAAAAAGGGTGGCGTGCATTTAGACGGACCATCTGAAAATGTCTTCCTTTCGGTAGGGTAGACATCCTCGCGTCGAGTCAGGGTGTCCGGGGCGGAAGGTGATGACGAAGTTGAATTGACCAAGGAATTCAGCCCATCTGGCTTGTTGCCAGGTGAGGGAGGACCTTAGTAAGCATGAAATACTTCAAGGCATCATGGTCTGTGATGACTTCAAAGGTTGAAGAAACACTAAAAAGATAGGTGCGCCATTTCTGCTAGCAGAAAATAACGGCAAGGAGCTCTTTACTATGAATTTCATAATTAAGCTTGGCAGCCTTAAGTTTGAGACTTTCAAAGGCTACAGGGTGTGAGCCCTGCTCCTCACAGGCTCACACAAACATGTCACACAATTACATAAGCCTGTTATCTCTCATATTTAGTCTCATACTTTCCCTTTACCTAGACAGCAGAGATCTTTCTCTCCTGTCTAGGTAAGTACCCTTATCATTTACTTTTCCCAATTCCTTTAATTGTAGATACTAATAGAGAGATCTTTCTCTCCTTTCAAGAACCACAATTCATCTTACGTTGGTACTAGAACTTCACTCAGGAGCTATTGAGCTCCTTTGCTAGTGCCTATCTGACAGACAGTGAAGAGTCCAATTGGGACTCTTACGCAGGGTGCTTTGAGGAAGCCACTAGAGCTTTGGAAAACTGCGAAAGGACACCTGTAATAGCATAATCGCTGGCATCAGTTTCCACTAAGGTGTGGAAGGCACTGTCAAAGTGTTGAAGGATAGGAGCAGTTGTAAAACAATGCTTGAGTTCTTCGAACTCTTTGCGCGCTTGCTCAGTGAAAACATAAGGAATATCCTTTTTCACAAGCGCGGTTAGGTTGGTGATGGTACCAGCATAATCCTGAATGAATCTGTTGTAGAAGTTGGCAAAGCCAAGGAAAGATTGGACAGCTTTTACGGAAGTGGGGTTAGGCCAATCCAGAACACGCTGAACTTTGTCCTGGTCCATGGTAAGACCAGAACGGTTAAGAACATAACCAAGGAAGGTGACTTCAGTGGCATGGAAAACACACTTGGTGCCTTTCACATATAGATTAGTCTTGTGACTTGACATGATCTACATGTTCGGTCCAAGAGCATGAATAGATGAGGATGTCGTCCAGATAAACAACAACACACACGTTGACTAAATCTCCCAAGATTTCATTCATCAAGGCTTGGAAGGTGGCAGGAGCGTTAGTTAAGCCAAAAGGCATGACCAAGTACTCAAAAGCACCATGACGGGTATTAAACACTGTTAAATATTCATGGCCTTCAGCTATCCTGATTAAGTGATAGGCACCTCGAAGGTTGATTTTGGAGAAGACTTGAGTGTCAACAAAAGTGGTGAGAAGATGGGACATCGGGGGAATAGGATAAGAGTTCTTTCTAGTAACCACATTCAGTCTGAGGTAATCCACACAAAGTCAAAGAGAACCATTGTCTGTGGGGACAAAGAGAACAGGAAAACCAGTTGGAGAAGAACTGGGTTGAATGAAACCTTTTGCTACATGCTCTGAAATGAAGTCTTCGGGTTCCAACAGGCAGTAAATAGTACCTTTTTTAGGAACTGGTCCAATGAGATCAATGCAATGATCACACTTCCTTTGAGGAGGAAGTTTGTCGTCCAGAATGGAAGAGAACACTGATTAAAATTCGTGATACTCAGAAGGGATTGTTGGTAAAATGGTTTTAAGATCTGCTGGTTTTTCGTCAAACAAGTCGCCTTCAAAGACTTCTTGACAGGATCCAGAGTGGAGATGCTTCGAAGCAAAGCTTCTTTAGTTTTGAAAAGAAACAAGTCAGGGGGAGCATCATACACTACAGATGATAAGAAAGTGGAGGGATTTCCAGATGAATGCATATCATCAGGAAGAGAGCCATTGCTTGACAAGGCAATGAGAGATTTCAGGCTGACATGGTCCTGAAGGGAACAACAAGAAATTTCACTGGGACTGGGTAAATGTTTAGTATGAGGGTTAATTACTCCCTTAGACCAATCAATATCCAGGTTCCAGTGTGAAAGAAAATCATGACCGAGTATGGCGTCATCCTGCCTGGTTGCATCTATGATTAAACATTCCCAATCAAATGTTTGATAGGAAGAAATGGTGAAGGTCCATGTAATTTTCTTTGAAAGAAATTGCATGGGCTTCGAAGAAGAATGATAATTAAAAAGAGGAATGGGCTTCTCCAGAGGAGTAGTAGAAAGAGAAAAGGAATCTATCAAACTCTGGCTGACAAAGGAACTTGTAGCACCAGAATCAATAAGTGGAGAGTAAGGTGAATTATCTTGAAACAGAATCAATCTGAGTTGATTCAAGACAACTGTTCTCAAAGAACAGATTTTGGGCTCAAAGGAAAGAGGAAAAAGTGGGTCAATTGGGTCAATGGCACTTGGGGGTTCATTGTAGTTGTTATTACCATTACTGAAACAACTACTCAAGCTTTTCCCGACTGACAGGTACACTTAGTACAATCATCTACCTTATGTGGACCACCACAATACAAAAAAAAACCATTCTTTATCCTCCTTCCCTTCTAGCCAGCCTGGAGATGTTCATCTGTCAAGATTTTGGTGAGCTCGGAGGGAAGCTTGCTCTTCAGGAGAGGTTTCAAAGGAGTGGAGTAGGGTTTTGAAGAAGATTTCCAGGGGTTGTTGGAGGTCGAAGGTCGGTGAGAGCTGTCCTTCTTTGGTTGAGCGGGGTGAGAGTTTTCACATCGTCTTTCTTTCTGACGTTTGTGGTATTGCACGTCGATGAGATCTCGGAGACTGAGGATCTCATCGGCATCGTTCTGGGAGAGGAGGTCAAGGATGCAGCAAGGGAGGCCTTTGCGGAAATGGAACATCAAAGGTTGGTCACCCCAACCTGGAAGACAAGATTGGAGGGCTCGGAAACTAGCAATGTAGTTCGAAGCATGGTCCGACTCCTTCATTGACAGGTTGTCAAGTCAATGCTCGGTGGCTCAAAGTTTATTGGGTTTGCCAAACAAAGTGACGATTTGAGCTTTGAACACAGCCCAAGAGTTCATGAGGGAGTCTGGAGAAGAGTCTTCAAGAGCCTCTAGATAGGGTTGAATCCAGTCGAATGCTTTGCCTGTAAGGTGAGAGGAGGCATAGATGGTGCGGGAATGGTCATTGGGGAAGGTGCAAGGGTCATTCAAGAAGATGAGTTTGCATTGCTGCAGGAAGATGCAAAGTTTGGCGGGAGAGGTGCCGTCAAAAGA
Organism: Puccinia horiana; assembly: GCA_001624995.1. NCBI lineage: Eukaryota > Fungi > Basidiomycota > Pucciniomycetes > Pucciniales > Pucciniaceae > Puccinia > Puccinia horiana. The sequence continues at coordinate 1,550,239 of LWDY01000012.1, forward strand.
GTCAGGCTTCTTCATCTCCGGAGTATGGAAAGCGAGTCAAGGGGCAGGTTCTGCCAGAAGGGGAACTGCGGTTTGGCCCACAATGGTGGCCAGAAGCTGGATGGCTTTGGCAAGGGATTCATTGGTACAAGGGGCTGAAGTGTTAGCAGGAGGTTTGGGATTAGGAGCATTCTGAGGGCCAAGAGTGTCAAAGTCCTCATCATCCTCCTCATTGCGGCCGGATTGGCTGCAAGAATTGGAAGAAGAGGGAGGGTTCTGGCTGTCGGGGCAACAGCCACAGCCAGTGTTGACATTGGGAAGATCCAGAACAGGAGCACCAGGATTGATGTTGGAGCTGGGAGTCTGGTCGATCCTTGGTCAAGAGTAGAACTGTCCGTTTGGAGAGCGAGGAATGTTGGGCATCTTGAATGAAGAGAAGTACAGGGAGAAAGAGGGTTTAACAACTTAAGTAAAGGAGTAAAGCCGGATCAAAATAAGATACTGCCACACGGCATCTTGTAAAAGAGACGGGTGGGCACTATTTGAAGGAAAAGAAAGTAAAGAGATAGCTTCAAAGAGAGGACTGACTGTTCGAAGGTCTTCTTTTTTTCGAAGACGAGTTACTTAGGCTCAAAGGGACTTAGAGTAGAACACTGAAAGGGTTTGCAATGAGAAGGCTAGAAGAAGGCTGGATCAAGTTGTGCTAAAACTATAATCTTATTTTGATGAGGAAAGATGGAAAGCATAGAAGTAAAAAGCTTATATAGTAAATACAAGTGAGGCTAAAAAGGTATGACATGGGTTCAAACAGGATGTGAGGTCATAGGGTCAAAGAAAAAGAAATGAAAAGAGGTCATAGCTTCTGAGGTCAAGCAACACCAAGGTGAGGAGTCCAGGACTGGAGGACCAACCAGGGGTAAGTGCGATGGGTGCAAGAGTGAAGGAATTGAAGTTCAAAGTTTGAGGACTGTGCGTCGAAGTTCAAAAGTTCAAAGAGGAAATGCGTGAATCCAGAAAAGGAAGTCAAGCGCATGAAAGAGAATGCCGAAAAGAAAGGAAGACCAGTGAAAGGGTTAGTGGTCTTGCTTTTGTTCACATAAATGAAAAGCAACATGCTATTGAATCTTCAAAGGTTTGGAAAGTAACTTTGAGAGAGCACTGAAGATTTCTGAGGGTGCATAGGTGATGTCATATGCGGCCAGAAGATTAACCAAAAGCATGAAAGTTGCTGATGGCGAAAAGCATGGTAGATAAGCATCCTTAGCCAAATGCAAGAAAGATCCAACTACGAGATCCTGAGTGCTGAGTCTGTTGTATGACACCACCACAGTACCAGCACAAACCATTCTTTATCCTTCTTTCCTTCTTGCCAGACTGAAGGTGTTCATCTGTCAAATCTTGTTGAGTTCGGAGGGAAGTTTGCTCTTCAGGAGCGGAGTAGGGTTTTGAAAAAGGTTGCCCAGGGGGTGTTGGAGGTCAAAGGTTGATGAGAGCCGTCTTTCTTTGGTTGAGCGGGGTGAGAATTTTTGCGCCGTCCTTCTTTCTGACGTTTGTGGTATTGCATGTCGATGTGAAGTGTTGCATCAATGAGATCTCTGAGATTGAGGATCTTGTTGGCATTGTTCTGGAAGAGGAAGTCAAGGATGTGGGAAGGGAAGCCTTTGCGGAAATGAAACATCAAAGGTTGGTCACCTCAACCCGGAAGACAAGATTGGAGGGCTCAAAAACTAGCAATGTAGTTTGAAGCATGGTCTGACTCCTTCATCAACAGGTTGTCAAGTCGATGCTTGGTGGCTCAAAGTTCATTGGGTTCGCCAAACAAGGTGACAATGTGAGCTTTGAACACAGCCCAAGAGTTCAAGAGGGAGTCTGGGGAAAGGTCTTCAAGAACCTCAAGATAGGGTTGAACCCAGTCAAATGCCTTGCCTGTTAAATAAGAAGAGGCATAGATGGTGCAGGCACGGTCATTGGGGAAGGTGCAAGGGTCATTCAAGAAGATGAGTTTACATTACTGCAGGAAGATCCAAAGTTTGGTGGGGGAGGCACCGTCAAAGGAGTCAGGCTTCTTCATATCTGGAGTACGGAAAGTGGGTTGAGGGGCAGGTTCTGCTGGAAGGGGAACTGAGTTTTGGCCCACAATGGTGGCCAGAAGTTGGATGGCTTCGGCCAAGGATTTATTGGTGACAGGGGCCAAAGTGTTAGCAGGAGCTTTGGGACTAGGAGCATTCTGAGGGCCAAGAGTGTGGAAGTCCTCATCATCCTCATCATCCGGAAGATCTCTGTTGTCCTCCTCATTGCGGCCAGATTGGCTGCGAGAACCGGAGGAAGAAGGAGGGTGTGAGCCGGCATCTCTTATGTGACGTCCGGACACAAGGAGATTCTAAGTTTTTAAAGGATTAACTTTGTAGAATCCCAGTGATTAGAGTTCTAGGATATATATATAAAGTTGAGAGTGTTACAGATTTTAAGAATCAAAGTTAATAGAGTTATCTCTGAAGCCACTTGTAGGGCAGTAAGCAGAGTAAAAGCCTCTATGCCTCCTCCTCAACAGAAACTGAAGAAGGTATAGGTTGACTGATGCAAACCTATCCCTATTTTTTAGACCAAAGGAAACTGGTAAAGGTTCTTTAAAGGGAAAACTATGTGGTTTGTTTATTGAAGAAGAAACCACCAAAAACAATTGATAAAAGAGTTAGATGAGAAGTGGAGCTTGATCAAGAGATCAGAGTGACTTGAGATCTGAAGAGCAATCAGAAGATTAGTCCAAAGATGACTTACTGTACTGTTATCCTGACACCAAGAGGCAGGAGGATAAGAGGAATAAGGCATCTTTGTTAGTTCAGGTGATTAGTGCTGAATTGACTAGTCTTGATGATTCCTGGTTCTGGATCTGTAGTGGTTCTGAGCTGATGATGTGGAAGGTCTCTCCTTCCTCTAAGTCAGAGTTAGAACTGAGGAGTGCAAATTGAATACATTCAATTTCACTCTTCAAATTTTGAACATTCCTAAGTTCAACTTTAAAGATACAATTCAGGAGTCATCTTCACATAAAAAGTAAAACAAGTATCACAACAAATGCATCATATTTATCCAGTCACTTATATTCTATTACCATAAGACCTTTTATCAAAATAAGGATTGCTATCATTGTCAAAGTGATCATAAATTAATGATAACTAAATATTAAGCAAGTAATGAAATAATAATTAATAAGATAGTATGAATGGCAAGATTATCATCAATAACTTGGATAATAATGAATGATATAATGATTAATGTAATTAAATAAAAGAGAATCTATTTTGATTTTTATCTCTTTATCCAAGGCAGAAAGATCAGTTGCTCTGAAGCTTGTTAGTCAGACTACAGCTAACTTGTATTAGTCTGGGGGCTGACAGAGGGTTCTGGCTTTCAGGGCAACGGCCTTGGCCAGTGTTGACATTGACAATGGGGAGATCCAGAGCAGGAGTGCCAGGGTTGATGTTGGAACTGGGGGTCTGGTCAAGTCTCTGTTGAGAGGAAAACTGTCCGTTTGGAGAGCGGGGAATGTTGGGCATCTTGAATGAAGAAGTGTAAAGGGGAAAAAGAGGTTTTATGACTTAAGTAAGGAAGTAAAGCCGGATCAAAATAAGATACTGTCACACCGCGTCTTGTACAAGAGACGGGTGGGCACTATTTGAAGGAAGGAAATGAAAAGAGACAGCTTCGAAGAGAGGACTGACTGTTTGAAGATCTTCTTTGTTTCGAAAAAGAGTTACTTAGGCTCAGAGGGACTTAGAGTAGAACACTGAAAGGGTTCACAATGAGAAGGCTCAAAGAAGGCGGGATCAAGTTATGCTAAAAACTATAATCTTATTTTGATGAAGAAAGATGGAGAGCATGGAAGCAAACAGCTTATATAGTAAATACAAGTGAGGCAACAAAGGTATGACATAGGTTCAAACAAGATGTGAGGTCATAGGGTCAAAGCAGAAGAAATGAAGAGGGAGGTCATAGCTTCTGAGGTCAAGCAACACCAAGGTGAGTCCATGACTGAAGGACCAAGCAAGGATAAGTGCGATGGGTGCGAGAGTGAGTAAAGTGAGGTTTGAAGTTCGAGGACTGTGCCTCAAAGTTCAAAAGTTCAAAGAGGATATGTGCGAGTCTGGAAAAGGGAGTTAAGCACATAAAGAAGTAATGCCAAAAATAAAGGAAGACTGGTGAGGGGGTTATTGGTCTTGCTTTTGTTTGCATAACTCAAAAGCATCGTGCTATTGAATCTTTGAAGGTTTGGAAGGTAAATTCAAGAGATCACTGAAGATTGCTGAGGGTGCATAGGTGATGTCATATGCAACCCAAGAATTAACCAAAAGCTTGAAAGTTGCTGAGGTTGTAAAGCATGGTAGAAAAGCATCCTTAGCAAATGCAAGGAAGATCCTGAGTGCTGAGTGTGAAGCTGATTCTGTTGTATGACAGTCAGAAAGGTGTACTAGGTGGCCAAGGTGACTGCACCCTTCTTGGGTTTAGGAGGGACTATGGCGTCTGACTTTGCTGAAGATTGGAGTAAAACCTTAACGTGGGCCTCGGACACAGAAGGGTAAGGTTCCATGCCTTGGTTCAGTGTAGATACTTTTCAAGAGTCTTCGCAGCAATCTCCTGTTTTTTGGATTTTCCTTTGTCTTGTCCTGACCAGTGGCAGAACTGATAGATGTCTTCAGCATTGAGTGGGAGGGTGAAAGGGCCCTTCTTGGCGCATGTGGAAAACCTAAGGAACTTTTTAACCACAGAGTTGTACCCTACCAGGGTATTCCATTTATAGCCACGAAGGAAGTGAAGGTCCTCCGGTCTGGGTTTCTTCTTTTCAGAGCTGTTTGAGAGGAGAGAAGGGATCTTAGACAAATCCATAACTGCAATGGTGACTGTGACCAAGGCTAATCAATGCTGCTGAATGATTCTAATTGACAAGGTATAAGTAATATTCACCAGGGCTAGTAATGTTTCTACTAATTGCTAGGGGGACTGATGGTGATTTACCAGAGGACTGATGGTGAAAAAATGAGGGGGCAAGAGCAAAGCTGCTTATAAAAGAAAAGAAACAACTGGGCAGAGGCCACCATGTGTGGACAAAGTATGACCAAAGAGGAACAAGGCTGAAACTAAGGAAATGAAACAAGTGGCTGTTGAGTATGCCATGGAAGTGAAACAAAGGATTGTGGGGTATACCATGAAAATGGTGGGGAAGGAAACACATGTATGTGGAATGCCACAGGGAGGCAACTTTAACTGTGGTGTAGGATACTTATTTGAGGTGGAACAAGTCTGGAAAGGAATATAAGAGTGAGGGGGTATGATAATTTCCATTGGTGAAACTTGTAGTTGTTGTATGTCCTGGGTATTAGGTGTTGATGAGCTGTCATGTGTCCTGTGATTTTCCTGTGATTTGTATTTGATTTGTAATTGCTTGTTGATGGAATATATCCAAGATTTGATTGTTATGTGACAGCTGAGATGAGTGACTGAAGTCCATGTTGATGTGTGACAGGTGGCGTAGAGATGTGCTGGATATGTGTTTAGGATTGGCTTACCACATTGGGTCCCAATTTGCCGCGTACGGATTGTCAGAGAACTCAATCTCTCTGAACTTTTGGCACACCATGTAAGCCTTTTCCGCGGCTTTCTTTTGGAAGACCGAGATATTGGTCAAAGACTTCCTGCCATCTGGGAGAGTCACCCTGGTGGCAAAGCAGTTGGTTTGTACCTGGATGTCATAGCAGAGTGCCGCCATGAAACTGTCCTCCGTGATTATTTTGTTGCAATGCGCCTAGTGCCAAACTTGGTGAGTGTTGCGTGAAACCCCTGATGGTTTGTCGTCCACTTGTTGAACGATTGGGTATGGGAATCCGTTGTAACAGCAAGGGTGGGTTGCTACGCTACCCGTAGTGATAATTGCTAACAGCTAATGGCTTTTGCTGTAGCTGTTAGCGGTTCAATCGCTATGTCTGTGCGCTGGCGCCCCTACGCTGAGCTACAGCCATTGCTAGAGGTACAAAGCCACTACAATGGCCTGCAGCGGTCCTTAGGACTGCTACAAAATCACTAACGCTGCAGTATTGGCAACAAAACATCAGGGCCACTACACTATGCTATTTTGGGCAAATAGCATAGCAACCCAGCACTGGTAACAGCTCCGATTGCTGGAGGGGTCCTCGTTGCATAGCTTTTTCTTGCTATGGTAGAGAATGGCTGCGTTTTCCACTCACGATTGAATATTGTGAGAGGCAGTGGGCCTTTCAACTCCTGAATATTTTTGTCCAAAAATGGGGTAAACCCCATTTCATTGTGCTAGGAAACTGCCCCTGACACAAATACGAGTTCCCCGACTTGAGATTAACTGTCATAGGATGTCTACCTGAGGGGTCTGTAGATTTGTCGTCCCTTGGGGCCTCTGGGCTGCCAGTCAACCTGGCCCGTTTATGACCGCCTTCCTTTGCCAGGGACATTACGTCCTCGTACATTGTAAGGAATCTGTTTAGTCCTTCACTGAAGCTTGAGAGGAGGAAGTCCAAAGCGGTGAGCGCTGAAAATTCTAGAACCAACGTGTGATCAATTACAAAACTAGATGGGAGAGAGAGGATCTCTTGTGAGTACAACCATGTCTAGAAGAGAATGAAAGGAATGGAAACAATCAAAATAAGACAGTTACCTAGATGGGAGAGAGAGGATCTCTGCCATCTAGGTAAAGGAGGGGGGTCAAGTTAAGTACAAAGAAGTCTTATGTAATCATCTGACTTGACTTGTTAAACCCAGAGGGGGATGGGGTTTACAGTCTCCCCTCCTACAATGAGAGGGAGGGAGGTGTTGGTCATGGTGAAAATAAGGAAAGTGAAAGAAAGGTGGCAGCAAGAGGGGAGGGAAGGGGGAATAAGGGGGGCATACTGGCCTATGCCAAACTGAGTTTGCGGTTGCGGTTGCGTTTACCAGGCGTAGTCAGTATTCGGCCACCGCGTCCGCCAGTTCATCAGACCATTCAAACGGTTCACCCTCCACGCTGTGGTAGGATGATGGTATGTACGTTGTGTCAACAAATGTGGGAAAAGGAAGGCGGAACATAATTTTTGGCCTCACCCAAGGGAAAATTAACTTTGGTTTTGGATACACCCAACACCTGCGCGCTTTCGAAGTGTGGAGTGTGGTTGGAATTGCTTGACTCCAGTCTAGTGAGCTCAAGCTCTTTGTTGAGGGCTGCGAGGGCACAGAAGGCTGCTGAGTCAAGTTCCGGATATTAATTGACTTCCGTTACCCCAGCCACTGTGGCTGACCGTACCAGGGGACGCCTGGCTGGGGGATGGGTTGGCTTTCCAGCTCCGCTAGTTGAAGGACCCCAAGCCCTTGGGGGGCAGTAATCCACCGGCTTCAGTGGGGCTTTGAAAGGAGGTGGGATGTTGACAAGTGATTGATCAATTGGTCTGGGTTGCCACACGTTTTCTTGAAAAAGTGGCAACAGCCCTGTGTGTCCAGATACTCATGAACTCGCCAGATAAATTATTTGCAACTTGCCCGTTTAGCAATAGGGGGGGGGGGGGGGAGAGGTTCCACGGTGTTCCCCAGAAGGTACATCCTTGTTGCACAGGTTGGCAAAGAAGCCCGCCACCCTGGATTCAAACTCTCCATAGATGAAGGGTGAGGCTTGTAGGAGCTGGTGATCATTCACCCTGCCTTTGAGATCCCAAGGCATCCCAAAGGTCAGATATTGGGGAAGGTCAAAATCTGTAACCAATTCAACATATGCTGTAACGTCCGGGCTCAGGTGCTGTAACCCATGACACTACATGCAAGAACCCATAACACCCTGGGGGGAATCTGGGGGGTTTTCATTTTTTTTGTTCAGCTTCTTCCTCTTCCTACTGAGCATACTCAGCTGCTCAGGGAAAAGGTAAAGTGATTTTTTCAGGCTTAACTTGGTTTATATATTTTTTTTCCTCTTTTGTTTTTGAGCTCAGCATACTGAGCATACTCAGCATCTGGGGATTTTTTTCTTTTTTTTAAGGTAGGCATCCACAGCATGTTTTTCTTTGTTCAAGCTGAGCATCCATTTTTTTTTTGCTCAATCTGGGCATCTGGAGAATTTTTTTTGTTAGGAGCCATCCAAAACATCTCTTGCATGCCGACAATAACATCAACTCATGTGCGTCCAGGATTTCAGCCTCTCAACTGAGTGTATATTTCATTTACCTATGCATTCCGGGCAACATTGTCAGCCCATGTGCGTCCTGGATTACAATCCCTCAACTAGGTGAAGAAGAGGAAACCAGCACTGGCCGCTAAAGAGGAAACCAGAACCAGCCGCTATAGGATTAGACTCAGCTCAGTACAGTCTCCCAACTCGGTGGAGAAGAGGAAACAAGCACTGGTTGCTTTAGGATTAGACTAAGTACAAAGTGCTGTGCCTCAGGTAAACCCTTTTCATCCCATCTTACTACCCATGAACCATGGCACATGCCCATTCACGTCTTTTATTTTTTCAACCTCAGCTTCTTAAGAAGGTTTTTTCTTGTCAAGCTCAGCTTCCAGAGATTTTTTTCTTTTTTTTCATCTTCAAGGCAGGCAATGTTTTTTCAAGCTCACCAGGAATACTATTCACATTGTATACATTATTTAAATTTTTGATAATTATCATTGAAATATATTTACATGAAAATATGTACAACAGAAATGGGAGTAGAAAAACAGATAACTAAGGATTTCAAAGAATCAAGCAGCCCTGGGTGTGGTGGAGTTGGTAGGTGTGGCTGTGGCAGGATTGGCCTTGGGGGTGGATGGGACTGTGGGAGAGGTGGCTGGCTTGGATGCCACAGGGTATGACACCTGCGATTGGGATACACCTGGGTTAGATGTGACTGGGTTTGATGTAACCAGGTTGGAAGCAGGTGGTACAGAAAATGGAGATGGCACTGATGACTGTGGAGCTGAGGTTTTATGTCGCGCTTTGTGACAGATGGCTGGCAGTGGGGGTGGTGGTGGAATGGAAGAGGACAGGTTGGCTGGGTGTGGAATGAAATGGGATGATGAGGATGAAGATGGTGGTAGTGGAACAGACAAGGAAAGGGATCCAACAGCAGGGCAACTTGATCTCGAGAACAATTGAGGGTCACTGCTTGGAGCATGTTGGCCAAGGAAGTCTGCTAGTATTTGAGGGGCAGTGTGAAGGAGAGAATTGTCAGCAAAGTGGAGTTGTTTGCTGAGTTAAACTTGGCAGTGGATTGGGGAAATCGGGCGGCACATGATGTTGAGACGGGATACTGCGTTGCATAGATCATCCATTCCGGAATCTCCAGAGGCAGCCAGAGTGGGGGACGAGGGTGGAGATGGAATGTTGTAAGCATAGGCTCCTACTCTTTGAGTGCACTTACTTTCAGCCCGAAGAGCAGTGCGTTGAGGAGGAAAAGCACTTGTTTGTTGAACCAAGGAAAAAATACCAGTATTTGTCTTTGGACCAGGAGGCTTGAAAGAGGACTCAGGAGGCTTGAAGGCAGACTCAGTTGGCTTCAAACCTGACTTCAAGCCCCACATGTTGGTTGATGTAGACTTGGGTGGAGGTGGTGGTGCCGTTTTTTGATTCCAAAAAGACAAAGTTGGCATGAACGGGCTATTTGTCAAGGGCTCATCACTTGTTGGCTGCTGCTTGAAAGTGTAATTTGAGGTGGCAGATTGGCTTGCAGTTGAGAACAATGATGGTCCGGGTTGACTTGGCGGCCGTTGATTAAACAGCGGTTGACTAGGCAGCGGGAATGATGATAGTCCAGATCGACTAGGCAGTGTTTTCTGTGTTTCTGTTAGGTGTATTGGCAGCGGAGAACAAAGAATGGTTGGGTGGTGGCTTTGTAGAGTTGGGCAGAGCCGCAGCTGTGGGGAACAAAAACTGTCCAAATAAATTGGTCCGCTGGTTTGATCAGCTTGATTTATTAGCCGTGGGGTTTGGGCCTGAAGGACGGGAAAAGTTGAATGCCGGTGCAGAAGAAGTCGCTGGCAAGGAAGATGACGTCACAGCTTGATTTCATTTTTCTTTCAGGTAAGATTGGGCACTGGAGTTCCAAAAGTTTGAGTAGTCAAATGGCTTTGGACCACTTTGGACTGTTGACTTGGGGGAGACAGAGTACAAGGGGGAAGTAGGGGCATTGTTCTGAGGAAAACAAGTTAGCATCAATGTTACTATGCATTTCAAGATGAAGAAATTATGTACATGTTCAGCAAATTGGCGGGGGGTATAGTCAAAATGGGTAGATGTTGACTGGCCTCCATATGCCAAGGCCTTTTGGGACTGGGAGGTCCTGGGAGCATGGGCCAATGAGGGTGGCGGGTAGCCGGAGGACGGGGCTACATTGCCTACATTCAAAGGAGATTGAGAGGAATATCCATAGCTTGGTGTGACTTTGGCCTGAGTCGTGTAAAACTGGGAGTGAGGATTCAAGGTGCTGGGTGTCTGGGTTTTAGGAGCAGTCTGACCAAAGGGAATTGTGGAAGGGGTAAACCAACAGTCCGATGATTGGGTTCCTTCTTTATGTCAAGATTTATCAAGTCCCGGGGCCGCAAACATTTGGTCTCCCCTGTGGAGATGGACATACCTCCTGCGTTTGGGACACAGATTAAATAGATTATGGGGTGTTGGTGGGTGATCTGGGGGCAGCTGCAAGAAGGGAGAAATCTTGGGGTGGACATATGAGTTGGGGTCTGGTTGTCCCTCTTTGGCGTTATAAAGATCATCAGGATCAGGTGAGGGAAGTTGCGGAGTTGGTTGGTGGCCTGAACGCATATGGTAACAATAATCATCAGGGCTTGATTCACTATCAATGATCCAATTCTGCTGGGGGGGTCTTTTTTAAAACAAAGAAAAAATAAGAGATAACAAATAAATGTATAGCACTTGCTGAAAATGAAAAAAGTAGCGCTTACATTTTTCACAGTAAGAGCCGACTTTAAGGGTCCCAAGTGCCTTCTGGCTGGGTGACTTTTTCTTAGCGTGTTCTGGTAGCCCCGCCTTACCTCTTGTAGGAGGTCTGTCATCAAACTCTGAGTCATCGGTGCTCAAGCTTTTGGATTCGGATGAATATTCAGCGGTCTCTTTGGATGACAACAAATCCAGTGTCAGCCTGCTACTATTCAGAGACAACCTGAACAAAGCATAAAAATATTAAATAAAATAAAAACAATATTAAAATTACATTAACCAAAATAATTCTCATGTACATGAAAGAAAGAGACATTATTACATGGTTTTAAAGAGACATTATTACATATAAATAAGCATTATTATTGTAGAGACATTATCACATACATAAATATATACTTAAATGTGCTCAAATTACAATAAACCTTATTTTACATATGTAACATGTAAAAATATGTGGAACCATAAAAATCATTTGTTTCAACATGAAATAAATAATAAAAAATGAAAATGTTAATAACTTCTAAACCTTAAAGAAAATTTATTGCATATTCTTAATCTACACTAAAAATTAACTAGGGTACCTCACTCATGGTACTCCTTAACCTACTTTGTAGTAACTCACATGTACCCATTTAACACGGCACATGTCCACATTACAAGTACATGAACCATCAGGTATATCAATACTGACTGGTACATGACCAAAAATACACGTCAAATTGAGGTGTTGTGTAAACTCGCCAAGTTAGACCAAACTGTGACATGAGGAATCCAACCCCGCACCCCAGTTCAGAAATTGGGAATTGGGCCACAGACCCTCCCAGAATACACAAACCCCAGGTTAAAAGGGTTGTAAAATTATGAGAAAAATATGGGGGGATTCAGATAGCCCCAAAAATATGGGAACAACTCCCCAGACCTCCAAAACCTTGTTGCATCACTTGTATTGTGGCACTCAAAGGTTTGAACAGGCTGGATTGGGCCACAAACTGCCTCATAGCGCTGTAGCTGGCCCAGGCCAAAGGTTACAAGGGTTCCAGGAAACAAAAATTCTTGTTACCAACCAAGTAGAAAACCCCAATACCCCTTGGTGAGAACCTCCAGCCTCCTGGGCCATGTGTACATAGCTACATTTGGCCCAGACCAGCCAAAATTGCACTACTCCACCAAATTGAGAGATTGTGGGCGCTTCTGAGGCTCTAAAACTACTATATAAGAGCCCCATAACTCCCCCCAATGTAAAAAATATCTTCATTACATATCACAGCATTTTTACCGCCCTTTAACCAGCCTTTAAACTAATTACTTTAGCTTAAATCCTGCTGTTTAGCCTTGAATATCAACCAAAAACCACCTATCCTGCCTTCAGCCTTCAAATACCACCAACCAACCACCTTTTTGAGCGTCTCAAGACAGCATTAGTCCCTCTGAACACCCTTGTATATACTTGGAAGCACTAGTGAGTACTTCTTTCATCCTTCTTCAGTAGCAGACACTTTCTGGGTGTACTCTTTCTTACTTGAGAGACAAGATATAATCAGGTCTTAAAAACCAACCTGAAACCCAGGTCTTGATTAACAGAGGGCACAGTAAACCACCCCTGATTGCAGGCCCCTCTGTAATAAAAAATATTAATACTTTTTATTGTCTTTTCTTTTATTACTTTTTTACAAAGTATTACCACTTTTCAGTGCATTACCACCCCTGAATAACTCCTTATACATTAGTTTCAGACAGTGTAGCTAGAAGGTTATCAGACCTTGGCATCCCTGATCCTGACATCCAGGAAAAATGAATGTCCATGATCATTCTCATTATCATAATGCCTTTGGGATTTTGTCGGTTGCCGGTATCTTGTAGGCTGTGACTTGTAGCTTTGCTGAGGGTGATTGGAGTCTTTGTTTTTTTCTGGGAGAATTAGCTTTGAGAATTGATTCCTCTTGGAGAGAGTGAGGAGGTTGATCCTCTGGAAAAGGTAGCTTGTCTTGGTGAGGGGGAGATGGAGGTGGTTGAAGGTTTGCGCTTGGTTGGTTTGGCTGGGGATAAACCTTGACTTGCAGATGGAGGCACGGGCTCCCTAGGAGCTTGACGCTTGGGATTTCTAGCTCTAGCAGGTGATCAAACCTGAACCAAGGATTGGACCCTCTTGGGGGAAGGAGAGACGGACTGGCTGACATGGCGTTTGGAAGGTCTAGCTGGTATTCGACCAAGAGCCAAGGATGGGGCTTTCTTAGGGGAAGGAGAGATTGACTTGCTGACATAGCGTGTGGCACTTCTAGCAGTTGAGCGTGCCCGAGCTGAAGACAAGGCTTTCTTAGGAGAAGGTGATATGGAGTGGCTGTCACATCATTTTGATGATCAACCACGAGCCGAGGAACTGGCTTTCTTAGGGGGAGGAGAGAAAGTGGGGCTGACATAGCACTTAGAAGTTCTGGCCAGTGATTGACCATGAGCCAAGGAATCGGCTTTCTTAGGGGGAGCAGAGACAGAGGGGCTGACATGGCGCTTAGAATTTTTCACTGGTGATTGACCACGAGCAGAGGTGGCCTTGGAGGAAGGAGAAATTGCCTTGCTGTTGTGGTACTTCGACACTCCTCTTGACGGAGATTGGGTGGCTCTTTCTGGGGATCGAGTAGCTTTTGCGGGTTTTCGAGTGGCTTTGGTGATTGCTTTTGATTGCGTGGTTTTCTTTCCTCCCGGCCTTTGAGTTTCCTGAGCAGGTGATTGTGATGTCCTGGACACTGGTGGAGAAGGCAGGTCAGATTTGGTTGATGAAGAAGAGGTGGGGGTCAGAGTGGAGATGGAGCTATCATTGTCAGAGGTGATTTCAAGCGTTTGGCAACTCCCTAGAACAAGACAGAGAGATGTTAGAGAAATGAACCGGACGCATGAGAGGGGGATTTTAAATCTTACTGAGTTTTATTAAGTACTCGTTAGAAAGATCACGTAACAGATTGACTTTGATCTTTTGATTAAGTTTGGGGGTCAACCTGGTAGATGAAGTCAAGCAGTTGGCTCTTGTGGTTTGATGGATCGTAAGGTTTGAATTCCATTGGCTGCACCAGCTTTCCAAAATTTGTAGCCGCCTCATTGAAGATTCTTTGTAAATTAAAAATTAAAGACTTTAAGGTTTGGCTAACAGAGTAAGGGTTGAATATAAGAAAATATGCACAAAATGGAAACGATGTAGACTTGGAGGAGGGGAAACAATGTAGACTTGGAGGAGGGGAAACGATGTAGACTTGGAGGAGGGGACGAACCAAGAACCTAAATCTGGTTGAAGCAACCATCTCAGTCATCAAAAAAATCATCTGGACTTAATGTGGAACCAACAGAGCACGGCAGGTTGGATAGAATCCTTAATATATGTAGTTTGTTTGCCCTCTCCAAGGTGCCTGGGGGCAGATGGCAAACAAGGTAGATTTCTTGCATGGATATTCCATGAATGGGGTAGCTTGAAGTATATCTTTTGGGTTTGGGGGAGAGTAGTCGGATGCCCGTATTTGTGGTGAGACTCAAGAATTTTTTTTACATAAATTTATTTATTCATAAATCTTTCTCCTGGCCGCGGTTGGATTTCAAGATTCATACCCAAAGAAGGTCCTATCAACCTAGGTAAGCTCACTGTTTTCAGTCCCTTTTCTTTATCTCTTCAATTTTCCAGTCAGCGAACTCATCAATATTCTTTTTCCTTTATGAGTATTCAGAAACCTGACCGTCCGCATTACCTTCCACCGTCAACCGGTAACACCACCACAAAAAAGACAAAAGCAATAAATCACCCACAACACAACTTCAATAGAAGACCAATCAATCACCCACTGGTGTCACCTCTCCCTTTCAGCAATCCGGACTTGTTGTTTCAGACGGGTGATGCTTCAGGCATGGATGGCCAGGTAAATACCTCTTTCTGGGCCATTTATTCTCGTCATTTCCTCCTCCATTTTGCGCTCCAAGGCTGTGCCACTTTGAACGTTCCTCATTTCCTTCAGCCTTATCCATTGATAAGCCCCCGGTTTACAATACTAATAATTGACTTCCACCCTGTCTATTTCCTTCTCGTATTCCGCCTTAACCATTGATTGGTCACCGGCTTAATAATAATAACTGTGCTATCTGTTCATTTCCAGCCTTCTGCCTTCACCATTGATTGATCCCCAGCTTACCCCTAATAATATCGCTATCTCTTGCTTGCCCCTCTCCGTAATTTGGCGCGAAGCTTTTAGATTTAACACTCCCACCACCCCACGCTCGTGTTTACCTTTCCAATCCATTTTCCATTTATTATCATCCCCTCATAATTATAGTCATGAAGCGCCCTGGACAAAACTCAGACTTGCTTTGGGCAGGTGAGTACTTTGATCTACATTCTCATTCTTCCTGATCTAACAACTAACACCCTTAATCTTGTGTCAACCTTAGACCCAAATAAGCTTACTATCCCGGAGCTTCTAAGAGTTTTGACGTTGTTTGGAATCTGTTTTGATCAAACTGAGCTCCGTACACAATTGTATCAGCGCTACGTGCGACTTGCTTGGATCAAATCAGTCAAGTCTGTGGAGCATTGGACTGGCCAGGATTCTCTCGACGGCCCATTACCAGGTAAGTACATAGTATGATTCTTAGCTTGCTCTGCATTTGAAGAGTAGTTCATTCTCTCCAGCTGCCAACAAGGTTGTAGTCCCTCGATTGAAAATTTTCTTGGCCCTTCATGTGGTAGACTTCCCAGTGCAAGGCAGTTGTAGCCACTCGGTCAAACTATATGATACTCTTTTTCAGAGTGGCAATCCAGCAAACCCAGCCCGCACTGTCACAGTTAGTATCCCTCCTCATCCTGAGCACAAGAAGCGCAAACCCAACGCCAAAGCCACCTCCCAAACAAGACCCCCCAAAATATCCAGCTCTTCGAGGGACGCAGTCCAATCAAGTCTGGTAGTCAGGACTAGAGGTGCCAAGTCTGCAATAGCGACTCGGCCCTTTTTTTTGCCATATGACCCACAAGAAGATAACCAAACTTTGAGTGCTGGGAAATCTCGCACAACTAGATCACCTGCCAGGTGTGGGCGCTCCTCAACCCAAACAACTAGATCCTCTGCTGGGTGCAGGTGCTCCTTATCTTGCACAACTGGATCATCTGCTGCTCGTGGACGCTCCTCATCTCAAACCACTGAATTTTCTGTGGTGCGCTCCCAGTCCCAACCGTCACAATCCTCCAGGTATTCTCTCCAACAATCCGTGTGGCTGAGTGCATTACAAGACAGCCACCAGGCTCCAACTGCTTCCACGTCACAGGCCCAACATCACGGAGCTCACACCCCAAGCAATAACGGCAAGGCTGAGATCTCTTCACAAGCCACGCGGTCGCCTGCTTCCTCCCATTTGCATTTGCGGCAGCCCTTGAACGCTGAATCCGAATTGTCCTCTTGGGATTCTTTGGTAGCTGCTTTGAGCAATACAAGTCATGTGGATTTAGTAAACAATGCAAGCACTTCAGAGCAACACGTGCACTCTTCCTCAAGTTTTCAGCTGGCAGAAGTTAACTCTCCGTCATCCATCAATTCCAGTTTGCCTCAGGACGACCATCAAAGCACGTCCTCAGATCAGAAGTCTCCGTCTCTTTCTTGGGCTGGTTGCCGTCTCAAGACTGGCAAGAAGTTTCTGCCTCTTCCTTGGGCTGGTCGCAGTCGCAATCTCATGACCGGCGAGAAGTCTCCCCCCCTTCATCGCAGTCTGAAGACCGGAAAGAAGTCTCCGCCCCTTTGTCGCAATCTCAAGATGGGTGAGAAGTCTCAGCCTCAAGAACGGTGAGAAGTCTCTGCCTCTTCCCCGGGCTGGTCGCAATCTCAAGACCACTTGCATCCCCAAGACCTTCAAGTCTCCGCCTCAGGTAGCTTGCAGCAGCCTCAAGACCAACTAGCCAGCTTGTCATACGTCGCTCCAAGCTCTGTTGAATCTCCAATCAATGCTGTTTTGGAAGCACACCATGATTTCAAAGTGGGGGAAAACTGACAGGAACCGGCTGCCCCGCAACAGTCGACATCATCACGTAGACGCAGTGTCCGCCACACTCCTAGTAGTCATGCCGCCTCCAGCTCTGCACTACAATCTAATCAGAATTCCAAACGCAAGCCTGGTGAGTTGTTGTTGCAGAATCATGGATTTGAGCTTCAATCTAATTCTCTCTTGCTTTTTTTTGTAGACACTTCCCCCAACACCGGTGAATCACAAGCAAACAAATGCCTCCGGAAACCTCAGTCCGGTCCTGTGACTCAGGTCAGGAACCAGCGCTCTGGTAGGCAATCACACCAGCGAGCTCGAGCAAGAGTAGTACCAAGCAGTGACTCAAGGGAGAACAGGGGTGGGTTTGTATACTCCAGAACCGAATCAGCTGTCAGTCGTTCAAGCCCCCCCATCCGTTCATCCCACGATCCCATTGCGTCATCTTTGGCAGCCCCCTCCGCCGCCTCCGCATCAAGCTATGCACCATCCCACCCATTCACTGAGGTAACTAGTGCCTCAATCACATCAGCCATTACCTGTCCGACTCGTGGCTCAACCCATGCTTCCAAAAATGTAAGGCACTTTGCCACCGAAAACACCCAGAAGAAGCAACACAAGAATCTCAGACCTCCAAGAGAATTTCGAGCCCAAAAAAAGTAAGTTGCAGGCGGCTTTGTCCATCCTCTACTGAACCTGGAGGAAACACTATCAACTTTGTTCCCATTCTTCCAAACGCTTCCAAGAAGAGGAAGAAACCCCCAGCTCATCTATCTCCAAGGTCCCAGGCAAAGCGCACTTGCCCTGAAGTCCCTCAACCTCGTCGCCAAGCCCCCACTCCACGTGACCGCAGACCAGACCCTGCTCGAGTGAATAGCAGCATTTTTCCATCATTCCATGAAGATCCTGAGCTCCTGGAATCCGAAAACAACTCAAGCCACCAGGTAAGACGTAAGAGAAACAGATTGGATGATGGATCTCCAAGGTCAGCCCGTGCCACAGAAACTTGCATTGCCCCCATTTTTCCTCCTCCCTTGGGACTGCCACTGGCCGGGTCCTCTAATCTTCCCCCTTGACGTAGCCCTAGACTCCGTGCTTCTCAAAATAACAGCTATGCTGCTTGAAATAACAGCTATGCTGCTCCGTCAGTTGACGAGGTTGAACTTCAACCGGAGCCCTCCCAGACCAGCCTCACCTCTCTCTCTCTCGCTCTCACTCTGAGCTTCCAGGGACCTGGCCCCCTAGCCAAGCCAGCTGCCAAAAAGGAAAATCTCGTCAAACCAGCTGTTCCTCTCACAATCCTTCAGACCATGATGGTCCCCAAGCCAGCCGTCAAAAAGGAAAAGTGTGTCAAACCACCTTTCAAAATCCTTCAGACCATGAAGACACCCAAGCAAGCCGTCGAAAAGGAAAAGCTTGTCAAACAAACCCTTCGGACGACGACAGCGTTCCTGCAGAAGTTCCTCAAAGAAAACAGAAACATCTGTAAGAGTCTTCTTCCAGCCCACCATATAAAAAACTACAAGCCAGACCGACCTGTCTCCGCCGCATCCCAACTTCTGTCAAAGTTCAACGCTAAAGACAAAGGAAAAGAAAGGAAAGGGCTAGGCCCCACATCATCTCCTTCCAACCATCATTCCATGATGACTGTATCTACTCCCCCCCTCCTCATCACTCAGTTGAGGGGTGGAGGAACTCTTTACCTCCCAATTTCTCACCCCCCCTGAATCCCCACAGCAAGTCACCAGCCGTACCAGTCAACCTGCTTCTAGACCCGGGCCTGTGGGCGGATGCAGATGTGTTAACGGAGGGGTTTTAGCAGAGATGGCCCGGGTTACTGGTCGTCTCACTGATTGTCTTGAGAAAGTCAATCTGGCCTCACTCAGGCCAAGTACTAGTCAAGTCTGGATCAGTGGCCTCTCAGGACAACATCAAGACTTGACTCGACAGGCTCGAGTACGCCGACATGTCAAGACACTTTTTGGTAAGTGTATGGACTTGGATGTTCCCCCCCCCCCAAACAATGGAGAGAGAAAAGGCAATGTGGAAGCAAGACTTGGACAACAACCCGTATGAGGATACCTTGAGTCCTAGCCCTTCTCTGGATGAAGATGACAACCCTGCATTCCCTTATCTGGATGGACCCGGTCACAGGGATGCTCCCCCTGCCACACTGTCAATCATGTGAGGTTCTATGAGGCGGTCGGGTGTTTCCTCATTTAGGCCCGACTTTATCCAGGGACCCTGCCAACCCAACAATCTTTTCCAGTGGGACCTTGCACATCGCATCTTCATCATGCTAATCCAAGCGGGTGAATACTCTGAAATCAATCTGGCAAATTCCTCGAGGCCATCCTCAGTCACGCCAAGCAACTGCAACGAATGTAAGTTTTTGTTGAAAGCCTTTCGGACTAACCCAAGCTGACCTTACCCCTTACAGGCATCACAAGGCAGCCTGGGATCCCGAACGACTTGACCAGAGGGCCGTCCAGAAATGACGCCTAGCCCGCACCCGATGTGTAAGCATATAAATCTCACTGACGTATCCCACATTGTCCACTTACAGCTACATGATACCTGCATGAAGTTCCTGGCTTCTCAAGCGGCCCTAATACCATTGATTCCTGTAGTTAATGACTGCACCAGTAACACTGAAACTGACCCAGGAGACAATGATTCCAACTTGGACCCTAGCGAGCTCAACAAAAATGTCATAGTTGAACATTTAACTTGGCGCCATCCTCGAATTGGACGAGCATTTCAACTGATTGATCCACCACACCCAAGGAGGGATAACCCACATGAGGGTGGTCCAGGTGTATCTTACATTTTATATCAGGTGTATCTCACAATCCATCTCAGTCAGATCTCACAGTATATCTCCAGTGTATCTCAAAGTATATCTGAAGTGTATCTCACAGTATAGCCATTAGCAAAATGATGCCACTTTTCAAATCACAATGTTAGGGACCCATCCATGAAGACTTTGCATACTTTTTCATTTTCACATTTTTGGTTCTATTTTTGAAGAACTTTGTTGTTCTGAAATCACACCTTTACCTTCATGAATCTTGCATTTTGAGTATCGATCAATGATTAAGTATTTTAAATCTCCTGTAATTCTACAATGTTGAGTAATCCAATTCATGTTTGCTTGCAGAATCTCCTTCCCCTGTTGGTTTTTGTTAGATTTGAAATTCAACTTTGAACACTGCTGATGAGTGGAATTCTGCTGCCCTTTAAAATACATATCTTTATCTATGATACGAGATTTCCTGCTTCAATTTTTAACATTTTTGAATAGTGAAAGCAATCAAATTCTCTAAGGTTTCAGTTATTCTGAATTACCTAGGATGAAATTTCATGATTAGAAGAGAATATCAGTTTTTTCAATGGCCACATGTTGAGGAGATCAAAATAAATACATGGATTTTATTAAATTTATTCAAAAAGAAATGGAAGTCACCCAGAAATCAACCCATGCTGGTAGCCAAATCTCCACAGTGCACACACTTTCAAACACTTTTCCCACTGCGAGTGAACAAAGCAATTATGTTGAGATTTTTCTTGAGAAATTATTATTATTATTATTATTATTATTATTATTATTATTATTATTATTATATTATTATTATTATTATTATTATTATTATTATTATTATTATTATTATTATTATTATTATTATTATTATATTATTATTATTATTATTATTATTATTATTATTATTATTATTATTATTATTATTATTATTATTATTATTATTATTATTATCATTACTATTATTATTATTTTTATTTTTATTATCATTATTCTTGTTATTCTTATTATCTCTCATATTATTGATGTTATGATTTTTATGATTTTTATTTTTATTATCATTATTATTATTTTTATTATCATTATTCTTGTTATTCTTATTATCTCTCATATTATTGATGTTATGATTTTTATTATCTTCATTATTATGATTGTATTTGGAAAGGCCATTGAGAATCCTCTCCCTTATCTTGCATAAATACACAAATTTGTTTAAGATCACAGGGGAGATACTTCAAAATTGGCCTATGAGGTGGAGAGGCACTCTGTTATTTGACATAAAAAAATTGAAATAAAAGAACTGAAAAAAAAAAAGAATAAAACAACTACAAAGCATATCTCTGGTCTTTAAAAAGGGTTCTAGCACTATAATTTTTTGTTAATTTGAAAAGAACATCTGAAATGAGTATGTGAGGAAGAACTTTTAAGAGAAGGAGGGGGAGGAGTAGTACAGTGCTCAAACATGGTGGTTTGCCACAAAACCTCAAAAATACCGTTGGCATGAGAAAAGTCAATCAGAACAGCATGACGAGTAAATTGGAGACCATGACCTTTTTCTTGTGAGGGAGGAGGGATAGGATTACCAGTTTTTCTGTCAATGTATGAGAATAATCCATAGGCCCAAGGGTTGAGGTCCTGGCCATCCTGATGGATACAATTATAGAATTCATCAAAAGTGACCATGACATTACCAGCAAAGTTGTGTTTATCCTTGAATTCCTGCCATTCCTTTTGATTCCAATTTTGGATTCCATGGGAGATGGTGACATTGTGGTTTTTCACCCAGGCGGATTTGGATAAGGATTGTATACGGCTGGCAATGAAGTAGTTATGATCTTGAAGATTGGCCCATAATTCACTATCAGCAATAGAATCCGCCTCACTGATCTTATGTCTTCTTGCATAGGTGCCTACAGAAAAAAACACCGTGATCATTCAAAGTGACAAAAAAAAGAGAAAAAGATTTGTGCTAACCACCAGACTTGCCCTCATCTGAACCTTGACAAAAACCAATACCACACATTGTTCCATTGAGTAAATTGTAGTTGGTCTTGATTTGCTGTCGATGGAGTGCCATCTCAAAGAGAGTCAAAATAATTTCACCGGGTTTGTTGAATGTCGGTGTGGGTTGTTTGGAGAAAGAATGTGTTTCGATTAAGAAATGGGGTTGACCACCGGAGCTGGAAATGAGGTTTTGAGTTTTTTCACCATGCATTGGAAAGGTGGTGATGGGTTTTGAAGAAATTTTTTCCTCGGATGGTGAGATTTTTACAAAATGAGGAACAATTGCAGAGTTGGTATCTTTCTCGTATCTTCTCTGCATCTTGGCTATTTCCTTTGCAGTGCCAGATGCATACTTTGGAGGTGATATATAGCATTTCTTTGTTTGGGATGGACCAGAAGTCGAACCAGCAGAGCCACCCTTATAACGGTCACTGACCTGGTGGGCGGTGCACCCCCCAGATGAGTGATCCTTACCCAGGTGGTCCACTTGAGATCGATTGGAATTTGAACCAGAAGATCCACCTTTATAAGGGTTACTGACCTGGCGGGCCATGCGCCCCCCAGACAAGTAACCCTTACTCAGGTGGTCCACTGGTTTGACTGCATTACCCCAATCACCATCTTTTGAACACTGGGAGACCTGACAGGCCGTGCGCCCCTCAGAGGTCCCAGTGCCCTCCAAATGGTGTTGTGGCTTGGGGTGATGATCTGATGGTCGGGAATTCTTCATTAAATCCTGGAGTAGAATCAACAAGAAAGGCGAACGCTCAGTATTGATTGGCTGGAAGAATTAACTAAATAGAAATTTAAATTCTGTTTTGTTTGGGATAATTTCGGAAGAGGTTGGATAATAATTCCTGAGCTGATATGTGTGGAGTTGACCAAGTTGATTTGCCTCTACTGAGGAGTTTAAAATGATCCAATGATGATTCTGATTGATTGAATCAACCCTGGTTGAAAGGTTGATTTGAATTGAGGGGATGAACCCTGACTTGAAAGAGCAATGAAACATGTATGTAAGCAAGAAAATCAGGACCAGATCAAAATAAAAGCTTACTTGCAAGAGCTGTGGCTTGATTGATCGATTGAGGCAACAGAGTAGAGTAAAATTGATGGTGTGGAGTACAATGATTTGAGCCAAGGTACCTTGATGAAGACAGAGAAGGGAAAGTGTTGATCAGTGGAGGCTGTTGTGTTTGATATATAGTGTGAATGAGAGTAGAAAGTGAGTGAAAAAGAAACATACCAATCGCTGATGAAGAGAACAAATGGCCCGTGATGATGTTTTTGAACCGACAGATACAACATTTAGGGAGGTAGGAAATGTTGTTTGTTTAGCTCTTGTGCTTGATGATGGTGTGAATGAAGATAGAAAGAAAGGATGAGAAGACACATACGATGCAAATTGCATGATGTCGCTGAGCAAAGAGAACCAACGATTGATCTAATAAGATGTGATGATTTCTTTGAATGGCCTGTTAATACCTGGAGACGATGGATTTTTAGGGAGGGAGTGGGAATGAGAGTAGAAAGAAGATTGAAAAGTAACATACAATGTGAAATCCAAGATATCGCTGTGCAAAGAGAACGAACAATTAGATTGATGCTGATGTTGAACCAACGGTGAAGACGTTGACACAAAGTAGAGGTCCACAAGATGGTGTGTGGTTTTTTTTATGAACAAGTAGTGGATCAGGTGTTTCTGAATGCAAGAGAGGGGATCAAGTCTCATGTGCCAGTGAAATAAGGACCAAAGGCGAAAGGATGAGAAGCTGAAAAACAAGGAGAGCGTGGCTGTAGACCTTTAGACAAAAGAGGAACGATTTGACTTACTTCCTTTGGCTTTGGATTGGTTTAAATAGGATGATATGCTGAAGAGATTGGGATTGTGGTGGCTTGAGATCAGAGTAGTCAATGTTCTAGGGTTCAATTTTGAGGTCTGTGGAAGATGGACATCAAGGGAAAGAAAGTGAGAGGACAGATAAGCGGTGCAGGTTGAAACAATTGAGAATGGGAAGCAAGGCGAATCAATTTTACCTACAGTGAGAGCAGTTCAGTTTTTAAAAATTGGATCAATTTCTCCAAAAAAAAAAAAGTGTAAATAAGGAGGCAAAGTGGCAAAAAAGAAAAGTGAGTATGTAAAATGGAAATTCAAAAAACAAGGATTTAAAAAGGTGTTGACTCACAGAGAAAAGTCAGAAGTAACAAAAAGGGACAGGCCTGAAGGAAAAATGTCAATAGGGAAGTTTGGCAGATGAGATGTCAGATAAATTGAAATCATGAGTCATTGAAACAGGTGCGGCTAAACTTGCACCAATGATTGGATGACAATCTGTTTGAGCATTCCATAATTAGACTGTGTTTCCATTCAAATATAGCACAAAATTGATATGGCTGGTGCTATTTACAGGGAAAGTGAGTATTGTACTTTAATTCAAAAAGAAAACACAGTAACTCAAGTAACACACACACCAAATCAAGGTTTACTTAATTGGAAATATATATATTGGTGTACATAATGTAGTCCACCTGTAATCAATTTATGTTATAAATAGCTGTGAGAAACCATATGGCAATTGAGAGGTGTCATCACAATGGTTGGGCTGCACAATTCAAATCTTGCATGTATAATACATGACTTGATTTCCTACATCTGAACAATTTGAACAGCAATGATAGCATGGCCAAAATAGGGGGACACACTGGGGCGGATACAGATCTGTAAGGAAGATGATTTGGCTGGGAAATTCTCCTTTATCTAAGTTGCCATTTGAAAGGTGGGGCTTGGGGCTTAGAGCATAAATTTTCCATGATGAGTGTGAGTGTGCTTGATATTTGAGCAAATGAATCAACAGATGTTTTCAGGTTTTGTGATTGCAAGTAATCATAAATGGTTTCTTTGGGGGCTTTCTGATGTCCCATGAAAAGTACCCCATTCTATGAATGGATTTGTGTTTCAAAGTGTTTCATTGCCTGGTGGTTGTTTTTTCAAAGAACAATCAACTAAAGAGTTCTTTAAGATTGGGCTTGAGGGAATCAAGGAAACCCTGGCCAACTGAATCTTTCTCTAAGATTGGTCATGTGGGAATTAAGGATGGTGTCCTTAATAATAATAGCTGATGGTCAGAGGTGGTGGGTTAAGTGAATATTGGCCAAATATTCAGAATTCTCTCAGAGTTGCAATGATCAAAATAGCTTTCTAAGTTTTTGAATCATGTAGTGAAGGATGGTGTCCTTAATGATAAGAGGTAATGAAACAACAATAAGCCATGCCAGCTAAAAAGTTATCTCAGAATGGGACGGCGTCCATAATGATGGAATGTTGGTGTTAGCAGAGGTGATGAATAAGAATTAAATCTGGGAAAACTGGACAGACCTCTGATATTGGGATCCGCTTATTAAGGGTGAGAGTTTTCTTTTACAGTTGTCAAAGATTGGCTCAAAGTACTTAGGGATGGCTTTCCAATATTAACATGCAGCCTTAGGAAAAGAGGGAAAGGAAGAATTATAATCCTGGGCAAATCAACTGAGATGATAAGGTAATTAAGGACAGAGTCCTTAATGGGGGGGATTAATGATGGTCTCCTTAATGGGGGTAATTAAGGATGGCATACTTAATGGGGGTAATTAAGGATGGCATCCTTAATGGGGATAATTAAGGATGGTGTCATTAATGGGTGTAATTCAGGATGGGGTCCTTAACATGGGTAATTAAGGATGGCATCCTTGTTGGGGGTAATTAAGGATGGTGTCTGGAATAGAGGAATTAAGGATGGTCTTCATAATGGGGGAATTAAGGACGGCGTCCTTAATGGGGTAATTCATGATTGAGTCCTTAATGTGGGTAATTGAGACAGCATCCTTAATGTGGGTAATTAAGGACAACATCCTTAATGTGGGTAATTCAGGATGGTATCCTGAATGGGGGAATTAAGGACGGCGTCCTTAATGAATAGGATAATCTGGCTAAACAGAAAAATCCTCTGCAATTGGGTATGGTATGATTAAGGATGGTTCCCTACATATGGAAGCTTTTCTTGAGAAATAAGGAATGAAAAGATTATCCTGGCCAACTCAGCTGAGATTACTAATGGGGGAGTTATGGACGGCGTCCTTAATAATGAATGCATCAAGTCAGAGGAGTTGGAGAAACATTATGATCAACAGATCTCTGGGATTTCAGGAGGGAAAGCTTGGGTTACCTTCCACAAATTCTCTGGAAGTCTCACACAGATTTATCAGGCAAATCAGATGGATGCCTGTTGTACCATAATTATTCTGGTAGTTTAGCACAGAGAAAAAAGTTTGGACCATTTTATTCACTAAGGTCAACACACAAAAATTACACTCTCACAAGGCACTATTGGATAGAAAATGATAGGAGGATAAATCTATTGGATTTTTTTAGAATTATTCACTAAGGTGAGCACACTGAAATTAAACACTCACAAGGCACTATTGGACAGTAAATGCAAGGATAAATCTATTGATTTTTTTTGGAATTTGAAAAGACATGGAAGAAATATACATTCAAAATAGCACCACAAAGCTTAACAACGTAAAAAAAATAAGGCAGAAAAACAATTGGAAACAGATGTTATTAACTAGAATATGTAAGAGTGGCAGGAGCTGTCAGTGAAGTACCAGTGATGAGTTTTTTATTACAATGATTCATAGTCATGGGCAATAGCTTGAGCAAGGGAATGACAAGTAGGAATTATGAATTGGGATATGTCATCCGCTGGAGAGTTGAAAACAGATGAAATAATCTTTCTAATGTAGATACCTAAATTAATCCATATGGTTTCACAGGGCAGAGCAGGGGTGTTTGAGTGAGATTTAATGGCTTCAAGTGCACAGACAAATTCCATACAGTTTGAGATGGAATGGGAACATCAATCACAAGATGCAATGAAAATTCCATGGACTCCAGAAGCAAGATATAAGATGAAGAGAAGGAAGTTGTGGTGAATCTGCTATTGGGAGATTTCTTCTCGGATCCGATCATTGGTCTTGGCAACAGCACCATTGTTTGATTTTCTTTTTTTATTAACTTTTTGGAAATTCACATTATCTTCACCACAGGCACGGAGTATTGTTAAGGAAATCATCATATCTATAATGAGTACTCAAAGATGTTCAAGTTGGTCCTGGATGAGGATGTGGTCAGAAGAGGTAGGATCATTGGAAGAAGTAACTTCTGGGGAGGTGATAGTCAGGTTGGGAACGACAGTTGTTTTCTGGCGTTGGAGCCATGAGTGGATTTGAAATTGATGGCTGAGATTGTTGGTTTCTGATTAGAGGGGAATCTCATCTGATATTGTTTGAATTGAGATAGCAATGGTGTTGGCCCAGTTAGAGACATGGTGAATTGAAGGTGGATTATGGAGACTGTGAAGCATTTGAACCATGGTAGACTCAGGATGGTTTTCTGATCGCATAAGTGAAGGAGCACCATGAATACCAGTCTTGGTGGCAAGTTCCAACAGGGGAATGTCAATGACGTCAGTGGCATTCCATAACCCGTGTGGCTGGGGTCCCAGGCATACTGGTGCTGTGGGGTTTGATGAGATGATCGAGGATTAGTGAATGTGAATGGAAGGAGAGGCAAGAAAGAGAATAGAGAAAACTTACAAGAGGTCATAATATCTTGAATCCAGTTTTCAGTTGAAAAAGCGGCCATGTTTGAAATATACTGTCCTGTTGGAGGAGTGGGTTGTTGTAGCTGGCAAGGTGAAAGATGAGAAGCTGAGTTGTCACATCCCAAGCTTGGAAATACTTGGGGGATGACATCCTCCCCTTTTGATATACATCAGACTTTTTTTGGATTATGGCATGGAGAGAGTCATCCAGAAAAATAGTGAATGGTTTTGGTGAGGTGGAGGGGGCCTTGTCCAAGTGATCAGTGCTGGGTGTAGTCAGATATTTCAAAGAAGGATTGGGTTCTTGAGTAGTGAGCTCTTTTGAAGAAGAATTGGGTTCTGGTTGGCCAGCAGGGGGTTTTGGAGCAATTTTATTTTAAGTGGTACTGATTGGGGGTCGAGAGGAAGGATTTCTTGCTGCAGAAGTGTTGAATGGAGTGTCTTGATGTTCAGCACTAGAAGGGGTAACTTGGGTCTTCTTTGCAGCACTTTGGCTTTGGGTCATAGGCCTTTGGGTAGGAGTTGAGTTTTGAGCTTGCTGAGCTGTAGGTGTGGTCTGTGAGGCGGAGGGAGCAGTGTGATTGGAATGATTGGAGGTTTTGTTTTAATCTTCAGATTCTGAAAAACTAGACTCATCCTCTTCAGGGTCCTGGGAAAAGCTTTGATTGTGGGTATTGTCAGGCTGGGAGGATTGACCATCAGGCTGATTTGCGGTAATTGGTTTGTTCGAGGTGGGATTGGTGTTGCTATCAGGGATGGCAATGTGTGAAGCGATCTTGACAGGAGGATTTCTCTTTTTGCTCTTCTTGATCTGAAGAGGTTTGGTGGTGGTTGGTGGAGCCACACACTTGACTTTAAGATGCTCATCTGCCAGTAAACACTTATTGATAGCATATTCTGGTTGGATGAAGAACATGATTGTGTCAGCATTGGGCTCAGCAATAATGAAGATAAAGTATGAGACATACCGTTATGGAGATGATCCAACCTTTCTACAAGGTAACAAAACCCTTTCTTGATTGAGTTGGGAAGGTGATATTGTTTCTCAACTGACTTTGAAAAGTTGACTATCTTGGTGGAGAACTTGAGGAATTCTTCCTTGGTTATTTCTTGAATTTATTGGGAAAGGATTGGTTCTTGATTGGAAGATGGAACAATATTTTTATTGGAACTGTTGGGTTGGGAGATGGCAGCTTGAGAGAAGGTGAGGTTCATGTCATTTTCCACTAAAAAGTCAAGGGGTTCATTGATATTAAGCATGAGGATTAGTTGTGGAAGAGATGAAGAGAAATAAGGTGGCATACCAGGTTCGGGTGTTGATGAGGATGGTCTTTCACCAGAGGGCTGGGAAATTGATTCTTCGTTGACTGAATCATTGTGACTAGTAGTGGGAGGTTGTTCGTTTGTTGATTCCTGTGAAGCTTCTGAAGGTAACTGGATGTCTGTCAAGGGTTCAGCATTGAAAAGTGGGGGAGTTGAATTGACTGGAGTTAATTCCATTTTTAAAATTTTGGTAGGATGGAGGAATGGAATATAGGAGAAGTACGATTCTGAAGATGGAGGAACGAGTTGGGGGAAGAAAGATGAAACACAACAGGTCTCTTATATAATGAGAATTCACACTTGATGATTGGTGCTGGCATGGGTATAGAGGCAAAAAGGATACAATTCTGGCTGAGTTGTGGTTGGTAGAGAGAAAGGAACAAAGTTAGTGAATGGAGAACTGAGCATAACCAAATATAAATGAATGTGATGATGAAGGGGATTTAAAAAGATAGTAATCAGGCAAGAGAATGTGAAAGTAAACTCTACCCTTGTTCTAATAATTTAAGTAGAAACTATGAAAGGAGATGCTGATACAGCAAAAGGAGATGCTCATGCAGCCCCTTGTAGATTACAGAACAAAGCCTTGTAAATCCCATGACATAATACCCGCTTGATGATTACATTCCCATTCATAGACAATCTAAAAATAAACAAAGGATCTGGTGCTACCAGCAAAGATGAAAGGGGTACCTCGACAAGAGCTACATCAGACAGAAAAAACAGAATTCTGTAGAAGGTAGTAAATATAATACACAAAAAGATGTAGATGGGAAATAGATATGGACAGGCATCTAAACAGATGAGTGTGTCATTTTCCACTCATAGACATCAGGAAATATTGGCAATAAATCCAACCTTCCAGAATTATACTATTCCCAATCCATTATTTCCAATGCTCAATGAATTTAAGGCACACCTGGTCTTGAGGTTGGTTGTCTTTGTAAATAATAATTCATGGTATGATAGAATTACTTCACAATTTTTAATCTCATGACCAAATTTGGGAGCCATACAACATGGGATAAGGGAGAGATAGATCATATAAACCTTTGAAGGCAATTCAGATTGGGGCATACACTAAAAAATCAGAGACATCCCATCAATTCAGATGGCATTGTGATCAGAAAGATTCACTTGCCAATAGTTTTGAGTTAAATATTGATGGGAAGAGATCCTACTGACTGATTCTTAGCTCTCCATTCATGCCCATGAACACAAGGGTCTGAGGTGGTTTGCTCTTTGGGGGAAGGGGTATCATTCCATGTTTGGGTAACCGGTTCTGCATTTAAAAATTCTTCAGTAAAACAGAAGGATACTGGGGAAAAATCATAAAATAATACCTTTTCCAGCCGCCTTTCGGTACTCAGCCCATTCCTTAAATAAATTAGGCACGGATTCATTGGGAATCCCAAGTTGTTTGGCCTGACTATAAATATTCTCTTGAACCATCCGAGCCTCATGCCAATTGAAATGATTACAATGGACATTGTTTACATGACCATGAGGGCGGCAGTCCTCAAATTTATCAATGGTTGAGTGGATAGTAAGCTCTACACTTTCAAGCCACTCATATTGCTCTCGAGTTTGGTTGGTCTTGTCATAGTATTTTTGAGTGGGATTGATCTGCATGATGATGGCTACGTAGAGTGAAAGGACAAATGGAAGATGGTAAGGAAAACAATGCCAGGAGGGTGGCCCTTTTATGGTAGTTTAGTTTGAAGCAAGCACCAACGAGAAGTCCAGACATACCAAGGAACAAAGCTGGATTTTTTCATTTGCATGGAAAGAGAATGCAGTCTTTGCATAGACTGCACAGTGAGATGTGATGAATTGTTTCAGGGAGCAATGTGAATACCTCATCCAAATATGAAAAAGCAGGGGATTCAAGGAGAGAATATGCCGTGTCATGGAGGTGAACAACTAAGAATGGCATCCATAAAGGTTTGAGGTTTATGTTGCATAAATAACCCAATAACCATCTTTAAGAACCTCTCACATATATGTACAAAGATGCAGGGTGAGTGGTTTCAAGAATTAAGGACGCCATCCATAAAGTTCAAGGTTCTGAGGATTAAATACACCTCCCCTTTCTAAGACCCTCTCACATACACGCTAGGCAGAGTCAAATGTTTGCAGAATTAAGGACACCATCCATAAGGTTTCAATGCTTGATGACCACAGTGATATCCCCGTTCTGAATATGTGCAAAGATGCAGGGTCAGGGGTTCCAAGAATTCAGGAGGCTGTCCATAAAGTTGAATCTAAAATCCTCTCACATGCAAGTTATGCAGAATCAGACGTTTCAATGTGAAGATGCAGAGAAAGTAGTTTCAAGGATCAAGTAGGACATCCAAGCCTTAGATGTTTCAAGAATTAGGGACACCATCCATAAAATTCTAGTGTCTGATGATCAAAACCTCTCACGTACATATGACAACATGCAGAGACAGTGGTTTCAAGAATGATGGAGGCTATCCATACAGATGCAGAGTGAGATGGTTGAAGGATTAAGAAAGACATCCATAAACTTCTAGTGTCTGATGATCAAAACCTCTCACGTACATATGTCAACATGCAGAGACAGTGGTTTCAAGAATGATGGGGGCTATCCATACAGATGCAGAGTCAGATGTTTGAAGAATTAAGAACACCGTCCATAAACTTCTAGTGTCTGATGATCAAAACTTCTCATGTACATATGTACAGATGCAGAGACAGTGGTTCTATCTTTATGGAGGCTGTCCATAAAGATTCAGATTCATATGTTTCAAGAATTAAGGAAGCCGTCAATAAAGCTACAAAGTCTGATTGTACATATTTTAACATGCACTCAGGTATACCTCTCACAGGTTTCATGGATTAAGGAAGCCATCCATAAATGTCTATTGACCAAACACCATTCACATACCACCCTTGGAAGATCCTTCACAACTCAGAATTTTTACTTGCATGTTTGCAAGTCCTTCAACATGAGGTTCCCTGCACATGCTACATCTGACACCTGTTTCTAGCTGTGGCAGACCTCGGTGGCTTGATGTCAGTTACTTTCCCACCTCAACAACATTACTGCCATCCCTCAGGTACAAATACCAGCCAAGCCTTCTCCAATCACTGGAGCTGAGCATTATTGTCCCTTTTGGTAACCCATTCAAGCCCTTTTCCCTGACCCACCACCTCATTATCACTCACACCTGCCTATATGCCCCCAAAGGACTGTCTAGTCCCAAAGATCCTGACCCCCAATCAGAAGTTTTGGTTGGATGGGGTAATTGCATCCATGAAGCGCAGGATCAACACTGAATTCAAACCATACCCTGACCATAGAACCCCCCTCAAAAAGGCCCTGGCTGATGATTATGTCCTCAGGCACATTATTTTCTACTACAATGGTGTAACACAGGAGGCCGAATCCATGCAGTTGTCCCATGGTCAAATGCCAAACTTGTATGGGCTTTGGGTATCCCGCCATGCTGAGCTGGGAAAAGGTTAGCCATCCTGATATGAAAAACCAGGTTCCACACATCTGAAAATACCTCCCATGTAGGCCCCCCTCTCATGAAGGAACAAAACCCTGTATACACTTTGGCAGTCTCAAAGGGTGAAATCTCCCCAAATCATTGAATGAAAGTTGAAACTCTCCATTGGTTTAGTTCACTCCTTTCTTAAACTGCAGTATTTCGAATGTACATAGTTTCAGTCCATATCTACACCCTGGTATTGTCAAAACTACATATACACGTACCAACAGGCCAAAAGTCTTCACCCTTGATTGCAAAAACCATACATCAGCCTACCTGTATATAGTAAAAAGAAGTGGAAGTACTCAACACTCATATCCAAAAGCACAAGTTTCATTTGTTTTACTTTCTGATTCTAACCAGACCATACCTCATAAATCCCAGCCATCCTCTGTCATCAGTTAGAATCAAGGTGTCTCTGTATGACAGTTTACAACATAAACATAGGCTTGATAAATCTTTGTGTCCTATGTAGACATATTAGGACGGTTCATATAGTGCTGAAATCAGCAGCCCATCAGCAAACTATAACCCGCTCTCCCAGCCAATTTGGCTGGGAAAATCTGCTGATGTTTGTTTACACATTTGCTAAAATTAACCAATGTGAACCATCATATTTTACAAACTACCTCTCTCTGTCCAAAACCTTTCTCAGGCATATCTTTTGTTCCAGGTCACCATCCATAAGCACTTTGTTTTGGTCCCATTCACCATCAATAATCACTTTGACTATATATGTTTCGGTGAAGGTTTCCATCCATAATCACTTTGACTGTATAAGTAATCACTTTGTTTTGGTTAAGGTCGCTGTCCATAATCACTTTGATTATACAATATGCATTTTGTGAGTCATTGTTAGCCACACTGTCTAAGGATGCCATCCATGTTGCATCCAGAAAATCTCCCAGTGGTTGTTCCCTCCTTTAATTTTCTTCGCTGTGAACTCATTTCATGCATGTGGTTCAGAATTTCAAGTATAGAATTGTCATTTCTCCTCTTTCTTAGGGGAAAAAAATGTTCATATTGAGGACGGTGTCCATAAACAATCATGCAGATTTAGGATCAATCAGCGTAAAAATGCATCTATCATTCAAGGGAATACCAGATCAATCAACATAAAAATAACATTCCTCTAGGCAGTCTTTATACAGCTATCTACATACACAAATAATAACATAACAAGCAAATTGGAATGTTTTAATCCAGGGTTTGTTTCACATTTTAAGAGTCAAGCATCACAAGAGCTTTTACATACACCTCACCCTCACAAATAGATAGGAAAAATACTGAAATCTATCCATTGAACCAGCATAACCAGAAATGTTTGAGTCAGTAAAACAATTGATAATCACATGAATGTAGAATTGGATTTACTAGATACCTCATGGTCATCATGTTCAAACTGGTCTTGTCCTACGGCCTGTCAGATCTTTCATGGTTTGTAACATATGGCCCACATTGATTGTTGGCTTCATTTTCAAGCTAGTATTCTCAGCAGTGGACAAGGTGGCCAAGAACAATGTGTCATAACAGTCTTCAGGTAGCTTTTGTGGGATATCAATGAATTCATAAGTTGTCTCCAGCTTGTTGGGCAATTGGCGGTCAAGAAGTTTCCGTAGCTGAGGGTATTGAGCTTTCTTGGCAAAGGCGACTAGCATTTCATCAGAACACCGAACGATTTGGTGGAATTCTTCACTTCTCCAGATAGGGCGTATTTGCGTTGGAGAATCTTCCCAGTCTGAAACCACATCTTTCCGGCTAAATAATAGCTTCAAATGGTTATTGGTTGACCTTTTAGATATACAGTCAAATGACTTATCACATATCTGCAACAGGTATCCAGGTTAGTACATCTTCATTTTTTGATAAATGGTAAAAGATACATACTTGTTTCTTCACACGAGATCTGGCTGTTAAGATAAACTTTGCCTTCTTCAATTCCTCCGACTCCAAAGGCGTTAAATTCTTTACTTTTTTCAACTCTTTTCCCTAGCCTTATATCCAACGCTCCAAAAGGCCACTAATACTTTCCACCCCCTCTGAGACAATCCCAGATTTTCCCTTGGCGCATTGAAGATAATGCTTACATACAATACCCCCCATGCTAGCATTCCATGCAAAAGTCATGAACGAGCTGGCTCCCCATTCAAACGTCATCTGACCAAATCCACCAAGCTGGTTTTCTTTCTCACAGGCTACCTTTGCAGTCCGAGGAATTTCAAAACCAGCGCACTTAACTGGGGGAGATGATAAGAAGGGGGGTGAAGGAAGTAGTTTCCGGAGGCGGGCCATTTCTTTTTTGTATTGCCGCTTTGCTTCAGCTTTAGGTAGCCCCAAGTTATCTGCCTCAACCTTCTCCATATGTTCTTTCAGACAAAGATAACGTGTTCTGGTCCACTTGTTCCATGATTCACTTCTTGTTTGGAGGGCTCAGAAGGATAATTTTGAATGGTTGTGGGCATTCCCATCAGGAACAGAGCAAAAGTTTGGATAGATTGTGCAAGGGCTGTTGATTGATTGGGCAACTTTGGCTTGGTGGCTAATTTGCAAATCTTCTGGTTTTGATTGAGCCTGAGAGCTGGATCCTGCAAAATTTTTCTTTTTTCGCTTGAGTAAATTTGAAAGTTCCACATCTTCACCACCTTCATCAGATGAATCTGTCACTCGTAACATACAGGTTAGAGTACATTGGATAGCCCACCATTTAATCAACTACCATCCACTACAGGATCTTCTCCACAGGCAGCATTCAGCAGCCTTTCCAAATCTGTATCCTCCTGAGATGTTCCAGGATTCCTCTCAACTTCCATTTCATTTGTATCTGATGATGGTGGACCATCCATGTCTGAAATGAAATGATTTGAAAAGTCAGTCATGTCAACTGGTATGTATACTGAATTTTGTAAGTTTAGGATAATCTGAATAAAAACTCAACTGGTCTTAACATTCTATGGATTAGAGCTAATTACAACTTGAAGACTTGGGAAAAGAGGAATACTAGCTTGGGATTAATGATACATTCTTTGGGGGAGTTGCCTCCTCTTTATATATATATTCTCACGGTAATCTTCATCATCTATACCCTTTCTCTCATCAGAGCCTTTCACTGTTATTTTTCTTCTCAACTGCATGGATTACCCTGTTACTGAATTAAAGTTTACAGTGGCCCTCAAAGGGAAAGAATCCTCTTGTAAGGACCAGTTGTTCTATGATCAAAGGATAACCCTCCAATCCAAACATGATGCAAACCACCATTAAAGGGAGAGACATTCTTTATGATAACAAAGAAATAAATTGAAAGTGTGAGTAATTACTTTATGAATTTTCAAATAAGATTTCCATATCTTCCCCTATGTTACCATGCCAAGCCTATGTTTTTCAAATATTAACAATACATATTAGCTTTCTTCACTCTTTCATGCTTGTAAAAATGACTCACTGTGTTACCTAAGCTGACAAAGGATACAGTTTCCACTTCAATATCAAAGGTCCCCCCCTCATTGAGCATGAGGGAAACATGTCCTACAATCACACTTTTTGGTATAACTTCTTCTTTTCCAACAGTCAGGAGAATCAAATTGCATTTCAGACCTTCTAGATTAACATATGGATTCTTCAATTGGTTGTGTGGTTCCAAGTTTTTGAAGGGGCAAATCAACAGCCACACATTATCCTCCTCCCCTTGCAAGTTAAACATAGACTTGATCCATTTCTTACATATTGAATGTTGGAATTGCCAAACGTTTGTGAATTTGTTTGGGGTGTGTAACTGCGATTTTGTAACGTGAAGGATTGGACTCTTATAAATTTCTCCTCCCCTTCATTTTGATTGCTTGAATTCCACTTCTTCCATTTGCCATGGACTTCCTTGGTTAGGGTGATCAGCTGTTGCGGAGACTCCTTTGATGAAACACCTCTAGTACAAGTGCCATCTGTTGTCCACTTGTGATTTAAGCTATGGTACCGAGCCTGATGAATCCATCTAGTCATGATGGTGCCATGTATTTCCCCTACATAATCCTATAATGAAACAATTACGTGTCAGCCATCATTTATGAAATTGAAATATCAACAGGAAGACATACTTGGATGGTTATTTTTGGGTATCTTTCCAAGAAACCCATTAAGTCTTTCACATGCCCAGGCTTCAGTTGCCATTGGAGGACCAAATTGTCTGATTACTTCTGGGTAGTGTTGTGTTATGTGCAAGTTTGGCTTTGAAGTTTCTGAACCCCACCCATCACTTAACTCCCGTCAATAATTCAAGAGTAACCTCTCTAATTCTTGAAGGTCCACAGGATCCAGGTGATGCTTCATGAGGATATTTGTAATTGAAACAAGCATGAATGTTGAATTCCTCAGCACGTCTTGATGATTTTTTCTCGTTGGCCCAGAGGTAGGCTTTTGATGCTAGTCAATCTTCTTCACAGCCCATAGTGGAATCAGAGAAAGTGGACAATATATTGTGTATAACGTCAACCATTCAGCCGCTTTCAGAGAACCAACACTCCTTAATCCAAAATTCTTTGGAACTCTGGTTACCCATGAGGGTATCTTGGTAGCACTGATGGCCTTTTGGAGGATGCGGAGCTCGTCTTTGGTGATTCCTGGATCGTTGTTGTCTCCCCTATGATCAATAAAATGATTCATTTTGTCAACAGAGCTATTCTGATTGGTGGAGCCAGATTTTCCACTTATTCTAGAGTTCTCCATGGATCCTTTTCATGGCCTTCCCCTTGCTGATGCTGAAGTCGAGCTTTTATCTTCAATTGATGAGCGTCCCCGTAAGTTGTAATGTGATTTGGCTGCTCATTGGATGGTCCTGCTTGGATTTTGGTGAGCTTACAAAGGTTTTCCGAGTTAAGAACTGATTTACGTCTCTTCTTACTAGTTAAGAATTCAGAAAGTATGCCAGTAGTTTGATCCTCAGAAAGTTGTCTTTTCTTCATTCCAGTTTCACTAGTAAATACTCCAGCAAAGACAGATTTAGAGTCTTCTTTCTTGAATTTCTTTTCTTTCGTGATTAGATTTTTGAGCTTCTCGCCTGCCACACCTGTATTTAAATAGTTGCAACTGTGATCCCTGAGATTTCCTAGGATCAGCCCGTGCATCAATTCAATAACTGAGTATTTGATTGGCCGCCAGTATGGGAGCTTGTGGAGGATGCTACTTCGTACACCTTTCTTCTTTGTTACTTCATCTTGTTCCCATGATGTTTTAAAGCTCTCCCACTCAACTACAAACAACCTCCATGTGTCTCTTGTGGGTCCTTTTTGGCCATCAACTTTTGTCATTTGGAAGCTCGCAATAAGAACAAAAAAGCCTTGCCGAGTGACCAGAGAATCCAGCTACCTTGCACATGGCCGGTAAATCACCTATTCATGGAAATATAACTGCTCGTATCTTGTGGCCTTCCAGAAAAGCAGCCGTTTCAGTAAACCAGACACATCCCAGAATTCAAGTAATTCATTAATGAGTAGTTCCAAAACGTAGTTCAGCTCAGTGCCTTTTGGTTCTCTTGGTCCAGGCATGATTCCAAAAATTTAAATAATTCCAGGGAGGTATCATTGATTCATCGGTATGTTGAGACACACAAGAGCCACTAGGCCAACCGCAAAATATTTTTTCCCAACTTTATTCCCCTGTGGGTTGAACCAGTCAACATGCAAGCTGAAAAAAAGATTTCCTTCAACTTGAGTACAAGGACTTGATGAGCCATCCGGACCTTCAAAGTTCTTCCATACGCTACCATCCCACATGTCACTCATCATTCCATCAGATCTTCTTGGACCAAGGTTTGCTTTCAAGAGGTCTTCAAATCCAGATATCTAAAGTTTATTCCCAAGCCAATTCTTCAACATTTGATACCTGAAGACTCGATGGGGCTCTTTACTCCCCTGCTTGCCTTCTGGTTAAAAGAGTGAAGCTTCACATTGACCAATCCCATCCCCTTCTGCCCTTCGAACAAACATCTTGGAGGTTGAATACCAAATTCCAGTACATTTTCTAGGTATCCCATTGAATTTTGATTTGACTATACCCTCAGCAAGTTCTTCTTTCCCTCAGATTTTTTCTTTGTGCGTTTGTCTAGGTTTTCTTCATCAGGAATGGGATATAGTTTGAAGCATTCAGGGAAGCATATGCTTTCTTGAAGCTGCACATCAAATCCTAATCGTCGCATGACTGTTGATCTTTCCAGAGGTATGTTTTCTACGATTCTTCCTGCATCAAATTCATGCTTGCAAGCCAAGTTGTTAATCTTCGTTTGCTCCATCTTCAAAAATTCACCATTTTTTTTATCACTGATGTGGGACACCAAGGATAGGTTTGCAGCTTGCAACATAACTGCTAAGCTGTGATTTGGTATGAACTGGAAGGATTTCCATTTCATCGGGTTTGTATTGACAATGACATTGTGATGAAGAATTGTTTCTTCTCTCTCTATTCAAGAGTGGAGCAGCATCAAGCCCCTTGATCTCCACAATATACAAAATAAACATGTTAGGCTCTACATTGTACAGAAATTGAAGTTTGATACATACTTGAGCCTCAGTTTTGGTGTCCTTGTCTATATGCTCCTTTGTGTTCTGACGTGTCTTGTTTTGTCTTCTCAATAGCAGCTTGATGACTTTTGAAAATTTTATTCGAAAAGGCCTTTCCGATATTATCGTTTCTTCCATTGTTCTCGTATTGTTCACTGATGCAGTTCAATTCGGTGCATTGGAAAACTTTCCAGCCTTTGGGTAGCATGTTTGATACTGTTTTGAATCTTCCAAAGCTTCTCTGATTCATCTGACATGAATCGTTTCTAATTAAGAATCATGTTGATGCATATTCATTTTGCCCAATCCTGGTATTAAGGACGCCAACCTTAATATATTTCATTGAGGACGTTACTGATTTTGATGCATATTCATTTTGCCCAATCCTTCTATTAAGGACGCTGACCTTAATATATTTCATTGTCAAAATTGCAATTAATTCCAAAAGTTATTAAGGTCGCTGTCCTTAACCTTCATGAGAATAATTTTTTTAGACAAATACAATATGACCTTCTCTGTTTGAGTAAAATATATATGTTTCCTGGTCCGCAAAAGGAATTCATATCCTGGTTAAGGATGCCCTCTTCAACCTTAAAAAGCATTTCATTCATACACTTATTAAGGACGCCGACCTTAACCATATTAGAATGGAATCCACAATTCATACCATTTTTCAGACAGGATATATACACATAAGTCATTTATGTCCTTGCTATAAACCACATGATCATCCTCAACCTTAATAAACAGCAAATTCATACCTTTGTTAAGGACGCCGTCCTTAATCAAAGTTAATTAATCACACTTCAGTTAAGACTGTATGCATAAGTTGATTATGGCACTCCATTTCACTAAGACTGATGAGTCACACATGATATGGTTAAAATTTTCAATCCTTTCACCAGCACTTTTCCCTTGAATCCTTTCACTGGAACCTCTCCCTTGATTCCTTTCACTCTAACCCCCATCTTCGTTGTCTATCCTTTATCCATTCAATTTAACAAAAAAATGTACCCCATTCCCTTGTCCTTTTTTTTTCTTTTACTATTGAATTACCTCATCCTTTTCAACCAATCTTTTGCTCATAAATGAATGGATCAGTATTTCAATGGTCTCATGTTTTATGATATTTATAGAGCTGCTCTTCTGTCCCTCCCTCCGTCAAATATATCCACCAAAAACCACCAACTCATGTCTCCATTTATTAAAAATGGGAAGCACTCCCCAAATAACAAACTTTTAAATAAGACTCTTTCTTCCATTACTCCCGGCTCAAATACTCATTTCAGCAGGTGTATTCACTCATTTTGTCGTCTTCTTCTTAGTATTCATCATGATCCCCGCCAGAAATCCACTTGGCAATTACCTCCCCCCACTTCCCTTATTCAATCCATCAATCTTCTAAGTCAGGAATCTGCCCTACAACCTATTCATCCTCTCCCAAATACCAACATTGCTGCTGAAAAAAAAACACATGGGTATTTCTTTGAGCTATCAAGATTTATTTCTTAGGGACCTTGCTTGTCTAAAATTTGATCACCCCACTTTCTTATGGTCTGAACCATGGGATGTCCATTGGAATCAACTCCTAGCCAAAATCCTTCTCAAACACTGGGATAATGCTCATTCTCAAGGTGCATTCTCACAATTTCCTTTCTCAACCTCTGACAATACTCCTTCCAATCAGATTTTGGTCCTCCACCAATGGTTTTGTGGCAAATCCGAAGAAATTAAACTTGGCAAGACCAATTCTGAATCAAGGGCCAAGAAAGCACACCAAGTACAAAAATCCAAGTGGAGAAAAAGAGTTTGTTTTCCAATTATGCCTATCAACTCATGATTTCAAGAGCAAAATTTGACAAATTTATTCCCTCAGCTCTCCAAAAATTGTACAGAGGTCCTTTCCACATTGGACCTTTCTCCTGAACAAGCTGGCCTCTTTGACAATCCCCTCTGCTCCTCAGATACTGAGCAAAGCCCTAATGGACAACTCAAAAGCATTCAATGTAACTGGTGGTCACCTTTATTTTCTATACTTGCACACCAACTTGATCGATCATACATCCAAATGAAAGCTGAAACAGATAAACATCATAACAGAAATAAACACGGCTACTCTTTTTGGGGCCTCCGTACGCAAGGAACATCATGTGAATCCTCATACAAGGTACCATATTCCCTTCCTCGGAACTGCTATCATCCCGATATGCTTTCTTCTCTTGACCCAACCACAATTCATGCATTTGATCTAAAAGAAGAGGTTTATCTCAGTTCTATCTTCAATGAGCTTGTTGTAAAATGAATGGTATGCTTCAACTACCTCACCTTTTATCTCAACTCAGTTCATCAATATATTTTCCAATTCAAATTCCTCATTTACACTTAGAGGAATACTCAGCCTGTTGCCAGCCACAAACCTTCATCAAGAACTCAATAGTAAAACACTATCAAGAAATGAAATTGACTCACATGGACAACTCCGCCTTTTTTCTTTTTATCTGATTCACATTAATCTCAATGCTGGACCACTTGTACCTTATTTTTTTGTCCCAATCTGTATAGCCTATCCACAGCTTGCTCCTCCAATGAAGGATTCCACGTTGGTTCCTGGAAATAAAAATTGTTTCAATAATTTTTTTTTTTTACTTGTGTATATATATGTATAATAAAAATTCTCTTCAACTTTCTCACCATTATATATACCTTTTGGGCACATCAGAGATCAATTCCTACCCCTCCACTTCTTATAGTTGCCAACAGTAATTGACAGTTGCAGTCTTCCAGGAAGCATTTCAAGTTTCCACATTGTGTTTGCATGTCCTAGCTCCCAACAAGCTTAGCCCATGAAATTTCCTGTTCATCCAAGGCCACCTCAATTCTACACCAAACAATAAGTATTAGTTATTGATCCATTACAATCTCATCAAAAAACACCAAAACATTACTCACATCGACAGAAATCTTGAATACTCAGAAAAAATCACAGCCTTCCATGGATCACCCCCAGCATTCTTACCACTTAAAAACAACTTCAGATCCCCCACCAAATGTGAAATTTTTGAGCTATCTTTCCATGATAATTTCTTTGTCCCAACATCCCTCTCAACAAGAGCAGGGTGATTAAACATTTGTCGCAGGTCCATGAGCTCAGAAAAGAAAGAATTATGGTAACATGGAGTTCCTTTTTCTCGATTACTTCCAAAACGGTTGGCAAAATGTTCATGTTGTCTAGCATATTCCAAATCCCAATGGGCGGTAAGTGGTATGGTGACCACACTTTCTCGTTTTTCTGGAATCTTCAAAACTGTCTTCTTCAGTCGGTGTAGGGTGATATGATTCATCATATTATGCAATGAATCCATTCCCTTTGGGTCACTTGCTTCAACTCTTCCTTCAATACAGCTTTTTCAAAGTGGTTTGTTACTCCAAGGCTCCAACTTTATGAATCGGATCAAGCTATGTAAATCGACAAGATTGTTTTGTAGTGGGGTGCCTGTCAGGAATATTTGACGGTCTGCCTTCAAGCAATTGAGTACACTACTTTGTATTGTTTTTGGGTCCTTCATATAGCTGAAACATTTGTTGAATCAGCCTCATTGCTTGACCTTTCACACACATTGTGTTCACTACTTAATGAGCTTCATCCAACACTATTTGAAACCATTCAAATTGGGATAAATCCAAGCATTTTTGATCCGTAGTACCCTTGCTAGTGTTCATTAGGGTTTCGTAAGTGACCACAACAATGGCACTTTTCTTCAAATGGCTTAATTCGATCGAAGACTTCTTGTTTGAGTGGAATAACAGAAATGGAATTCTGCCTGGATAGAAATGATTTTTGATGTCTTTGATCCAGCTCTCTGTCATGGTTAAGGGAGCTACAACGAGGGTGAGCTAAGGGTTGCAAATTCAATCACACTCTTCTTGGTTAAACAGATGAGTGATAGAGTTGAAAGCGTCTTTCCTAGTCCCATGTTGTCTGCCAAGATACCTCCTTTACATGTAAAGTTGATATGAGAACCTACTTTCCCAATGTTCACTGCCTCATCATAGAATTCCCGAATCCATTTGTTTTTTGGATGATACCAGATCATTTGTGCTATCGATTGAGAGTTTGATTTGCAATGCAATAATAATTCAACAGCCTTCACTTGATGTGACATCAGTTTCACACGGCATCCATCAACCAATCCATCGTCATTCAGTCCTATGTTACCATGGGGTCCTTCA
The DNA here is from genome assembly GCA_001624995.1 of Puccinia horiana. Taxonomy (NCBI): domain Eukaryota; kingdom Fungi; phylum Basidiomycota; class Pucciniomycetes; order Pucciniales; family Pucciniaceae; genus Puccinia; species Puccinia horiana. The sequence goes on from LWDY01000012.1 coordinate 1,593,222, forward strand.
AGTAGTGGCTTGCTTCTGAATGAGACTTGTGGGGTATTGAAGAAAATTGATGGTTGATAATTGGATATTTCAAATAGGGATATTTTTGCCCAGTGGAAGACATGTTGGACGTTACGAGTTTTGGATTCACATGTGAACACAAAAGCAAGAAATTGTCCTCTAGTAGCTTCGGTTCCACAGTAATCGAAAAACACCCGAATAAAGATGGTATTGGAATGTTTTTGCCCTCGAATGGCTTCATTAGTGAGTGGTTTTGAAACACTTCCAACATCTCCTAGTAAAGGTCCAATCCAGAAACTTGCTTCTTCTTCCAGATCACCAACTGAATCCACCTTTGAACAATGAAGATGGATATTTTGTTTTCCTTGGTGTATAATGGCATAACTAGGTGTTATTACTGGTTTGTTTTTAGATGTTAGGATGACTGGTAAGTTGCAGAATCCAAGGCAGACAAAACTAGACATTTATTGGGAGAAAGGGATTGATTCTGGGAAGTGTTGTTTTAGAATTTCAATCGCTCTCTTACCAGAGGGAGATATAAATTTTGATTGGTCGTGTGTTTTGTAAAATCATCTACATACTTTCTCAAGGGATATGTTTTATTGGTAAATGTTTGTGTACCCAATCCCCAGGGAAATTTTCTTCATCTTCAAAAAACATGTGATCTTGCTCTCTTGTTATACATCTACATTGAATACACAATAAATAAACTTGGATAGGAAAGTTTTATTATGTCACCTAAATTCATCAAAAGACTACAACAATGAACAATCTTGGATGAAAGTTTAGATGATCAGGCTAAAAAAAAACATTAAAACAATAGCACAAGAAAAATTGATTAAGAGATTTAGAGAAAGAACAAAAAGAAGACACAAATATAAATGATAATGGGGTATGTTCCTATTGACACATTCAAAATTTTAAAATTTTAGAAGTTGAAAATACCAGTTCAAACTTTTGACCCAACTCACCACCTGTCTGGACAGAAAAATAACCCTTGTTGTGGGATATACCCTGAGATGAGTCTGGGATATACCCCAAGATATAACAAAGTTAAAATGAGGATATACCCTTAGATAAAGCTGAGATAAGAGGAGTCACCCTCATGTGGGTTCCCCCAAATTGTTTGTGGTGATTGTCTCATTGATTCAAAACGGGAATCGGGATGCAAAGATTTTGGCAGAGCACCCATACCACGTATCCGGCTCCGTGACCCTAAGATCAGAAGCAGGCCATGCGCATCATTGCTCTCGTGTGATTTCTATTTTGATGAGTGGCTAAGGTCCCAAAGAGTCCCACAGCTATACTCTTTGAACATCCAGGCTGGTCCATCTTTGAAGAATGTCATAAAGAACTTAGAGATAATGGTCTAAGTTTACTCCATGTCATCAATGATCTTGGCCTGTTTTCTAGCCTTTCTGCCTTGCCTCTATTTTTAATTTTCTCATCATCTCTCTGTATCTTCTTTTAATTTTTTATATATACTAATTTTTAATGTACATAGTGTAAATAGCCGGTCTCAATGTACATAGTGTAAATAGCCGGTCTCAATGTACATAGTGTAAATAGCCAGTCTTAATATTTTATACATAGTCATGGTCTATGGTCTTGCGATTTTGTGTATAGCAATGGTCAATGGTCTCAGCACCAAATTTCACTCCTTATAACACCCGCCGCAACCGTTCCACCACCACTAAAAAAGTGTTTAAGAAGGTTCTAGGTTCAGCCTCCATGGTTGACACTCCCAAAAGGAGGTCTGCTTCTTGTTACACAAATGAAGGCATAGAAAGTCAAGGGAATGTGAGAGAAAGCCTGTAATCCCACTCCTGGTCATCCCTGATTACATAATAATAGGAACCCTCTTATCACCACCGGATAACCACACCTGACTTGCTTATATCCAAATATTTAAATATATCCTTTTTTTGTTCAACACCCTCATATTCCCCCTCATTTCTGAAATAAAGCCATACTTTGGCCTCCGGCCCTGTCCTCCCTCCCTCCTCTCCTCTCACTCACCCACACCCGACTACTATTCAGAACTTCTTCAATTTAAATCCCACCATACCCATGTCCGAAACTCGAATGGCCATTGCGGTCTGCCGCTGCCAAACCTTTTGATTTATTGAAAAACACTTCCGGGACAAGAACGGCAACTGGAAGCCTGGTGCTATGGTTTCTTGAACTACTAAAGCAAACCACCAAGTGGCCAACGTTCAAATAGCAGCTCGATTTGGGGCCTCCCAAGGCATGTCTTCTCCTACTTGCTATTGTAGGACTACCAACCGGATGTATTTCCACTTCTACTCCAGACTCCGATCAAGAGAATAATTAAAATGTGTCTGATCTGGGTCTCGATAACACATCCAGACATCCTAGCCCTGATTGGATTGACCGATCGGACGCCTATGATTGCAGTTGGTTTTTATTTGACTACTTTTTTTTATTCCCCCAACTGGACAATGATGCTCATTCTCATGTTTATTTGTAGCTCCCTACCACAAGTTCACCATTGAGAGTTCCAACCCCGCCGTTTTGCACCTATCACTTATGGCTACATTGCTGTCGGTATTTGATCATGCCTCACTAGCTATGTCAGGCTAGGTTTTGAAATCTGGAAAGGATATTATAAGCTTTGTAGCACGCAGTGGCCTCAATATATCCCCTACCAAACCTCGCAGCTTCAGACAAGAAACGACCCTTCAATCTCTACCTTGCGATGTTTGGATTGTCTTCCAATGGATGCAAATAGATCCAAAACTTGTGACAGTTGTATGCTGTCAAAGCTGCTTTGCGATGTACCCCTTACCCCCAAATAAAGAAGAAAAGGGCACCGAAAACCATGCCCCGTCCCCAACCAGGATTTTGCGACTAGTGAGGAGGAAAACACTGAAGCCAATTCTGAATCTCTCCAAGCATCCACGTGTGGGGCTGAGTTGTTTCGGCTGGGAGAAAACAGCAAAAAGCCCATCAAGCAATATGTATACCAAAATTTCTACGATTGGCTTGCTCGATGTTTTTCTTGGCCCGGCATCGAAGCAGCCTTAGAAAAAAGTGCCACTCTGGCTCATGACCCCTTTGATCCCGCTAATGAGGCTACAGTAATTCAAGATTCGATCACATGGAAAGAGTTCCTTGGACCCGATGGAAGCCAATATACTAGCAAATCCAAAAATCTCACCTTTGGTCTCTTCATGGACGGCAATAAAAAAGCTGGGAAGCACGTCAGCTTAACATTTGTAATCATGGTTTGTTATTCTCTCCCGTTGGGTTGGATCTACGGTACAAACCTCAGAACCTTTTTGTCGTAGGAATTGCACCTGGCCCAAAGGAGCCGTCACTTGAACAAATCAATTGGATCCTCTGACCAATTGTCGATAAACTGAAGCTACTGTGGTCTCCTGGCCTACTCCTATCTCAAACCCACCTTTACCCTCAAGGACGCCGTGTCAATGCTTCCATCCTGCCATTCTTTGCAGATTTACCAGCCCTGGATTTTCAAGCGCTACGGCAACTCGAATGTGCTCTTTTTTCCTCTTGAAAAGGTCTGAAATCACGAATCTTGACCCTGCCACCTGGCCTCCCCAAAACCTTGCAGATCACAAGAAATGGGCGATTAAATCTTGGGACGTGGAGAACTCCAATATTTGAAAAAATATTCTGCTAGATCATGGTGTCCAGTATTCGGTTATGCTTGAGCTGCCATATTGGGATATCGTCAAATACCATGTCATTGACTCGATGCACAACCTCTTACTGGGGCTGCTGAAGTGGAATTGCCAACGCTTTTGGGCCATGTCCAATGTTGCTGACGAGCCAGACCCCAGAGGAACGGCTCAGAAAGAAATAAGAGATTTAAAAAGAGATGCTAGAAATCCGAATTCTGCAGCTGCTCAACCTCAAAGCCCAACCAAGGAAAGTGAAGACAAAGACAAAGGATCCGGAATGCACTTCAATGGCATGGATTTCCGATCCACAGACTCCAGTGACAATTCCTTCTTGCCTAACCTTGACACTGAAGGTTGAGATACTGGACCCTGGAATCCTCCGCCTGAAGACAAAATCATCCTTGACAAGAACACGCTAGCTTTTGTGAAAAATCTTCTGCCCTGGATCAAGCAAGCACTACCCATCTTGGGTAAAGCCTCTTTTGGCAGCCTGAAGGCAGATGAATGGCGCAACTTATTTACCATCCAACTCCCGCTAGTCCTCCCCGTTTACTGGGCAGCCAGAGGACCACAAGCACGGTCACTCTTCCGCAACTTTGTGCATTTGGTTTCAATGGACAACCTGGCCCTCAAGCGGTCAATTTCTGCCAGCCGAGTCCAGAAGTATCAAGAGCACACATTGAAATATCTGAATAGTTGTCTTGTTCTCTTCCCCCAAGTTGACCTAGCTCCCAACCACCACATGTCGGTCCACCTTGCTGATTGCCTAGAGAAATTTGGGCCCTCAAGAGCTTGGTGGTCATTCTCAATGGAGAGACTGATGGGGAAAATTTTTAGAGAATCCCACAACACTTGTCTTGGTTGGTTTGTTTACTCTGCCTCTACACCCACCCCGCGTTCATCATCTAATGTGCCACCTTGCTTTCAAAACCTCCAGGTCAACTCGAAGAAACTTTCCTCACAAACTTCTCCCGTCTTGGGAATGTTGAAGCCTTACTGTCTACGCCAGAGAGGTTACTGGCCAACCTCAGACCTTCCATTCGTCAGTTGACGGTCTTGGTTGATGCTGATACTATTCCACAAAGCCGCCGTGGAATTCTTGAATCATCTATGCTGAAGATTTTGGTCAAGCAACTCAATGAGCTGTTCCCTTGTCCTACTGGCACAACGTGGCTACCTTCTGACAAATGGGCAAAGAATAGGGGAGCTGGTTACCAAAGATTTCTCCTGGTAAACGCATGGATTGAAAAACTGTGCAGCTGTGTGATCAACGGAGTTATGTATTGCACGCTGAAAGAGAACCCAAGCAATAGTGTAGTGGCTCTGTGGCCTGATTGCGCGCCTCAGGACAGAATCATCGAACAAATCTTTACACACTGGCGTACCTTAGGAGATGAAACAACTGTGGCGGACACTTGGCTGATAATTCAACCACTCCAACCTTGTAACTTCTCCAATCCATTTGCAGGGCTGCATAATTACAACTTGCAGGTCAAGCTTAGGACCATTCAAAGTGAGACACTCTATGTCAACCACAAAAATGATGTCCTAGCTCATTGCACATGGATTAAGTACAAGGCTCGTAAAATATTACCAACCATAAAAAGGGAATGTTTTGCCATATTCTCACTTGACCGTTGATTACTTATGTTGAATAGTAGTTACATTTGATCTATTACTTGTGGGTAAAAAAATGTATTTTTAATGTCTTACACAAAAATCATACTGAGCTTGAACAGCTCAGCTTGAACAAAAATAAAAATAAACAATTGGAAGCTAGCTCAGCTTGACAAAAAGAAAGAATGCTCAGCTTGAACAAAAAAAAAATGCTGCAGATGCCTATCTTGAAAAAAAGAAAAAAATCCCTGGATGCTGAGTATGCTGAGCTCAAAAAAAAAAAGAGGAAAAATATATATAAACCAAGTTAAGCCCGAAAAAATCACTTTACCTTTTCCCTGAGCAGCTGAGTATGCTCAGCGGGAAGAGGAAGAAGCTGAACAAACAAAAAGGAAAAAAAAAAAAAAAACCCAGATTCCCCCCAGGGTGTTATGGGTTCTTGCATTTAGTGTGAAAGATTCTGATTCCCACATGCGTAAGTGGCGGATTTGTTTCTTGATATCTGTACGCCAAAGGGGCGGGAGGGAAAATTATAACAGTTGGGTCTTGAATTTGTCCACAAACCTGTTGAATTTGTTGGCGTAGAAATCCATCAGGTTGGTCTCACTGATGAGGCTTCCCAATATTTGGATCTTGTCGGCTGATTCAGTGACGTTCTTGGTGGCGAAGAATATTTTCACGCCATTGATCCAGCATAAGAAAGGTTCCACGTCCGAGGTTCTAAATTTCTGGAGATCAACCCGATTCGAAGACGGCTGTTGTCCACAATCGTGTGGATCCAATTTTAGGGAGAGGCATATGAATGCTTCTTCCAATCTAGAAAGTCGCTCATTAGCCAGTCTTCGATCCTCCCTTGCTGTCTGGCGGTTTTCTTGGGCTTGGAGCAGACCTTCTCGCTGAGTCTTGAGGACTGCTCAAAACCAGTCTTGGTAGCTGCTGGCATCTGTCAAGGTATCTGGGGAACCTGATGCAGTCAATGAAGAAGATTGGTAGCCCCTAGCGGGGTCATTTCAGTTTTCCTCCATTCCTAGTGATTGTAGGGGGGAGATCGTGTGGTTAGTAGCTAGTTGGGCTAATTATCGACATTCTGCATTGGCAGCTTGGATGAAAGATTCGGGGCTAAGTCTTCTGGGTACGTGTTATTCCTAGTTGACATAGGCTAGTCAAAGAAGACGAGGGGAAAAGAGGAAGATGTGGATCGGGCAACATAGATAATGGGCAGGCGGGAAGGCAGTAGTTATGATTTGGGCGGGTGTATTGAAAGGAAAACCAGTGGTTTCAGGATTTGGGTGGGCAGTTAAACGGGAAGTTTGGGCGGGCGGTTTAATCGGGAAGGCAGGAAGACGACGGGTTATAACGCAATGGTGTTTGTTGTGGTTCGAGAAAAAAAAAGTGTAAGAACTCTGTTTAGTCTTTCACTGAAGCTTGAGAGGAGGCAGTCCAAAGGGGTGAGTTCTGAAGATTTTAGAACCAACATGTGATCAATTGCAAAACTAGATGGGAGAGAGAGGATCTCTCGTGAGAACAACCATTTCTAGAAGTGAATGAAAGGAATGGAAACAATCAAAATAAGACAATTACCTAGATGGGAGAGAGGATCTCTGCCATCTAGGTAAAGGAGGAGGGTCAAGTTAACTACAAAGAAGGCTTATGTAATCATCTGACTTGACTTGTGAAACCCAGGGGTGGATGGGGTTTACATACATCTTGAAGAGAAGAGCCGCTCAAGCTGTTTCTTCTTTCAATTCGGCCTCCATCGCTTTCGTGATCACGTCTGATGAGAGTTGCGCTTGGTTTTGTTGGGTCGGAGTTTTTGGCCCCTGTGAACCCAACATCATTTCATTAGTGAGTCTTGCTCTCTTGAACTAAATGTTTGACCAGGATTTTTTTTTGGGGCTCAGAGTAGAACATACGTTTCTCCTGAGGCACCTTTTCCCCTAGTATTTGGATTCCCCAGTTGTCGTGACCGTCATTCCTTTGGCGTTCTCTATGAGAATTTGCCGGATTGTCACGGTTTCCTTCTTGTCTGAGTTTTGGCTTCCTTCCCGGAGGTTGATTCCTGAAGGGATGGAACCTCTTCCACTTGGTTTGTCTTCCTGTGAGTTATCCTTGGACGTGGTAAGTCTCAGGGCTGAGATGAGTTCTTTTATTTGGCTAGGTAAAAGTTTGTTTGCCATTTCTTTCTTGTGACTGACAGTTTGGATTTAGGTGTTGCTGAAAGGATCCGTGGTCGACCCTGGGTGGTAAGTCTAAGGGGAAAATAGAAAAAAGGGGGGATAAAATTGGTTCGGGTCGGTGAGTGTTGAGTGTCGAAGTGGATGGGTGCGCCTGAATAACCTTGGTTGTGAGTGGTTAGGGGAAAGTTAAGGTTCAAGTGTGGTTCAGCTTTCCTGTGCCCAGAACGCTGTTGGATTTCAACGCAGCTATGCAGCACGGCGTGGGGTCTCATCCAGCTGCGCTACCCGGGGCTGCCCCTTGCCAGGCGTTGCGGCTCCAAGGACCTAAGCTGCCTCCCGTTACTCTCAGGCAACAACCAATGATTTAGATTTCATTTATTTGGATAGTGAACTTGGGCCACCAGTTGTGCCAGAGTTGCCAGAAACCAACTCCCATTGGTCACCTTTTTCTTTTTTTTTGGTGCTTGGTGCATGCTTGTTACAAATTCTGTGACATTTGGATGGCACTCTATTGTAAGGCCATACAATAGGGTTCTATTCCGATTTAAAAATTATTTACAGGTGTGTGACAGTTTTGGAAGGCTGTTTGTGCTGTTTTAACCACAAAAAGGTTATAATGGGACACTGTAAGAGCTTAGAATGCTCTTCACTGATGGACAGACAGACTGGGACAAGACTAGTAGTCTTGGAGAGAATTTCTAGAACCATTGGATGTTTTGGATTTCAATTATCTAGCTCGATAAAGAAGGAGGTCAGATTCTCTCTGTACATACAAAAGATAAAAGGAAGTAGAAGAAGAAAGGAAACGGAATAAAGAAAGAAAGGAACGAAAAGGAAAGAGGAGGAAAATGGTTGTGATTGACTAGCTCAATAAAGAAGGAGGTCAGATTCTCTACCAAGCTAGGGATGCAAGAGTGTGGAGCCTAAATGATAGTTGGCTTATGTAACCCTGATTTGTGACAGTTGATGTGAATCGGAGAGGACGAGGGTTTACAATTTCTCCTCTTATAAAATAAACAAAGAATGAGTTGAGAAGGGTGGTCGAGGCGGAGATGCATATTGGGAGGGACTTACTTTTAAGTCCTCCAAGCGCGTGTAATCAGTCTGCACCACAAACAGTTTCACCTTGGAAATGTGGAAGGAGGGATGTTGGCAATCCCCTTCCGCGAGAGCCAGTGTGACATTTTGGCCGGAGTTAAAGACCCGGGAGATCTGGTACGGACCCTCGTAACGCTCTTTCAGCTTGTCGGTGCCACCTTGCCATTCGGTGTTGTCCAAGAGGGTGAACTCGCCCTCTTTCAGAGGGGCATGGTGTTTCTGGAGACGGTTGTGGTGCAGGGCTTGCTTTACCCTGCTTGTGCACAAGGCATCTTGGGCCTCAGCCCAAGAGTTCTCACGGATCCACAACCATTTGGACACAGAAGCTGGAGTGGCACTCGGGAAATTTGTTGGTTTCCAACTGAAGACGAGTTCAAAGGGGCAAAAAATGGTGGCCGCATTAATTGCTGAATTAATGGCAAACTCTACACAAGGTAGGACCTCTAGCCAGCGGGACTGTGGCTTTGCAGTGAAGGAACGTAGGATTTGTCCGTTCGCTCCGCCTGTCAGCTTGAGGGTGGAAGGCCAAAGACATATGGAAATTGATAGATTTTTTTCCATCAGGGACTTCCAGAACTTGGAGGTCCATGCCTTATCATGGTCTCTGATGATCAAAGCAGGTGAGCCAAACACCACGACCCAACTGTAAAAAAATGTCAAGACACTTTCTTCTCCGCTGAGTCTGACTGGAGTGCTGGAATGATCTTGGTGAATCCTGACAGCTGGAAAGTGCATTTCAGGATCATGTTGTAACTTCCTGAGCTCGCCAGTGGGGAACGAGGAACAGTCGGGGTGAGCATCCTCCCTGTGGGTGCTGTCGTCAGGGACTTCTTCTTTTGACAAGTTTTGCAGGATTGTACCCATGATGCAACTTCTTTGGCCATCAAAGGCCAGAAGAAGTCCCGGAGGAGGTCTGTAATGGTCTTCAGGTAGCCCAAGTGCCCTAATTGAATGTGAGCTTCCCGGATGAGATTGACTTGTAGCGACGGGATGTTGGGCACCACTAAGTGGCCTTCCACAAACATTAGTCCATCTTTGATGATGCTGTCTTGTTGGAGTGGCAAGACCTTCTGTGAGGATACACAAAAGGGGCCATCTGCGTAGCCTAAGAGGATTGCACTACGTACAGTGGCTGACAGTGCCAAGCCAAGTTCTGTGAGGGCTGCAACACAAGCAACATCCTTCAAGGAGATCATTGGCGGGTTGTTGTGGGAGTCTTTGTGTGACAGCGTGTCTGAGACAGAATTGTCTTTGCCTTGGACATACTCAAAATTCAAGTCAAAGTTGGAGAGAATTTCTGTCCAGCATGCTTGTCGGCAACTAAGATTGTGTTGCTTCAACAAGTATGTGAGGGAATGGTGGTTGCTCATGACATTCACCTTCATTCCCAGGAGGAGCATCTTCCATTTCTGGAGACCGTGGATCACCACCAATAGCTCCTGTTTGTGTACTGGATAATTGCATTCAGCGGGGTCATAGGCAACGGGGGAGGCTACTTTCCATTCTTTTCCTTGGAACAGGGCTGCACCTAGGCTGGACCTGCTTGCGTCTGTGGAAAGCCACAGTGGATCTGGGGAATCATAATTGATGTTCTTCAAACAAGGAAGGGACATCATGGTCTTCTTGATGTTCTCAAATGCCTGATCCTCCGCCCCTCCCCACTTGAAATTCTTCGGGTCTAATTTTGAGCTTGTCAATGGGATAAGTGTTCCAACGTACTTTTGGAGTCCCCAGATGAACTTCTGCATCCATTGGACTGTGCCAAGGAATTTTTTCACTCCTTTGCCAATTTAGGGGTCGGCCAGTTGAGAATTGCATTTACTTTTTCATTGTCTGACCAGATTCCTTTTGCCAAAATGTAGTGACCTAGAGACTTGACTTCTCAACAGAAGAGTTGAGTCTTCTTGGGGATACAATACAGGTTGTCTGACCTCAATCGCTGTAAGACGAGTCTGATTTCCCAGAAGGAGTTGGAATAGACCACAATGTCATTGAGGTAGACCACGCAGATCCGGTTGATGAGGTTGCCAAGTGCTTCTTCCAGCCGAGCTTGATGGGTAGCTGGGGCATTGGTAAGTCCCATGGGCATCAATACCCAGTCCCCACGGGGTTTTCACTGCTGTAAGGGGGATGTCAGCCTCTCTCATTCTTGTCTGAAAGAAAGCGTTCGTTTGGTTAAGAATGGAGAAGACTTTCCCTGTGGCTACCAGTCGGAAAAGTTCATCTACATTGGGTAGCAGGGATTGGTCTCTGATGGTGAAAATTTTCAGTGTGCAGTAATTGCACACCCAACGAGGGAGGGCCGTCGGATCTTTCTTTGGGATGATCATGCTTGGGGACACATATTGAATTCTCAACTGTCGGATCCTCCCAGCTGTCATGTGTTGATCTGATAGCGCATGCCAGGCTGTGAGGTGTTTTTGAGGGTAGGGGTACTGTTTTTCATTGATAACTGCCTCCGGGTTTGTCAGAATGATTCTGTGTCTCACCAACAAGCTCTCATTCTGCAGTTTGGCCAGGAAGGAGGCCGAAAACTTGTCGTCGCTCACGGCGGGGATATCAGCTGGTAAAATCTCCTTGAACTCCCATAGGACTTGTTATTCTGACTCTTGGCAGGGGTAGTCAAGGTGTGGATCTTGGTCCAAGGTGTACACAGGAACATGGGGATACATTGCAAATGGTTGGTGGTAATCAAAGATTTTGTAGTTGGAAGGATGACAGTGCAGACATGATTCATGTATGGAGACAGAGGAGAGAAGAATAAAGAAAGGGGGTTCCCAAGATGAGTTCATAATCTCTGTTCATTGGCCTGACCATCAGTTGGACGTTCTTGAATTGTTGGCCCAATTGTGGATCTGTGAGCTGACCTTCCACAAAGTGTGTCAGGAGAAGCGGTTTTGGGGCATCTTTGTTCAAGGCTAATTTGACAGCCACAGGTTGGGTCAGAGGAATTAGTGGGAATCCATCCAATGTTGCGTCTTCTGTTGAGATCAGGTTAAGCTCTGCTCCTGTTTCAACCAAACCTTGTAATCACTTCCCCAAGCATTTTAGCTTGATGATGACTTGGGTTGGACGCTGGACATACTTATCTTCAGTAGCGAGTTGTAGCTCTTCATCTACTGCCTAAAAGGCATTGATGGATGCGGAGTCCAGCAAGGGGAACAGGGAAGGGTCCTCCTCCATGGCTGCCACTGATGTTGACCTAACTGCTGGGCTTCCAGCAGGGGCTTGTGTGGGTCTGCCGGCAGAGTGCTGCAAGCCTTGTGCATGTGGTGGTGTGTAATTGGCCGGTTTAGGGGGGGGGGGGGGTTTGAATGTCGACGGGATATCAATAAACGAACAATTGAGTGGGGCAGCACAAGCACCGTTTGCACTGCCACAATTCTTCTTGTGCCAATAACAACGTCCTTGAGAATCCTGAAACACGTGTATTCACCAGACTGTCTCCTCTTTGTTGGGATGGCCAAGGGAGGTCATTGAAGACAACACAGATGTTTGGCATGACGGGTGATGCTTTAGTACCATGCGTTTGGGAATTCCGCCATAGAAAGATACTTTTTGCCTTTCAAACGTGTGGTAGTCAAATGGGGAGGGTAGGAGGAGTTTGAAGTTGTTGACCAACACCCTGAATTCTGGGGACAATCCGAATATGACCTACTCCGCCAGTTGGAAGTTGTCTAGTGACTTTGCGTCAAAGTTCAGTAAGCTCTGGAGTGTGCAAGCGTGTGTGCCATAATCTCTGAAGGATTTGGAATCACCCATCTTTAACCAGATGACCTGTTGGCGCAGGTCAGTCCTCCAGAGTGGCCGGAGGGCAAAGTTGAAGATATTGCACTTGAACTTGTCCCAAGAGTAGGTATTCTTGGTATGCAGCTCATGTAAAAGATGAGCGTCTTCGTTTCCCGAATGAGTCCTCCTCCGCTTGTCCATGTTGTGGGTAACCCCTTTTGTGGTGAAAATAATCTGGAGGCTCTGGATCCAATTCACAAAGGGTTTGACGGCACGAAGTGGTCTTGTGTACATAGGGCCATCAGTTTTCCGGAATCTTTGGAGGTCAATCTGGTTGGTAGTTGTTTTGGCGGTTGTTGGTGTTGATTCCGGCTCTTGTTTCACACTCATGAGAAGGAAAGCTTCCTCCAGTCTTTCCATCCTGGACGCATTGACTTCACGGTCCACTTGAGCGTGGGCCTCTGCTGCTTTAGCTTCTACCAGGGCGTGTTGCCTGTTGAGTTGAGCTTGCTGGATGCTGGCGTGTTAAATAGCCATCAGTTGATGTAGATACTCTTCCATTGATTTTCTAGGTGAGGGAGTCGTGGATGTGGAAGGTGCGTTTGACCTGGGTGGCGGTTCAGTTGTTGCTCAAAGAAAAGGGCTAGGGAGGTCCGATTTGTTGTCTTAGGGAGGAGGTGGTTAGAGAACTAGACTCTGGAGCATTCAGGTTGGGCCGAAAGTGTTGGTGATGGAGGGACGGGTATGGACGTGGCAAGTCAGTGGGTTTCCACATGGGCCGCAAGACGGGCTAATCTGCGACATTTAGCATTGGCAGAGCGGATGATTTCTTCTGGGTTGGAGACAGGGACTGTTATTTCTTGGTTGGAATGCCGCCAAGTATTCATAAACTTGGCGAAGGTTCTCGGGAAAAGCGGTTCGAGAAAAAAAAAAGTGTAGGAGCTTACAATGCTCTTCACTGAAAGAGGGACGGACTGGGACAAGACTACTAGTCTTGGAGAGAATTTCTAGAACTATCAGATGTTTTGGATTTCAAAATATTATCTAGCTCAATAAAGAAGGAGGTCAGATTCTCTCTGTACATACACAAGATACAAGGAAGTAAAAGAAGAAAGGAAACAGAATAAAGAAAGAAAGGAACAAAAAGGAAAGAAGAGGAAAATGGTTTTGCTTACCTAGCTCAATAAAAAAGGAGGTCAGATTCTCTACCAAGCTAGGGACGCAAGAGTGTGGAGCCTAAATGATGGTTGGCTTATGTAATCCTGAGTTGTGACAGTTGATGTGAACTGGAGAGGAAAAGGGTTTACAGACACCTTGATCACAAATCCGAACAATCCTCTGCTGAAAAGGTTGGTCCTAGGCAAGAAATGCACACATGGGGGTATGTTGAGAACAAATTCTTCATCTTTCAAAATTCCAATATATTGTGGGACAAACCATGACTAATTGTGTGATCTCAAAAATGATAGATGGTAAATTCAGTTCTTTGCCAAAACCGAAGTGTATTCAGGTTTTATTTTCTCAAATAAAATTAAAGAAAAAATAATTTTGTTGACTTTCATCATCAAAAAAAGTGTACAGGTTTAAAGTAGGGGCAGGCTAAATCCACACCAAAAGATTACTTCATCCACTCCAATTTTGGAGTGAACTAGTGTTCACTCATATAAACCTTGGATTGAACATTAGCTTACTCCAATAATTCTTGGAGTGTCCAGATTTCCACTCCAAAAATGGATATTATTTGGAGTGGAGCTTCAATTCACTCCAAAATTATTGGAGTGAAAGCCCGGTCACTCCAAAGATCATTGGAGTGCCCAATTTATGCACTCCAAACTTGAAAAATTTGAAGTACAAAGATATTAACTTCATGTTTGGGATGTCCATCGGGCAAGTCTCTTTCGTCCCTTCTCTCCAAGACCAATTGGTCTTGGAGGAAAAAAACCAATCGGTCCTGGAGGGAAGGGAGGAGGGAGTACACTCTCTTCTTCCTTCCCTCAAAAACCAATCGGTCCTGGAGGGAACGGAGGAGGTAGTACACTCTCCCCTCCCTTTCCCCCAAAACTGATTGGTTTTGGATGGAAGGGAGGAGAGAGCACCCTCTCTCTCCTCCCTTCAAACCAAAAGATTGGTCCTGGAGGGTACTCTCCCTCTCCTCCCTTCCATCCAAAATCAATTGGTTTTGGAGGGAAGGGAGGAGAGAGTGTACTGCCTCCTCCCTTCCCACCAGGACTGATTGGTTTTGGAGGGAAGGGAGGAGAGAGTGTACTCCCTCCTCCCTTCCCTCCAGGACCAATCGGTTTTGGAGGGAAGGGTGGAGAGAGTGTACTCCCTCCTCCCTTCCCTCCAGGAACAATTTGTCTTGGAGAGTCCAGGACCAATTGGTCTTGGAGAGAAGGGACGAGTGGATGAACCCTCTCCTCCCTTCCCTCCAGGACTGATTGATGTTGGAGGAAAGGGAGGAGAGTGTTAGCCTTTATGTTACTAACCTGGATGATTCCTGGTTTTTACTATGAGTTTTGATGGAAAGAAATGGTTTGGAAGCGTGGATTTGTGAAGGGATTCCTGTATTTAAACAGAAGAATCAAGGGTTTAATATTCTAGCCTTGTCCAGGTCAGTAGAATCTTCTTGACCAATGTAATTGGGAGGGAAATCTAGAGTCTTCCCTCTGATTCTTCCTACTGCCTTTAAGGCCAGGGGATAATTTAGTGCGTAGTAATTTGGGACTTACCGCAGGGTGAGTGCTAAGATCTTAGAACAAGAATGGACTAACCATAAGGATACTTCTTCCAGAATTGCTTAAGACCTTATGGGCCACTACAAGCACCAGGGATGTTTTCATGGCGATTGCTAGCAATTGCCTACCATTAAATTTTATCTACAACTCAGTTCTAACTGTTTGGAAGTGTGTTCTAACTTGGTTGTAACTTGGTTCTAACTTTGACTTAACTGATGCTCAACTTGGTTTGAATTGAAAATCATAACTGTAATGGATATCTGGCACAACTTCACCTGATATGTGCTCCAACTTCACCTGATATGTGCTCCAACTTCACCTGATATGTGCTCCAACTCATGTGTAAGTCCTTTTGATGCAATCAGCATCCATGAATTTATTTGTCCTCAACCAGCCCACCAATGTTTTTTTTCAACACTTTCATCTGCTTGAAAAAATATTTAACTATAGATATACTGATTCAATCCCTGCACCATTTTTTTTTTGTTTTGATGAGAGGTCTATATCCTGAGGCTGTATTGGAAATGGAAAAATCCAAATAATGAAAAAAATCCTTCACTAAATTTTCAACAAGAATGGAAATTTTACCAAATTGGTGATCTCCCCAAACATGTGATACTACTGAAATTGTATAATGTATCACTATGAGAGGGGTGAATGCAAAAACCTTAATCCTTTCAAAACACAATTCAAGGCAGTGAAAGAAGTATGCTTTGTATAACAAGTGAGTGTATGGATATAAAGTTCAAGAGCAAACATGTTTTTGATACGTCCTGTGACATGAAAGAATTCATCTTTGAGTGATCAGTCACTCAAGGAAAAGGCTTCAAAAATTGCAGATAAAAAAGATTCACTTGAAATTCATAAGTATATGATTCCTCACAAAATTGAATTGTATCAGTCCATTCAACTGAGGTTTTTGCTGGGGTTCTACCTCAAAAAACCCAATTCATTACAAAGTGAAAGTACTGATTTTTGAAAGACTACCTGTCATCACAAGTATCCATTTTTTAAACTGAAAATTGGTATGTGATTGTTTACAATTGATATTGATTGAAAAGGATTTTTCATTTTGTGTCATTCTGTGCTCCTGAAAGACATCCAAATTTTGCATATCTGTAACATATAATTGATGTCAAAACTTTTTCATTTTAATTAACAGATTGAATAAACCACTTTTTCATGTAGTAGAATAAAAGTGGCATAAATCAAGCTATGAATGCTGATATGAATAAATGATGCATCTGAAGAAGGCATTGGCCAGTTCAGGCCCTCTGAGAAAAGTTGAATCTGGAACACATGCTGAACCTTGGGATTTCAGTTTGGTCAAATACCTAAGGTGCCACATTTTTGGCATATTTGAAGGTTTTAGATTAATATAAGTGGGCTTGATGATTGCTGCATTCAAAGTAATTGTTTATCCCTTTGGTCCAAGCCATTGGGACCCATGGATACATGCATAGTATGATTCAAGATTTATGGGCTTATGCTGCTGCTTCTGTGGGCTTACAGTCATATAAAGCCAAACTTATGTATTCAGAACCTTTATACCATGTGGGACCTCCAAATGCCTTTGAAAATTCCTGGGGTCACAATTGGGACCTCATTATAATTCTGACCTGACAAGTGCTTACCAAAACCCTATTAATTTAGCTGCTGCTGGGGAAGTGAGGATGGGATCTTCATGTCAATCCTCAAAAGAAAATGGCAGGTTATAGGTCTGACTAGAGTCCTGAATGAAGATATTCAATGAGAAAGTCTGATTCCCTGATGTGTCTGTATCATGAGAATTTACTCATCACAACACATTCAAGAAAAGGAGAAGAACATTCTTAACAAATTTTCAGAGCTTATCTGAAAATTTAAGTCAAGATAAAAATAAAGCATAAATTTCAAAATACCATGGAAAAGAAACAAAAATATTCAACAATATGCAATGAATGTAATAGCAATGAGGTATTACTGATGAATAATTGAAATCAAAAATTATTCTTGAAATTCAACATGTTAAATTTCAAACTTGGAATTTTTCCATTTAAAAATAATCCCAAGCAGTGGAAAGACCATCAAACATTGAGGAATGAAAAAAATATGGTTGAGCTTATCAGATGATGAGGTACCAGGAAATTTCTGGTATTGGTGGTGCCTAGAGCTAAAAACAAAGAGAATAACACCCAGAAACTCAAAAAATTCAAAACAGACTTGAAGATATCTTAAATTACATTTTGATACCAAAAAATTAAACCCTTCATTGGCCAAGATTTCATGGTCTTCTTTCAAAGTGCATGTTATAAATATAGGAATACAAGGTTAATGCATCAAATCACTTGGATTCACTTCCAAATATTGATGATTGGAGAATCTTTCCAGCTTGAAGGTGATAAAACTTGAAGACAAACAATCAAGAGCTGTATATGGGGATGTAACCCCATTTGAGCCATTTTTAGAGGCTTTTTGTCCATGAGTTTTCTGCTGTAGCATTTGAGAATTTCAGCAGGATTGTTTTTCAGCTGGCCAAGTGAGATTAAATTTGTGGCTTCTTGGATTTGGGATGCTTTGTATTTTTGGTTCTGACTGTTCATGAGCATCATTGCAGCCAGCTGAAAACCACAGAACTATTTCCAATCTTTTCTTCTTGTTTTTTGAAACACTTCCACAAGCCATCTTGCACAGTGTTCCAGGTGGGAATGATTTGTTTGAACAGCATCTATTAGTTTCCTTGTATGAAGAAGTGGTGCAATATGTTCCCTCAAGCAGTTTCTTTCTCAGCAAAACAAAATTGAATTATAATGTTTTGTCATGAAATTTCATAATGTGACAGGGCTTGAGGAAGAGCTTGTGTATGTCACATGTGGAAGGAACCAATACATAAGGAGGGTCTTCTTGTAGGTGAACAATATTTTTGGAATGTTTTATCACTCAAATTTTGGATGTAAAAAAATCAGATTTCTTTGTTTCTGTAATAAATGTGACAAGAGACCTGGATATCACACAATACAGGAGTTCTAAACTTTAAAACTGAGACAGATAATCAAGGTAAATATTTTGTTTGACAAGCCTTCCATTGCTTTTCAATTTCAGGTGGACATTTCCCTGGTGTCCCTTGATAGTTGTGAGTTAACCAAAAAAATGAAACATTTCTCAGTGCCCTTCACCCTAGAGATCAACAGGATTTCTTGGTGCAATTTTTTTTCTTACAAATAACTGATAGTGGCCCTAAAAACTTGATATGATGTTTTTTAAAAATCTTTTGAGTGTTATATTGAAAGTTTCTGGGAAAGCAATGTGACAAAACCAAGCAGAAAATTGGTCGGAACTGCCCCAAGCAGCCACCAGGAAATTCTGATTGAAATTCCCCCTGAATTCATCTCCTTTCAATTTGGAAATTCTTGAAAGAATTCTTTTCTTATAAGAAATTTACCACAAAATACTCAAAAGTTGCTACTGGAAACCATTCACCCAAAATCTAGATGAAGTCCCAAAATTTCATAATCAATAAAAAATCAATCTACAAATCAGAAGGCAAAGAGATCTATTTCATTTTCTTGAGTGTGGGTTGAATTGGCTGGGTAGGTTCTATGTAGAAGGAAACATGCATACAGAAGACCAGTTGAAAGGGGAAACATGTGATGAGGGATCCAAAGGATCATCATCAGTTGATTATTTCAGACTTTCCGGCGGAATCTTGTGCATTAAAATATTTGGTTTTGTATTATTAGGTATGTAAAATAACCACAATCCAAAATTGGAATCCAGTCAATTAGCCACAACTCACATTCTCCATCAAGGGGTTCCAAAGGTAGGTGAAGAACTAACAGGTTTACAAAATGGTGCACTTTTGATAATGTTTTAATTATCTGATAGCGCGATTCATAATATATGATATTCCCTATTACAAAAAATATTAAATATTGCAAAATTAATTCTCTCAAAGTAGGAGTGAAGACAAGATAAAAATTGATGTTATCATTTAAAACCTCATTAATTTTTCAAAAATTTCTGGATAAGCTGAGTTGAAGTCATGCACAAGTCAACAGGGCTTGTTGAGTTGCCTTCAACTTCACCCACCCTAGCCAGATAATTCTTGTCAAAAATTAAAAAAATTCAATTACTTTGGGTTTTCATTTACCTTAGTAAACAAACCAAAAAATAAATCTTTTCATGAAGGTATTGGGAAATTATGTCTCTGATGCCAAATTTAAAACCACAATGATCTTGTTGAATTTTATCGGTTTTCAGGCAAACCTTAAAATCAAACCCTGCCACTTTATGAATTCTGTGGAAAAATTGAAATTTTATCCTAGTTCAGGTTTTAACCCACCCTCACAAGAAGGATTTTCATTGAACATAAAGCCTTAAATTTGGATTCCCATGTTTCTCAACAAGACGTTCACTTGGTTTTCTATTCTCTAATGAAGCGATAGCCTAATTTTTTTGAAGAATGGCTACATTTATATGTTCATTCTTATGCTTTGTTTATTTTATTTTCAATTGTTACTTGATTTTTTATGGAAATCTTTATCTTCTTCTGATTGCTTTTTCACTATTTCATTGATTTTATTTTTCTTTTATTTCATTTTTATCCCCCACAACCCAAAGAGGGGTGCTAATGTCACCAAAACGTACACTCGTACGTTTAGGTGACACAAAATGTGTGGGGCGGAAAACCGGGCCTTAGGCATTGAT
Organism: Puccinia horiana; assembly: GCA_001624995.1. Classification (NCBI taxonomy): domain Eukaryota; kingdom Fungi; phylum Basidiomycota; class Pucciniomycetes; order Pucciniales; family Pucciniaceae; genus Puccinia; species Puccinia horiana. The sequence goes on from LWDY01000012.1 coordinate 1,612,932, forward strand.
GCAGGCTGTCCACATAGCCTTCTCTTTCTTCTGGGAAAATTGGTTCCTGCCCAGGACCAATTAGTGGGACCAACTAGTCCAGGAGGGAAGGTGGTACACTCCCTTCCTTCTGGGACAAATCGGCCCTAGAGGAGTGTACTCTTTTCCCTTTGGGACCGATGGGAGTATACTCTCTTGCCTCCAGGACCAATTGGTCCCAGAAGGAAAAGAGTGCACTTTCTTGAACCAATTGTCCTGGAGGTGAGAGAGTGTACGTCTCTCTTGCTTCTGGGACCAATTGGTCCTGGAGGGGAGAGAGCACACTCTCTTTCTTCTGGGGCCAATTGGTCCCAGAAGGAAGGGAGTAAACTTCCCTCTCTCTGGAGCCAATCATCCTGGAGGGGAGAGTGTGTTACCTTCTTCTCTCCAGGACTTCTTGGTCCTGGGAGAAAAAGAGTACACTCTCTTGCCTCCAGGATGACCAGTCCCAGAGGGAAGGCAGTGTACTCTCTTCGCTCCAGGACAAATTGGTCCCAGAGGGGAGACAGTAACACACTCTCCCCTCTGGGACCAATCAGTCCTGGAAGGAAGAGAGGGTACTCTCTTCCCTCTGTGACCTATTGCTCTTGGAGAGAAGAGAGTACAATCTCTTCCCTGCAGGACTGATTGGTCCTGGATAAAAGAGAGTAACCTCTCTTGCTTCTGGGACAATTGGTCCCGGAGGGAGGAGTACACTCTCTTCCCTCCAGGGCAAGTTGGTCCCAGACGGAAGGGGGTGCACTCTCTTCCTTCCGGGTCCAATCGGTCCCAGGGAGAGTGTGTTACTTTCTTCCCTCTGGGACCAATTGGTCCCAGAGGGAATGGAGTTTACTCTCTTCTTTTCAGGACCCATTGGTCCCAGAGGGGAGAGAGTATACTCTTTTCCCTCTAGGATCAATCAGTCCCAGAGGAGACAGTGAACTCTCTTCTTTCCAGGACCTAGCGGTCTTTGAGAAAAGAAAGTATTCTCTTGCTTCCAGGACCGATCAGTCCTGGAGGGAAGAGACTCTCTTCCTTGCAGGACCAATCAGTCTTGAAGGGAGGAGAGTGTATACTCTTTCAACAAGAACCAATTGGTCCCAGAGAAGAAGATTACTCTCTTCCCTCCAGGACGCATTGGTCACGGAAAAAATAGAAGACCATGTCAACGGCCTGCATTGTCATCCAGGGCTGGGTATGCCACCCCACGGGGACGTACCCTGAACTGCACATCCTTTGCAGGCTGACTTGCCCCTAAAAGTAGCAAAGACATGAAAAATAGACATAGAAAACATCCAACTGTAAACTAAAATTGAGTAATTAACTATACAGAAGTTGTGTCAAATTTTTTTAACACAATCAAACTCTGACTTCTAATCAATTCCTTTTCCCAGGATTTCCTTTTTTGAAAACAGGCTTTCAGAAGATGAAATTGGTAATTTGAAAATTTTCCTTTAGATAAGAGTGAATCTATTAGAATATAAATACTCAAGTATTCATTTTGAGTCCCTCTTAGGATGAATGAAGAATAAAAAAAAGGAAATTGGTTGTGAAATGTACTGAGTGCCTGGAAATCCTGCAGAAATTATGTAATGTAGATCAGAAAACTCAGATTAGACACAGTTTGTTCATGAAGAGGCCAATGATACAACAAGGGATGTAAGTGTAATATAAAGAGTTACCCGTATGTAAGTTCCATAGCCCTAGAAAAGAATAAAGCTTGGATAGTACATGTTTCAGTCAGAGTGACAGTCATTTATAAGTCAGGGATATAAGCTGGATACAATGAGGTACCTGCATGCAGGTTCTACATATACTTCCCTGGTGATAGGTACTGTTTGTCAAGCTGGGAGGGCCTCTCAAATCAATGGGCAGTAGCTATTAGAAATTGAGACAGAAGACCTGGATTGGATTCAGTTGATGAGGCTTCAGTCTTGTATTGCACCCAGCAAGGGGTTTTTGAACTATCTGTCATCATCGATTGATTGAATTTGATGATTGTGGGAGGTTAGGTGTTGAATTTGTAAGAAGAGGTTTCAATTGTGGTTCCACTTTGAGGTGAACATAATTTTGACATCTTCAAATTTATAAATTATAATAAAATATCCTGATTTCTTTGATTTGGCTGGAAACACATCCCCTAAATTGAGGAAATGTGGTGTTCCTGCACAATAAAAAGGCTTGGAGTTTTATTAAGGATTTATGGGCTTCAGTAAACTTATTTTAACAAATCTCAGTCAGAAAGCAGCCAACAGGTCCCAGAAAGACCCTTTTAAACATTCTTTCCACCAAGTTGAGATCACCGAACTGAATTCTGGTGGCAGCCCAGTGCCACACATGGACCCTCTTGTTGCCTAACTGAATGAAAACAACTTCAGGATTATCAGGAAGGGAAACTGTGCAGTTTAATGAGAAGGGAATAATGCTTCAGCCAAGACAGAAAGAACAAGAAATTGGGGGAAAGGAATAGTTAAGTATTTTATTCCTGTGAGGGAAACAGGATGGTTAGAATAAATGTATGTATGTGTTGGATTCCTCCCTTGGCAAAGAAATTGTACCTGTTAAAAGTGATTGCCCCATGATTACATGTTTGGATCCAATGACAACTCTTTCCCCTTTCCTTTATCTAAAAGATATAAAGAATATTAATCCTGGGGTATCTCTGCTATCGGTGATAATTATTTGGTTCTTGAAAGCACATGAATACCTTGATTCTTTGTTAAAAATGAGAAAAATGAAGATTTTAAAATATACAACATTCAAGTATGCATTTCATGTGACCAAGCTTGGGACAACAAGATTTCCTTACCATGCATAAATTGTGAAGTGTGCGCCCTTTAATTTTGTGATCAGCTGTGTGCCAGTGGGTCAGGGCTAGTTTCAGTGAGTTCTTCCTTAAATAAAGCTCTGGAAATCTTTTCCTTCCACATCTTTTTTCCCCAATTTTCTTGTAAATCTGAACAAGCTGTGTCTTACCTGTCACATAGGAATCATCTTCATTCAATCTTGGGGGCTTTTAGCCATTGAATCTGACTCCAATAGTGATTGGAACAGAATTGCACCTGAATTATACCTGAATTAATCATCAGTTACTCTGGAGTTACAACTGATATATAGACCACATGGGCTAAACTTCACAGTGAGTTAATGCTCAGTTGGACAAGAGTTGAACACCCACTTACACTTTAATCACAACACACTTCACACAGACATATGACAAGAATTAAAGTTGAGTTATGAGTAGGCAATTGCATGCAATTGCCATTAAAACATCCCTGGTGAAGGATATTCAGCGCAATAAATGAAGATTGTGGACTTATTGGTATGTGTATATAAGAGAACAAGGTTGATTTTTGCTATATAGGTTGAGTGTAACTGTGGAGGGTTAACTAATCTAGTTCTGCTGAATATGTGACAGTGTAATGGGTTGGGGGACAATGATAGAACATCTAAGTCTCTTTTCATTCCCAAGGGAGGAGCTTCTTGCAGCACACAGAGGGATCAAAAAATCAGTTGATCAATTGATGTGCAGGGAATAGCATGATTCAACAAGGATCAGTCTATCGATTTAGATATACATTGATGTGATCAAGATCAGCTAGTGTGATAACTGTCAGATCTTAATCACATTATGTACATTGATTTTGTTCTAAGCAGATATAGGGTACATGTATTTACAGTTACGTGGAATACTTGCAAATATCAAGTATAATTAATTATAAGCATGTTTCAGCATGACAATATGCTAATAATTAAATAATACAGTATTTTAATAAATATAAGTAAAGTCTCTTAATCATTATTAAGGCAAGGTTTTGGCCGTGATAATTATTAATGGATTGAAAAATAATAATGAAACAAAACCAGATAAAACTAAACAAAACTAAACAACACTAAATAAAACTATACAAGGTAAAACAAAAATATGTAGAGGGTTTATAAAGCTTGCTAGCACATGGTAAATACTAGTTATGCTGGTATTTACTCAGTGGTTGACAGAGAGTGTGCTCTCTCCTCCCTTTCCTCCAAGACTGATCGGTCTTGGAGAGAAGGGACGAGAGAGAATCCATCAGGAAAGTCTCTCTCCTCCCTTCCCTCCAGGACCAATCAGTCTTGGAGGAAAGGGAGGAGAGTGTACTCTCTCCTCCATTTCCTCCAAGCCTGATCGGTCCTGGAGGGAAGGGAGGAGAGAGACTTTCCCGATGGACTCCCCAAACATGAACTTTAAATCTTAGCACTCCAAATTTTTCAAGTTTGGAGTGCATAAATTGGGCACTCCAATGATTTTTGGAGTGACTGGGCCTTCACTTTAATAATTTTGGAATGAATTGTAGGTCCACTCCAAAAACCATCCATTTTTGCAGTGGAAATCTGGACACTCCAAGAATTATTGGAGTAGGCTAATTTTTACTCCAAGGTTTATTGGAGTGAGCACTAGTTTACTCCAAAATTGGAGTGGATGAAGTAATTTTTTGGTGTGGATTTAGCCTGCCCCTTAAAATAATAATGACGACGTTAGAACCATGACTGTTTTGGTATCATTTCAGGTTTGTATGCTTCATGATTTTTCACTTCAAACATAGGTTGATTTCCCGTGCGGGAAATCAACCAAAAAAAAAACAGGACATGCGGGATATCAACAAGTTTTTTTTTTTTTTGACCTCTGTTTTTTTTTTGCATCTTTATTATGTTTGACCTCCATTTTTTTTTCTTGAGTTTTTTTTTATCTATAATGATATGAATATAATCATACTAGAGACCAGGGCGGCTGCGCCGCCACACTTTCAGGTTTCAGCCCAGGCAGCTTCTACACAGTTGCAACTTGAGTCAGACCCCCAATAACTGGATAGGTTTTCTTACCTCAACCTCACAGCAATCAGTTGTGGCCACTTCCAGGGATTCAAAACGGGAGCCTACCATGAAATGGATAGTTTTAAATTGTCTCAACCTCACTGTAACATGAGCCCACTCACTTGAACTGTTGCAAGATGGTGGATGTTTCATGATCAAGCTTGAAAATCTCATAGATCAAGCACATCTTTTTCAAGACACTTTAAATTAAAATTTCTGTAGTAGTGTTTTGGGTTGTTGTTTGGCTGGTAGTGTGGTTTGCGGGTTGTGGTTGTTCTTTTGGGTTGTAAGTCACAGAGATAAGGCCATGATTTTGATCCTCACTAAGCTGGATTGTCTGGCTAGCCTATCATCATAGTTGTTTTCAGTTATCCCTTTTATGCTCTTGTTTTTTTCATTTTCCCTGTTGGTCTATCTATTCTCTTGTTCACTTCCTTCACATGCCTTGATTGCTCTGCCATTTCAGATTTACCACTGACCAATTTATTTCTACGGATCAGATTTCACAATTATTCACCTTTTTCTTTCTTACTAGAGCACAGGGTGGCTTTGCCGCCACAAGTCAACTTTCTTAGCCATTGATCTGAATACCAACGCTTCATGCATACTTATTTATTGCCTATACACTGCTTAAGTACTTGTCTAGGCTTACACTTGAGTTGCGGTCTAGGAACTTGATCTTCATGTAAATCTCTGATCATTTAAAAAAACTTTCATTTTCAATTTTCAATCACAAACACATTTGCCAAAAGCAGTGTTCTCTTCTCAAACCTGGTCATCACACTATTCCCTACCACATTAATTCAGATCCCCTCTCATGTTCTTTTTCACCTTGTTTTAACCTTCAATCATTTTCCTTTTCTTTTAACATAAACTGCTGACTGGAGCTGTTATGAATGTGACTCAAGAAGAAAAAATTGCTCTGAATTGATGATGTATTACTAGTGGAAAACAAGCTGCTTAAATAGTCAAAAAGAGGGAGAGAGACCCACTTGTGGGTGAACAAACAAGATTTTAAAGAATATGCTAATACACAATAAGCATATTCAGTGACAGTGAATGAAAGTGAAGAAATCAGAGTGAAAGAGATGTGAATAAAGAAACTACATTTGTAGAGTGATTCAATAATAAAACTATGCAAAATGATAGAGTGATTTAAAACAACAAAAGTTGAGTGATAAATAATGTTTTAAAACTACTATAGAATTAGTAAGGGTATACAACTGGAGAAATGAGAGCGGAGAATTAAGCATGAATTCTGACAGGATTAGCTCAAATGGAGAACACAATTTAACTACAGTATATATTAAACTGAAATTCTTACTAGATGGGGGTGCAGCATGTTTGATTGTTGGACAAAGTCTTACCAGAATGGAAGAAGAAATTACTGCCAACCTGTGAAGCCTACCCTTGCAGACTTCACTAGGCTGTCACAGATTATGTAATCCCCAGCTGTACTTAGTCTCAACAGTCCCAGCTCCCTCCTAGATTGGTAGAAATATTTTCCTACCTGTGCTAGGTATGTTTCTCTTTTCTTCCTTCTCCTCTTTTCCCTTCTTCTTATCTGCTTTCTAGTGTACTTACGGAGAACTATTCTCCTACCGGTGCTAGCAATCCATCCCACCGTGGTCCTAGAATTTCTCTCCCTGGCTTTTGAGCCTTGTATGAGTCCTTCCAGAACAAACAGTGAAGAGTCAAAAGCGGACTCTTACCCAACCACACAATCTAAATTCAGTAGCTGAAGTGACAGATAAACCCCTCTAGGTGTCATAGAAATCAATCTGATTTTTACTCATATTAAAGGATTGGTGAGGATTAAAACCAAATTTGTAGTGATTTACAACACAGGAAATAAGAATAAGAAGTTTTCTTTCCTACCAAATTCTTCCTTCAAGACAATCTTGAGTAATGAAAACACCTTGCCACTAAAGTGTGAGAATGAAAGCGTTGAAAGCATAGAAGCCAGGGAACATTTCATCAACGAAGAAATACCCAAGGCAAAAATCTATTTGGAGCTATGGAAGCATCAGAAATATGATTTTCTGAATGTATTGTGCACCAATAAATTAGCATTTGCTACTGCAGAGCAACCTTTTGGGTCTATTATTGTACATGAAGTTAAAAGTAAACTCACTACGGAAAGACCATATCCTCCTCTCCTCCAGAGACCTCCCTATCCAGCAAGTACAAGGAGTAGAGAAGCTCTAGAAGTTCACATAGATGAGCTGACTAAATTAGGAGTGTTACATAAAGTGGTCCATAATGAATTGGTCAAAATAACTGCTCCAGTCATTATAGCATGGCACAACGGAAAGTCAAGGATTTTAGGGGACTTCAGAGCCCTCAATATTTATACGGCTTCCAATAGGTACCCCTTTCCTAGAATCCATGAGACACTCAATAATTTAGCCAGAGCTAAGTACATTTCAAACATAGATGTCCTGAAAGGTTTCCACCAAAAGGTGGCGGAACCAGAGTCGAGAAAATTCCTTGGAATTATACTATATAAAGGCATATATGAGTACACGAGAATGCCTTTTGGTATCAAAAATGCACCATCACATTTTCAACAGATGATGCATATTTAATTTAGAAAAGAAATCAATGAAAAATGGGTCATTATATATACTAGAGTCCAAGGCGGCTATGCTGCCCCCTTGTCTGATTTTTGAGCCTTGGGGTAATCATATGGTTTCAATCACCACAAGCTTGAGGCCAGTGCCAACAATGACTGCTTACGTAATCTTTTTCTTAACCATCAAACTTAGAATAAAAATCTTGAAGCCCTCCTGGTTCATTTCAACATCAAAAGCTTTCCAAGACTTATAATTAAGCTGTGTTTGTTTACAAGTGACACACATCACTTCAAACTTTAGCAATTTCACCCCAAGAAAAACTTGATTGGTGATGGGGAAAATCATACTTTTTCAAATATTCATTTTGCAAAAAAACAAACCTGCATTAATTTTTGTGACATTTCATCAACATATTTGTGGAATGTCCAATGATGTTTTCTGGTAATTTCCCAACCATGTGGATTTTTTCCCATGACACCTATGTGACAGCTCTGTGACAGCTGAGATGCAGACATGTCAGATAGCTGTCACAGATATGTCACAAATTTATTTTTTTCCAATTTGCTTCAGAATCACCAGAAAACACTGTTGGACATGTTATAAATATGTTGATGAAATGTCACTAAAATGTTGCCAAAATTAATCCAGGTTTGTTTTTTTGCAGAATGTATATTTGAAAAAGTATTATTTTCCCCATCACTAATCAAGTTTTTCTTGGGGGTGAAATTGCTAAAGTTTGAAGTGCATGCTGTGATCTTTTGAAATACAATATTGAATAAGGTTTTTCCTCAAATTGTTTTTGTCTCAAGTTTTGTATGAGTAAAAACTCACTTAATTGTTTTCTTTTTAATTCTTTAGTTGTTAAACAATTATTCTAACAGAACCTGGCTCTCTCCCTGATATTGTGTTTAGTTTTATCAGCGCTTAGACTACAGCTTTGACTTTTAGCTATCTTCAAAGCCACATTGAAATTAAATAAATCTCCCTTTGCCCTTTCCTGGTGGTTAACCTGAGGTGGTACAATTACTTTAGGTTTTGATGTCTGCCTTGTGCCAACACCACAGCCTCCCACTTGGTTGAGTAACATTTTTCCCTTGATATTGAAATGTTTTAGGTGGAAGAACCTTGATTTTATATGACTGTTGACATTTTCAAATTGTGACTATGCCTATTTTGTAATTTTGTTCATCTTTGTTCTATTGTGTAAATCCAAGTTACCTGCACCATGAAAAACTTGAGGTGAATACATTTCAGGGACATGCAATGAACTCCTGCTAAGTCTCCTGTGTTACTCTACTTTGAAGCTCCAGGCTTATATTTGTATGTGCATATAATTACAATGGACAATTTCGGGCATTCAGCCAATTCCAGCTGAACAATGTCCGCCATCAGATGAGCCGTTTATTTTTTCAAAGGCCCCTGTCCCCCTGAACCGCGAGCATGTTGAAGGGATTGATAGGGGCAGGACCCCTTCTTTTCTGCACACCCAAGAAAGAGGGTGTTTTGCGTACTAGTCTTTTTTTTGGGCGTGACCCACACCCCTGTTTCCGGCAAAGAAAGGTGTGCACGTCAAAAAGAACGGCATACAGGGCAGGCACGCACAACGAAAAGGTGTCCCTGCAAAAACAAAAGGGCGTGCTCGGCTGGCACGCCATTAACTCTCGGACATCAATGACCAGGAGGAATCCTCCCAGTCATTGAGACTATACAGTCTCGATGGCCAGGAGGAATCCTCTGAGTCATCCAGACTATATTGAAGTCTCTATGACCTGGAGGAATCCTCCCAGTCATCAATACTCTACAGTTGAATCCTCCTAGTCCTCCCAGTCATCAAGACCCTATGGACTCGATGTCTAGGAGGAATCCTCCAAGTTGTAAAGACTCTGCTGTCTCAATGACTGGGAGGGACCCTCTCAGTCGTCAAGACTCTGCAATCTTGATGACTGGGAGGAATCCTCCCAGTGATCAAGACTGCAGAAGTCTCAATGACTGGGAGGATTCCTCCCAGTTGATATTCTACAGTCTTGATGACTGGGAGGATTCATCCAAGTCATCAAGATGGCAGAGTCATGATGACCGGGAGGATTCATCCAGTCATCTAGACTACATCTTGATGACTGGGAGGGATCCTCCCGGTCATTGAGACTGTAGGGTCTTGATGACTGGGAGGAACCCTACCGATCATCAAGGCCGTATAATTTTGACAATTGGAGGGGTTCCTCCCAGACATCAAGACCCTACCATCCCAAAAACTGGGAGGATTTCTCCCAGTCATCAGGAGTGTAGTGTCTTTATGGCCAAGAGGGAATGGGTGTGCCAGCCAATCACGCCCTTTTGTTTTGGTGTGCACGCCCTCGTATCAATCAAACAAAGGTGAAATCCGGAGCATCAATAATTTTTGTTGCCCCTCAGCAAAGAATCACCGGCTGATACTTTGGCGGTGACTATGCCAGCTCAAGATCAGATTCACAGCTGACAAACTTGACAGAAACCTCACCGATCAAAAAGATGAGGAGGCTCTATCTGTCAGGGATAACCTCTTAAGTGGTTATCTCTGAATAAGATTTGTTGGAAAAAGGTAAGATGAGTTGATGATGAAGAGGTAGGCTGAAAGAAACAATGAGATAACAAATGATGAAACAATGAGATAACAAATGATGAAACAAAGATATAAGGTCAAATGAAGTGAGATAATGAGAGAGTGAGAATAGAAGAGTTATTTATAGAAGTAAAACAGAAGTATGGAGCTTAGGCCCCAACCACTGTACTCGGATGTAAACATCCGAGTTTAGGTAATGCCGTGGGCTTGGTAAAGATAAGTCTGAAGATGGCTCTTTAGCCAAGCTCTTCCTTTTATATACATGTTAGTGTCTTGTATCTTACTCCTACTTAGGAGATAGGAGATACGTTTGGTATTTCCTTGCTCCATCTTCATTTGTATTAGTCTGGTTGTTCAGGTCTAGTCGAAAGGAATCATGAAGATTGATTTGGATCAGGCTTGTTTGCAGCCTTGATGAGACAGGATAGAGGAGCTATGTCGTAATACTAAGAGCGTACTTTGTAGTACTATGAAAATATTGGGTAGTTTCTCTAGTCTCAGGGCTGACACTATCCCAGTTTTTATCTGCTACCAACCAATTTGAAGAAAAAATTCCCTCAAAACTTGTGGATTTTCCCTTTTGAAAAGTTTTCATATCTCTGTATCCTTTCTGATTACTTGTTTTTCTCCTTTTTTCTTTTGTCTCTTTGTTTCTTCACCTTTTTGTCAACTTCATCTCAGTTCCCATGTCATTAGTGTAAAACCTAGTTTTTTTTTTTAGATTTTCATTGGATTTTCTCTCTTTGTGCTTATGCAATAAGATTGATAGTGTGCCATGGCATAGGAAAAAATTCACTTGATGGAGCAAGGGAATACCAAATGTATCTCCTATTTATGAATTTCTTTTTTATGGACCAAATTGATTTCATGATAATTTTTTCTTGTTCTATATCTACTTATGTATATATCAATGCAATTTTTGCCCACATTCAATTTCTTTGCATCTTTTGACTGGTGTTTGACTTCTTTTGTTCTTATTTATTTTGGATTTATTTGAATGCCTTGGCACCATTAATCAAGATTAATAGTGCCTAGGCAGCATTAACCAAGATTAATAGTGCCTGGGCACCATTAATCAAGATTAATAGTGCCTGGGCACCATTAATCAAGATTAATAGTGCCTGGGCACCATTAATCAAGATTAATAGTGCCTGGGCACCATTAATCAAGATTAATAGTTCCTGGGCACCATTACATTAATCAAGATTAATAGTGCCTGGGCACCATTAATCAAGATTAATAGTGCCTGGGCACCATTAATCAAGATTAATAGTGCCTGGGCACCATTAATCAAGATTAATAGTGCCTGGGCACCATTAATCAAGATTAATAGTGCCTGGGCACCATTAATCAAGATTAATAGTGCCTGGGCACCATTAATCAAGATTAATAGTGCCTGGGCACCATTAATCAAGATTAATAGTGCCTGGGCACCATTAATCAAGATTAATAGTGCCTGGGCACCATTAATCAAGATTAATAGTGCCTGGGCACCATTAATCAAGATTAATAGTGCCTGGGCACCATTAATCAAGATTAATAGTGCCTGGGCACCATTAATCAAGATTAATAGTGCCTGGGCACCATTAATCAGGACTAGAGGCCAGGGCCGCTTCGCCGCCACATGCCTGAGGCTTCAGTCACCAGGCCTCTCTTACTCAAGCTCAAGCTTCTTCGAAATTCAGGCTTATCCCTTGTCATCAAATTTATCCTTAATTCATGCCTTTTGTTTTGCCTCATCTATATCAGTTCAACACAACCTACCATTGAGTTCTGGCCTCAGGTTGAGGAATGATGAAGAAGGCACACATCTGCGTTTCATGTGAAATCAATAGTATTTACCCCTCTGACAAGCAATCCAAGAACATGACCAAAACCTAATTTTTTAATCAACTACAATGTGTGTTCCATTAGCTTTCTTTGTTGTGAACGCAACACATTCCAATCAAATTACACACCTGTTCACTGAAGCAGCTAGTCAGTAATTGAAACAGACTACGGAAAGGCCTAATCATTGACGATCTCACCTTCAGAATTAACAACTTCTCCTTGAGTTCTCCCCGAACATCTTGATTTTCTCTTCCGGTCCATGTGATCCTTGAAGATAGCCTTATGGATGACGTTGACCACACCCAATCATGATGAGCTTGGCAATGACCAGACTTCTAAAGTCTGATACTCTTGAGCAAGCAACATAAAGCTGACCGTGGGCAAAGACATTGGTTTCCAGATAGACTCCTACTCGATTCAACGTCTGCCCTTGGCTCTTGTTGACTGACATCGTGTAGGCTGGAGCCAATTTAAATTGATACCTAAAAAGCTGAGGCCAGATTTTTTGTTGACTTGTTTTGCAGTTTGATTTTAGGGATCATAATTTCTTCGCCGGCAAATGAGCCTGACATCAACTTACCCAAGACGTAGCCATCACCTAGGCCAGTTATCAACATTCGCGAGCTGTTACATACCCCCTTTTTAACATAGAGGTTTCTGGTGATCACAATGGGAATCCCAACCTTGAGAAATATCCGTTGCTTATTTTATTCAAAATGTCTTCTGGAAACAAATCCAAGCAGTCAGGGTCAGGAATAATGATCTAAAGCAACACGTGACCAGGGCCTGGTAACATTGTTGTTACTTTTTCATTGATGTCTTTGATATGATACACTGTTCTTTCAGGTACTTGATATTTTTCCTGTGAGAGCCGTTCACATTGTTGGCAAGCTTGCCATGAAGATGCGAAACCAGCTTTGATTGACCTTCTGTTGGAGAATTAAAGCTGTCGCTCGAGATCTTCTTCAGCTTAATAATGTCAAAGTCTGACTTTTGAAGACGCCCTTTGCCCAGTGCCAGCAGCGCCTTTGCAAATACTTTGTTGTCCTCCAACACTTGCCCATTAGATGATGCCAATCGCATGCTCTGATTCAAAGAAAAGGTTTTGACTTCTTTCCAAATTTTCTACAACTTGATTGTGGCCAAGTATGATAGAGGATATTTGTCATGCTTTACGACAGTCAAAATCTGCTGGAAGTCACCAGAGAATAGGACAACTTTGCCCCCAAACAGTAAGCTTGATCCGCAAAGCCGTCTGAGTGTCTTATTGACAGCATCAATTGCATTCCGGTGAATGGTTACTACCTCGTCCCATAGAATTAGGCGAGCACCACGACACTCCTCAGCTAGCGTTCTGTCATCGTTGATTTCACATTCGGCTCCCTTTCGCACATCAATTGGAATTTTGAAGCCTGAATGTGCAGTTTTCCCCCATCTTAACAACAATCCACCGATAGCCATTGACATCGGCCAAGTCAATGATGGCGTTCAACACATACGTCTTTCCTGTACCTCCTGGTCCATCAAGATATGACATTGTGCTACTGCCTGAATCCAGGCCACTGGTGACATGTTTGAAGACTTCTCTTTGGTCTGATTTCAAGCTTGTCAGGCTTATTACAAGCCTTTCCCTGATTGAGTCCATTGACTTGATGCCTTCAGCCTCAGTGACGAGCATTGCAAGGAGCTTTTGCTCCGCGGGCTTCACCTTGATTACGGCGACAGTCAAGCTTGAGTTGAGGTCATTCAAAAGTGAGTCAAGCCTCGACAGTGCAAGGATGTGTCTCTCCTTAAGGCTAAGCTGGCTACTATTCCCCTTGCGCATGTTTACCCTTGTCACTTCATCGGTAAAGTCCTCGAAATGATTTTCAAACAGTTGATGGAGGGGTGTGGACGCACATCAAAGAAAACATTTGGATAAGTTGGAACCCCAACCAGATAGTTGCTGCTTTGTACAACAAATTATCCTGCAGGTTGTCATTAACCAGTAATCCAAGAAAGTTGCACGCCTGTTGGTAGGTCTCCGCCACACATCCATCCACTGTCCTGAGATCCTCAAACGATGTCATGCCCTTCCTGTGCTGAAGTAAGACGAGAAGGTAAAATTTCTCCCCTGCCAGGAAGGAGACTGAAAATAGCCTTCCAACGGTATCTGATTTGCAGGCCCTGGCTCACCACTCCTTTGCACTTGGGCTCCAGGCAAAAAATGTTGGCAACTCCTCGTAAAAAAGTGTTTGTGCCTGACACCCATTTGCTCCCTCAGTGTTATCCTTATTGAGCTCAAAGTAACTGGTGAGCGTTGTCTTTGTGCTTTTTCCAGAGTTGATGAGACCCACCGCCTTATCCACTGTGTCGAAGTACACCATTTGCTCATCTTTTTCATGAATGTTTAGTCTATTCACTGCCGGCGAGCGATGACTGAGGGAAAACTTAAACAATCTCCACAATGCTGCGGGAGACAGGAGTCAGCATTGGTGCTTTTCTGAGGTTGATGATATGCTTACCTTCAGGTGGACTTATGTACCTCCCATCTAGGTAACACGTCGTCTCATTGCCACCATCAATGTTTAGGTGAGTTCTATCGTGTCCCTTAGCTGTATATTTATAGAGATACTTGATGGCAGTCGTGTTGACTGGTACCTCTGTAAGAGACACAAATTGTCTCTTCACTAAGTGCTGTCAAATTTTGGGCTAGACAAGATCCTAGATCTTGGAGAGAAATTCTAGAACCAACCAATGGATTACTAGTTCAGTAGAAGATGCGGATTAGTTCTCTACTGAACTAGGAGAGCGCGATCCATGGAAGTTTAAGTAGTAGTACAAGATTACGTGAGAAAGTATTGGTTGTTATGTGAAATCTCAAATGTAAGAGTTCACAGTCTCCCCTCCTAAAAAAAATCAAAGAAAAGAAAAAAAAGGAAGAAGAGGGAAGAAAGAAGGAGAAAGAAAAAAAAGGAAAACAGAGAAAGAAAGGGGAGAGAAAGAAGGGAATCAAAGTTTGTGGAGAGGATGGAAGGGGTAGATAGAGGAAAAAAGGAAAGGGATGTCGGAGAGTCCTGAGAGGAATCAGCCAAAGAGTCTTCTTATTTGGTCGCTCGATAGACAACCTGGATGAGGGAGGAAAAGGAAAGAAAGAAGCAGAGAGGGCCTGTCAAGTGCTCACAGAGTGGCCATGGTAGAGTTTTTTACAGGGATGTGGTAGCATCATTGCTTGGGGGTGCACATTGGGAGGAACTGACTTTTTGTATGAGTTGTGCCTCAAGAGCCTCCCTATCAAAGAAGGGTTTCACCTTGGATACGTGGAACATTGGGTGTCAGCGGTCCCCTTCCGGAAGTTCCAGCTCCACACTCTGACCGTGATTAAACACCAGGACCACTTGGTAAGGGCCTTCAAAGCGTTCCTTCAACTTGTTGCTGCCGTTTTGACAGGCTTGCCTCCAGTTGGCTGTGTTCAAAAGAACCAGGGAATAGACCTCAAGAGGAGGTTGATAAGAGACACTTTTGTTGTGTTGAACTGCTTGACGGAGGCGGCTAAGACAGAGAGCGTCCCTGGCGTCAGCTCAGCATGCTTCCCATGCCCGGAGACATTTGATCAGCGCCGGAGGAGGATCTTGAAGCGGGACCTGTGGTTCAAAGAGAGGGGGCCGGCGGCCCAAGAGAATATTGAAGGGGGAGACCCCTGTGGAGACGTTGAGTGCATAGTTGATCGCAAATTTGACCGTGGGTAAGGATTCGAGCCACTTACCTTGGCGTTTGGCAGTGAACGTGCAGAGGATCTGGCCCACCATTTTATTGGTGCGCTCACTGCGGCCGTCAGCTTGGGGATGGAAGGCCGAGGACCGGTGGAACCATGAGTGAAGTCCAGAATTTGGATGACCAGGCTTTATCCCTGTCGCTAATGGTGGAATTCGGGGCGCCAAAGAGGGCTAGCCACCCGGCGAAAAACCGGGAGGCCATCTTTTTGGCAGTATCTGTCTGTAAGACCGGGATGAGATGGGAGAGGTGGCAAGTACATGCCAGTATCATGTCAAAATGACCTGAGGTCTTGAGTGGCCCCACAAAATCAATCGCAATATCAACTAGAGGGAGAAGGGGAAATGGTGGTGTAAGCATTTTTCCCGTAGGGGCGGCGGTCGAGGACTTGGTCTGTTGGCACATTGGGCAAGATTGAACAAAAAGGTTGATGTCCTGGGCCATCTTAGGCCAAAAGAAGTCGTGCCTTAGCTCTGCAATTGTTTTTGCTTAGCCAAGGTGCCCAAGGCGTAGATGCGCCTCTGACATGAGGTTGAGGCGAAGATCTTTGGAGGGAGGGACAACAAGCCGTCTGTCAATGAGGATCATGCCGTCGACTTCAATGCAGTCATCACAGAGAGGAAGGATCTTACGGAGAGAAGTACAGAAAGGGTCAGAAGTATAACCCTGTATTATTTGATGGCGGAGGGAATCAGGTAGAAAAGGGGCTAGCTCCGTAAGTGCTTCTACGCATGCCACACTCTTGGTGTTGACGCCGGGGGCTTCTTCCAAAAGATTCTTCCTGGATAGGGCATCAGCTACAGTATTATCCTCACCCTTGATGTACTCAAATTGTAGGTTAAAATCCGCGAGGAGCTCTGTCCACCTGGCTTGGTGTTGAGAGATATTTTGTTGTTTGAGGAGGTGAGTTAGTGAATGATGGTCCGTCATGACGTGGACCTTCATTCCCAACAGAAGCATGCGCCACTTATGGACTACAGCCAACAATTCCTGTTTTTGAACATGATAATTCCTTTTTGCAGGGGTCATCAAGTGAGATTTGTAGGCAATCAAGGAGGCGTTCTTCCATTCCTTGCCCTGAAACAAAGCCGCTGGCGGTGGTGAAAAGCCAAAGAGGATCATCTGAATCATATTCAATATTTTTCAGGCAGGGGAGTGACGTCATAATACATTTGATGTTATTAAAGGCCGCTTCTTCAGCCTGGCCCCAGAGAAAATCTTTCTTGTCCATCTTGCTGCTAGTGAGTGGAGTGAGGGTACCGACGTATTTATAGAGTCCCCAGATGAATTTCTTCATTCATTGGACCGTTCCAAGGAATTTTTTCACGCCTTTCGGGGACATTGGGGAAGGCCAGTTGAGAACCTGGGCAATTTTTTCATTATCCGCTTCCATGCCGCCAGCCGAGATCCAATGTCCTAAAAATTTGATGTAAGATTGGAAGAGAAGTGTTTTCTTGGGGCTGCAGTACAAGTTTGCCAAACGTCGGCAGTCCAAAACCCAACGAACACGGAGATTATGTTCCTCAAGGGAGTCAGAAAACACTACAATATCATCAAGATACACAACACAAGTTGTGTTGATTAGCTCACCAAGTGCTTCCTCTAAATGCACCTGGTGTGTTGCCGGTGCATTGGTCAGCCCCATTGGCATGATGACCCACTAAATGAGTCCCCATGGAGTTTTCACGGCTGTGAGAGGGATATCTTCTTCATGCATTCTATTCTGGAATAAGGTGTTTGTTTGGTCCAGAATCGAGAAAACCCTGCCCAAAGCCACGGTGCATAGTTCATCTACATTTGGAAGGGGGGATCGGTCCTTCACGGTGAATTTATTCAGTTTTCAATAATCACACACCCAAGGAGGGAGAGCGGTTGGGTTCTTCTTTGGAATGATCATGCTTGGCAAAGCATATTGACTGGAAGACCGTCGGATTCGGCCTGCTTTGATGTGTTGATCCAGAAGGATCCGCCAGGAGGCCAGGTGCTTCTGTGGATAAGGGTGTTGGTTCTCGTTGATGACGGTGTTTGGATCTGTGAGAAAAATCCTGTGGCTTACTTTGGATTGGGTGTCTTGCATCTGTTCAGGAAAGGTTCCATCAGTGAAAGTGCTGGAAGAGTCCTCTTCCTCAGAGACTTGTGGAATGTCTTGAGGGAAAAGGTTGCAATACTCCCCAAGAATCTTTTTTCTTAGAGATTCCAGATCAGTAGTTTTAGATGAGGATAGTGCAGCACTCTCAAGGGCTTCCCTCTGAATTGGTGGGGGCAGGCAGTAGTCAAAAATGGAACGATTTGATGCATTTCATTGAATGGAGCAAGACAAGATTGAGACAGAGATGTTGAACTGAGATAGAAAGGGAGCCCCAAAGATCATGTCATAGTCCCTAATGATGTGTCCAATCTTGAGAGGCACATTAGAAAAGATGAGAAAAGAATTTGTATCATGGAACGTAGCTGTCACAAATTCGCGGAGGACCAATGAATCTTTGGGGTGATTGTCCATGGCTAACTGAACGTGGGTTGGCCTTGACAGCTGGTGAATTGCTAGATGGGATGCTGATTTAGTTATCAGGTTGAGTTCTGAACCTGTATCAATCAATCCACGTAAGTTATTGTTTCCACAACAGAGGAGAATGATGATCCTTCGTGCGACAGGGGGTGATACATACTCATGCAAGTTCGTGAAGCGGAGTTCCTCGTTGATGGCAGCAAAGGCTGCTACTGAAGCTGAGTCCAAATCCGGAAAGAGGTTGCCTGATACACCTGCAACTGTCGCGGCTCTAGTGGTAGCCCTTCCGGCCGGTCCTTGTGTTGGTTTTACGGCTGAAGATTGAGAGGGCCCCCAAGCCTTAGGAGGTTTATAGTCAGTAGACTTTGGAGGGGGAATGAAGGAGGCAGGGATTGAAATGAAGGACCGGTCCATGGGTCCAGGACAGGCCCCAGCTATGTTACCACAATTCTTTTTACAGTAATGACAACATCCTTCTGAGTCAAGAAAAGTGTGGACTTGCCAAACAGTTTCTTCATGGGACAGGCAGTTTGTAGGGGTCAACAAGGAGCTGACCAAATTAATCACTGGTTGGGTTTGAGAGGGTGTGGCCCGGCGGGGGAGACCCTCGAAGAAAAGTTGTGTCCATCTTTCAAAGGTGCTGTAATTGAAAGGCGACTGAAGGAGTAATTCAAAGTTATTCACTGGTGAACAAAGGTCAGGTGGCAATCCAAACACCACCATTTCTGCAAGGTCAAAGTCCAAGGCCGACTCCAGGTCAAAGTTAATCATGCTCTGGAGGGTCCGGGCTTGAGTGCTGAAAGCAGAAAATCCCTCCATGTCTGTCATTTGAAGGGGCAGCTCAGTACGCCACAAAGGCGGTACGGCAAAGTCCATGAGTTGGGTTTTGAAGGACCCCCAACTAAGCACAATAAGAGATTCCGCCTCAATGGTGTAGAAAAAAAGCGTGTTTGTTTCTCTCAACAGACTGCTGATAATCCTGACTTTGTCAACATCATGAGAAGCATCCTTTGAGACAAAAAACAGTTTGGTGGCTGCAAGCCATTTAAGGAAGGGTTCTACCTGGTTGGTGGAACGGTCCGACATAGGTGGGACCATTGGCGGTATGGAACCTCTGGAGGTCAATACAACCATGGGTAGGGGAATTAATTGAGGGAGGGCGGAGAGTCTCTTTGCTTCGGACCTACAGGAGGAGGATGGCTTCTTCAAGTCTAGAGATGCGGTCCGCGCTGGCTTCTTCCATCCTGGCCATGTGTTTGGCAGCAGCAGTTCTGTCCGCCTGGGCCTGGAGGATGGTTTGATGTTGAGCTTCCATGATGAAGTGGATGTAGTCTTCGTGGGAGGTGGGGAAGATTCCCTCACTGTCTTGGTTTTCCCCTTGGATGGAAATCCAAGCGGAGTAGACCCTGCAGCAGGGGCAGGCATGCGTTTGGTGGTTGAGGAATCGGAGGGCGTGGAAGCTGGTATAGTGAGCTTGACTGAAAGTGGAGAAGGTGGAGTAGTCAGTCGGAGGGAGCAAGGAAGCACGAGGTGCAGGAGATTTGGGGAGAGGAGGGAGCTTGGATGCTTGGAGACAATGTTGAGCTTGCTGCTTGGTTCGTGAGATAAACTTGGCCGCGGTGGCTGCTGCTCGGCGCTTCTGAACATTAGTAGCATGGATTATAGCCTCGGGATCCTCGTGAAAAGCCAAAGGACAATTGTTTGTGTGACTGGATGTCATAAAAAGACACGGAACAAAAGGTCGGAAAGGTAATGGAAGGAGATGGTTGGTAAAGAAAAAAAAAATGTAAGAGACACAAATTTTCTCTTCACTAAGTGCCATAAAATGTTGGGCTAGACAAGATCCTAGATCTTGGAGAGAAATTCTAGAGCCAGCCAATGGATTACTAGTTCAGTAGAAGATGCAGATTAGTTCTCTACTGTACAATATCAGAATGAAAAGGAGAGAAAAGAGAAGGAGAGAGAGTGAAATTGGAGAAGGAGAGAATGGGAGTACTCACCTAGTTCAGTAGAAGATGCGGATTAGTTCTCTACTGAACTAGGAGAGAGCGAGAAGTGGAGGTTTAAGTAGTAGTACAAGATTACGTGAGCAAGTATTGGTTGTTATGTGAAATCTCAAATGTGAGGGTTCACAACCTCAATTTTGATATGAAACTCAAACAGTAAAGTCAGAAACTTGTTGTAGGGTACCACGGAGCCATTGTCAAATGTCGAGAGATGCTTCTTGATCGTCAATGAGTTGTTCCTTCTCTGATAAACAGGATACACCCCATCTACAGTCACAGTCCAAGGGCTAAATGGCCGGGGAAAACCAAGGCAACACCCATTGTTTTCCCAGCAAGCACGTCCTTTGCATGGCCCATGCAGCATGAACTCACCTACCAGCGTGTGAAGCTTTGGCGATTCCAGCTGGTGTGGTATCTCTGCAGTGACCAACAAGTCGATTTTCTCTGGTGAGTTGTTACAATCCTTTTCCGCAAGCCTGACAATCAGATTAATGTGGGGCAAGCCCCTCTTCTGAAACTCAATATTCAAAAAGTATGCAACGACAGAGCCAAGCCTTCAATTCTCAGCAAGCTTGCTGATTAGCGCTTTCACTTTCATGTTGAAGACTCTAGCCACGATTGTAGGATGATCGAATGTGTTTCCTCCTGCTGGAAGTGCATTAGTTATTTCTTTCCACTTGGGTTTTGCCATCATGGTGATGAATAGCAACGGCGGTCCAAATTTTTGACAAATCGCCATTGAGTCCTGATAGAACTGTGCCATTACCCGAGGTCCTCCAATAAATCTTGATGGCAAGACTACTGTTCTCCCTGCGGGCTCAACCTTGTTTTTGAGTGAGCGAATCAGTTTTGAGTATTGACTTGCCTTCATCTTCTCTTAATTTTTCCTCATGAAGTCCAGGCCGCCCCTCTCGACGCATGTGTAGAAATCTATGATAATCTCCTGAGATAGAGTTCAGCTTGCAGGATTGCCAAAAACTTGGCGCACCTTTTGAATAGCAGGAATGCAAACCACTCCTACGATCCAACTTTCCAGTTCATAACTGCAGGCATAGTCAGAAACATTCATTAATGAGAGTAACAATTCTCATCTCTAGATGTAGTTTCTCGATAAAGGTTATCCCATTGTTGTTGCCCGAATGGAAACAATAATGGATACCTCCAAGGAAAATAAGATGAATGTAAATCTGTGATTGTGTTCAACTTTCCATTGTTCCTGTGTAACACTTTGTGGCGAGGCAAGATGATGTCGCCCTCTCCTTCAACCACCAGTGCTACTTCATTCACCATTGGCTGATTATATTGTTTTGGATCACAACCAGCCTTTGGGACTCCAATGAGTGCAAAAGTCCTAGTTTCATTGCTGTCAAGGATTTCTTTAGCATTGCATACGGGTTATTTTGGTGAAGGACAGCCATTAGGTCTTGAACAACTTTCAGGTCCATTTGCGGTCCTCATTCCTTTAGAGATTGGCCTTTCAGTGCCTTATCTACCCAAAGGTTTGCCTCGCCTATCCCATGGTCACCTATCATGAGAATTTGCGTGAAACCAGTGCTGTCTGGAGAATTGGGTTCGATGGTTCAAATCCTATGTGTCATTGCCCCACTAACGCAAAATATGTTGACTCCGAATTGTCCTTGAACACTCCGGTCAACCTTTGCGCCGAGAGAGGTGAAGCTCACAGTGCTATTGTATAGGCAAATCAGTGATTGGAAGTCCCTGAAACCTGTAGACGCTGTCAGCCTTGAATCACAAAGAAGACAATTCAGGCTTACACTTTGAGGAGCCTGTGAGGAGAAGTTGGAGGCTTAAAGGATAGCCTGGTGCTGAGTCATTGTGTGAGGGGATTTTGACCTTGTTTTTCTGGCAACATGTTGAGAAATCGATTCTGGCTTTATCTCTATCTGCAAGCATAGCCTCGTTGCGCCAATGCAGAGCCCCACACGCAATGCACTCAATGTCGCATGCTCTGAGGGAATGAGCTACCATATAGTTCACCAAAGCTGTAATTGCCTTTTTGTTATTCTCTTGCTCTCAGGAAACGACCTTGCATGGAGAGGATGGCATGATGGTGATGGCTCTTGAAAATCAGTTGAAGGTTGCCAGTTGGCGTCAGGTTTTTTGAATACTGAGCGTTTAGATTTAGCCGTGCATTGTCAGCGGTCTTGGCGCTTGGATCAGGTCAAATTAGGCACAACTGCACCAGCAAATCAGAGCTGCATTGACTGCTTTGGGCTCAATTTCCAATTTGAAACTTGCACATTTTTCATTAGTATCTGCACCTCGAGGCTTCTGTCATCCCATGTTTCCAGATAAACTCGCCAGAAGCCAATCCGTCGGCTCTTATGCTTGGAACTCAATTAATATTGACGCCTTGTCTTGGTGTAACACGACATTTGTATTTCAAATCACCTAAGGCTGGAGCTAAAGAGGACATAGGATTCTGGCTTAACTATGATAGAATCTACATGACATATGAGGGACAAAGGATACAGGGGAGAGCAAAGATCTTACTCCTAAGAATTTCTCATTTGCTTTGCGGCTGCCTTGAGAATGTCTTTTTGTGGGTGCCCACACCCAACTTTTGATGGAGTGACCGGTCGAGGTGTCTTAACTTTTTCAGGATCTGACTCAGAGCTGGACTCTTCTGACGACTCAGTCAGAGTTGTAGCATTAGCTTTACCTTTAGCATTTCCCAAGCCGCCGTTTCCACCTTTGGAGTTTGAACTGGCCTCACGTTGAGTGTCACTGTTTGGGGCACCATTTTGTCCAGATGGCTTGCCAAATGCCACACTTTAAAACATGTTAGGCACCTTTTCCGTTACCAGTTGAGTCAAAATTCAAAACCTACAAGTTGCGTCCTGCACGTGATGGTGAGCTATTGGATCCTGACGCTTGCGGGCTTTGCCCAACTGTGTGTCCCAAAGTGAGTGCTACAGATTTGACCTTGAATATTCATCATCAGCTTGTTATTCTTTAACACAACCTATGAGCACTCACCACAACAACTGCCATCATCTTTTCAACATCAAAGTCTTCCAGACTTCCGGTGAGCTGGACCTTGTGTCCAGGCTGGTAGATGGTGAAGGTTTTGATGAGGTTCTTGCTACCAGGCACCACGTATTTGACTTTATATTGGCAATAGCACTTGCACCCCTAATGTTCCAAATCAGTAGACAGGTCAAAAAATAGTAGTGGCGAGCTTATGGTTATGACCCACAACAACGTCTAGTTGAGTAGGGCCATGGGGCCCATCAGTAACCACCTCTTCACATGAAACAACATTACCCAGTCCAACGACCGCCATTTTATTAGTAAGATCAACTGCAGACTTGCCTGCTGGTCCAATGTATGTAATTGAAGATTGATTATATGTCACCGTTGGAGCTGACCTGTCAGTGTAGCTTATGATTTTACCAGTGATAGGGTAGTGTTTTTTGGGTTAGAGTAGATTGTTCACTGATGTGTTTGTCGCCATGGTTACTTGAAAGTTGTTGGCATTGATTCCGTTGAGTCCACCGCATTGAAGGAACGGTTTCATGATTACGGGTCTGTATTGGCTGGCAGAAGGAGCCTCAGATTCAGACTGAGTAGAGTCACGTTGGGTTAGTATGATTCAAACTAAGCTGATTGAAGCAAATCACCATTTCAAGAGTATCAAAGAGCCCGGTCATGGTAGTAGGGTGGTTGGGAGTCCTGGTGTTAGCCATTGGAAAGTAAAATTAGTTTAAGGTGAGTTGGAGCAGCTGATAAGTGCGCCGAGTTGATTGGTAAGGGTGAGACTTACCATTGAGAGGGCCATCTCTATCTTAAGTAGGTGAGAATAGAGCAAACGTATTCCCATAAGCCTTGGCAAAACTTCCTGGTTGGTGTGGCTTGGAATCCATGGCTCAGCTTGACGGGTTATTTGAGGAGGGTCCTTGGAGAATTGTTGAGATAAAAAAAGAACTTTTGCTTGAAGAGGACCAAACATCATCAGGCTTGCCAGGAGAGACTACGCATCCACCATGTTGCCATCGGTACATATGATTGGACACCGGAGTGCCAAGCTGAAGAATTGTGAGGCATAACATCAGACCGAGTGTTGTGTCAGGGTGACTGAAAAGACCATGTATCGACCATCAATTCAAATATCAAGTAGAGCTTCCACCTGTAAAGGACCAATGAATTCCTCTTTGAGCAGAGAACAGTGGGAGTGGCCGAATCCATTGAATACATATAGTCGCAAGGCAAGTGAAACATGGAGATCAATTGGTGATGTTATCTGGAAAGAATCAGGACAAGTTTTTCTGGAGGGCTGAGGTGGGAGACGTCTGGTATAAAGGAAAGATCCTCATTGAGTAGCAAACCTCATGCTTTGCCCCTCATAGATTCTGGGTTTTGCCCGTGATTTCCCTTGCATCTGTATTTGAGCAGTCACTGGGACCATTCCTAGGCTTAGTGTGTGGTTTAATAAACCCACCGAGTCAACTTTTCTCTGTGATGTCCCTTGTGTCTGTCTATGTGCAGTCGCCAGGTCCATTAGCACACAGTAAACCTTTCCCCATGATATCCCTTGCCTCTGTCTTTGAGAAGTTGCCGGAACCATTAGTAAAAGGCAAGGGTGACCCACACACTTTTATATTGTCGAGCAAGCATTTTATTAGACTTGGATTAATAGTGCCAGGGCACCATTAATCAGGATTAATAGTGACAGGGCACTATTAATCAGGATTAATAGTGACAGGGCACTATTAATCAGGATTAATAGTGCCTGGGCACCATTAATCTGAGTTTATTAAAGACAACCTATCACAGAAAAAAAATTCAAAGGTTTTCCCTAAATCAATATATCACACAAGCCACACAACCTACCCCTTTTGTTCCTCCTCTTAATCTCAGAACCAAACCATCCGCAACCCAACAATGCCTCCTGCCCATCCCTGGGTTAAAAAACAGTAGGCAGATGGCCCTCAGCGTGCTTCAGGGGCTAATTTTAAAAGGAGGGCCACCAAATTTAACTTCAAACTATGCAAATGAAACAGCAGAAGGGGGAAGCCAAACTTTCAGCTGGAAGTCCAGCGCAAAAATTTTGACTGGCAACCTAATCATCTGCCTTGTTCCAATATATAGGTATCTTCTGATGCATGCACTAGGGTCCATCTGCATATGAACTCGTCATCTTACAACATTCAAATGTTTCAGGAACACCGCCTCCCTACCAACCCGTTCATATCAACTTTCAGCCATTACCACCATTGCTGGGTCAACTCTTGCACCCCGACTCTTCGAATTGTCTCACATACCCATTTGTATATTCCTAATCACTAGGCCCAACCAAAGCTTCACCATGGCCCGTTCATCATATGCGTACCTAGCACTGCAAAAAAATCTGTGTCAACTGCCAGAAGTTGACATGCAGCTTACTCTGATTCTACTCAACTCTTATTCAAACTTGACTCAAGCTTTAATTGAGATGCACAGTGACTGTGCACCAAAGTAGCTTTCAATTTAAGTTTGAGTAAGACCAGTGTTAAATCAAAGCTACTGCATGTCAACTGCTGGCAGTTGAAGCAGATTTTTTTGCAGTGTAGCAATCAGTTTTTTTTGACCACACACTACTCAACTGAGGCTTCCTCAACAGTTTGGGTACAGTCTTACCCAAAACAATGTGGAAGCCTCATTGGTCAGGGTAAGGCATCACCCTGACTAATGAAACTTCTTCATAGGCAAGGGCAATGCCTTACCCTCACCGATGAGACTTCCTCATTGGTTTGGGTAAGACTGTACCCTCACCAATGAGGAAGCCTTATTGGTCAGGGTAAGGCATCACCCTTACCGATGAGACTTCATTGGCAAGGGTAATGCCTTACCCTCACTGCGGTTTGGGTAAGACTTTACCGGAAGCCTCATTGGTCAGGGTCACCCTGACCGATGAAACTTCTTCATCTGCAAGGGCAATGCCTTACCCTCACCAATGAGACTTCCTCATCGGTTTGGGTAAGACTGTACCCTCACAAATGAGGAAGCCTCATTGGTCAGGGTAAGGCATCACCCTGACCGATGAGACTTCTTCATTGGAAAGGGTAATGCCTTACCCTCACCGATGAGACTTCCTCATTGGTTTGGGTAAGACTGTACCCAAACCGCGGTCAGGGTAAAGCATTATCCTGACCAATGAAACTTCTTCATCAGAAAGGGCAATGCCTTACCCCCACCAATGAGAATTCCTTATTGATTTGGGTAAGACTGTACCCTCACCAATGAGAAAGGGTGAGGTAGCTGAGGAGTCAGGAGAATGACCATGAAAAGTATGCAAGCAAAGTGAAAAATGAATACTCTAGTTATGGCTACGATACAATGCGAGGCCATTTTTTTGGTTGATTGAAAGTATAGATTGAAGTGGGCTGGAGGGGTGAGGTGAGTAGAAATGGAGCTTCTGCAAAACACCAATTAATGGTCCTAACATGGGTTTGATGCCTGGGATCTCAAGTTAAAATGCATCAGGGTAGACAATGAGTGGTAGAATTAACTTTTTGAGTACTCAGGGTAAGTTGGGGAGGGGGTTTATGATAACCCAAACAGTATGAGTGTAGGGAGCCACACATTTAGCATTGGTGACAAAATATTCTTAACATTTGACATATCAACAAGGGATTGGGTGTTTCAAGTTGCAACTGCATAAATTTGCCTGGGCTGAAACCTGAGAGTGTGGCAGCGCAGCTGCCCTGGCTGGGGAAAAACACCACGTTAAGATCACCTTGCCATTGGGGATGCCTTTGAAGGAGATTCAAAGGTTGAGCTATGGTTGTACCAGGAATAGGATGTGAGCCGTGAGCCAGTGATAACATCTGACAGTGTCCATGTACTTAGTGAATCTCAAACCATTTTAAAAAGATGAGACTTTTAATTCTTCAGAAAAAAAGTAATAAAATCAAGAAGCAAAGTTTTTCATTAACACAACCAATTTTTCAAACATGGACCTAGTGAAAGAAACACAATAAACAAATGTTTATTCATTTATTAATATTTAATCTTTAAGTTATAAGTTTTGATTTCTTTTTACTTGAGATTGTTTGGCTTAATGAACTTCCTCATTGGCGCGGGAAACACACCCAACCAATGAGGTTCCTTCATCATTCAGGGTCAAGTCTCAGTCTAAACAATGAGGAAGCCTTTCCGGTCTGGGGAAATTGTAGGCAAGGTCAACATCAAAGTTATATAACTGGGTAATGTTTAATCCAGATGAAGATTTTTGCACAATAGTGGCATTGTGATCAAGATAAAAACCGCATATGGCTTGTGTGTCATGTTTACACATCAAAATGAGTGCAAGGAAACAGCATAGATTTAGTGCAAACCTTTTCTGACCTCTTGATTAAAATCATAATTACTATCCATGAGGTGAAATATGAATTGTGCAAAATTTACTAAGTGATTAGTGTAAAAATGGTTTAATCAATCTGAGGGATAAATTGGAAATTAATGAAATGCTTGTAATTATCAGATAATTAAAAGAATTAATAGTAATGTAGATAAAGTTGTGTTGAGTTGAAATCATTGGGGTTTCACAGCAAGGAGATAAAAAATGACAATGGATGATGAACTTGAAGTTGAGATATTAGTACTTCCAGCGGTGAAGCTGCTTTGGCATCTAGTAAAGATTAATAGTGCCTGGGCACCATTAACACAGATTAATAGTGCCTAGGCACCATTAATCATAATTAATAGTGCCTGGGCACCATTATTCATAATTAATAGTGCCTGGGCATCATTAATCATAATTAATAGTGCCTGGGCACTATTAATTATAGTTGATAGTGCCTTGGCATCATTAATCAAGGTTCATGGTGCCTGGGCACCATTAATCAGGATTGGTAGTGCCTGGGCAACACCAGGAACTATTAATCTTAATTAACTGGTCAGCTAATGGCACTAAGTGATCAGTTGATGGAATTAAGTGGTCATTTAATGGAATTGACTGATCAGTTAATGGCATTAACTGGTCAGTTGATGGCATTGACTGGTCAGTTAATGGCATTAACTGACCAGTTAATTAATATTAATAGTTCCTGGTGTTGCTCAGGCACTACCAATCCTGATTAATGGTAGTGCCTGGGCAACACCAGGAACTATTAATCTTAATTAACTGGTCAGCTAATGGCTCTAAGTGATCAGTTGATGGAATTAACTGGTCATTTAATGGCATTAACTGATCATTTAATGGCATTAACTGGTCAGTTAATGGCATTAACTGGTCAGTTAAGGGCATTAACTGGTCAGTTAATGGCATTAACTGGTCAGTTAATGGCATTAACTGGTCAGTTAATGGCATTAACTGGTCAGTTAATGGCATTAACTGGTCAGTTAATGGCATTAACTGGTCAGTTAATGGCATTAACTGGTCAGTTAATGGCATTAACTGGTCAGTTAATGGCATTAACTGGTCAGTTAATGGCATTAACTGGTCAGTTAATGGCATTAACTGGTCAGTTAATGGCATTAACTGGTCAGTTAATGGCATTAACTGGTCAGTTAATGGCATTAACTGGTCAGTTAATGGCATTAAATGGTCAGTTAATGGCATTAACTGGTCAATTAATGGCATTAACTGGTCATTTAATGGCATTAACTGGTCAGTTAATGGCATTAACTGGTCAGTTAATGGCATTAACTGGTAAGTTAATGGCATTAACTGGTAACTTAATGTCATTAACTGGTAAGTTCATGTTATTATCTGGTCAGTTAATGGCATTAACTGATCAGTTAATGGCATTAACTGGTCAGTTAATGCCATTAACGGACCAGTTGATGCCATTCTGGCCAGATTATTGCATTAACTAATCATTTAATGGCATTAACTGGTCATTTAATGGCATTAACTGGTCAGTTAATGGCATTAACTGGTCAGTTAATGGCATTAACTGATCAGTTAATGGCATTAACTGATCAGTTAATGGCATTAACTGATCAGTTAATGGCATTAACTGATCAGTTAATGGCATTAACTGATCAGTTAATGGCATTAACTGGTCAGTTAATGCCATTAACGGACCAGTTGATGCCATTCTGGCCAGATTATTGCATTAACTAATCATTTAATGGCATTAACTGGTCATTTAATGGCATTAACTGGTCAGTTAATGGCATTAACTGGTCAGTTAATGGCATTAACTGATCAGTTAATGGCATTAACTGATCAGTTAATGCCATTAACTGATCAGTTAATGCCATTAACTGATCAGTTAATGCCATTAACTGACCAGTTAATGCCATTAACTGACCAGTTAATGCCATTAAATGACCAGTTAATGCCATTAAATGATTAGTTAATGCAATAATCTGGCCAGAATGGCATCAACTGGTCCGTTAATGGCATTAACTGACCAGTTAATGCCATTAACTGACCAGTTAATGCCATTAACTGATCAGTTAATGCCATTAACTGATCAGTTAATGCCATTAACTGATCAGTTAATGCCATTAACTGACCAGATAATAACATGAACTTACCAGTTAATGACATTAAGTTACCAGTTAATGCCATTAACTTACCAGTTAATGCCATTAACTGACCAGTTAATGCCATTAACTGACCAGTTAATGCCATTAAATGACCAGTTAATGCCATTAATTGACCAGTTAATGCCATTAACTGACCATTTAATGCCATTAACTGACCAGTTAATGCCATTAACTGACCAGTTAATGCCATTAACTGACCAGTTAATGCCATTAACTGACCAGTTAATGCCATTAACTGACCAGTTAATGCCATTAACTGACCAGTTAATGCCATTAACTGACCAGTTAATGCCATTAACTGACCAGTTAATGCCATTAACTGACCAGTTAATGCCATTAACTGACCAGTTAATGCCATTAACTGACCAGTTAATGCCATTAACTGACCAGTTAATGCCATTAACTGACCAGTTAATGCCATTAACTGACCAGTTAATGCCATTAACTGACCAGTTAATGCCATTAACTGACCAGTTAATGCCATTAACTGACCAGTTAATGCCATTAACTGACCAGTTAATGCCATTAACTGACCATTTAATGCCATTAACTGACCAGTTAATGCCATTAACTGACCAGTTAATGCCATTAACTGACCATTTAATATCATTAACTGACCAGAAGTCAAGATTACTAGTGCCTGGGCACCATTAATCAAGATTGATAGTGCCTTGCCACCATTAATAAAGATTAATAGTGCCTTGGCACCATTAATCAAGATCAATAGTGCCTTGGGACCATTAATCAAGATTAATAGTGCCTTGCCACCATTGAATAAGATCAACAGTGCCTTGGCACCATTAAACCAGATTAATAGGGCCTTTGCACCATTAAAAAAGATTGATAGTGCCTTGGCAACATTGATCAAGATTAAAAGTGCCTTGGAAACATTAATCAAGATTAATAGTTCTTGGAAACATTAACCAAAATTAATAGTGCCTTGGCATCATTCATCATAATAAAAGTTCACACTTGCACTTTACATCTTTGAAACTATATTACATCTTCACCACTGACTTGCCATGACAACCCTGGTTCTGTGGCAAAAAAACCTCTTGGTGACTTGCGGCTCAAACGCTCAGAGGTTTCACCAGTCACAAGACAAATTACCTGGCCCCAAATGTGTAGAGTTATAATTGCCATTTTGTGTATGTGTGTAACTTTCAGGATAGGTGATGCCAAGGCTAGACCTTCTAGCTACACCTCCTGCAATATGATAATGAAAAATAATCTATGAATAAATATAAACATTATTTTTAAGTGGTTTGGAGCAGTGAAAAAGGTGTAAGGGTTATATGAAGAATAGAGGATTTGTTTTGGATAAAGCCAAAAGGCTAGAGGTTTGAATATTCCCTTGTAAGGGTATCAGGATCCTGTAATGACAGGGGTTTTTGGGGTCAACTTATCTTCTGGGGCATTTTAAAACAGGAGTCTTGGGAGTACCCAAGAAATTGAATGTGTAGTGGCTCTAAAACAGAATAATACATACTTTTTTGGAGCCATTAAGGAGCCAATACCTGGGTGAAGGTGGAATAAGGTGGTGATGAGTTCAGGAAGGCTTCAGTGGGTGGTTTGAGGCGAAATTAAAGTTCACAGGAAGTCCTAAAAATGGATAATCACTGGTCAATAAGGGTTTGACTGATGAGTATAAAGATGCAGGGGATTACTGGTGAACAAGACTGGGGAAAGGCCTCTGAGGGGAAGGTATGAGGTCTATTTATGCCTTTCAGAGGCCTTGAGGGCGAAATCAGGGACCCTGGATTAGGTATGAGGGTCCTGAGTCATTTTTCTGATCTTCTGACAGATCCTTCTCAAGACTGAATAGAGGGATTTTTGCCTATTCAAACCCAATTGTATTGGTAGAATGTTCTGGAACATTCTTTTATTATAACTTTATAATATTCTCAAGATTATGAATCAAGAATGCAATATTTATTTACATTCAATTGATGATTATTAATTTCTAGAAAGTTCTACTACTTTTAACCATTTTATTATGTTATAGAGTTGTTATGATACTTTATGCTTATTATAGTAAATGTAAATTGATTATAAATTTTGTATTTTCTTCTATATGGCTTTTTACATGTCTGTGATGGTTATGTAACATGTGTAACTTGCTTTGTAATGATTTTGATAAGTCCTTCTTTCTTCTAAGAGAAAGGGTATGAAGGAGTAGGATTTTAAGGGTCAATCTGCTGGGTGACCCTAGGTTA
Source organism: Puccinia horiana (assembly GCA_001624995.1). NCBI lineage: Eukaryota > Fungi > Basidiomycota > Pucciniomycetes > Pucciniales > Pucciniaceae > Puccinia > Puccinia horiana. Next base: position 1,644,770 of record LWDY01000012.1, read on the forward strand.
TTTTGTATTTAGATTTCATTTTTACAATAATATTTACAAATTTATTCATCCTTCTTGGGTTATTCTATTATTTCATACTTTTTATTATTTTTATCTTTATTATTTTTATCTTTATTATTTTTATCTTTATTATTTTTATCTTACTTGATTACTATGTAAGCTTTTCTCTGCAAAGTAGCAAGCTGACATTAACCCAATGACCAGTATACTGCTGGGAATCAGGCCCGGGAACTCTACCAACTCAATGACTAGTACACTGGCCATAGAGCTGGGACATATTCCAGCTCAATGATCAGCATACTGGCCATTGAGTTGGGTGATTGCCTAGCTTGATGACCAGTAAAAACTGGACATCAATATGGGAGCTCCCCCGACCTGATTACCAGTGTGTACTGGCCATTGAAATAGGAGCTTCCGCAACTTGGACACCTGTATACTGGTCATTTTTCCTGGAGAGCTCCCAGCTCAATGGCCAATTTTCTGGTCATCGAGCTGGGACGTCTTGCAGCTCAATGACCAGTATACTGCCCATTGGGTAGGGAGAGAACCCGGATTGATGGCCAGTATTCTGATAATCAAGCTGGATGGCTATAGTATACTGGTCATTGAGCCGGGGTGTCTCCCAGCTTGATGGCCAGTATACTGGTCATTGAGTTGGGAGAGCAACCAACTCGATGGTCAGTAAACACTGGACATTGAGACGGGAGCGCTCTCAATTTGATGACCAGTGTGTACTAGTCATCAAGATTGGAGGGCTCCGGATTTGATGACCAGCATGTGCTGCCATCAAACTGGGGGCTTTCCCAACTCAAATACCAGTATAGTGGTCATTGAGCCAGGAGATCCTCCTTGATGGCCAGTATCCTGGTCATAGAGCCGGGATATCTTGACACAGCTTGATGGTCATTGAGCCAGGATCTCTCCCATCTCAATGGCTGGTGTGAACTGGACATTAATCTGGGATGATTCTCAGCTCGATGACCATTATCTGCTGTCCATGGAGCTGGGAGCTCTCCCAGATCCATGACTAGTAGTGACTGACCATCAAGCTGGGAGACATCCCGGTTTGATGACCAGTATGTGCTGGCCATGGAGCTGGGAGCTCTCCCACCTCAATGACCAGTGTGTACTGGCCTACTGGCCATTGAGAGGGGAAAGCTCCTATGTCTACCACAGCTCAATGGTTATCAAGTCCTGCCCATTGAGGAGGGACCTCGCAAGTCAATGGCAACATGTACTGGCCATTGAGCTGGGGCCTCCCAGCTCACTGGGAAGCCATTGTGCCAAGCTTGAAAGGCACTCACATGACAACAGAGGGGGTTCAGCTGACACTTGCGCACATCAAAATTCATAAACATCTTGCACAAACAAAATCTAGATTCAAATGGAGTACCATAGGAGACCCAGGTAAAGTTACTGCATGTCACCTGACATGTAGTCACCTCAAATTTTTCACGGTGCTGTGTCTTAAACTATCTAATTCAACATCCAACATCCCATCAAGCTAAGCACCAAGTGGGGGACCCCTGCAATAGTCACCCTCAATTGTTGCTAATGGTTTAAATCCAAATATACCTTGTCAACTTGCCTTGGAAATCACGACAAAATATGAGTGTATGTCTTGCCTTGATTTTTCCTCCTTGTTGAACTGAGAAGAAACCTTACATTGTATCCTGCCATCAATTGGATATTTATCTGACATTGTGAGCATCCCAATGATTTTCAGGACAGCCATTGGTCTCATCCATGAATAGATTTTTCCAATTGGGGGAAGATATTGCCCTTGTACTGGCCTGTGTCTTGATCCCCACTACCAATATACAGCTTTAAATTTCCTCTAATCATCAATCTTATGTGCCCGCCATCCACACCTCCTCCTCAATTTGCATCAAATTCACCTTGTCATCAGGCCCTGTTAACCCCATCTTACCACTTGTCACTTTTGGCAATTTGATATCAGCCACTTTCCACACCGTAAGAATTATAGTTCATGTTTCTACTAGCAATGTGTTAAATTCCTTCTTACATGATCTTTCAGAGTTAATGGTAGTTTTGGGGGCCCCCATAATCTGAAATATTTTTCTGCAACCTAGGCAGCATGGGTGAAGGGTTGAATTTAAGTGTTCCATATTTTCTCACATTGACACTTGCTCATCAAGAGGTTTCCTCTCTGCAAGCAGTGCCGAGAGGAAACCTCTTGACAAGAGGGCTCCAGCCTGCTTTCCCAGATTAAACCTCTTGATGAACCGGTTCCAGCTTTCTTGTCAAGAGGCAACCTCTTAATGAGCAGTTTCCAGCCTGCTTGTTGACAGGAAACCTCTCAATGAGCAATTTACAGCCTGCTTGTCGAGAGTAAACCTCTTGATGAGCAGTTTCCAGCCTGCTTTCAATGAGCAGGTCCAGCCTGATTGTTAGGATGAAACTTCTTGACAAGCAGGCTCCATCCTACTTGTCGGGATGGAACCCCTCAATGAGCAGGTTCATGCCTGCTTGTTGAGAACAAAGCTCTTGATGAGAAGGTTCCAGCCTGCTTGTTGAGAAAAAAGCTCTGGATGAGAAGGTTCCAGTCTGCTTGTTGAGAGGTAAACTCTTGATGAGAGGGTTATAGCCTGCTTGTTGAGAGGAAAACTCTTGATGAGAGGGTTCCAGCCTGCTTGTCTAGAGGAAACCTCTCAATGAGCAGGTCCTGCTGTCGAGAGGAAACCTCTTGATGAGCAGGTTCCATCCTGATTGTTGAGAAGAAACCTCTTGATGAGCAGGCTCCAACCTGTGTGTCAAAGATATTTCTTCTCGACAAGCACGTTCAAACCTGTGTGTCAAGAGGAAACCTCCCAATGCAAGGGGGGCTGGGACCTGCTCACCAAGAGGTTTTTTCTCAATGAGAAGGCTGGCCCCTGGCTTGCCGAGAGTTTTCCTCTCGATGAGCAGGCTGTCACCATATTGCCAAGAGGTTTCCTCTCAATGATCAGACTGGCACCTGCTTGCCAAGCGGTATAGCTTGGTGAGAAGGCTGGCACCTGCTTGCCGAGAGGTTTCCTCTTGATGTGCAGGCTGGCACCTGCTCGCCAAGAGGTACAGCTTGATGCACCTGCTCTGTCAGCCTTAGAGACAATAATCATTGCCCAAAATGCTTCCTTCAGATTTACTCCATAAATTAATTCATCTTTGTTGGAATAAGAATTAATCTGTTGAAAGATTATACCTTATTTTACCTACAATTGATTGACTAAAATATGTATTTCTCTAATTAATCTAGCTCGTATCTTTTATAAACTACTAACATTAGAACATATTCCATATAGAATATCCTGTAAAAAAATGGAAATCCTGTAAAAATTCAGGATATCCTGTAAGGTCCATGTTTTTCCCACAGATTTCTGTATTTTTTGCAAAGATACAGATTTCATGTCTCTCTCTTTCTCACCACTACAGAAATGTCAAATCAATTTAATCAGCACTGGGCCACTACACTACACTTCTCTTTTTTAGAAAAAGTGGCAGTGTGTGAACCCTACCCTTGTAGACCTCACTAGACTGTCACAGACTATGTAATCCCCTGATGTACTTAGTCTCAACAGTCCCAGCTCCCTCCTAGATTGGTAGAACTATTTTCCTACCGGTGCTAGGTATATTTCCCTTTACTTACTTCTCCTCTTTTCCCTTCTTCTTATCTGTTTTCTAGTGTACTTACACAGAGAACTATTCTCCTACCGGTGCTAGCAATCCATCTCACCGTGGTCCTAGAATTTCGCTCCCTGGCTTTTGAGCCTTGTATGGGTCCTTCCAGAATGAACAGTGAAGAGTCAAAAGAGGACTCTTACACTTTTTTTTTCTAGATCCAACCAACCCCACCAATTCTGTTCCGTTCTACTTGGCCTTTCTGTTCATTTTGGTCTCGGATTTTTTTCCGATAACTGGCCATCAACAATTCTTGCCTGCCTTTCCGCCCTTCCAATCTATCCGTTTTGGTCTTGGTTTTTTTCCAATAACTGGCCATCAACATTTCCTGCCCATCCAGTCTGTTCTTTTTGGTCTTGGATTTTTTCCAATAACTGGCCATCAATGACTGCCCCACCTTTCCACTCGCCTGCCCGCCTTTCTATCTTCTGCTTTCCATCCGCTTGCCCCCAGTATCTTCAATTGCTTTCTCACCCTTGGGTATCCTCATCAAAACCTCCCCTTTTCCGCCTACCACCACGCACACATCATCCGCTCGAGGTCGCTTGCCCCCAGTCTCTTCAATCACTCGCTCATCATTTTTCTACTCACCCTCAATTGGTTTGCCCAACGGGCCTGACACAGCTAGCCCTCTCTCTGCCTCAACTGTTGGAACCACCAATCGTTGCCAATTCTCCACCCTTGTATCCAGGCAGACACAAACTACACAATACAACGACCGTCCTGGTTTTAATGGACATCGACTGCAGCCATCAGTCGCCTCTCCTCTACTCTTTGCCATAGATCTCGTCTATTCCTCGTTGATTTCAGTTCCCCCTTGTCCTTTTTGGACTCAGCTTGTTGTCAACACTCTCAGCCCCTTGCTTGATGGTCTCAGCCCTAGATCCTTGTTACTCCTCCATGTCATTGGTACCAGATCCTTTTTGTCAATCTAAGCTTACTGGCTTCCTTATCATTGTCGGTCTCAGCTCCTCATCCTCATTAGACTTAGCTGCTGGTTCTCGGTCTCTGTTCCTTGCTATTGCTGTCTGGAACACTGCTCACAAAAAGATGAAGGGCCCCTGGGGCAAGAAGATCTGAAACTCCTGCTTGACACCTCGAACAATCTCTGGTCTCCCACCCATTTCCCCCTACCTTTACTTTCTTTCAGTGCCATTGTGTCAGCCTGCTACTATTCAGAGACAACCTGAATAAAGCATAAAACATTAAATAAAATAAAAAATCTTAAAATTACATTAACCAAAATAATTCTCATGTACATGAAAGTAATAGACATTACTACATGGTTTTAAAGAGACACAAGTGGCAAGGGCGACCCCCTTCAGGCGTATTGTGTTGTCCCTCAACCCAAGCAACAGACCTCTATCCATCGCATCACCATCATACCTTATTAATTGTTTTAATCTTTGCCCACAAACCTTACAGTCTTGCCTTTTATTTACTTGACATGTTCAGCTTCAGGTCAACTTTGAGTGTCTTCCTTATCTTAACATTGCAAAAAAAAAACTAATCATTTCACTCCTCTCAATCATAATCATATTAGACCACTCCCTCTCACAGGCTCCATCACCCTTTTACATTCCTGGTTTGACAATCTTGTGCTGTGTGAAGTTATTAAGACGTAGTCAAGTACTTTATTATTGTAAACTTCAAATTTGATTCCTCTGGTCTTCAGTATCCAGATTGAACATTGCCTCAATTATGCTATTAGGAACTTCATCCCTTGACAAGTCAAATTCAGGTGTCATCTCACTACTTCTTAAGCTCTCACTATCATCATCCCTTATACTGTTCCACCTAATTCAAGGTCTTCCACAGGGAATTAAAAGCTCCTCCTCACTGTTGCCTTAATCAGGTTGACAGCTCCGCAAGCCAAACACTTAATTTCAGTTAAACATTCGAGCTCATCCCAAGCTCCCTATTACCTGGACTCTCCTAACACTTTCCTCCAACGTTCACGTTGTCTCGTCAAATTTTGAGCTCCAAGCCAGAAAAGACTCTAGGCTTATGAGCCCAGCCATTGGGAAGATGCCTCGCCAGGTACTAATGCTTACTTCACCTGTTTGCTTTGGCCCTTCCTTGTGCTCAGGCATATGGTATAAGTCTCTCTTATAAGGCTCGCCTGAACCAGACCAGTCTAATCTAACTTGCCACATGAGACACTTGTGAGATGGTGTTCAAAAGCAACCTTTGTAGTTGTCACTCTTACACCTTCCACATATGAATACTCAAAATCAAACAAACTTCTTTCTGGGAAAGCAATTTGTTTCAGACTTATCTGACTTTCCCAACATTGTGGATAATTTCTACTTCACCAGCGGCCTTGTGTTGGCAAATAAGGTATGAGAAACCTATTCTCCAAACCCAAAGGCTTACTAACTTGATCACAGCCCGTCAGCAAAACAGGTGAGATCTGGCCAACAAAAGCTGTTGCACAAATGACAATGCTTGACAATCCCTACCACCAAGCTCATCACTTCCCGCACCAAACTGCTTATTATCATGTTGAACCTCATGCTCAATACTTTGTTCAAGCGTTTGTAACTGGTATATGTCAAAACATGTGCCTCAACTTGACTTTAATCACGGCCCCTAGGCAAACACCCCTGGACCCGCATGTTGCTTTGTGTCACGATGCGGTGATTGAAGGTGTCGGCAAAATCATTGACGTTGCCCGACTGACTGACTATAATGCAAGTACCAACGAGCTACATTGTTTTATGGTTTGACACACATTTCCCCATGGCCTGATTGACAGGCATGTCAATGTACGGTGTTTAATTCCGTGGACTTGGACTCCCACTGTAACCCAACTTGACTTGGAATCTGGCATTCACATCCATTATTTTTGAAATTTTCATTCACTTGAGGGGTAAGAAAAGCTTGTTTCCATTCAGTTAATATGACTTACATGTAAGCCTTTGCAGATACTGACGCCGTTTCCAAGTCACAGGCGCGTGGATCTCACTTTTGCCTAGATCTTAACTGTTCAACATTATGGTTGCTCACTTGACATGGCTTTTGTATACAGGGTAAGCTCCATCCACGTTAACTGTTCGTTCAGTAAACGGCTGAGGGTATCCCAGTTTGCAAGTACCGTCTTGATAACAAGGCCCATGGAGCATGAACTTGCCGACAAGTTTGTTGAGGCGGGGGGAATTGACCTTATCAGGGATTTGGGCTGATACCAAAAGATCAATTTTCTCCGGTGTCACTGGCCAATTGGATTCAGCTAGAGTGACCATCAAGTGCAAATGGGGCAAACTGCGTTTCTGGAATTCAATAGTCGATACATATGCTATCACTTTGCCCAATCAATGATAAGTCTCCAATTGTCGAATTAGTTCTTTGACCTTGAGATTGAAAACTCGCGCAACTATGGTGGGATAGTCAAATGCTTGGGCTCCATCTGGAATAGCTGACGTGATTTCAGGCCACTTTGGATTAGCTGTCATTGTGATGAACAATGATGGAGGGCCAAATTTTTAACATATCGCCATACTATCCTGGTATAATCGGGCCATGGCTCCAGGGCCCCCAATAAAACTTGACGGTGCGTGCAGTTGTAGGTGACTCATTTTCCAATGAAGCAATGAGTGATCAATACAACTTTGCTTTTAACTTTTCTTGATTTTTCTTGATGAAATTGAGCCGTCCTCACTCGACGCAAGCGTAAAAATCAACTATAAACTCTTGACTAAGCGCCTTCGCATGAAGAATTGGTGAAAACTTATCCTTGCATTCAAATAGCAGGAAAGAAAACCAACTTTCCTCTTTACAACTGTATTGGCCTAAGGTTAGTTCGATTCTTAAATGGTATTGAGATTTGTATTCACCTGGTGTTGTAGTTGCTAAGTATAGATTGTCCCACTGTTGTTGTCCATATGGGAATAGTACTGGGTATTGGAGAGGGAAATAGTATGAATGTAAGTCATTGATTAATTTCAGCTTGCCATCGTTTCAGTGTAGAACAATGTGGTGTGCTTCCATCACATCACCGTCACCCTTGATTATCATGGCTACCTCATCAACGGTTGGGGCGTTATATTTTTTTGGATGCGCAAATCCTGGGTTCTATGCTGGAGATTTGGTGTTTCATGGCACCATTGATTTGAAATAGATTAACACTGTAAGGTCCCATTACCGACCTATCTAGGTTTGCCCCTAAGGAGGTGAAGCTGACAGTGGAATAAGTTTCTGAAAGTTCAATGAACCTGGCGTGTGATTGCCTGTTACCGGAGCACAGCGGGAGGTTGCAAATTCTGCGGCCCCGCTACACCCCGGAAAGGAATGGATAGAGATGCAGCACACAGCGGGTCAGAGGATAGAGTTCCCCAGCCACAGCTGCGCTCTCAAAAAACCACTCGACAGCTCAACCTTGAGGCAAAATCATATTCCTCCAAGAAACACCACAATCCTACCCACTCAATTTGCCAATACCCAACTCCACACACGAACCAAGGCAAAGACAACATAAACAAATCCCCTTGTCTATCTACCCAGACCCTTTCCTTTTTTGTTTCTATTCTCTAGTCTCACTTCTTAATTATTAATCCTTAGAAAATTTTCCAGCTAAAAATCTTGCACTCATCAAATTCGAAATGTTAAGCCACCTCCTTCCAGGCTGAATCTTGGAACTCAGCACAGCTCTCAGACTCACTCCCAACAAGTCTCAAAGAGAGGAACCTTCAACGGAAGGCATGCAAATAGGAAGGGGAGTGGTCCCTCCCAAACCCACAAATGACAAAGCGACAGATAAGGAAACTGGAGGCGAATCAGAAGATCACCGAGAGTTGCGAAAGAGCCAGAGATTCAAATCTTAGGAAAAAAGGTTATTCAGGAGCAATGTAAGTTCAATCCGAGACCAAAAAAAAAACAATAATGAAGCGATTTCAAATTCAAATTATAATGTTTAATAAGCCAGAAGCTAACATGAAACAAAGGCCCTGAAAGAAACAGGAGAACCAAATGACTCAGACGCAGACTTAATCCGCAACGTCATTGCGAACACTCTCAAAGGGGAGAAAAAAGGAGACTCGACTCGGGCAGTGTTGTTCTTTAAGATGTATGACAACTTGACCTCTGTGTCAAATGAAAAAGGGAAGAAGAGACAGAGATTGATTGGGAGCCCCAACATCCAAAACAACAATGAATACCCTCCGCCTTCAACGTGCCAAGACAAAGTGGAAGTGGGCTCCAAAGACGGAGACCTAGTACTCGCATCAGGGGTGCTCCCGAAGCATGACAAGATGGGGTTTACCCCATTTTTCAACAAAAATATCCGGGAACTCCGTGGACCTCTCCCTCTGACAATTTTCAATAGGGAATGGAAAAATGCTGCAATCTTATACCACAGCGAGAAACACCCCCATGGAGAAGACCAAACAGGAGATAGGAATCAATACACGGGCTTCCTGTACCCCAGAAAGTGGACCCAAAAATTTAACAAATGGACCACAAACCACCAGGGGGTTTATTTGACTCTCACAAATGAGTATGGCTTCACAAAATTTGTGAAGTGGCTACTGTGCCACAAAGCCCACTGCAACAAAATTATTGCCAAGGACGGGTTCATGGCCGCCTTGAGGTACAACGTTCAGGTCAGAACAGATTGCTTCGCAACCCGGGTCACTTTACCAGATGGAAGGAAATTGCTTACCAACATATTGGTTTTCCGGGAAAAAGCTTATGCAGCTTGTCGGAAGTTCAAAGAACTCAAGTTCATGGACAACCCCTACACCGCAGGAGGACCCCAAGCAATGTGGGATCCAACAACAGGTAAAACGGCATCAGACCAGAAAGTACCCGCCAAAGCCCCCCAACAACCGACAGCTCATAGTAGCTATAACCCGGGACCTGCACTAAGACAACCAACCAAATCTCCCAGGCCATCCGGGTATCGAGGGAGCAATTTCAACCCAAATTATAACCCAAGACCAGTGGAAAGGGGAGGAAATGATAGGGAAAGGAGCAAGAAGGCATAGTAGGTGTTTAAAAAAAAAAATAGAGATTAGCCTCCCAAGAAAATTGTATATAGTTTGTTAGCCAGTTGATATCAGAAACTAAAGTTATGTCTAACTTGCTCATTATGATACATCTCACATAAAACTGAGGTGATTGTGCCATTGCATACAGAACTCCCCCAAAAGGAAACCAATGAGATACTTGAGAATGAGCCAATGGAAGAAATCTGGGGCGACCGACAGATGACTGATAAGTTGTGGCCAACAGACGTAGTATGTGAGATGAACATCATTGCTTGGGAAGAAGCCCTCACAAAATACAACCTCTTGACAGATTTCGCCAACGTTATAGAAGGTTTCAAGAAAGGATTCCAAGCTCACAACCTTAAAGGAAGGTGCTTCTTCACCACCGACAATCACATGTCAGCAATCCAAACTAAAGACGAGATAGAAGCAAATTTCAAAGTGGAAATTGAAGCTAAAAGAATGTACGGGCCATTCTCACATGACCAGGTGGCTACAGTATTCCCCTTCTTCAGGACAAATCCCCTAGGGGCTGTAACTAACAAAGATGGATTGTTCCGGCCAACGAACGACCTTTCTTATCCATATGACAATCCGGAAACGCCATCAGTAAACTCATTCGTGGATGCGGACTTCTTTGCCATGACATGGGACGACTTCAATGTTGTCTCCAGCTTCCTGAGAGAAACTAACATCCCGGTGTCCTTAGCATTATTCAACTGAGCCAAGGCATATAGACAAATTCCAACAGCCCCCAGTCAATGGGCTTACTTAATGGTCAAGACATTCAACAGGCAGTTGATTCTAGAAACTCGAATCACCTTTGGTGGTGTTGCCGGATGCGGATTGTTCAGGCGACCGGCCAATGCCTGGCCAAAGATCATGGCATCCGAATTTGATCTACTAAAGGTTTTCAGATGGGTAGACAACAACCTCTTCATCAAAACCCAGGAGTCAACAGCACACATGGACGCTATAGTGGAATGATCAAATGCCTTAGGAGTAAAGAAACACAAATGAGGGTAAATTCTCACACTTTGCGGATGAACAGAAATTCATCGGAGTTGACAAGACAGGAAACTTTTCGACAGGGTCCAACAACTTAAAAGCTTCCTCCGTCAAGACAAGTTCCTCTTCAAGGAAGCCAAAGTCATGTCAGGCAGACTCAACCACATGGCTTACATACTCCCTCAGTTATGCTGCTACCTGTGTGGTCTCTACCGATGGCAAAAGAAGTGGAAGGTACACAGCAAGCCACACTCTATCCCGGAAGAAGTCCGAGAAGACTTAGAGGAATGGCTATTTCATCTAGTCACGTTTAAACCACTGAGTATCATGCCTAACCCGGCCCCTACCAAAATTGTGTGGGTAGGAAACGCTTCAGCCTCATTTGGGATCGGCATCAAGATAGGCCAAAGATGGGCTCAATTTCAGTTGCGGGACCCATCACACAAACACGAAGGTGGGAACAAGATTGCCCGGCTAGAGACGGTAGCCATTAGACTTGGATTACTGATGCTTGAGCAGTTAGGTATCAAACAGGGGAAGACCTTCATAGTGTGGACTGACAATATCACAACAGAAGGTGTGATAAGGAGAAGGAAATCAAAAGACACAGTGTTAAATGAAGAATGGAAGGTAATACAAAAGCTGTTAATCAAGTTACAAGTTGATATTGAACCGAAGAGAGTAAAGTTCCAAGAAAACATCGCTGACGGTCTATCACGAGGAGAGAGAGGAGATAACAATTGGAAACATGTTGTAACATTCTCTTTACCAATAGATCTAGACCACCTTATGTTTCAAGTTCTGTACTAAAACAATATCTACCCAATCTGTACCAAATACCCCAGGGAATTAAAAAAAAGGAAATCAAAGAGTGAAACGAGGAACCCAAGGTGAGATGAGATGAAAAACCCGAGCGAGAAACATAGCCCATGAGAACAAGTAAATCATCCTATAAAAGGGTAAGGAAAAGGGAGAACTTAAAAGCATCACAACTCCCCCAATATATGAGAACATGGACCTAACTAAGATCCCTTCTTTTCTCTCAAATGGCTCGATCAAATCCAAACCCTCCCAAGACGATCTCCATTTCCTCCATGGCTATAAATGGAATACTCTCATTGCCTACAACTCTGCAGTAAAGAAATTCATTAAATTCACCAACGAGTCTAGTAACAAACCCTTCTCACTTCCTCTCGAAACAGAAATAATCTACCGATTCTGTTTCTGGGCTGGCCGAGACGAAGAGAAATCAGAGAGGCAGGAGATAGTGGCGAAAACCTTAGAAAAGTACTTAGACGGCCTCAAGGCCTGGCATCTCTACCATAAGGCAGCTTACCCCTACGTTTCAAAGTCCTGCTCCGGTAATCCGCCAAGGCTGATGTGATCCTGCCGCCTAAAGAAAGCAGTTCACTTGAAGCACCTTGTGTTCCTAGAAAACACCATGGCTCAAGGAGAACCTAGGGAGAAGGTGGTATTGGACTTGGTGATCTCTGCGTTCTGGGGAATGGCTAGACTGGCCGAGCTGACCTCCCCTGCGGCATCCGGCGAGTATGATGCACGAACGGCCATTTTTACGTTGGATATTGGATGGGAGAGCTTTGAAAACATATGAGTTGCTACGCTGAAATTAAAAGATGCAAAAAAAAGTAAACCGGGGGAATCCCAGACAATCTACCTGAAAGCGATCAGCAACTTGCTGTGCCCAGTAGAAGCCATGAAAAGAAGGCTAGGAGAAGCAGGGAGCTCCGACATGTCCCTGTTCGGCTACCATGAAACAGACAGAACCAGGAATCATCTAACAAAGGACGCCGTGATCAAGGTCCTCAGCAAAGTGTGGGCCTCCGGTGGTTGTGCGGGAATCTCCGGACACTCATTCAGGGTAGGAGGAGCATCCCTCCGATTTGCAATGGGAATTCAAGTAGAAGAGATATGCTGCCTAGGGAGGTGGGTATCCGACTGCTACCAACTTTATATTCAAGAGTATTCCCAGGAGGAAAAGATCAAAGCCCTGGACCTCACTAAAGAACTGAATGATTGTTGGACCATGGTGTCAGGGCGTTAAATATTCCAGACGTCAAGGGCCCGTTAGGGGGGATTAAATAGAATTGCAGAAATTAAAAGTAATAAAAGGAAAGAACTCTTAAGTAGGGCAGTACCCCTACCCAAGAATGGGTTGGAGTTTGTCTCCTTGCCTTGAGGGCAAGGCCCTTTTGTTTTCTGCTCGGTGTCCTTTTCCCTGCATCCATCTTCATTCCAACAGCCTCTATCAATTCTTTCATGAGGGATGTTTCTGGGAATGATGGCGCAAGGGAATGACATGTCCCCACAACCCATACCCGGCTAGCTTGGGAGAACAGAAGGTACTCTGTCTCCAGGCTATGCCTAGGGGCCTGAGTAAATAAGAAGGCCCTGAAAAGGTTTCCCCAAGAGCTTAAAAAAAGTACAAAGGGCTCTGAGATCCCTGCCCAAGAAGGGAAGCCCTGTTGGTGAAGGAAACCCTTGAAAGATAGTGTCCCATGAAATCAAGGGAAGTAAGGGAGAGCGGATAAAATCTTCAATCACTGGTAGATTTTGACGAGAAGGAAATGATTATCTTACGTGAATCGGTATCCTGCAGTAAGGATTAGAGTTGTGAAGGGTAAGGCATTGCTGTCGGCGCTGCAGAGGGGATTGTCACCTTCTCCTTTTGGCAGCAAATTGAAAAGAGAATCAAAGTTGTGTATTGCTCCGTAAGAGTGGCCAATTTCCGCCAGTGCAAGGCGCCACAGCCGGCACACACAACTTTTCATTGGCCTAGAAAGTGGGGTAGTTTGAAGTTGGCAGACTTCAATAAGGATTTTTTGCAGTTTTGGGTTTCATTCCATATCGCAACACAATGAATGTTGGCCATGAAGGTAGTCTGTTCAGAAGTGTAGAGGATTCTTGTAAATCTGTGGTGTCTCATTTGGATATACGAATAATGGGTCTTGCAATGCTCTGAGGCGGCTTTCTATGCATAGTAGCATCTTGCTTCTATTGGCCCTAGTGGCAACAGTGCATTGTTATTTTTGTCAGGAACAGGGCTAATGCATTGCAAGGAATTTTCAATCAACACAAAGGTACAACGAGTGCATGTCTAATGGACAAAATGTATGAGAAATGGCTAATTCGACAGGAGAGCTAACTTCTCTTCATGTGCTTTGCCGCGGCTTTGAGGACGTCTTGACAAGGCCTTCCCGGGCGAGCCTTTGGCTTTTGCTTCTCATTATCATCGTCACTGAACGAACCCTCTGACTCTCCTTCGTCCGTTTTATCTTCTGCAACTTCTCTGGATTTCCCTTTGACGCCGGCCAAGCCGGAGCCTGATGCTGAACCCGGCAGAGGACTGGAAAGCCATCCAATTGAACTAATTGGCCTGCTTGTCGCCGCAGGAGTTGCTTTTGCCTCATTTTTTTTATAAATTGCACACTGGAGAGGACGTCAGCGCGTGCTGAAATTTGATGACTTAAGACTTACAATTGCCTGCCAGGCAAAGGACTCTGGTTGGCCGCCATTGAGGAAGTTTTTATGGAAGCTGCGCCGCTTGTTAACGCTACAATATCAACCTGAAAGTAGAAAATGTTAGCTTGTATCAATTGGAGTGTGTAGGCCTTACCATTGCAACCAGCATGTGGTTTTCGACATCAAAATGAACAACGTGGCCTGTTATCTGAACTTCATGGCCACTTTGATACAATGGAAAAGTCCCTTGGAGGTTCCTCGTTCCTGGAACAATGTACTTGACATTGAACAGGCGGTAACACTTGTTCTGAGGTGCAAGATATTTAGTGCTTTTTCAATTCAACTAAGGAAGGGTCACTAAAAACCGGTGAGTCCCAGTCATTGTGGGTGATAATGACTTCCAATCGAGATGGGCCCTCGTTGCCAGAAGATGTTACCTCTTCGCGAGAGACGACCCGCCCGATGGCAATGATTAACGTCTTGCTTGTCATGTGTGGGGGCACAGCTTCCGTAGTTGGGACCCGCACGATGGAGTTTTGGTTATAAGTGGCTACCGGCGATCAAATTCCCTGCAAGGAAGTACCATTGGCATTCCTCGAGTCGGTTTGAGATCGCCGTGTTTGTGGAGAGGGAAAGTTGCACGTCAGACTCGATCCCACTGCATTGCAGGTACGACACTGTTGTGACCGTCCCGTACTGGCTAGTCAATGTCATATCTGCTTGGGACTATGAGGAGGAATCAGCTTGTGTATAACAGGGGCATGGTGGAATACGTACAGGTTCAATAGCCTCGAATAGGCCAGAGATAGTCTCTGGATGGTTGGGGAGTTTTGTGGAATTCATGCTGTCGGTCTGGGAATGGTGGGAGAATAGTGTTTGCTTTGTGATGGATGGGGGAGCAGGTCAAGAGCGGACACGAATTATATAAGGCAAGATAGTCTTGAATCAAATGGCCAGGATTTGGGTAATTTGCCTGATGTCGTCTCTGAAAGACATTGTTGTCGTTGTCGACACGCGAGGACGGCGGGATGTGACGGGGAAGCGTTCCTTGCATAGAGAAGATTTGACAGTGTCTACTTGTTGTGGATCAATGAGAGGTGTATGGGCATGACCGATTGGTAGGGCGCCGTGCGGTCAAATCTGATTGGAAAGGCGGGAGACGTTAGCCACTTGTCGCAGGAGAGTTTTGTGTGTTGGTCTGGTTTTGAATGAATCACGACGGTGCGGTATGACAACTGTGAAAATTGTGGTAGAATTATCATCGTCAACTTTCAGGAACTGGCATGGAATAAGTATGTATTGCCATGCCAGGGCAATGTCTGCCTGTGGCAATAGTTATCGTGACCAGCGAGATAATCAGGAGACTGACCAGTGAAGGTATCACCACCACTGTGAGCCTGTGTCTCTTTAGTGATGGCAGGACACAAGGTTTAATGGCTCTCAAAGTTATATTACTCTATTTTAAGGGGAGGATACAACTTTGGGAGCGCACAAAAGAGGAGGAGAAGAGGGGAGGATAGAAGATAGGGGGAAGGAAAGAGAAGAATGGAAGAATAAGAAATAAGCAGACTTATTTCTTTAAGGGTAGCTGCAAAAGCAAAGGTTACTTGAAGCCTCCTTCAACAAATGAAACTGGAAGGGTTGGTCTAGAAAACTAGCCACTTCTGTTTTTTAGACTTTCAAGTCAAGGATACACAACAGGGAATCAGAATAGCTTATTATTATGAGGGGGGGGGGGGGGGGGGAGGAAAGGGGAAAAGGGAAACTGTGATCTTAAGAAGAGCAAGAAAGATAAGGTTAGTGAAACTGACTTACTTTGGAGGAACTTAATCACTGTTTAGTGAGAAGGTTATGCCAAATGTGAGCCAATTGAGGGAAATCCACGTGCTGTAAAGTTTGTGAGGTGATCTTGATGATTTTCTTGGTTCTGTGTCTGAGTCTGGGGATTGTCACCATGGCACGGAGACTAGAACCAATGTTGAGAATTTTCTGCACAGTTTAAACTGGTTTCTGACCAATGTGGTTGGGATTAAACTCAAGGGTGCATATATTCAATATTCAAGCTTAAAGCTTGAATGCCACTCAATTCTCACTTTTATTCATCACATCCAATGGTTAAGAACATAACACAACACAATTGAGAGACACACAATAAAAGACAAGTGAAGAGAAAAGATAATGATAATGATGAGTCTAAATGAGAGAATACTTGAAGCCTTTGGACAATAAGTATTGTCTTTAGGCTGACAGCCACAGAAATGCCACACAAGGGACAGTCCATGGTTCGATGGGTGGTAGTGTTTGAAGTGACTGGGTGAGTGGGAGGTGATTTTGCTTAAATACAAAGGTGAGGGGAAGATGTTCAGTCAACCCCCCAGATAGCGAATTGGCAACATTTGCTAGGGGGTTAACTTGATGCCGACTTGTGACATGCTTATGTTAGAGTTGAATTCAGTGGCCCACCCAGCCGGACGCTTAGTAGTCAACAAAATAGGGCTGTGGAAGGAAAAAAAAGTGTAATTCTTGGCTTTGAGGGAAACCATCAAATGCAAATCAAGTTGCTTTTGAACAAAGAAATCAGAAATTCATTTTTTTATCAATTTTTTTGTGCAAGAAACCTGTGATCTAGTTTTTGTGAGATAGAGAATTTACTATTATTACATATAAATAAGCATTATTATTTTAGAGACATTATTAAAGGCATCACTGACCCTGACAATTGGGGGTCTGGCCGGGAAAAATTCATTTTTTTTAAAATAAATACCTGGTTCTTTAATTTTTTCTTTTTGAAAAATTATCATCTTTTTCCACAAATAAAAATATTACAAATTTTTAGATTCTTTTACTCCTTGATTTCTCTTTTAAAATAGTATAAAAGAAAAATCCTTCCATCTTCTCAAATGTATTGAGAATTTACTTCCTCATATTTTACGCACAAAAATCCTCGAAAAGAAAATAAAAAATATCACTCCCTTTTCTTTTAAGCATCCAACAAACATAAAATTAAAATAAAAAGACTATAACTCATTCAATTTCTTTCTTTCCTATCTTTCCATTAGAATAATAGCCTTACCAAAAACTAATCTTCTTTTTTAGTGTCTTACCCAGATCACAACAATGTTATAACTCATGAACATAACACTACTTTGAAAAAGTCAACAAACTCCAAAAAGAGAGAGAAGCCAACTACTGACCTAGTCATTACAAGACTCTTAGCACCAAATAAAAGAGGGCGCCTGCTTTAGAACATATTAAAGCCGCCTCTGAAAAGAAAGAGAACCAAAGGGTTACCAGCCTTCTCCTCATACAAGCTATCAACAGGGAGAACGCCGCCAACCAAAGTAAATACTTTGAGAAGTTAAAAGCGCACAACAGTAAGCTACCTTTCCTTTTTTTTCTTTAAGACGGTTACAAATTAGACTGCTAAAAAACTTAGTATTCTGATTTCTTGTAGTGTCTATCGCCTCAGAAATTGACACTTCCTCTCCTATCATCAAAGACAAATCTCCAGATCCCATTGGTAAGTCTGACCTTTCAATCTTTTTAACAGTTCAAAGTACTAACTTCTTTCGTTATGTTGACCCGGAGCAGTCATCCTAACCTTGTCGGACCCCTTCCCACCGTCACAAGACAAAGGAGCAGCAAATCCACTCAAGGAAAGAGTCAGCCAACTCAAACTGCTGACTATCAAGAAGAAAATAGCTCCTTTGGACTTGACCAAGCCAGTCAAGCTTCTGCCGCGTATGACAGAGGAGAAGAGTCTGACGACGGCCTCAACAGATCAAATGGAGGAGGATTTCCGTCCTTCAATCTTGTCGGAAAGTACCCAACAACTCTGAGATGACTCAGAAATCGTCGAGATGACGAAGGACAAGAGGATATCTGCCCTAGTCATCTGGTGGAAAATCCTGGATCTGGAAGCCAAGGGAGCCTCCCTGGAGCTCAGAAAGGTCCTAATCGCCGCACAGGACAGCCAGAAGGTAATACAAAAGCTCGTCAAACAGAAAGAACTCAAGGTGTTCACCAAGGGCTGGAACCCCTGGGGCACCATGAAGAAATTCTTCCCCTCTCCTCAAAAAACAGGAAAAGGAAAGCAAAGAAGCTCGTCGTCGAAAACTCCAAAGAGCTTTTACAGCAACCCCAAGAAATGGAAAAAGATCACGGATCTAGGTCTGACTTTGAAGGCAACATACAACAACCTTCAAAACCGTTAGACTTTGAGATCCTTACAAATATCCTTAATTCCATTGATTTTGTACATAAAAACATCCACATTCTTGATAACAATTTTGAAATTAACCAAAAAGATCTTGTAAATAGATTCAAAGCCTCTGATAAAATCCTAGCCAAAGTACTTTGCACTTTTGCTAAACAGATGCAGAATATTTTTGATACTCCTTTAAATGATAAAACTGAGATGATTGATTGAATTGTAAATAGCATTGAATTGGTTGAGAAATCCAGTGACAAATTGTCCCACATAGTTGAGAACTTATCTGAGACAATTAACAGAAACACTGATCATCAGAATTAAAACAAGAAAACATCATTGACAGAAACAAGAATTTAGATAATTTTAAAATTGTCAAAGATCTCCTTATTCAGAAAAATGTGAGGATTGATAACCTCACCACAGAAGTAAGAAACAAGAGCTCTTCTGAAGAAATTAATTTGATAATTGAGAGACATTTTAATTCCCTCAGAACTCACTTAGAAGAGAAAATAAATACCACGCCTTTTATGAAGGAATACACTCCTGCCACCAATAATAACAAAACACCTTTGCCAAGATTCAACAATCCATTTATGAATGTTGATTCACCGCCACACATGGAGAATTCCTATCATAAAAACACTTCTGTCCTTATGGACAATGCTTCTTTAAATAAGTTGCTTCCACCCATTGCTGATTGGCCCAAATTCTCCGGTGAAGGGGATTATGATCATGTTAATTTCATAAAATACATTGACCATATATTAACATCATACAAAGCCACAGATTAAATAGCCATTGCAAGGTTACCCAGACTGTTTGAAGTTGTGGCCTTCGATTGGTTTGTCACTAAACAAGAAGCTGTTGGACAACAGTCTTGGAGCACGTGGAAAGCATTAAGGTGCAATTTGGCACCAGGTTATGGGAAAAGAAAATGAGGAGAGCATTTGAATCAGATTACTTTGACCCAATTTAACATAAACCTCACAAGTGGTGCTTAACCCAGAAAAAGAGGATTGATTTTATCTACAAGAACCCCACACAGTTAGAAATAAATGATAAAATTCTTAACCAATGTAGAGGTAATTTAGAACATCAAGTCCACTGCAGGATTACAGACATGGATACTGACTTGTCTGAATTAATTGCTGTAATGGAAGAAGTCATTGAGATGACTGGTGCTTCCAGAAAACCTAAAAATTACTCTGATAAAAAAGAGATGACCCCTAGAACTGATAATTCCAAGGAAAAGGACAAGGAACATAAGAACACTGAGCATGCACCCAGAAAAGTGCCCATAACTGAGTGTTATAATTGCGGTGAAAAGGGCCACAAGAAACCTGACTGTCCTAATCTAAGGAAGAAAATAAACAATGTTAATGTAGACCAGACTAGTGGGGATGATACCCAATCACAGTTTGATATGATTGCCACAGAGCCAGAAGACTCTCATTATGGTAAGAACAATAATGAGGAGTCTCACCGCCTCAATGTCATTCAAGCTGATATTGGTGACCACCTGAATATCAATGCTATTCATGGTGATTCTAACTTGCCACAGAAATGGAACTCTTCCATGGAAGTTGGGCATGTTTCTGACGCCAAACTTCTCACTAACAAACCTGAAGCAGGCATGAGTTACACAATGGGTAAAACCAGCTATACCACAGTTTTATTCCAAGATAAAGAAGTCAAAGCACTACTAGAACTAGACATTGGAGATTTTTGTTCTTGTACTAGCAGTAGCTTCTTAGATTTCACTTTTCCTGAATGGAAAGAAAATATGTATCCCATGCCCAAGGCTAAGTTCAGCAGTTGTAATTCTTCTATGAAACCTCTGGGAGTTATAACTATGCCTCTTGCTTTTCCATACACCAAAGGATCACTCAGACTCAACATTGAATTTGGAATACTTCAAGATGCTGTGTGTGACTATTTAATACTAGGCAATGACACATTCTGCATGTATATTATTGATATCTTTCAGGGTAAGAACAGATTTTATACAATTGGTGGTGATTGGTGGTGATTGGAAAAAGAAATTCCAAATATTCAATGTACTTGTAAAAGTTCCTGAGGAAGAAATTCCAAATCTTTCCAAAGAGCTCAGTGAACTTCAATAAGATTACTTGTCACAAGCATCTGTGAGTGACATATTAAACCGTGAGCAAAAATTAGACGTGCTAAAAATTTGCTTTAAGAACAAAGAGGCCTTCTGCACTACAGAAGAACCCATAGGCAATGTTACTGGCCATGATATGAAGTTGGAATTAACTTGTAAACCTCCTTATCCTCCCATACTCCGGAGAGCTGCTTACCCCTCCAGCCCAAAGTCTAGATTTGCTTTAGAAACTCACATCAAAGAACTTCTTGAGTTGAAAGTAATCAGAAAAATAGGCCACAATGAACAAGTGGAAATAAATACTCCACTAATTAGTGCCTGGCACAATGAAAAATCCAGAATGGTTGGAGATTTCAGAGCTTTGAACAATTATACCAAAGCTGATAATTATCCAATCCCCCAGATAGATCACTCCCTGCACAACTTGTCTAAAGCTAAGTACATTGCTACCATGGATGTGCTTAAAGGTTTCCATCAGATTCCCATTGAACCTGATAGTAGGCGATTTATGAGTATTATTTGCCATTTAGGCATGTATGAGTACCTTAGAATGCCCTTTGGAATCAAAAATGCTCCATCCCACTTCCAGAGAATGATTGATTCAGTCTTTGGATCATTTATCCGCCAAAATTGAATGATGATCTATATTGATGATATTATTATTTACTCCAATGATTGGGATACTCATAAGCAAAAAATTGACATTGTTCTAAAAACAGCCACTCAAGAAGGCTTGAAAATGTCCATCAAGAAATGAAACTTTGGCTATGATGATCTGAAAGCTTTAGGCAGAGTAGTTTCTGGTTTAACTTTAGCTGTAGACCAAAACAGAGTTGCTGCTGTTTTACTCAAACCAATGCCTCAAACCATAACTGAAATGCAATCCTTCTTAGGCTTTTACAGTTATTACAGGCAACACATACCCAAATTTGCTAACATTACCAAAATTTTGTATGAAATTTGTGGTAAAGATGTCATTTATGAAATGACTTATCAGCGCGTGCAAGATTACGAATTATTAAGAGAATTGATGACTACTGAGCCGCCAACCTGACTATGACAATCATTTTATATTGTACATAAATGCTTGTTTAGTTGGTTTAGGCGCTTCTTTACACCAAGAATTCATGATTGATGATAAACCAGTTGAAAAACCTATACTGTTTATTTCCAGACAGATTAAACAATCAGAAAGGAAGTATGGCGCTAGTCAGATGGAATGTCTGGCTCTGGTATAGTCCTTAGAAAAACTGCACTATTATCTAGAAGGAACCAGAGTTGTGGCTGTCACAGATTGCACAGCTGTTAAAACTCTTATGAATATGAAAACACCAAACAGACACATTTTGTGGTGGCAAATTGCAATTCAACAATATAGGGGGAATATGACCATTGTGCACAAAGCTGGCATCAAGCATAAAAATGCTCATGGACTAAGCAGATGGGCTCTACCCAACACACCTGACAATCCTGCATGAGATCCAGAGGATGAAGATATCTTCCCCATTCTTGGAATCCACGTGTGTGATCTGGATGAGGTCTTCTATGAGCTAGTAAGATCCAGTTACAAGGATAATCTTGAGATGATTAAACTTGTTGACATACTTAGCAATGAAAACAGAGCCCCTGAGTTTATTGCTATCTTGCCTGATAATTTAAAGAAACCTTTTGTTGAAGGAAAATTCACTCTTCTTGATGGGTTATTATATTACAGAAATAGGCATTCCAGTGTCTTAGTATTATGTGATGATGCCCAAATTAAAAATATCTTACATGAATGCCATGATAATATTAATTCTGGACATCTCTCAGAAGACCACACCATTGAAAGAATCAAGCAAACAGCTTGGTGGCTTGATTGGAAAAAGTTAGTTTCTGAATATATCAAGACCTGTGAAATTTTCCAGAAATCCAATAAACAAACAGGCAAAAGGTATGGACTGTTGCAGAAAATATCTGAGCCAAAAACCAAATGGTAAATCATTAACATGGACTTTGTTACAGGACTCCCTCCTGGTGGCTCTTATTCCTACAATTCAGTACTTGTAGTGGTGGATAGATACTCCAAAAGAGTTAGATTCATTCCTAACCACAAAGATGACACCGCTATGGAAGTGGCAATTCTTTTCTGGAACAGAATCATGGCCAATGTTGGTGTTCCAAAATTAATCATTAGTGACAGATATCCCAAATTTACTTCTGAGTTTTGGAGAAATCTGCATGACATGCTAGGCACTAAGTTGGCCTTCTCCACCGCTTACCATCCACAAACTGATGGATTAGCAGAAAGAATGATCCAAACATTGGAAGATATGCTACACAGATTCTGTTCCTTTGGACTGGAATTTAAAAATCAAGATGGGTATACCCATGATTGGGTTAGTTTACTTCCTGCTCTGGAAATAGCATATAATAGCAGTAAGCACTCCTCTTCTCAACAAATACCTTATGTTTTAGAGAGAGGGTGGATACCACATATGCCTAAGGATACCCTCAATGACAAACTGCCACATGTTTATCCTACAGCGCTAGACTTTAAAAACATGCTAGACATAACACATAACCACACAAAGAAATGTGTTGAGGATGCTGTAGATTATAACAAAACTAGATGGGAAAAGACCCACAGAGAACCTGACTTCCAAATTGGAGACAAGGTACTTCTGTCAACCATTAATTTCAATAACTTAGGAGGAAATAGAAAACTGAAACCCTCTTTTGTTGGTCCTTTCGCAATTAAACAGTTACATGGAAAAAATGCTGTAGAAGTTATCCTTAGTGATGAACTATCAAGGAAACACCCAGTTTTTCCAGTGAGTTTGATTAAACCGTACAAAGCAAGAGATGACAAGGAGCCAGAAGTAAGTCCTCCTGTTCCCTTGGTAGAACCTACAAAAAGTGATAAACTAATTGTTCATAAAATCCTTAAAGATAAAAAGAGTGAATTCTAGGGAAAGACACCAGATCATATTTGGTCAGGTATAAAAATCAATCAGCAGACAAAGATGAGTGATTACCTGAAAATAATATCCCTGATGGTGCAATTCACCTTAGAAATTTCAGAGCCTCTAGAAGGAAATAGAAACATGCCTTATCAAAAATAAAAATATTTTTTTTTACCACTATGCTTAATGAGTCAAGACTCATCTTGGAGGTAGGGAATGTCAGCCTGCTACTATTCAGAGACAACCTGAACAAAGCATAAAACATTAAATAAAATAAAAATATTAAAATTACCTTAACCAAAATAATTCTCATGTACATAAAAGTAAGAGACATTATTACATGGTTTTAAAGAGACATTATGACATATAAATATGCATTATTATTGTAGAGACATTATTACATATATAACCCATATATATGTACATAAATGTGCTCAAATTACAACAAACCTTATTTTACATATGTAACATGTAAAAATATGTGGAACCATAAAAATCAGTTGTTTCAACATAAAATAAATAATAAAAAATGAAAATGTTAATAACTTCTAAACCTTAAAGAAAAGTTAGAATTTTATTACATATTCTTAATCTACACTAAAAATTAACTAAGGTACCCCTTAATTCTTACTCCTTCACCTACTTTGTAGTAACTCACATGTACCCATTTATCACGGCACATGTCCACATTACACAAGTACATGAACCATCAGGTATATCAATACTGACTGGTACATGACCAAAAATACACATCAAATTGAGGTGTTGTGTAAACTGGCCATGTTAGACCCAACTGTGACATGAGGACTCCAACCCCGTGTCCCAGTTCAGAAATTGGTAATTGGGCCACAGACCCTCCCAGAATACATGAACCCCAAGTTATAAGGGTTGTAAAATTATGAGAAAAATACAAGGGGATTCAGAGCGCCCCAAAAATATGGGAACAACTCCCCAGACCCCCAAAACCTTGTTGCATCACTTGTAACAGGCTGAATTGGGCCACCAACTGCCTCATAGTGCTGTAGCTGGCCCAGGCCAAAGGTTAAAAGGGGTCCAGGACCCAACAAGGCTTGTTACCAACCAAGTAAAAAAAACCCAGACCCCTTGGTGAGTGAGCGCCTCCAGCCTCCTGGGCCATGTGTACATAGCTCCAGCCAAAAATACACTACTCCACCAAATTGAGAGATTTTGGGCGCTTCTGAGGCTCTAAAATTACTATATAAGAGCCCCAGAACTCCCCTCAATGTATAAATCATCTTCATTACATTTGACAGCATTTTTACCGCCCTTTAACCAGCTTATAAACTAGTTACTTTAGCTTAAATCCTGCTGTTTTGCCTTGAATGTCAACCAACAACCACCTATCCTGCCTCCAGCCTTCAAATATCACCAACCAACTGCCTTTTTGAGTGCCTCAAGACAGCCTTAGTCCCTCTGAACACTCTTGGATAAACTTGGAAGCACTAGTTAGTAATTCTTTTATCCTTCTTCAGTAGCAGACACCTTTCTGGGCATAGTCTTTCTTAATTAAGAGACCAGATATAATCAGGTCTTAAAAACCAACCTGTAATCCAGGTCCTGATTACAGAGGGCACAGTAAACCAGCCCTGCTTGCAGGCCCCTTTTTCATAAAAAATAGTTATATTTTTTATTATCTTTCTTTTGTTGCTTTTTTACAAAGTCCCACCACTTTTTCAGCGCTTTTACACACCTGAAACACTCCTGTTTGTTTCTTGCAAGCAGTATAGCTAGAAGGTTTTAAGACCTTGGCATCACTGACCCTCCTTTTTCCCATTTTCCTTATAGGAGGGGAGACTGCAAAGCCTACCCTTGTAGACTTCACTAGGCTGTCACAGATTATGTAATCCCCAGCTGTACTTAGTCTCAACAGCCCCAGCTCCCTCCTAGCTCGTTAGAACTATTCTCCTACCAGTGCTAGGTATGTTTCCCTTTTCCCTTCTTCTGATCTGCTTTCTAGTGTACTTACACAGAGAACTATTCTCCTACAAGTGCTAGCAATTCATCCCACCGTGGTCCTAGAATTTCTCTCCCTGGCTTTTGAGCCTTGTATGGGTCCTTCCAGAATGAACAGTGAAGAGTCAAAAGCAGACTCTTACACATTGTAGCAATTGAATTATCAGTCTGCAAATGTTGTAGCATGAGTGTCCTTTTCAGCGCCGCTACAGTGCATCACATGGCTTTTATAAAGATTTGGCAATATCTATCAGACCTACTGGTGTGGCAGTATTCTGAACTCCGCGAGTGTTGTTGGGAGGTTGTTCACAGTCTTGAATATCCATGGCATCTTTGGCATCTTCAACACTTGTCACCCATTGTCCTACCCATGGGGCAGGAACCGGGGTTTCAAGCTGTCAAGAAGTTGAGGGGCCTGGCACGCGAGAGGATGGTGATGGTAGATTATGATGTGTTGTTGCAACTGCAACACTTCAAGGTGACAAGCTGGTCAGCTCAGAGAGCTTGTCAACTGTCTCTGAAGGTCGTTTTGATGCCTCTACATCCCCAGAGTTGTCTGCAGGTCTAGAATTGACAGCTTGCTCGTTGTCCGCAATGGCTTGAGATCTGGTGTAGGGTACATTGACAGGAATCTCATCAGGTAGATGAGACTCCAGCAACTATTGTTTGGGGATCCCGTATCAACCGGCAGGTCTTGGAGCTGATGCGTGAAGGTATTTCTGCCATATTTCTTTTTGCTGCTTAGCCAAGGTCTTTTAATGGGCGATTAATTCTACCTTATGGTCGTCGTAACGCCACTTATATCCAAATTCCTTCAAGATGGCCTTGATTTTAGGAATGGTCAGCCTTTGTGGGTTCTCAAGCCATTCCCGCTGTGCATATTGTGGTGGGCAAGGAGCAGGAACTGTAGTATTAGGAGTAAAACCTGCAGTTTGATGAGAGGATGATGATGCTTATTGAGGAGCCGGAGACATAGGTTGAGGTGCCAGAGCTGCAGGTAGAGTAGCCAGAGCCGGAGATGCAAGTTGAGGAGCCGGTGCTGGTGCTGGAGCTGCAGGTTGAGGGGCCACAGGGGATAATAGTAAATAGGATGGGCCATTTGAAGAGTGGGTTGATGAAGCTACTGGGCCCAAAAGCCCCCTCTCAGGGTCCTTACAAAACCAGGCACTAGATACATGTCACAGTTTTTTACATAGCTCACTCATCTTCCTTCCCTGGCTCAGCAGAGAACTGACTTCATTCTCCCTGAGCCAGGTAAGCCTTTTCCTTCCTTCTCTTATTTCTCTTATTTCTCCTCTCTCTCATCCCTCAGAGAGAACTGATTTCATTATCCCTGAGCCAGTCCTAATAATTGAAGCCCCCAAGTTTGCTCCTAGAAAAAAATAAAAAAAAGAAAAGAAAAACAAAATCTAGGATCAAACTTGGAGGCTTTGATTACTAGGACTGGCTTCAGGGAGAATGAACTCAGTTCTCTCTGAGGGATGAGAGAGAGGAAAGATAAGAGAAGAAAGGAAAAGGCTTACCTGGATCAGGGAGAATGAAGTCAGTTCTCTGCTGATCCAGGGAAGGAAGGTGAGTGAGCTTTGTAGAAGACTGTGACAGGCAAGTGTGACATGTATCTAGTGACAGGTTTTGTAAGGACCCTGAGAGGGGGCTTACAGGGGGGCGGAGGGTTAGCTAGGCAAGAAGGTTCTTTGCCTTCATTAACCTAATATTTTTGGTTTGCCATAACATGTGTGCCAGCTGGGTATCAGAAGGATTGGGATTACAGAACAATGATTAACAGCAAAGAAATTACTAGGGAATACTATGAGACATACCGCCGCTAGGAATACCAACCCTTTGATCATTTGTGCTCATGGTTGCCTCTGGAAATGTGGACGCAGACGGGATGATATCAAACTTTTGCCAGATTGAGTCCGCAAGGTGTGAGTAAGACATAGTAGGCTCCTCCACGATCTTGAGTTGCTTCTGATGAAGCAGGGTTCCCTGGATAAATCAAAAGGTTATGATCTTGAACATCTTTGGCCTGAGGGAGAATATGTAAAGAGGTTTCTTGGCTTTGGTGATTGATAGGATGGTTCACAAGTACTGAGGGGGAGGCTTGCCTGGTACTTATTATATGTACATCAGATAGGCAATGAGGAAGGTTTGGTGCCTGCACAGTTTGAGTCTTCAACTCAGCACTCCCTTCATCTTGTGAATCCCTATCAGATTCTTGAATGGGGTCAAGATCACCTAAGGGTGAGCGCACCATGAGAGAATGGGACATGAGAAGAGGAGAATGGATGACTATGAGAAGAGGAGAATGGCAGACTTCTGGCCACCCGCTTCCCAATTGTTGTACCTGCAGTACAGTTTGAGTCTTAAACGCAGCAGTCCCCTCATCTCGTGAATCCCTATTGACATCAAGGGTAGAAAGGCAGTTTTCAGAGGGAGAGCGGCAGTTAACAAAGGGAGTGTATCCCATTGTTGAGTTGCGCAAGGGGAAGACTAGCTGAGATTTTCTTCTGATTCTTATCCATCAAAGCAAGCGCTTCTTGAGGCACTTCCGCCAGATCTGATTTGAAGCTAATCAAGTTGGTGATATTGCCCGTCAGCACTGAATTCACCTTTATCATATGATCCGGAGGCCTGGGGTGTGTGAGATTGTGGCTCTCATCAGTTTGGCATGGGGGCTGCACGGGTCCGGTGTGCGTGAGAGGATAATTGTTATCAGTTTGGTGTGGCTTCTTAAGCTCTTGTCTCTCGACTATCCACACTGGTTGCGTGCGAACCAGGGTCCACTCCGGTGCTGAAATGACCCGAGGACGTTTGGAAGAAAAAGCAGGGTCCTACATATAATATCAATCATTATTTAAACTTGGTCAGGCTGACACACATCAGCAAGAGAGATCTATTTTGGGGGTTTCTGAGGGATTGGACTGGGGTAAACTAGTCAACTCATCTTCAGGGAATCACAATCCCCCCCGTTGCTTCAGGCAAGGTGATTTGGGTGTTATTGGTGCCTGATCCGCAGGGACCTTCCAGTTACTGATCACATCACCACTGAGTGATTCTGGTTGGTGGGTGCTTGCGTCCGCCTGCGGGTGATTTCTCACATTAGCGGCAGGGGCTGGGGTGTTGATGGGACGGCCGATTGTAGGTTTGGCCGTTGGTTCTGGTTGAGCAGGAGTTGCAGCTTGAGTCTCAATGGGAAGGCTGATCAAAGTTTTGCAAGAGCCTGATGGATTCAACCGGCTGGGGGTCAATTCTCACGGCAGCAGCGTCCGGGGTGTTGATGGGGCAGTTGATTGAAGCTTCGGCAGAAATTGTTGGCTCCGGCTGGCTATTGATGATTCTCCCTGGCTGGTGGCTGGCATCCAGAGAAGAGGGAGTTGCAGCTTGAGTCTTGACAGGCAGGCAGATTGAAGTTTTGCAAGAGCCTGGTGGATTTGACCGGCCATTGATGTTAGTGACCGGCTGGGGGTCAATTCTCAAATTGGCAGCAGGGGCATCCTGGGTGTTGATGGGATGGCTGATTGGAGGTTTGGCAGAAACTGTTGGTTCTGGCTGGCTATTAATGATTCTTCCTGGCTGGTGGTTGGCGTCCAGAGAGGCGGGTGTTGCAGCCTGAGTCTCGACGGGCAGGCTGATTGAAGTTTTGCAAGGGCCTGGTGGATTCAACTGGCCATTAATGATGTTAGTGTCTGGCTGGGGGTCATTTCTCACGTTGGCGGCAGGGGCATCCAAGGTATTGATTGGATGGCTGATTGAGGCTTCACCGCAAACTTCTGGATTTGAGGCGAGAAATTCTTTTGGAGGCTGATGTACTGCGGTCTTGTTCTTCGTGGTTTATGTTAAGCTCGCCGCCTGGTTGCGAGTTGGCTGGCACAACTCCTGCACTTGCTCCAAAGGTCCCTTCATCCCTGGGGTGCTTGGGGTGCCGCCAGTTGCATGGGAAGCTTTGAGCGCCTCGTGAAGTGGGACTAGAGTCTTGTGATTGTTCGCATTTCCAAACGGTACTTTATGAGTCAAAAGGTCTTTCTGAAGATTCAGTATGTTCAACTTGGTTGCAGCTATATTGATATTTAGTTTGTCTTTACTGTCATGTCCTAATTTTCTAATTCCTGTCTTGTATTTTTGCACTCAACTCATTTCTGTTCACGAGCCATTAATGAAACCAAATGTCATTTAAGCTCCAATCAAACTTTTTGTTACAACATTGACTACACTAATATCATTTGAAACTTGCAAAACTAACAAATTATTAATGTTGGTTACTCTTGATAAGGCCACGTACAACTGCCCCTGAGCAAAAACTTGATTGTTTAATCCTACACTGACATGCGTTAAAGTCTGGCCTTGTGCTTTGGGCATTAAAAAATAGAAACCATTCAATGGCATACCTGTGGGTCCCAATCGTGATGTGCCATGACTACAATTAGATTATTCTTCCATGATCATCGACATTGTCTAAAGGTCGGAGAATAGAAATTACCGACCCAAGGCCCTGTATACTGACATTGTCAGTATTGTCTCCAAGAAAAGAGGCCGTGGTGCAAACTTTGACTATTGCCTCGGGATTATAACAAAATGTGGGAGTGGTGGCGCTATTCGGCAAGAGAATTTTTCCAGAAAGTGCATAAATAAACCCAGGCTCAAGAGTCTGAGTGATAGAGGTATTTGCCAACAAGGTAACTTTGTAATCCCTTGGATCATTGGTTTGGCGAGTGAAAAAGCTGGGCGTTTTCAAGAGGCCATTGGGGAAACTGCCATACGGCAAAGTCAGTTGCAATGTGGAAACAAGACGACGGAGCATTACATACATGTTCTAATACTTGAGTGTTTGATTGGCATGACACAGGGTGACTCGGAGTTCAACTATTCCGGTTGCTCATGATATTCTATGTGGGTGAAACCGACTAGTTCAGGATTCAGGAAGGAACACCAGGCTGAGGATGAACAACTGCTCGGGATCCATCCAGCCAATGATTGGCTCTTTTTAAGTGGATTTGAGCGTCAGGACCTATTGCTGGTCATTTGGCCATCAAGGGATAAATAAGACCATTGGATGGTAAGAATTAAGGCAATGTGAGTAGAGCTAAAGGATAATAACTAAACACACCCGATGTAGATACGTATGTTCAGGACAACCACGCCATTCAGGGGTGTTCCCGAGTTGAGGTTTATCTGACTAATCATTGATTCACAGATGTCCAACCTTAGGGGTTGATGCAAATAAACCAGCCGGAGATGATGCTTGTGAAGAATGATTGAGCAGGGTAGAGTTTTTGATATGATGACAGAGGTTAATGGCAAAGTCCAATCAAGTGCAGGGGGTTGCAATGAGCATAAGTGAGAGATGATACGATTTGACCCAAGTTGCAATAACCCTGACTCTGTGTTGGGGTACTGGGTAAATGATGCAACTGAAGGAAATACTGCACCTGACTTGTTTTGTGCAGGTGATTTGAGACTGGTCAAGGCTGGATGCAACTACTTTGATTTTGCCTCTGCCATCTACCGGATGGGTGGTGTAGGAGTGTGTAGAGTATCATTGAACCCAAGGGTACATTTGCCTACATCGAAAGCATTTAAATTCTTGGTCAACTACCATGTTCAGACACATGACACATGCATGGTGTTGAACGTGTACAACAACAGCAATGGCACTGGCATGTTGGTGTTGGACAGGCAATTCATAAGATTTGTCCTTTTGCGGGATTCAAGGAAGAAGAGAACAAAAGACAAGTTCTTTTTAAGCTTGTCCTGTCGTTCATGTTTGATACTACCACGAGACTATAAATAAGGAGGCTTTGTCTGTGGATACATTTTTGCCCCAGACTCTACATCCTTCTTGCTTGGTGATATTGCCTAAAGGAGTGGTGTTGAGTCTTGCATGAAATAAGATGATAGTATATAGTTGTCTAGATCTAAATACATATGTCTTCCTTGGTTAAGATTAAAGTTTTGAATGAAACAATTTTATCAACAATGCGTCAGTGTCATATGACAGACTCAGCTTCACACTCAGCCCTTAGGATCTTGGAGTTGGATCTTCCTTGCATTTGGCTAAGGATGCTTTTCTACCATGCTTTTGCCATCAGCAACTTTCAAGCTTTTGGTTAATCCTTGGGTCGCATATAACATCACCTATGCACCCTCAGCAATTTTCAGTGCTCTCTCAAAGTTACTTTCCAAACCTTCGAATATTTGATAGCACGTTGCTTTTCAGTTATGCGAACAAAAGCAAGACCAATAACCCTCTCACCAGTCTTCCTTTCTTTTCGGCATTACTCTTTCATGCGCTTAACTTCCTTATCTGGATCCACACATTTCCTCTTTGAACTTTTTCTTCACTCTTGCACCCATTGCACTTACCCCTGCTTGGTCCTCCCATCCTGGACTCCTCGCCTTGGTGTTGCTTGACCTCAGAAGCTATGACCTCTCTTTCATTTCTTCTGCTTTGACCCTATGACATCACATCTTGTTTGAACCTATTTCATACCTTTGTAGCCTCACTTGTATTTACTATATAAGCTGTCTGCTTCCATGCTTTCCATCTTTCCCCATCAAAATAAGATTATAATTCTAGCATAACTTGATTCAGCCTTCTTCAAGCCTTCTCATTGCGAACCCTTTCAGTGTTCTACTCTAAGTCCCTCTGAGCCTAAGTAACTCTTCTTTGAAACAAAGAAGTCCTTTTCACAGTCAGTCCTCTCTTCTAAGCTATCTCTTTCCTTTCCTTTCCTTCAAATAGTGCCCACCCATCTCTTGTACAGGACACCATGTGACAGTCAGCTTCTGTGTTTCACAGCCATAACCGGTTTGAGAGACTACTTACCAGGCCAGTGGTTACCAATACTGGCCGTTGCACCGAGATGAGACTCAGTTTAATGGCTTGGGGATGGAAACTTGTTATTTTTTGGTTTCTTGGCCGGTGGAGAACTAATAATGGCAGGCTTGCGACCACGCTTAGTTTGCCTGACCGGTGGGGGTCTCCTCAGCCACAAACTTCCTCTTTTGGTGCCCTCTTGGGTTATCCTCTAACTGGCTGTTGCCGGTTCTGACTCTCAGAGAGAGAGGTTTGTTGTCATTGTAGATCTGAACCAGCTCGTGCAGGGAAATGGATGCCATGGCAAGCAAGCTGGAACTACCAACTTTCGGGCGTCTGCGTGAGGGTATCAACAAAACCTCAATCAGTCTATCAGCTTGAATTGAAGAAAGCTGAATATTTAGTTACCTGGCCATTCTTCTGTTGCTGCCAACCGCCATGCCTGTTCAGTAAATAGGTCCAAAAGCATGAGAGATATATTTTGCAGATAGATAACGTACCTGCTTCTGACATCGTGCTTGCACAGATCACAGTTCTACTCTAAGTGTAGGGGTGTTTTGCTTTAACTATTTTCTATCTATCATCTATTATAGTATTTTCTGAATATACTCAGGTGGGCACCGGTGGGTGGGTGTGCTGAGGATACAACTTCTCACCTGACCTACTCAAGCTCTCTGAATACCACACTTTGAGCTTAGGATAACTGATAACGTCTCTGATGGCCAAGGCAGGCTGGTGATAGCTCACTATCAACGATCCGCCCAGTCCGGCCAATGTGTAGTTCCAAGTTGACTCAGTATCCCTTGAGTAATATGAGCTGAAATCGCTGCACCAGCCATCAAACCTAGGATAGCCTGGGTGATATGTAGACAGATCAAGTGTGGTGACTAACAATGGAACATGGAACCGACCTTCAGGCTTCAACAAGCGGTAGAGCATGGAGGCGCACCTGGATAAGTCTCACAGGACACATATTCTTGATAAAACCTCAACAGCTTATTACATTTGGAGCTTCCAACCACACATAAGGTGTGTGTTTGGCAAAGCAGATAGCTGGAAGCGCCGACAAAGTTGAAAATGGGGAGCCTTGTTGCTGGCACCAACCCGGTTGTGTACACCGGCGCATATACAATCTACATCTACATTTAGAGCCTACATACTAGCTTTCCAACACCGTCTTACCCTCCTCTTTCATCTTCCACATCTCAACTTGAAACAAAAAAATTACAAAAATCACAAAAAGAAAAAAAAAGCTTCCTTGTCTCCGTTTCTCATCTACATATACCGTGTAGGTTTTAACCTTATTTTTGATTTCCTTCCTCAGCCGTTCTTGCAGTGTTTTTTTCCTGAAAAAAAAAAAGAAAACAGAAACACAACAAAAAAACCTTAAAAAGCAGAAAAAACCCAAAAAAATACGATCAATCCTCTTTTCATCCGCACTTGAAAAGCAAAAAAACCTTTCAATCTTGTCTCCCCTCATTTTTCTCGTCCAACCTAAACATATACATAGTTACAACGCATATATATTCTATATAAATAGATATAAACAGTTGTTTATTTGTCTTTTACTTCATATCCCATCATCCATCATCCTCCAATATGCCTTCGCCAAAGCCATTGACAAACCCCCTATTCAAAAAATGATGATCCCCGACTTGAAAGCCTTCTTGCAAAACCTTGATCCCGACATGACCATACCTAGCAAGATCAAGTTGCCCCCATTGAAGCAACTAGCCACCAAAAAGCTTCAATCTGTGGAGTCAGCAGCAGATAGTATCACTCCTGGTAAGTCACTTATGTATGTATTCAGAGTTTTACATGTGTAGTATGACTTGATGTACATTCTTTTGATGTTTAGCTCAACACCATCACCCAACTACATCCAGGAGCGCCCCCCACGCTCAAGAAACTCAAATTTACCCCTACGGAAGACAGTGAGGTTGATGGTCCTCCGCCTGATCCAACAATTGACCCCCGCTTTGTCAAAATGATGATCCTCAACTTGAAATCCTTCTTGCAAAACCTTGATCCCAACATGACCATACCAAGCAAGATCAAGTTGAACCCATTGAAGCAACTAGCCACCGAGAAGCTTCGATCAGTGGAGTCAGCTGCACACAGTATTACTCCTGGTAAGTCACCTATTTGGAGTTTTATGTTCTTCATGATGTGAAGTGTGACGTACCGTATACTCTTTCAACTTTTAGCTCGACACCATCACCCACCATCCAAGAGCGCCCCGCTCACACTCAAGAAACTCAAATTTGCCCCTACGGAAGACAGCGAGGTCAATGGTCCTCTTCCCAATTGGACAATTCACCCTCGCTTTGAAAAAATGACAATTCTTGCAAGACCTTGAGCCCGACATGACCATACCTAGCAAGATCAAGCTGACCCCATTAAAACAATTAGCCACCAAAAAGCTTTGATCGATGGAGTTAGAAGCAGTCAGCAATACTCCTGGTACGTCACTTATTCAGTATTTATATTTCCTTGTGTGAAGTCTAACGTACTGTACAAACATTGTTATTTTAGCTCGACCAAGGGAATCAACATCCAGAAGCTCCCCTCCAAAGAAACCAAGGTTCACGCCTTCTTCAGACAGCTCAAACAACAAAGATGATTTCCCCAATCCAAAGATTGACCCACAGTTTGAAAAGATGTTGATTGCCGATCTGAACAACTTCCTGTACAGGATTGATTCTGACGTTTTTATACCCAGCAAAATCAAGTTGACCCCATTGAAGTATCTTGCGACCGAGAAGCTCCTCTCCCATGAGCTGCAAGCATCTGGTATGTGTTTCATGGCTCATGATCCATTTTAGCTCGCCCGTGTGAAATATGACATGTCATAAGTTCAATCCACAGCCTCCGTCCAACATTGCTTCTCACACAACAACTTGAATGGTTTGGCTGTCACCCCATCCAGCGGGCCTTGATAAACTTCCTGTCGACCTGCTTGTAAGTTTGAAACCTTGGAGCCCACCCCTGTCCCCTTGCATCCTACCAGTAAACAGCCCAATGCCAGTGGCAGGCAAAGGCCCAGTGATCCACGCCAGCCCCCCATCAAGTCAAAAGCCAAGAAGGTCAAGAAATCCAACTTTCAAAAAAGGCATGCTTACCAACAAGACATAGTTTTGAGTTGTCGGACGGATCCGAGCAAGAAATGATCCAAGACATTTCATGGGGCACAATCACCAATCTCGGACCATTTGCCTGATCCCAACAAGACAACCAGGATAAGATCACCAATACCCGGGGCCATACCAACCCAGGAAAACTCTGCAATCGCTGTGACCAAGTGCAAATCGCCAATTTCTGTCACCATTCCCACCAGGGGAAAATCAATAAATCCTACAGCTCCACTCAGCCGACCACCCCAGAGAAGAACATTGGCATTGGCAATCCCAAATGCTTTGCCCTGCCATCAAAGGTGCTG
Source organism: Puccinia horiana (assembly GCA_001624995.1). NCBI lineage: Eukaryota > Fungi > Basidiomycota > Pucciniomycetes > Pucciniales > Pucciniaceae > Puccinia > Puccinia horiana. Next base: position 1,680,433 of record LWDY01000012.1, read on the forward strand.
TCCCGTCAGCCTTTGTCTAGTCCAAGCATTTTAGCCAAAAGAAAATCAACAAACCCAACCAATTGATACCAACTGACAGCAAGCCATCATCATCCAAATGCCTGGTTGGTATTGAAAAATGTCCGGATCTTACTGACCATGTACATGGCGTAGAGGTACAACCTCGTCGCCTGCTGAGAAAACCCTGTTTTCAATGACGTAGGAACTAGGCTTGACGATGCTATCCATGCCACTACCACCAGCAAACATTTCAAAGGGAACATTGACTCAGTACCCTCTCATTGATCTGTCCAACCACAGTCCAGCTGTTGAAAACCACCCAGATGTCTTCCAGAACTCAACCTTTGAAGCGCTGGCTGGCCTGGAGTGGCATCCAACGGATGGAGGTAAGCCTTTGATCAACATTATGATTTACACTATGGATTGTTTATTGATTTTTCAACTTTGGAAGTCTTCCCAGTTCCAATCAGTATTGATCCATTCTTCCAAGAAGGATAGTTGCCATCTGAACATCTCGCTATTGCCTTCGCTGAATATGTCCCCTTGATACCCAAGATTGCCCTGGCACTACTCAATTCCAGTTCCACTCTCGTTGATCAGCCCATTGTGACTGCCTCCAACAAACATGCCATCCCACTACCTCCTGTAGACAACAATCCTGCCCTTCCACTTCCAACATCTTCGAGGGTGATACCCTTGTTGCCTAGTGCAGACCCTGATCTCTTCAACTACATTGACGAAGCAATTCATAACGCTAAGATGAAACTTTGCCAAAGCTTCCCGACCCCTACTCAACACGCTTGTCCAACCAGCCCCATTGGAACATCAGCTGTGCCTTCAATGGCAAGCAGTCCACCATTTGAGTCCTTTCCTTCTTTGCCTGACCAGCCCAACCTGAGAATTGACTTTCCCACCACACAATCTGTGGAACTAGGCAGTGTTGTTGACCATGGCAATAGTCTGCTGCCAATCACATCACCTGCTCTGTTTGAGCCACCCATTGGATCCCCATAACAAGTTGACATTGATTCTGCCCCACCTCCTGCCAGCTCAACTTTTGAAATTCAACAATCACAGGCAACCCCTACTCAATGATCCTGTCCATGTCAAACCAACCCCACTGGAACGTCTGCTGTGCCTCCGGGGGCAAGCAATGTACAACCCATCGATTTCTCTTTCCCTTTCACCAGCCCAACCTGCACATCCGACATGCCAACTGCATCACCCGCCCTGTTTAAACCACCCATCGGATTCCCAGAAAAAAGTGGCTTCGATTCTGCCCCACCTCATGCCAGCCCAACTCTGTTCTAATTAGAAACCCAAAAATCACTGGGGACCCCTATGTCTGCTGTGCCTCCGAGAGTAAGCAACCCACCCATTTATTTTTGCTTCCGTTTTACCAGCCAAACATGCCCATTGGATCCCCAAGAAAAAGTGACATTGATTCTGCCCCACCTGCTAGCTCAACTTTTTTCAAATTTGAAAAACACAAAAATCACCAGCAACCCATACTCAACACTCTTGTCCGACCAGCCCCACTGTAACATCTGCTGTGCCTCCAAGGGCAAGGATCCTGCCAATCGAGACTTCCCCTTTGCATAACCCCTTCCATCTCACCAGCCCAACCTACACATCCAAAAAGTCACCTCCTGCTAGCTCAAGTTTTTTCAAATTTGAAACCCAACAATAGCTGGCAACCCCCACGCAACACTCTTGTCTGACCAGCCCCACTTTAACCTAGGCTGTACCTCCTAGGGCAAGCGGCCTACCAATCAAGTCCTCCCCTTCTTTTCCCAACCCCGTCCATCTCATCAGCCCAACCTGCACATCCAACAACTTGAGAATTGAATTGCCCGCAACTCCAAATTCAACCACCATACAATTTGTGGAACTGGGCAGTGTCACTTCCACAGCTGCTGACAATGGCAACATCCTCGACCTGCCTATTGCATTGGCTAAAAATCAAATTATGTCTAGTCTTTTCTTGCACAAAGCTCATCGTGCAGCTGACCGATGATACTGGTTCCTTCACTAAACATCTAGATGATCCAAAATCTCCAGAGGACTCAGATAAGGTGGCCCCTGGAGATCTTGCCGCGGATGGAGTTGCCAAATGTATGGGGATAGCAGATTCACACTTTCATAAAAGTGGAAAGTGAGTTAAATATCACTGGTACAATTGTTGAATATCCCGTCAATGGGCCTTTCACCTCAAAACCCAGTTCAAAGTTATGTGGCCTTCTCCAATTAGTAACAGCGGTGGCTGAAGATATTGCCGCTATTGGCTTCCCAATTGAAATGCCCCTTGCTCCTCTCAAACACACAACCAAATCCTTGGAACCAACTATTATGGTATTCGAAGAATCTAAGTTGTATTTCTAGTTTAGGAACAATAACAGTATGGGGCGGGCTGAAACCACGCGCCCGATTTGCTAAAATGACGCCTCCAGTGGGGTGTCCTTTGGCGTGCACGTCCCATTTGGGGAATCCATCAACCATGGAGTGTACCGGCCCTCCACGCCCCAAGGGTGGGACGTGCATGGTTGTGCACGTCCTGGAGGACAACTTGGTGTCGGATCAAAGGGCGTGCCCAAGTTGGCACACCCTAGGCCCGTGGTGTGCATCGGCATGCACGCCACAGGTCGTCCCTGTCCAGCTTGGAGGATGTGGACAGGGGTAACACCCCAAGCTGTGGGGCGTGCGGGATGATGCACACCTGAAGGGGCATGAGAGGAATTGCTCCTCATCCCTCCAGGACTGGTCGGTCATGGAGGGATGAGAGGATAGTACTCTCTCCTCATCCCTCCAAGAATGATCAGTCTTGGAGGGATGAGAGGAGAGAACTCTCTCGTTATCCCTCCAGGACTGATCGGTCTTGGAGGGATGAGAGGAGAGAACTCTCTCCTTATCCCTCGAGGACTGATCGGTCTTGGAGGGATGAGGAGAGAGTGGACTCTGTCCCCATCCCTCCAAGACCAATCGGTCCTGGAGGGATGAGAGGAGAGTGTACCCTCTCCCTCCTGTCTCCTCAGTTGTGCACACCTCATATCAAGGTGTGCACAAACGGGCACACCCTCATTTGCCCAAGGCGGGGCGTGAATAGCCGTGTAGGCCCTGGCTTGAGCAGGGCGAGGCATCCACGGGGATGTACACCTCGACTTGAGGCGTGCATGACCCAGTGGCGGGTCCTGTCTGGGGCGTGCACCCCTCTGCACACCACATTTTGGGCATGCAGAGGGGTGCACGCCAAAGGACGCCTTGCGGGGCGTCCTTTTAGCAAAAATGGGGCATGGTTTTAGTCAGTCCCTAACGGTATTTATAGTATGTATGTGCTGTGCCACAGTGGACTCTCACGGGAATAGATAGTATGTAATATCTATGTCCCAACACCCCCCTGTCAACTAGGCCATTGGTTTCTTCCCATCAGTCTTGTGTGTTTTTCTGGTGTAAGTGCTTTTGTGAGAATGTCAGCAAGTTGATCAGTAGTTGACACCCAGTCCAGTGTAGCATTCTTTTCATAAAGAGCTTGGTTATTAATCTAAAACTCCCTTTCCGTGTGCCTCGTACGCTTGTTTGAGCTGTCATCCTTACCCACGCGAATAGCAGATTCATTGTCACACAGAAGTTGTCCAATGAATTTATGTCCCATGACATCTTTGATGAGTTTTTTCACCCAGAGAAGTTGCCTGGTTGCCATCCCTCAAGTCATATATTCAGCTTGACAGGTAGAGGCAGCAACCGAGTGCAATCTTCAAGCTATCCACAGAATGGAACAGCCAAAAAAGGTGAGGAAAATACCATAGGACAATCTTTGATACTCACCTCCCCATCCTGCATCACTGTAGCACTTGAGCAGCTTGAGAGTGTCAGTGGGAGGTATTACGAGCTGTTGATCCCTTGTGCAGGCTACGTAGTTCACTACATGTTGCAATTCTTTCCATTGGGTTGGTGTAGGATTTGCGCTGAATCTTGCCATGTAGTTGACCGCAAATGCAATGTCTGGTCGGGTGCCTACTAACAAAAGAAAATCAGTAGATTTAGAGGGATCTCCCTCTCCATTTACATCTGTTTCCGATGAGTACCCGGACGGCAAAGGTGTCTTTGCTATGGACTTCTTGTCCCAGTGATCCTCTAGTAACTTATCAATCAACCTTTTTTGACTAAGTTGAAATTCCTCATACCTCTTTTGATGTCTACACCAACTATGGTTTCAACTCCAGATTGCCATTTGATTTCTAGGCAGTTGTGCAGGTCCGTTTTTAGTTTCTTCAGAATGTTGTCTCTTGATCCTGTCACAATGCCATCATCCATGTGTACCCAGATTGCGCCTTGATGCTGTGAATGCTGGGGAATACAAAGGGAAGAATCAAATTGGCTAGGGATATAGCCTAAACTTCTTAACTTTGTTTGTAGGTGTTTCCACCAACAGTGGGCCGCCTGCCTTGTCCCATACAGCGCTTTTTTCAATTTGCATGCATGCCCTTTTGGTACCTCTAGTCCTTCCGGCGGTCGAACCCACACTTCCTCATCAATGGGATAAGCAGCTACAAAATCAAATGAGTAAACGGGCCATTTGCACCAAGCTGCTACAGTTAGCAGGAGCCTCAAAAAGACAAATGTTGCTGTGGGAGCAAAAGTATCCTGAAATTCTACCCCTGAAATCTGTGTGTACCCTTTTGCGAAGTATTGCGCTTTCAGTTTGATGAGTTTCCCTTCTGCTTTCCTCTTCTCCACAAAAACCCACTGAGCTCCCATCACTCTCTTGCCGTGAGGTATGAGCTCTATAGTCCCAATATCGTGTTGGAACAGGTTCTGAAGCTCCTCCTGGATGGCCTTCAGCCATTTTTCCTTCTCTGGATGTCTCAGGATGTCCCGGTAACTTTTGGGTGGTTCTGTTGCTCGGGTGTTGACTTGTTCGTGTCACACGGCGTCTTGTACAAGAGACGGGTGGGCACTATTTGAAGGAAAAGCAAAGAAAGAGATGGCTGACTGTTTGAAGGTCTTCTTTATTTTGAAGAAGAGGGACTTAGAGTAGAACACTGAAAGGGTTTGCTATGAGAAGGCTCCAAGAAGGCTGGATCAAGTTATGCTAAAACTATAATCTTATTTTGATGAGGAAAGATGGAAAGCATAGAAGTAGACAGCTTATATAGTAAATACAAGTGAGGCTACAAAGGTATGACATGGGTTCAAACAAGATGTGAGGTTATAGGGTCAAAGCAGAAGAAATGAAAAGAGGTCAAGCAACACCAAGGCAGGGAGTCCAGGATGGGAGGACCAAGCAGGGGTAAGTTCAATGGGTGCGAGAGTGAGTGAAGTGAAGTTCAAAGAGGGAATGTGCGAATCCGGAAAAGGAAGTCAAGCGCATGAAAGAGTAATGCCGAAAAGAAAGGAAGACCGGTGAGAGGGTTATTGGTCTTGCTTTTGTTTGCATAACTGGAAAGAAAACGTGCTTTTGAATCTTCGAAGGTTTAAAAAGTAACTTTGAGAGAACACTGAAGATTGCTGAGGGTGCAAAGGTGATGTCATATGCGACCCAAGGATTAACCAAAAGCCTGAAAGTTGCTGATGGCGAAAAGCATCCTTAGCCAAATGCAAGGAAGATCCTGAGTGCTGAGTCTGTTGTACAACAGGTGCCTGGGGTATAAAAGCAAAGGTCCCAAGAGAGATATTGTCCAGAAAACCATCACAATCATCCATCTACTAAACACACCATATCCAATCCAACCACTCCTACTAATACTACTACCAACACCAAGAATGTCCAACCAAACTACCACATCCAGTCCACAACTACAAAGCCGTCCTACTACCCCATCTATTCAATCACTTTGTTTGAAGGGTTTTATCCCTACTATCTAATTCCTCCCAGCGTGTGCGTACTGCGAGAAAAAAGGTTTGGTATGCGGACAGTCAACAAAGGCAAATGGGAAGGGAAAAGCGGAGAAGTGCGAGCTGTCCTGGGTGCGAAAAACAAAATGTGTTCGAGACAACAAAAAGAAAGGTCCGGGATACGGGAGACAAGTGTGGGCCGACCCAAAGACAGGATACACCAGCGAATGGCTGTATCACACCTACTCCAAGTCACCGCCGGTTTCGACAGTTCCAGACGAAGAATTGATTGGAATCAAAACATTGAGTGTTGTTGAGGAGCTTCAAAACTGGGTTGAGAAGATTGATCCAACAGGTAAGTGATGGGTAGAAGAAGGAATTAATTATTTTTAAAGGGGATGATGTGAGAGCTGAGACAGAACAAGAGGAAGAAGAGTTTGAAAAAGAAGAAAGGGAAGAAGAATCATAAAGAAGAAAGAGAAGAGACTGAGGAAAGCGGCAAAGGAACTTTGAGGAAATTGCGAGGGAGCTTGAACTTGCAGAACAGGCCAAAAACATTGAAGAATCTGTACAAAAGAGGTGTCGAAGCTCGAACAAAGACAAAACCAAATCTGTGGGGGCTGTGGTCAAGAAGCGGAAGATTCAAATTCTAGTATCACCCGAAGTTGAAGAATTTCAACTGCAACCCAAATTGTGCGAGATCTGGCAGGGGTTTTTGGTACCGGATGAGTTGGAAATTGACAAGGGATTTCCAAACCCTGAGCAAGAAGTCGGCGGGTCAAGGGAAAAGGAAGTGGAAGTGCCACAGGAAAGAGAGGGGGAAGAAGAGTTTTGATGGTCGTCGGATGGCGAAGAGGAAGTCAACGTCAATGGCGAACGGAAGAAAGAATTGCGAAAGGCAATGGCCGAGGTTGCAGGAACGGTGGCGGCTTTGATGAAGATGGTGCCAAAGGGGGCAAAGGAGGAGGCAAAAAATTAAGAGAGGGATTAAAATAGAAATTTGAAGGATTGTAAAAGAAGATGGGGGATATAATAGAAGAAATGTAGAATTTTTTATTTAATTTTTTTTTTAAGAAAGAGAGAAAGTGAGTCAAAGAAAAAGAGAAAGTGAGAGAAACAAGAGAAATAACAAATGAAGAAAAGAAGATAAAAAAAAAGGAGGGAAGAAAAAAGAGAACAGAAGGGAAAAGATTATGGTTGAGGTTTCAGGGGGATAAGAGGAGTGGAAAGCTTTGAGTAGGTCAGGACAGTTCGTGAGATTCAAAGCTGGTTCCCACGATGTGTGATCATTGTCCTCCATATAACCAGACCATTCAACTAGGTATTGGATTTTACCATGCCTTTTCCGGGGGTCAAGGATTTTGGAAACATCCCATTCAAGATGATCTAGGATTTTGACAGGCTCTGGAGGGGGAAGAAATTTACCAGGGAAAGGCAAAACGGAAGGGGACAGAAGAGAGACATGGAGCACTGCATGTATGCGAGACCAAGAAGGGGGAAACTTAAGTCAAAAGGCGTTCTTCAAAACAATTGATTCAATTTCGAAGGGGCAGAATTTTTTCTCTGAAAGCTTCTTTGAAGGCTGGGTTGATCTGATGTTCAAGGAGTCAAGCCAGACAAAGTCAGAGGCTCAAGTCGAAGTTGGTCAGCAATGATTTTGTATCGTTCGTTGGCGGCGTCGAGGTTTTTCTTGATGCCTTGCTGGGTGGAAGTGATTTTGGCGAGGTAGTCGGCAGCCGGCTTTGAGTTGTCCATGTGGATGGAGTCAAAGGTGGGATGCCGTCCATACAGAGTGAATAAGGGATATTGCTTTGTAGCCAAGTGAGTCGAATTGTTGTAAGAAAATTTGGCCAAAGGAAGCCAGGGACTCCAGTCGTCTTGCTGGTAATTGACCACGATTTGAAGATACTGCTCCAGGATCTGATTGATTCTCTCTGTTTGGCCGTCTGATTTGGGGTGATATGCAGTGGAAAGATTTTGAACAATCTTGAGTTGGTTGCACAAACTGATCCAGAAGGCGGAAACAAAAAGGGATCCTCTATCCAAAACTATTTTCGAAGGCAGGCCGTGCTTGGAAAACACAAACAAAAAGGTTGGCCAAGTCCTCAGAAGTGGCTGTGGTGTGAGTTTTGAGGAAGAGGGCCATCTTCGGAAAACGGTCCACTATGACTAAAATTGTGTTGAAGCCATTTGAGAGAGGCAACTGCAAAATGAAGTCCATTGAGAGGGAATCCCAGGGCCAAGGAGCGATGGGAAGGGGTTGGAGAGGTCTGAACTTCTTATGACGGGGGTTTTGTTCCGTTGACAAGTGTAGCACGCTGTGTGACATAGTCTTGAATCTCCTTGGTCATCCCAGTCCAGTAGAAATCCCGGGAGACAAGTTGTTGAGTTTTTTCTTGACCGTGATGACCTGCGAGGGGAGAATCATGGCAAGAAGAAAGGATTTTGAGCTTCATGTCGGCTTTGTCAGGAACATACATTCGCTCATTGTAGAGGAGAAGGCCAGTTTGATCATCCAAGGAGAATTTCTTGCGATTTCTGTCTTTCTGAAGGTCGAGGATGATGGATAAGGCACTGGTATCATTCAACTGTGTGAGACAAAAGGTCTCTTACCCGGTCTTCCACCTCATTGGTAGAGATGGAAAACAGCGTCACAGATCTTTCAGGCTGTTCTATGAAGATTTGTTGGACATTGTCTGGGTTTTTGTCGGCAAATGTCTTCCCTTCGGTATTGTAGATATCCTTGCGTCGGGTCAGGGCGTCTGGCAAACTGGAAAGGTGTCTGGGGCGGAAGGTGATGACCAAGGAATTCAGCCCATCTGGCTTGGCGCCGGGTGAGGACCTTAGTATGCATGAAATACTTCAAGGCATCATGATCTGTGATGACTTCAAAGGTTGAAGAAACACTAAAAAGGTAGGTACGCCATTTCTGCAAGGAGCTCTTTATCATGAATTTAATAATTGAGCTCAGAAGCCTTGAGTTTGTGGCTTTCGAAGGCAACAGGGTGCTTCAAGGAAGCCACAAGAGCTTGGGCAAACTGTGATAGCATAATCGCTGGCATCAGTCTCCACTAAGGTGTGGAAACCACTGTCAAAGTGTCGAAGCATAGGAGCAGTTGTAAAATGATGCTTGAGTTCTTCAAACTCTTTGCGCGCTTGCTCAGTGAAAACATAAGGAGTATCCTTTTTCACAAGAGCGGTCAAGTTTGTGATGGTACCAGCATAATCCTGAATGAATCTGCGGTAGAAGTTGGCAAAGCCAAGGAAGGATTGAACAGCTTTTACTGAAGTGGGGTTAGGCCAATCCAGAATACACTGAACTTTGTCTTGGTCCATGGTAAGACCGGAACGGTTGAGGACATAACCAAGGAAGGTAACTTCAGTGGCATGGAAAACACACTTGGTGCCTTTCACATATAGATTAGTCTTGTGAAGTCTTTGAAGGACTTCCTTGACATGATTTACATGCTTAGTGCGAGAGTGTGAATAGATGAGGATGTCGTCCAGATAAACAACAACACACATGTTGACTAAATTTCCCAAGATTTCATTCATCAAGCCTTGGAAAGTGGCAGGAGTGTTAGTTAAGCCAAAAGGCATGACCCAGTACTCAAAAGCACCATGACGGGTATTAAACGCCGTTAAATATTCATGGCCTTCAGCTATCCTGATTAAGTGATAGGCACCTTGAAGCTCGATTTTGGAGAAGACTTGAGTGTCAATGAAATGAAAGTGGTGAGAAGATGGGACATCTGAGGAATAGGATAAGAGCTCTTTCTAGTAACCACATTCAGTCTGCGGTAATCCACACAAAGTCGAAGAGAACCATTGGCTTTGGGGAAGAAGAGAACAGGAAAACCAGTTGGTGAAGAACTGGGTCGAATGAAACCTTTTGCTACATGCTCTGAAATGTAGTCTCAAAGAACTTTATCTTTGAGCTCCAACAGGCCGTAAATGGTACCTTTTTTAGGAACTGGTCCAATGAGATAAATGCAATGATCACATTTTCTTCGAGGAGGAAGTTTGTGGGCCAGAATGGAAGAGAACACTGATGCGAATTTGTGATACTCAGAAGGGATTGTTGGTAAAATGGTTTCAAGATCTGCTGGTTCTTCACCGAAGAAGTCGCCTTCAAAGACTTCTTGATGGGATCTATGAGTGGTGATGATTTGAAGTAAAATTTCTTTAGTTTGGAAGAGAAACAAGTCAAGGGGTGCATCATACACTACATAAGATGATAAAAAGGTGGAGGGATTTCCAGATGAATGCATACCATCAGGAAGAGATCCATTGCTTGACAAGGCAATGAGAGACTTCAGGCTGACGTGGTCCTGAAGGGAAGAATAAGGAAGTTCACTGGGACTGGTTAAAGTTTTAGTTCAAGTGTTAATTAATTACTCCCTTAGACCAATCAAAATCTGGGTTCCAGTGCAAAAGCAAATCATGACCGAGTATGGCATCATCTATGATTAAACATTCCCAATCAAAAGTTTGATAGGAAGAAATGGCAAAGGTCCATGTGATTTTCTTCGAAAGAAATTGCATGGGCTTTGAAGAAGAATGATAAGTAAAAAGAGGAATGGGTTTTTCCAAAGGAGTAGTAGAAAGAGAAAAAGATTCTATCAAACTCTGGCTGACAAAGGAACACGTAGCTCCAGAATCAATAAGAACAGAGTAAGGTGAACTATCTCGAAACAGAATCAATCTGAGTTGATTTGAGACAACGGTGGGTCAGCTACGCTACACGTATCGTTAGTGTAGCATTGTGTTAGCTTTTTAAGCTACGCTAACACACCGCTAACGTTAGTGGTACCATCCAGCCAACTAACGCTAACATTTTTTCAAAAAAAAAAATTGTTAGTTGGTAGCGTAGCATTAGCTGGGGGTTAGGAAAAAAAACTAACGCTTTCTGAAATTCATGTTAGCGGTGGAAAAAGCTATGCTACATTTTTGGAATTTGTTTGGTTAGTTGGTAGCGTAGCGTTAGCTGGGGTCAGGCAGAAACAGCTAACGCTACTAGCAATCTGTGTTAGCGGTGTTAGCTGCTCCGAAAGTTACGCTACACTTTGGCATAATCTATTGACCCACTACGCTACAAGTTAGCATAGCTGTTGGAGTTGCTCTAAATGTTAAATAAGATGATTGATTCATTGATTTACCATAGCGAAGAAATGGATTCAGATTAAATGAAAACAAAATATGTGACTGAAAATTACAACATGGAAAAAGAAACATTTTTTTTTGAAATGGGCTACTTTTTTTTTTTGTAGAGAAATCTGTATACAAATTGAAAACATCATGTGCTTTGGAGAACTTTCCACTTGGCTTAATACCCACTTTCAGCCACATGTGGCTACTAACACACCGTTCAATTGTACGTGGTTTCAAGCTTCCTCTGCCAGTAGAGCAGACATCGGCAGCTGATGAAAAGGTGCGCTCTGCTGCACAAGATGATGCAGAGCATGCCAATGATGAGAGGACTGGGTAAGTCAGTGAATGGTCCTGGAAGTAAAGAAACATCAAGTCGGTAAGTCATCCGTAGGTGGTGGGGCATTGAATATTTCAAATATTTTATCGGATTCGACTGTCTTCTTAGAATTGTTTTCTAAGAATTCAATACCATTGTTGTCATTTTTCAAGCTTGCTTCCCATTTGTTGAAATGTGATTCAAGTAACAATCTTTGCTTTCTCCGCTCTTTCTGGCCAGCAGTGCTGAATCAATTTCAACCGGAAAGTTGGATGAAGGATTGTCGCCATGAGTAGTGTTTCACATTCCAATGCCTTGTCTTGATAATACTTGAGCTTCCTGATCATTTTATGATACATTGGATGAAAAGTGTTTCCTCAACTCCCACCTGCCTCCTTCTTCTTCAAATCCGTGATGAGTTGGAAATAATTTGGTAGGACCATCATCACCCTCCATTATCTTAGTGAGACGGTTGAAAGGCTGAAAGGAAATTCAGCATCATATTGATTACAAAGATAAATGATTTGAGGAAATATCTCACTTTTAATTCCTGATTCAGTTTGTTGATCAGCATCCAGTCCCGTTTGCTGAATTGAATCTCATTGAAGTGACCAAACTTCTTTTGCTTTTTGTCACGCCTTGCACGTTGAATCTGATCTTTGTATTTCTCATATTCATCTTTGAGTATTGAATCAATAACCTACCATGCTGAAATCAATAAAAGTATTGTATAATTGCACAGTAAAGCACTTACTTCTCTTGCCTTGAAGAAACACTTTCGGCTTTGATATTTGATGTTCTAGCGAATACCATATCCCACAATCAGGTTTTTCAAGTTTTTCCCTGCTGCACGCCATTCAAATTCTTGTCGCCATACACAAGAGCCAGTGATTTTTTTCACCACAAAATCCAGCTATGCAAATAAAGGTGGTCAGCGGACTAGTTTAATTTTAGCCAAACAAACAGGAAAAAAATTCACCATTTTGGTCAACTCATTCAACTCATTTGCTGATTGATTTTTAGTCCTTGAGCTTTAACTGAAATCTTCATTGTCATCATTATCTGAACCTTCCAAGCTAACTTTGTCAGGGTCAGGTTCGTCATCTTCCACCATGTTTTCACCAGAATTCTCTTCGTCTTCATCCTCCTTGGCAATCACTTCCATGTTGAGATTTAAAAAAGGAAAGCCTTCTTTAACTTTGGGGGTGGTGGAGCATTGAGTCCCAATTCCTTCAATCCAGCATTAACAACCAACACCATTTTGTCACAAAAACACTTGATGTGCATCGTCTTGCTGTTCCAAGAGTATCCCGACTCGTTTTCATTGGCCACATCATACACGTCTTTGTGCATGTATGCAGCTAAAGTAGTGTTGTTGGAACTGGAATCAGTAGTCTGGAAAAGCATGTATTGGAGAGAGCCAGAAATTAGCTTTGTTGGGTTTGTTAATAACAAGGTGAAAATAATACATATCTTATTTTGGCGACCATGTTTCTTCAATGTGATCACAATTGGTACTGCCAACATGTGATGACCCTTATGTTTCCAGGCGACTAACTTGAGAGTTAAATGGAGGACATTGTACTTCCAATCACTATCAATAAACAAGACTGAAGCACTAATAAATCCAAATCGGTTTCCTTTGGTTGTCCATACATCATGTATCAGGTTGAACCTGATATTCAATGCCTGTTTATATTAATATAGCTAAATTAGAATTTTTATTCAATGGACAAACTCACGAGAACAGGTTACTCACCTTCACACGATTTATCATAGCCTCTTGTAACTCCAAGTACGCATCTTGTGCCGAATCAGCTGCCCATCTCCGTTTAAACAAGTGGGATCCTGGTTCACAGTAGTGGAAGGCTGCTTGGAGATAAAGGTCTTCTACTCGTTTCCAAGGAATGGCTTGGCGTAGAAGCCAGAGTATCATGATTTGATTGAACACCGTGTTATCAAACTTTCCCAGTTGAGAAAAATGATTGGATATTGTTCCACTGGTTTTACTAATCTTGAGCTTGCTTTCTTCCAAGGATGTAGGAGGTAGCTTTGCTCCAGCTGCAATAGCTTCCTTACGTTTTGGGCAGCCATTTAATAACCTTCCAGCTTGACGTGAGCCATCTCGATGGGTCCGTAGATCAGAATAGTTACTCCCAGAAACTCTGACTTTCTTTTAACACCACCTACAAGTGTGGGTCAATGGGGGTTTATCAATTGGCTAAAAACACATGTCAGTTATTGATTCCAATATAAATACAAATGGATTTCACATACATCATCCTTTTGTCGGAATGGTTCTGAAAAGAAGTCTTTCACATCATCGAAGTCGGGGTTACTCTTTTGGTGTTTGTTTTTTGCCTTGGAATTCTCTTCATCAAAGTCTTGAGCAAGGTCAATAGCCTGAGAATCTGGGGCTTCGGAGTTGGCAGGGGTTGATTTCGATGTTTTGGATTTATTCTTTCCGATGGTCAGGCCCTTTTTCTTAGAAAGAACCGATGTCAATTGTGACTTTGCCTTGGGTTCTGGCTCCGGGCCTGAGGAAAGGTATTTTCGCTTTTTCTATATATGGGCTGGAGCTTTTTGGGATGTAGCTGTGAAGAATTGGGTGATCGAGCGTCAGGAATCTGGTGATGGCTGAACCATCCCAGATTTCTTAACAGGAGTGGTGACTCTTTTTGAACGGCGTATTTGTCCTTCGGAGGTATCAGGCAATCCCCCATCCAGGTTTGATGGGCCGGCTTGAGTTGATTGAGACTGGGAGGTGGATTTCATACTTGGTGTATAGGCTGATTGGGCTGTTGTTTTTGCTTTATTCAGATGTGGTTGGGCATATATATTCGAACATCAGATGTCTGTGATTACAATTAGTTGAAGATTACTTAGCAAAGAGAAATCTCCATATCAAGTAGGTCCAATACTTCTTATAGCCAAAAACCATCCATTTCAGGCTCCCCCAAACCAAATAAATCTTGAACAAATAAGTCCATAGGGGTCATAATTCAGGTCCAAGCACCCCACATTACAACATCCATATGGATTTGGATCCTAATCCACTCCAACCCAAGCACATCAATCAATCAGTGAGTGATCATCATTTCAAGCCAAGAGTTTTAGATTATTTAGGCATCCCAAATACTATAAAAAATCCATTGGCTTATGTGAGGGAAGTATACATACAATATCCCAAATCAACAATCATCCAACATGATTCAGCATCCAAATCAACCATCAAAATCACAATCCTCCAATACCATAACAAGGACAAATCCCCCAAAACCCACTGAATTCACCAAACCATCCCTACCTCAACACATGATAACCTCTCCAATATAATCAGCAAATGCAACCATTCATGATTACAAAGAAGAAGCCATGAACACATCACAGCAGAATTTCCAACTCAATCAACAATATTTCCACCCAAATAATCATCACTCACAATCTGTGCAACAATTTCCATCTTCAAGTATAAATGCTTTGCAACAATTTCCATCTTCAGATATTAATGCATTGCAACAATTTTCATCTTCAAATATCAATGCTTGGCGACAATTCCCATCTCCAAATATCAATACTTTACCTGTCTCCTCAGCAAAAGCAATCATTAAGCACTGCAACAAAGTGGCCATAAATCAGTCAAACCAAAATTTACAGTATCCCAAGCATCACAATGATTTTATCAAACTCCAGGTCACACATATCTCACACCAATTACTCCCAGCTGAAACCATGCAGATGCAACTACCCCAAAGGCCAGGCCTCATAGTGAAACTCCCCATGTTTATCCAACCGTATGTACAGATGATTTATGATGTCATGGGTGATGGACATTGTGGCTTTAGGGCTGTTGCATGCAGCCTTGGAAGAGATTCTGGAGAATTTATGGAAATCCAGTCAGAAATAATTCAAGAAATAAAAAGATGGAGGAATTTCTGAATGATGGATCCAACAATTGATAAGATTGAAGAATTAGAATAACCTGTTCTTGTCAAATCGGCTGAGCCATTCACTCAAGACAAGTGGATGTCAATGCCTTCAATGGCAGCACCCATTGCGAATGCATTTGGGAGAGCAGTATTCTTCTTCTCACCCGCCCAAAGCTACACATACTGTCCTCAATTCACTCCACCAAATGGCAATCCACCCACCCATCTTAATTGCTCTCATAGCCAGATTGGAACACTTTGTAGTTTTCCAAATGAAGAATCCAAATTAGTTTCCAGCACCTTTGAATATCAGAAATAGATTCATGCCACCCTCAAATGAAGCTCTTCATTGGTATGAAAGATATAAGACATGTTTTTAACTCATGGAGACAGTCAACAACTCAAGAAGCTCTGTCTTTATGGACCTAAGTTAAGCACAAATCTTTTTTATAGTTTTTACCAAATCAGCCAAACACAGTCTATGGGGGAATAAAAACTCCAGAAGATTATCACAAACTGTTTTACCCATTCCCAATCCAATTCCTTGTATGATATGGGTCATGTGATATCCATCTGTTCATGAATTTTTGTAGTGCAAAAATGTGTTCAGCAAAAAGAATATTTTAAGGAAGCTCAGATGAGATTGCATTGAGAGCTGAATTATTTGAAGAAGATAGAATTTAAAATTGTGATTGAGGACCAGAAGAGACAGGGATAGAAATTGAAATAATTATTGCGAAGTGGAAGAGACAGGGTTGAGACAGTATTCATATCCAGCTACATACAAATCTTCCTTATTTTTATTTTTATTTTTATTTTTATTGGTTGGTCTATCATAAATACTACCATTTTCAATGTCTCTGAAAGTATTAGAAGTTTTTTGATTTATTTGAAGGGACATGCCCATACGGATGTGGAAAAGTGTGCAATGCCTGACCTTTTTTGATGGCCAAACAAGCTTAACAATACCCTCTTGCTTTGAGAAATCCACTCCAAAATTATAATCTGGAAATATGAATGTGCCACCAACAATTTTGTAATTATCCGATTCTTTCGCAAGGGAGCCATCAGATATCTTGGTTGGAAGAAATAGACTGAAGGCGAAATCTTGAATGTTTTTGGTGTCTTTGTGTGGTGGATTATAGAAACCACTTGTTGTGAAGGTTAAGTTTGGGAAGCAGTCGAATTGGGTTAGAGGATCTTGATAATGCAGCGAAGCATGGGCAGGAATCAAATATTTTTTCATGAGTTCTTGATTTTCTTCAAAAGCAACATTTGCGATATTCTGAGACATCTTTCCAAGAATTCAAGATGGTTGAGCAGAAGATTGCATGAGAGAGGCATATTTGTCCTCTCAAGCAATCAATTTTTGATTGGTTAACATAAAGTCCAGCAAGCTTATATGCTTCCATTCCCTTCCTCCAGCCAAAAGCCCACATTTTACCCCTCCAGCAACACGGTCCAGAAGAAGTTGCATTGACAAATTGTTTAGATTTATGATTGAAACCTGTAACAGTGTTGAGATTAACTCGCTCTTGGGTGTTTAGTTTATTGAGTGGGATGAACTCAATGATTGCAATTATTTGATCCCTGTCTTCCTTATCAATAATAACAACCTTTCCTTGCTCAAAGTATTTGATCTCCTTGGCGACTAACTCAGCATGCTGAAGTTCTTCTTCTGTCTGTTGTCTATCTCCCTTCTGATGAGGAAAGAGTTCACATTCTTGGAATTTTGGATAAGACCAGATAATTTTTTCTGCAGGTATGGCTGGATCAGGAATATGAGCAGAGAGTTTGAAACCTGAGCACCGCTCATCTAGCCACCTACATCTGTGATTTTCCCTCTTTCAATTCTTGAGGTACTTCTTCTGAGTACTAAACATATCTGTTGTTAGGGAGAGAAAAACATTTCTCAGTTTTTCTATTTGAAAGGTGTTCAAACAATGAGGTCTGAATACAATCAATCCAATCAGTGCGAGGTAAGAGAGTGATTGTTTGAATGTGGAACTGCCCGGATCTGTCTCCATGTTATCACACTGTTCCAAGTGGCATGACCAATCATATACACTTGGAGGTCTGATAACACTGGTTCAAATCAGGCAGAAACCAGTTCAATCGCATCTCCAGCAATATATTTAGAGTTCTTGATGCTAACCGATGAATATAACAATATCAGCTTTGAGGATGGTTTGTCTTTTGGAGGAGTTGTGTGCTGATGTGGTGGGAGACAGTTGTACGAGGGAAGCCACTGGTGAGAAAATCTGGAACGCTGGTACAAATGTAACCAAGCTGTATCGGGTGATTGTTTCAAGTTCACCAGAGATCAGCTAGGCCCAAAACAGTCAGCCCAGACTACCCTGTACATATGTACAGAATGCCATTGACTGAAAGGGTGTATATTGAAAATGTGAGAGGGAGTGGCCGTTTCTCCATTCCCTCTTGGACCAAATGGTCCTGGAGGGAGTGGAGATTTCTCCATTGCCTCTTGGACCAAATGATCCTGGAGGGAATGGATAACACACCATTCCCTTTTGGAACAAATGGTCCTGGAGGGCATGGAGACCACTTGTCAGATCTGTTGCCTCTTGGACTGAATGCGGAACACTCCATTCCCTCTTGGACCAACTGGCCCTGGAGGGAATGGAGAACACTCTATTAACTCTTGGACCTAATGATCCTGCAGGGAATGGAGAGCACTCCATTCCCTCTTGGACCAAAAGGGCCTGGAGGGAATGGAATGTACTCCATTGCCTCTTGAACCAAAAGGGCCTGGGGGGAATGGAGTGTACTCCCTTGCCTCTTGGACCAAAAAAGGACCTAGAGGGAATGGAGAACACTCCATTGCCTCTTGGACCAAAAGGGCCCGGAGGGAATGGAAAACACAGGTGAAGACGGCTATTTGTCGGGGCAGAACCGCTGAAACACCGTTGGGACTTGACAGCAGGGTAGCGGCTTTCTTCATGACAGCAAGGCACCCCTGCTGGCGCCTTGCGGTTATCAGGAGGGCTGCCTGCTGTCAATGATTTGATGGCAGGTTGTGTAACCGGGCTAGTGATACCCACTAGCCCTTGTTACAAGTTTCACGACACGGCTTCCCGGAAAAACCCGGCAAGCCCAATCACAACATAGCACGACCAATGGCTGATGGTGCCATCTCTCTTCTGGTTTCTACCCGAAAACTTGTCTTGGGGCTGAAACCCCCTTGCTGTTGTTGAATAGAAGCCGGAACTACCATGGTCCTGGCTGTATTCCTCTCTCTCTCTCTCATAACTATGCGCGCATCCAGGTTGTACCCTATAAATAGTCCTCCTTTGTTATCTCTTTTATGCCAGCAATCCTGATTCTAGCTTTTTAGCTTATTACTTTCACACGAGTAGCCTAAACTTAGCCTGTAATCAGCCCAGTTACAGTTAGTTGCCAGCTCAAACGCTGACGGTGAGGGACCCTTGCAGCCAAGTCAACGATCTTTTCAAGGTTGATTTGACCTGTCCGTCAACTTGGAGGCCACAGATGCTCAACAGTGGTGTGCCTGTACTTTTGAGCCCCGGGTTGCACCTGTCACTTTGCACAACCGTGGTGTAGGTAATAAGCTTTGGATACTTGGATTTGAAGAGCTCTTGGTGTCAAATCTGAAGGAATGGGACACATCTGGAAAATGAGCAAAGTTTGGGATGGGAGTGTATGGAAGAGCTTCAAAGGTCCGGAAGGCTCATCCTTTCCATACACCAAAGTAGAAGGAAATCTAGTTTTCAGCTTATACATCGAATGGTTCAATGCACATGGGAAATCTTTCTCCGTTGGCCTAGTGCCTCAACATACCAATGAATCAATGATACTTGCCAGAAAACATCTACGTCATTGGAATCATACCTGGCCCCAAAGAACCTAAGGGAACCAAAATGAATTACATCTTGGAACCTCTAATCAACAAATTTCTCGAGCTCTGGGATTGAGTCTGGTGTTCTGAAACAGCTTAATTTCCACAAGGCCGCAAGATACAAGCAGTTATATTTTCTTTAATAGGTGACCTTCCAGCAATGTGTAAGGTAGCGGGATTCTCTGGTCACTCAGCAACACTATTTTGTTCATATTTCAAACTCCCAATCAACAAAATTCAATCTCTAAATAAAACAAAATGGCCGCCTAGGACATACGAAAGACACAGTGGGAATCGTGTAAACCCTCATGGGAACAAGAAGAAATCAATCACCAAGCAGAAAGTTGTGTGAAGTAGCATCCTCAATAAGCTCTCCTACTGGCGACACATTGAATTAATGCATGGTCTCATCTTGGGAAATCTGAAGGATCACAGTTGGAGTTATTGAAATACAGGATGGGCTGGGGAAAAACTGAAGAATCTAATTAAAAAAGAAAGAAGACACAAGTCGGTTTTTGCTGTCATCTTCAGTAAACCTGAAAGCAAACAAAGGCAAAGGTCTGAAGAAACCACAACTAGCAAAATTTCCAATTCATTTACTAGTACGAAGAGACAGAAAACACTCCTGAACTCCGAAAACCTTTGTAAGCTTACAGAAATTGAGGGAGGACCATTGACAGAGACACCCAAACATCAGTACAACTTGCGAGTACGCTCAGAAACAGCAGATACTGACTCGACACGGGGGACACAATGACCAATGAAATCTTCTGGCAATCAATCTAGAAAAAGTGGCAAGTCTGGTTCAACATACCAAAACAGCTCAGCCCACGGTGTGAATGATCTGCTTGTTTCAATGGAACAGAGAGGTGAGGATAATGAACCAGGAATAAACAAAGACGAGCTTTGAATTCTGCAGAAGGCAATTAGTGCTACCAAGATACCGTCCTGGGTCACAAGGGTTCCTCAGAAATTTGGATTAAGAGGGGCTGAGTGGTTGATGTTGTACACAATTTATTATCCACTATCTCTGATTCCACTCTGGACTGTAAAGAAGATTGACGAGTATCAACTGCCTACCCTGGATGGCACAAGCAAAACCCATCAAGAGGTATTGCGGGACTCAACAATCATCCTTGTTTCAATTACAAATATACTCATGAAGCATCACCTGAATCATGAAGATGTTCAAGTTTTGGAACAATTGCTATCTAGTTATTGTGAGGTCTTGCAGGATGGATGGCCATCACAAAATTCAAAGCCAAATTTGCATATAACACAGTACTACCCTGACGTCATTGAAAGATTTGGGCCACATATGGCAACTGCCGCCTGGGTGCATGAAAGGCTGAATGGAATTATTGGCAAGATACCACAGAACAATCATTCTTGTATGTACCAGTTATGGTGGTAAAATCACTGACAAGTCCGCCACATTTCTTTCATGAGGGTAAGGGAGATCCATGGGACGATCATGACCAGATGGAACAATCAGGCATGCTACCATACTTTGCCAAATAACTGGAAAACTGGAATCTTGTTCAAAACTGTGGTCCTGATAAAGACCTTCAGTAAGACAAGGATCACACTATGGTTCTCACTGCATAAATCTATGCAAAATGGAAGAGATGTGGACGGAATGACGAATATGAAGGGGAAAATAATTTTGTACGGCTCCAATCAATCAGTATAAATAACCGATGTTACACCCCAGAAAAAACATTACAATCTTCAGGAAACTCAAACATCCAATACATGAGAAATGGTCAACATTTTTTTAGGATGATGAAGTTTGGCTATTAGTTTGCCCCTTCAAAATATTGGATGTGCATGAAGAGTCCCGGAATCCTTATGACAATCTGAAAGGACTGAATTCCCAATTGCTTTCCAATGACCTTGGGTGTGAGGAAGTTATACAAAAGGACATGGTGGTTGGACACATCGCACTAATGTGTAATGAGGAGGGTACGTTTGGAATTGAAAGGAAAACTTTATCTGTTGTCAGCTTGGGTAATACGGTACGTGTTTATTTTTACTTGGACTTAATGAGGAATCTTTACATACTTCATGCAGGCTTGGCGGGGTGATGTGGGAGAGGATATGGAAATCTTATTTCAAAATTTGTAAACCAAAGACAAGCCTTTGATGTCTTTCGGATAAAACCTTAATCCAAGTTATCATCCCTTTGCATGTCTGCCTTTATTTGTATTTAAACGACGATCCCTTCTTTGAAAAAATCTAGAGGGTTTTTGTAATTAATTGGAAAACAAAGGCTGAAAATTCAAAAAAATGCAATTATTCTTGGTTCCATGTTTTTAATATATAAGGAAACAAGTTTTCCATCACCACAAATCATTATCTCTTCCTTCACTTGCTCAAGTGCCCACACCCTTCAAATACACAGTGCCTCCTGTATACAAGATAACACCCCACTTACCACCCAATAAAATACTACTTCCACAAAGTTTCCACCAGTTGAGCTTCTCCTAGTCTGAAATTCGGTCTGACTATCCAGTTTGCTACTGCTATTAGTGTAACATCAGAATTGAAAGTGTTCTTGTTCAATGACTTAGTTTTAGACATGGACGGCTTGCCTTTTCCAGAGACGAATGAGATGGAGGTTGAAAGACCTTTGGGAGCATCTCAGGAGGACTCGGATTTTGAACAACTTCTCAATGCTGCTTGTGGAGAGGACACGGGACCAGATTCATGTAAGCTATTTATGTATCATTAGTGTAAGTGCTGTGAATTACATTTACTGAATACAATGAAGGTATTTTTGATTATCCCAGGGAATCAGGCTGGTAAGCAATCTTGTAATCCCAGAATGGTCGTGTGAAGTGAAACTTTGTTTGATGATAAATTTCATTGACAGACTCATCAGACAAAGGTGGAGAAGGCAAGGATTTTTCTAACTTGATAAAAAGAAAGAAGAAAACCAGGCCTTCTTCCAGTTCTCAGTCAAAGTTGAATCCCAAATTCGCTGTATAGTGGCCAAGCCCAACTTACCAAACCAATCAACCCTTCTAGCTAGATCTGTGTGAGCATTTGCCTATTTCTCATGGGAATTCCACAAACTCTTCAGAGCTATCCGATCCAGCCATCAGCCCAAGAAGTCAATACTTGGACTGACTTGACCTCAAAATGTTACGAGCACCTGAAGGAACACATGGAAAAGTTTGAGAGCAGAAACTCCAACTGTCCCAAAGCTGAATCAAAAAGGTGATATAACAAAGAACTCAGCAGTCTGTGTCATAGCATCATCCCTCCACCACCCTTTTCTTCATCTCCAAATATGGATTGTACAACATTCAAGATTCCCTTCACCGCCAAGCTAGCCTGCGAGAAAGAGATACAATCAGCTGGATTTGGTAGGATGACATTTCAGTGGCACGTCAAACTGGAATGCTACTTTGGGAGGTATTGTATTGAAGCATTACACTCACTGGGCAAAGGGGCAAGGTGGAATGATCTTGGAGGGGTTGGATTGTACAAGCGGAGTATTGGATTGATGGGTGTAAGGCCAGGGAAAGGAGATGAAGAAATTGGTTGGGTTGACTAAGGACGAGATGGAGAAGTTGAAGAAGATCAAATTGGTTAAGAATTCTAAGGCCCGAGCAAAGAAACAAGTTATATGTATTATGAAATGCTGGTGGCCTTTTCCAAGAAACCGCAATACCCTCAACTGCGCAAGCTACTCAACCAACAACTGGATGAGAAGAAACAAGTGGAGTGGGAGTTTGTCAATGTTCCTCGCAAGCTTCCAGAAGACTGTTAGCATCCACATTTTTTGGCTTCCCTATTTACGGCAGAAAAAAGAAGCTTGAAGATGAAGCCTCCCATTGGTGTTAAGGCCGTTTTACAATCAATGAAGGACCTTACTACTTGTCAAGGGAGAAGCGTGTAGAATGGGGGTTACACAATGCTCAGTATTTTGTCTGTGCCAGCTTCCTGTTTTGTTATTCCCTTGACATTTGCTGCTTTACTGACTAAACACTTGTGAAACAGCCTTATCAAGGACGGTGTCCTTAATTTTTATGTAATGTGTATAAATTACTCAAATTGAGGCTTGTGACATGTAAATAGATGTATATAGCATGCCTGATTTGTTATTACACAATTGAAGATGTTAATTTTTTTTTGTTTAAAGGTTGGGTCTCTCTCTTGTTGAGTGTACACCCTTGTTCTGGAAGGAGAAAATAAGGATGGTGTCCCTATTTTCTCAATGAAAAAGACATTCTTGTAATTAATCTTCCCAGGAATGTTTAGATAGAGACACTTTTTTTTTGAGTGCACAATAATGCTCCATCTTGACATGGCTGAGATTTGCCACTATTGGCCAAGCAACCACCAAATGAGGCTCTGGAGCCGCCAGGTTGGCCAATGCTTGGCAGCTCTGAGCTGCCAGTTTGGCCACCATTGCCCCTGAACCGCCACTATTGCTCCTGAACCGCCATTCATCAGCACCCAACCGCCAATTGGCCAAAAAAATATGAAACTATGGAAAAATTTAATAATGTTTTCCGCATTACCCCATTAAGATTATCCTGAACCTGCTCACCAAGACCACTCGGCAAGGGGTCAACCAGCCTGCAAGCAGGGTGCACCTGCTCACCAAGACAACTCGGCGAGCAGGGTCAACCCACCGAGACGACTTGGCAAGCATGGTGAACCTGTTCCACGAGGAACTCGGCGAGCAGGTTGACCTTGCTCACCGAGACATCTGGTGAGCAGGCAGTCAACCTGCTCACTGAGACATCCGGTGAGCAGGTTGACTATCTGCTCGGTAAGGAGGGGGTTAACCTGCTCACCGAGGTCTGAGAAATCTCGGTGAGCCTGCCACAAAGTTGTCTCGGTCTTGGTGAGCAGGTGGTGAAGCGGCTTGCCGAGTGGTCTTGGTGAGCAGGTTCCTTCTCACCAAGATGTCTTGAGTAGGTTGACCCTGCCCACCGAGCTGTCTCAGTGAGTAGGTGTGTGGGCCTGTATTAGCTGTATGGCCAGCTTGATGGATGGAGTAAATATTATTTTTGTCAACTTTTCATTTTTTCAACCATATATGGCCAAAGTGGCGCGTCAGTGCCTCCATAACAAACCCTGCCACATAATTAAGAGTTCATCTCTTGTGCTCAAAATACGGCTTCCATCTCAAGCTGCATGGAATTTGTGTGTGCACTTGAATCCATCAGATCTCACTCCAACTCCCTGGCCAGTCCTCATGAACCTGTATGGATTAATTTTGGAATATACCTTAGGAAGATCCTCTGTCTTTAACTCCCCTGCTGATGAAATATCTCAATTTGTCACCCCTACCCGCCATTCCATTGCTCACAATTTCATGAATAATTGTAGTCAAAAAGTCGTGAATGGTACTCCTCTCCCGGCTTCCACATCTGCTACCCCAGCCCTTCCTAGTAATTAAGATCTATATTGCTAATGTAATACTATGTATATATTTTTTGTCTCACCCTCCACCTGCTAGTTGAATTCTACAGATTGTTTGGCATACTCATTTTCCCTTGTTATTTGGGGGGTTGTAAGAGTTACATAATAGTGGCTACTTTGTGATTGTCTTTTACTGTTGAATTCTTTGTAATCCATGTCTGAAAGACTTCTCTGTAGACTCTACAAGTGATCCCTGAATCCAAACCATTGAACTTATGGATGTCGTCCTTAATAACATTCTCCCACTGCGATTGAAAACCAAGTCACCCTTGCAACTCATTACCAACTACATGTTCACCTTCCTTATCACACCTCCATATGAATAACATACAAGTTTCCCTGCCCATTTCTTAGTCCGCTTATGGACGCAGTCCTTATTATCCTTGTAGAGACATGTCCTGATTTTCATCATCAAGAACTCCATTTTTATCAGCCCATACACATGTTATAGAAGTACTTCTATTTTTCCAGTTATTCTCTGGAATTATCAATTTATGGACGCCATCCTTATTTTCCAGTTTTTCTGCGGAATTAACAATTTATAGATGCCGTCCTTGTCACTGCAAGAAAAAGTCAAGCAACTGCTGGGAGTTGCTTGACTTTTTCTTGCAGTGTGTGTTCCCAGGTATTCTCTGGAATTATGAATTTATGAATGCTGTGCTTATTTTTCCGGTTTTTCTCCTGAATTATCAATTTATGGACGCCATCATTATTTTTGCAGTTATTCTCCTGAATTATCAATTTATGGACACTGTCCTCATTCTTCCAGTTATTCTCCAGAATTATCAATGTATGGACGCTATCCATAGTTTTGCAGGAATGTCTATGCCAGCCTGCCAAAAGTCTTGCTGTTTCCTCCTCAAAGAATGGACACTAACCTCATTATTCTCTCCCTAAATAGTGGATAGACAAATTTCAGGACACTGTTCTTATTAATTCAGTAACAAAACCCCCTACTCCCTCTCACAGCTACTTCTGCCAGCCTGGTAGGCAATTGATCCTCCAGGCACATCAATTCATGGATGCTTTCTTGGGTAATTTGAACATTCATTTGGTTGACTCCACTATCTGTGGATGCTACCTAAGGATTTACTACACAAATTATGCATAAAATCCGTCAATCCCCCAAGACTTATTTACCTCAGCCTGATGGACAGACCTTATCATTCACCACTTCAACAATGGACAGAATCCTTCAATCCCTCCCTCAGATATTTTTGCCAGCCTTTTGGACATTTTATCCTACAGACTCATCCATTTGAGGTAATTCCAAATCTATGGAGAGCTACCAGCATCCTCCTTTGTTACACAGTCTTTTTTATTATTTTGGATGCGGTCATAGCCCATCCCAGGGATGTTGCCCTTTTCTTGTAGTATGTTTAGGCCCCATCTGATACAAACCTTTCATGATTATGGATGCCGTCCTTAATCAGCCTACACAAAATCTCCAACAACTGTTTTTTGGGCTAGGATTATTTTTACGGGCCGGCTAAATGCATGCCACCATTTTGCTAAAAGGAGGCCCCGAAAGGCGTGCTTTGGCCTGCACGCTCCATTTGGGGGTGTGCGAGGCTCGCAAGCCCCAATTATGGTGTCCTCATGGATGCACACCTTCGACCAAGGCGTGCACACCTGCACACCTTCGACCAAGGCGTGCACACCCCAGACATGACCCAAGGGGCTCAGTGACTGGCCACTGGGTCCTGATTTGAGGCATGCATCCCCCCGAGGACGCCAAGGCCTCATCCCTCCAAGACCAATTGGTCTTGGATAAGGAGAGATTGCTGTCTCCTCATCCCTCCAGGATTGATCAGTCTTGGAAGGAATGAAGGAGAGAGTGCACTGTCTCCTCCCTTTCCTCCAAGGCCAACTGGTCTTGGAGGGAAGGGAGGAGAGTGTGCTCTCTCCCATTCCCTCCAAGACCAACTGGTCTTGGAGGGATGAGGGGCCTGCACCAAGACGCAGGCTCCTTTGTCTGGCCTGCTACCCCCTTCCACGTCCTCTAAGCCGGACGTGGATGACGTGTGGTGTGCATCGGCATGCACACCACGGATCGAGGGTGTGCCAACTTGGGCATGCCCTTTGATCTGGGATGAAATCATCCTCCGGGGCATGCATGGTCGTGGATGCCCAGCCTTGCATGTCCCATCGGGGACGTGGAAGGCCAGTACGTCCCATTTGGGGCCTCTATGGTTGATGGACGCCTGGAATGTGGGGTGCACACCAGAGGTGTGCTTTTAGCAAATTGGGGGAGTGGTTTTAGCCGGCCCCTATTTTTATTTATTACCTCTCATCCATATGTTTCTTCATTAAGCACACCATCCATGATTCTACCATACCCATATGAATCCCAGATAACTGTCAAGTTGGCAAATGGTTTTACTAATCAATAGTGTCCTTATAAATATGTTCTATTTTCTTAGTTGAGCCATTAATTCCAGTTTTAGTCCCATTTATTCCCACTTTTTTTTATCTTTAACCTTCATTCAGCAAATAATTAATATTCATGTTTATCATACTCATAATTTTTTCCCATCTACTCTTAATCTTTGGTCCTTTATTTCTTTCATTATTTATTTTATCTAAAATTATCCGTCTCCACAGAATGTTTGGGCAATGCCAACACACACAATATCATGAACAAGACAGGCTTCACAAAAGGGTCTCAAGCACCTTCCAGCCTTGAATGCATTGCTTTCAACTATTGGTCAACCTTATTACCTTTGAATCATGAGAAATTACTTTATGTTTGTATGTATTCATGCAACCTTGGATCTCACCAAGGTAAAAACTCAACCCCTTCAACTGTTTTTCTGCCAAAGTCTGTGGTGATTTACCGGCACATTGTATTTTATGAGTCACATGATCGGCCTCTCCCACTTATTAACTGTTTAATAATACAGCTGCCATTCAATCATGTCCACTCACATCTAACAAATTGTACACTCTTCAGGTGCTCGCCTAAGTTGTTTGTCTTATCCCTCCTTTCTAATTTTTATATTAGTTGTACTTCCAGTCAATCCTCCCCAAACCACAAGCCTCCCGTCCCACTGTTGATTTTATGTGTTTAATTGGGTCTGATCACTAAATACACCATATAGATCAGGCTGAAACTCAACTAACTACTTGTTTTTACACTCTCTGGTTTGCTTGCATGAGCAGTACTCTACCAACCTCTCTCAACTTCCTTAACACCTTTGTTGGCCCCCTCCAATCAGTGTTGCTTTCTCAAAAACTCCGCTTCACACTGGTTTGATTCATCCTTGTCAACACACCGCTTTATCTAATTTGCATTGCTATACTTCTTTTCATGTGGTTCATTGGCTCCCTCGAATTGGTATGGTTGATCTTGTCTTTCTCGCTTCAAAGGTCCTCTTCACACTCATCCCATTTGCTCTCTTCACCCCGGGCAAACCCAGGTCATGACAGCCGTACAGGTTGCGCGGTCCTGTACTGTACAGAAAAAATTCCTGCGACCTGACTCCTGTCACATCCATGACAAGCTTTCATGCATCACACCCACGTGACACCTGTCATAGCCTGTAAGGTATGAGTTTATTGTGGGCATGTATGTCAGAATGGTCCAAAACCTTGTGTCATATAGTCTAAATCACAGTCAAAATCCAACATAACCCTCTCATTTTTCCCATATGCACTTACGGCATTTCCACATCTACCATGTACTACTCACAGTCCTCAACTGTCCAGATATGCATTTGCAGCTATGATTCAAGAACATAACTTCATACTGCTCATACTACATAAATATTTCTATATCCATACACACTGGGCCATGGCTCAACCCCTGCAGTCTGGATTCTTCAAATGCTCAAGACCTCAAGCTTTCCCTATCAGCTAACTCCATGCAAGATTCTCAGCAACATGTCTCTCCGAACGTGCACATGCAATTCATGCAAATCCAGATTCAACGGGAAAGGGCCTCTTGTCACCCAACAAACCATCTTCTCAAGCAGCAGCAATTGACAGTAGTTCCATCAACAAGCAAATTGCTTCAACATTTCAAGGCTACCAAAACTCCCGTAATGAATGAAGAAGCTGAACAAAATCTGTGAGTTTCTTTTTTGCTTCTTTTGAATCAATTTCTTTAATCTCACTCCCATTTATTAATTGTTTTTCATTTCTTGGTACCAAGAGCGTAGTCCCAGTTATGCTTGATTTATTTTCTGGTTTTCCTTTTTCTTTCTTCCTTAATGTATTTTCAATTTCTGGTTCTCTCTTCCTTATGTTGCCTGATTTTGTGTTGTTTCTTATTTCTCTTTCTTTTCTTTCTTGTGTTGTTTTTTTCTTTTATTTTTTCATGTAGGGAGATGATGACATGTCTGTGACATGTAAATCCCCAGAGTCCAAGTTCTGCTGGAACTTGGAGGATGGAAAAAACATGGCAGATTTCTGATCCAAGAAATAAACCCATCATTTTATTGATCCGCTGGCAGTATCCCCAGCACTATGCAAGATTTTCTTCTGATCCTTATTATCTTTATCAATCCAGATCCTCTCTCCCTCAACCCTACCGCCTGAGGAAATCTACTTTCCTCTGTCTCAAAACAAATCCCCCCAATGCTATCATCACTCTTTGATTCTCTCATCTCAATTTTACGGACCAACCTCGATGGCAGCTCAACAGCACCCATCCCCTCACCTAACTGTCTACCGCCTAGCACGGTAGGATTTCCATAACGTCCCTCGAGCCATCCAAACAAGTGGCTACACCTCTCCCTTGTCTTAGCAGCGCATTTACACGTTGTATCTGGATTATCCTGAGCTGATTCCAATAACACTCTAGTGACCCTGAAATCAATACTTCAGAGCTTCAACAATAAACAACTTGCGACTTTCCCAGCTGATGTTTGGACCGCAATAGACTGGTTGAAGATTGAACCATCCATATATCACACTTTATGCTGTCCCGGCTGCTTCAAAATATTTGACCCAAGCTGGAAATCACAGCTTCGAAATCACCGGGAAACTCCTTGTAGCCGTGAATGTAATGCGGAGCTGTTCAATCATCAGAATAAACCTCTTTGACAGTATTCAACACAGAGCTTTTGGGAGAGGATCATCAAGTTTGTACAACGTGATGGCATCAATGATTTATTGCAACATGCAATCAACCCACCAAACTCTTCTAACAATCCCAGCTTCCGCCAATCTATATTTGATGGTGCTTTTTAGTCTTCCTTCAAGGATTCTGACAGACAACTAGTTCATTGATGATTTGGTAATCTTTCGTTTGGAATCTACGTTGATTGGCTCAATCCTCAAGGAAACAAGATATCAGGAAAGCACAAGAGTATTGGAGTCATTATCCTATTCTGTCTCTCGATTCCTGCCAGCCATTGATATAAGCTTCAGAACCTGTTCTTTGCTGGGATAACCCCTGGGCCCTCCAAACAAACCGTACTACCAATGAACAATGTTTTATTTCCCTTAGTCGATGAACTGAAAAAATTATGTCTCCCTGGACTAAGAATACCTACTCGAACCTACCCGGATGGACTTCTTGTGAAGGTAGCTCTAATTGCGGCTGTGTGCAACCTCCCAGCTATCTGGAAACTGATCGGTAATGCATCACATAGTGCAGAAATGTTCTGTTCTTTCTGTTATCTACCACAGTCAGGCAATCAAGATCCGAACTACGCAACATGGCGCCTGAGAACAATTGAAGGCAACAAATCTGAATCGGAGGCCTGGAAATCCGCTTCTACGCATGCCCAATGCGAAGACACTTTCAAGGCGTGTGGAGTTTGGTGGTCTATCTTAAACCAGCTTAGTTACTGGGATCCAACAATTTTCACCGTGGTTGAACCCATGCAATGAGAACTTGGTGTCTAAAGGAAATGGCTCCAGAACTGAAGGACAAGAAGCCCATTGACTATGGCCAGCCCTCGACTGAAGATTACTTCAACAAAGACGACTACGAACAACTAAGAGAAGATGAACAGTACTCTCCTCTCGACAACGTTTCTGGAATCAACTTGCGCTCATTGCAAGACGTCCTCATGGAAATTGACAGACATTTAAGCCAATGCCGACAGAAATGAAGAAAGTTGCTTTTTTTCGGCAAAAGACCCTCCAAAGATCCGCTGGGTGATAAAACACACCAAAATACCACCATGGCTCAACCTACCCTCACCGATTTTTGGGCATGATTCCACTGGCAAAGTTTGCTCGGCGGATTGGATTTCCTTCTTCACTATATTCATGCTGTTTGCTATTGTTGAGTTGGATCAAACTAAACATCACAAACTCATTGATTTATGGTATCACTTGGCAATGGATTACACCACCGATCAGAATAAGACTTTGCGCTATCCCTTTCATTTAACCTCTTATCGATCCAAAATTACCGAATCACACCCCCACCTTGTCCCTACAACCTAATCACGTTCCCAGAAAGTCTCACAATTGTGGACCTTGCAACTTTCTTGCTTCCTGGCACTTCAAACAAATGAACAGTATACTGCAACAATGCCCAACAAACAACAAGATTGGTATGTCACTCTAAAGTGTCATTATGAGTTCCTCACAAGCTTCATTTTCTTGCAGCTGAACTTGACTTCACGCTTCTCAAGCATGCAGGAAGAGCTTCAAACCTAGGTGTACTATTAGACTCAACCCAATTCCCACCGCTCCTTGCCAAACTTGCCCTGTGTTTGAATCAAAAGAAAAAATTGCAATCTTTAATTGGACAGTTCATTGAAGAACATCAAGAACAACCAACTATTGATGAAGTTTTTCTGTCTCAGTATAAGAATAATTTCAAAATTTCCACTGATCTCTACACAAGATTACTCGATTAACTAAAAATTAACAAAGATCAAGCTAGTCAGACAAAATATGTCAGTGAATACAAACCATGGGGCAAGCTTCCTTGAGATGATGTGCTAATTCCAACTCTTGCTCAATCCATCCACCAATTCAAGCACGTCGGGTTGACTTACACAGACTCAGTTGATAAAGGTAGCAGCTCAATTGAATATTATGCATCTATCAACGCAACAAAACAATGTTTTGGGAAAATACCCAAAATTTTCCAGGTTTTACTCTGTTGCTCTGGCCAACAGGGTAAATATCAACTTCTTACATTTTTCTGTGTACAAAAGCTAGAAAAGCTATCACCTCAGGACCAACACAAGAATCCCTATCAAGTTCTATGCCTTGACCTCAATGTACATCTATTTTATGCACCACCACAACTTTGAGAAAAAGATGGATTACGGTACTGTGACTGGATAATTCCCCAGGATATCATCTACCACATCTTTCAACATGACTCCAAGAAATTCAACACTCAACACAATCTCATTGCTGTGAAGTCTCTTAGCTGTAGTCAACATGAAAAGTTTGTTTAAATTTTTTGTATCTACATTAATAAGTTTGTTAGTCTTTTTCGCCAGGGTTGTTTCTTAAACTCACAGTAATAAAGCTGTACTATCAGTTGAAATCAAGTCTGAATCAATGTGCTTGTGTCCAACGGAGTACCGATTGTGTGAAAATGAGCATCATACGATGTCTCCAGAAGAATCTGAACTGCTGCTCAACTATGCCACATCGGTGCAATATCGTGAGCAAAGCACACAATATTCAGACTGGAGGATCGCAAAGCGATCCTCCGGAGGAGAGGGGCCTGTGATAAGCTCGGCTCAATCCCATTGCCATCCCAGCGGGGCAATCTCACCACACAAGTGTATCTTGAGAGAAGAAACAAAAATCTTTTTTGCAACAAGGAAAAAGGAAAAACATCTTGGGCAACTTGGGAGGAAAAAAAAACGGGTTCTTGATCTAGTACATAAAGGAGTGTGGGTGCAGCTCATGTAGACAAGCAAACAATATTTTAACTAGAAGAAAGGAAACAAAAGCCAAAAACAATTTAGGAGAAAAAAATTAGGAAAGGGGGTAGATGATAGGAACAGAGAGATCATAACATTTCTTCATCCTCCTCCATCTTCACAATTGGGTTTTCTTGTGCTAAATACTCACATTCTATGTCAGAAGAATCAATCACCTTGATTATTGGGGTCGGTAATGGTGTGGATGTGCACTACTTCAGGATAAGTATTGAGGGTTTCTTGACTTTGAGGAAGGATGGTGTGAAAGTCGTCAATGTTGTTGAACAGCGGGGGCCCAATTGCAAGGGCTTTCCTGTCAGCATAGCTCAGTGCAGCCAAGAACTCCGGCGTGTACCAGTTGGTATACGGGCATCGTGATCCACAATGGGTGGGTCATGCCTTTGATGTGGTCTCATGGTTGCTTTAACTCCAAAGGCCATTTTCTTGCAAAGGGTCTTGGTTGAAATGTGTTGGGACCAGCGCTTAGCTTCAATCCAGTTGATGAATTTGGTGGCTCTCTGAGATTGCCAGGCAGTAGATGTTGGTGAAGAAACCGGGATGTCATTAGACATAAAGATTTTATCCTTGGAGTTTGTGTCTTTGTCATCAAACGGCTCGATGAAGTGCATATTAAACACCTTGATGTTGAAGGGCAGATTTCTGAACAATTCCAACTGTTAGTGTGACACAAGTGAAAGTAAATCTTAAAATTAAACAGCTCACCCTCTTCAAACATTTCCGTTGAGTGTTTTTGGCTTGGTCAGCAACCAAGGTCTTGTCGCCTTTTTGCCCGCGTTTGTAGTATTGGCGTAAGCTCTTTGTGTGTCACCAATAAATGGCCATAAGAGTTTACTTGTCCATGTCCAAGTTAGCAGCTTCATTTTGAACCAGGACACCAAATCAACCGCAAGCAAGACCCCATTTCCAGACCCAAATAAAGAACTGACACATTATTTGATTGAATCGGTCATTGTAGTGCTTATCCCAATCCATAGTGAACTGAGTGATGCCCCAGCGTCGCATGGTCCCATGAACGTAGTCAATGTAGTCTTGATTGATTTTTGTGGTGCTCGAGATTGGAACAAGCTCCCCCTGCTGAATTCATATTCCATCAGTATCGCTCGGGACATTGGGGGAAACCTTAAAATAGCCTTCTATCTTTCTTTGCTCAAGTACAGATGGAGGATTTGGTACCGCAGCTGTGGCGTTTTTGCGGTTCATCAAGCAGCATGCCAAATTGTAACAACTGGCCTATTGAGGATATCGGTATCAGTACACAATCAGATAAGTTTGGGTTTCAAGTTTTAACTTACAAGCAACAATCTGCTGACATGGTCAAGCTCTTGGTTGGCCGAGGAGTTTGCCTTTTTTTTTAAGCTTTGAGGGGTGATAGACTTGCGAGTTTGAGGAGTCCTAGAGGCAGCTGGGTTGCCTTGATTGATTGCAATGTTGTGGAAGAGTGATCTCAAACTGTCTATCTCTCCCCTGAGCCTTCAAATTACTTCTTCAACAGTGTGGAGATGACCGGGATCAGAGGTGAAAGGCGGATTCTTGATCATGTTGGGCGTGGGGTTCTGGATCAGGTTGGGAGGGGTCTGATTTGGCGCATGGGTGGAAGGCAACAAACTGTTTGATAGGGAGGGAGCACAGGTTGAAGCTCGGGTGAAGTTTGGGTGTGGGAGTTATTTATGTGAAACTAGAATGTTTGAGTAAACTGTAAGGGGACTTGGTGGTATATATCAGCGAATTAACAATGAGATGCTAGACTGGGTGAAGCTAGGGCTCGGATGGATGGAGTATTTATGCATGTAGGCTTCTCATCAACACTCCTCCACGAGCCGCAAGCTATGTACACATATTAGGGCTGCATATAACTGTCCTGCCCACATTTATATGCATGAATATTCATATACATTCATCTTCTTTTCTATGCATAAACACAATATCATTTACATGCATGATGATTGGGTTATGTATGTGAGCCGTATTATCACATACCCATCATAGATTATATGCCATCAGGGGCTATAATATATGGATTTAATGTTTTATACATGGGGTGGTTATACTGCATTCGCATACAGAAGTGTACAGTGAGTTAAGCTGTGCATGTCAGCTGCATGTGTTCTCCCCCAATGGTTGTCCTGTATGTGTTACAGGTGCTGTATAACATGACAGGCATGCAGGACCATGTAACTTGTATGGCGTGCATGACCTGGGTTTGCCTGGGGTGCTTGGATCCATAGTGTTACCCTGCTGTTTATTGTTTGCCCTCAACCTGTCAGATGCTGCAACTTGGATTTACACCAGCCAAAAATGTTTTATCTGAGCGTAATCAATATCAAAAGATCAAGTGTAGGTCCTCTCACTTCATTCATTCAATGGTTTTCTGCTTGTTTTCACACCCAATCAATTCCCTTCCTCTTCACAGTCCAGAACGTCCTCTAATCAGCATTGTCACACTTTGGATTTGTTTGGTCTCACTCCAAGCAAGAAATGTATGTACCCCACTATTCTATCCAATTGTTTGATGCTTCTATCTATACTCAGTTCATTCCCTTACTCTTCATAGTCCAGAACACCCTCTGCTTTCTCTCAACTGCATCGCCACACTCCCTTCCATTTAGTCTCACTCTAAGCCACAAATGTATGTACCCCTCTTGCTCGGTTGATCCGATTGTTTTCTGCTCATCTGCACACTCAATTGATTTGGTTCCTCATTACATAAACATTACCTTTCGTTCACTCTAACCAACAAATGTATGTACCCTTGTACCCCTCTCACTCAATTGATCCTATCCTTTTCTTCTTGCTTCCAAAGATCTAGAGATTCACATTTTGTTTCTTCTTCATCGCTTCAAGCTCCCTCTGCTCGTTACGCAGCACGTTTGGTTGCACTCTTATCAACAAACATCTGCTTTCTTCTATTGGCATCAATATGCTTCTGTCAAGTTTGGTCACATTCTAAACAACAAAAGTGAGTACAACCTTTAATCAATTGATGTTATTCCCAGCTCATTGTTCCTTTTTTTTGGCATACTCTAGCCCTCAATCTCCATCAAGTTCAAGTGTGAGTGGAGATTCTTCCTTTCTCCTTTTGCTCACCAATAACTTATTTTATTTGATTTCTGTTTGTCCAGGCTCCTCAACAACATTTGATCGCACTTGAATCAACAATAATGACCCGCACTGCACATCAGCTCAGTTCCTGATACTTCAAACATAGGAACCCCCTGTCCCTGGATGGCTCTCAGCCGTCAGAGTCATAAGGGGACTTGTGTGGTTCCACTACCCAACGAATTGACTTGTAGGAACCCCTTGGCCCAGGGTGGCTCTGCACTGCTCGTTGAGCGCAAGGCTCACAACCGTCAGAGTCATAATGGGTCTCGTGTGGTCCCACTGACCGACCAACCTCCACCGTGACCATTGATTCTTGCAACCCACCGCCTATGTATCCATCAGTCACCTCCAAGCTTGTTGCCCGGGTCAAACACCAACTTCAGCAGTCAAGTGAGGTGCACATCAAGCGCTGTTCACCATCTCAACCAAACCCATTATCCACTGGCCCAAGCTCGATGCCCCTCCCTGTCAAGTCATTATCTCCGCTGGCTGTATTCCACATTTTGTCTTTGAATATCATCCTTTCCCTGCAAACCCTCCAAAATCTCTCTGAAATCATTCAAACTCTCTATGTGATGGCCCAATTCCGCCCTGCAAACACAGTCAACTCAAATATCATCACAGGTGAAATGCACATGATTGGTTATCGTCCTGGAAGTGATAGGGGGAGCTCTGGTGGCATGTAATTTCTTAATCTGAAACCTTTCTAAGTGCTCTAACACTTGCTTTCTTCTACAGGAATTTATGTCCATAAGCAACTCACGGATGCTGAAGCTTCTTTGGATGACAGAAACTGGGCCAAACTTCAGTCTTACAACCTTTTCATAGCTGATAATATGGAATCTATCTCTCAAATGGTGTACCAGCAAAACAAGAACTTAATGAAAGAGTATGGAATACCAAATTGGTCAGAGGAGGAGGGCTAGAAATGAAGAAAGAGGATTGGATTGAGTATAAGTTTGCTTCCAACGTTTCTGTAACTTACAATGGTTTCCACAACAAATCCCATCAAGACACCAATGATCTCAATGGTTGGACTTACAGTATTTTCTCTAACATTGACAAGAAAACTGGTAAACCAATCCCCCCCTTCCAACAATCTAGGACATGGTTTTTTATCTCCTTCACATGCTTACCTAATAGACTTTGCCATGTCTAATGATATCATAGAACTCCCATGGCAAACCACTAATTTTGAACACCAAACAACCAAACCCCCATCTTCTCTTCAGCATAGAGAAGAAAATACTTGGACTTATTTTGGTTGCTCTTTTCAAGTTAACAAAAATCTTGTTAATGTTGCTCGAAAAATCAAAGGAGCTGATTGATTATTTTCCTTTTGTTTTCTTTAATTTCACTTTTTCTTCTGGCTCTGTTTTTTTTCTGCCCCAAAATCTGACTAGCCTTGGTAGCTTCCAGATAACTTTGAAAAATAAAATGAAAACATAACAAAATCCATTGGTTTGTTTGATCACTTCAAAGTGGGACACTGAAGCCAGAAGTCTAAATCTACATTTGCAGTTGCACCATGACCAAGATTTTGCTCATTTTGAAATCATTTGATTTATGGCATTTGATTAGGTGAAGAAATTTCCAATAGATGAATTTGATGTACACAGTGCTGGTGGAGAAATCCAAGCAGCTATCATGTTTTAGAATTCTGCTAGCAATAATGGGATTTTTGATTCATTTTTTTCCTTATTGGGAGGTAATTTTTCTTTTCTGATTCCTATTCCTTCTTGAAAAATGATACACAAAGAAAGTATGCAACAAGGAATTATATAAATTACTGCATATTTGGGCAGTAAAGAGAGTGGCTTCATAAGCCACAAGAATTGAACTCACCTTGATGGTTTTGAAGTACCAATGCAATAATTTTAAATACTGGAGAAATTGAAAAACTGAAACACTGAAATATTCTCAAAATTTATAAAGACTGAAAAAGCTTCAAATTGAACAAGTGAGATATCAATAAGATATAAGTTTTGAGAAACACAATTAAAAAATTGAGAAGGAAAAAGAGTTGAATAACAACATATTAAACCAAATGTGTAGGATAAGATGAAAAGAATGAAAAAAAAAAAAAGTACTGTCATAATAATGAGGACAATGAGGAAGATAAGAACACCAAAGGTTTAAAAGAGTATTCTGATTGTGATTAAGGGACTGATAAATGATTGATTTTAGGGATTTTGAGTGGACCAGTTCCAAGAGCTTCCCCTTATGATCATCAGAGTAAAGTTTCATGGGAATTAGTTTAAAAACATGAGCTTTGTGCCAAAGGTTTCATTCTAAAAATATGATGATTTTACTTCAAGTTCCTCAATTCCATTCAGTTTGTAAATCCCAGTTTTACATGATAAATAGACTAGTATTGTCCATGTCTTTTCTTAATTTATCCCACATACCTTCTTACCAAATGATCTCTGATCAGGACTTTTTTCATTATACTTGATACCCATAATTTACTGAAATTTGGATGGTTTCATGAGCTTGTGATTTCTAATTATGGTATCCAAAATTCAAACATAAAATCATAAACCCTTTATACATAATTAGTACCAACCATGTCACACCATCAATCCCAACACAAACCACCATCTAAACCTATTGATTCCAACCGTCTACCTTGTACCTGACTGTCAAGATGTCCATTAGCCTCCTCCCTCTCACCCAAACTCTTATCCAGCCTCTGAAAATGCAAATCTAGACCCTGAGCTTCTGAAATTGACTCAAGACCTTCTCCAAGCTCACAAAGAAAAACATGAAGACAAGCACAAAGATGAAGGAAACCATGAAGATGAAGGAAAAAATCATAATGATGGAAATATTGAAGATGAAAATGAAAAAATCATGAAAAAATTATGAAAAAAATGAAAAAAATGAAGATGGATTCAACAAAAAACAGGAAAATAAAGAAAAAAAATATGAAGAACTGAAAGCAGAAGTCATGTTAGAATCATGTTTGAATTTATTAGAAAATAATAACTTACTGGAAAACAATGAAAATGAAGAGACTGCTCAAAAAGAAGAAAACCCCCCCCCAAAAAATGAAGAAAAACCTGAAGAAAATGTACAAAAAAAACCAAGAAACTTGATGAAAAACCTCTCGAAAAAACTGAAAGAAAAGAAGAAAAAGCAGCTGAAAAAAATGAAGAAGACAAGCACAAAATTGATGTGGACGCAGAGAAAGACGACTCTGGCCATCCTGCGGCTGAATTCATGGCAAATTTTGGTCAAGAATCCTTCAAAGTGGATCCGGCAACTGGAGAACCAATGTGGACCTTCTCCGTGCCTCCAAATGGCAAATGAAAAGCTCTAGAAGACATCTCTGAGGCTTTCAAGGATTTTGTGGTTGTCATGGGTACGCCGTTGGGACCAGGAGGAGTTTAAAAGGTATAAGTAAGACATACAAGGGTGACAGGTATGTAGTTTCACGTTATACCCCACCATTTCTTCCCGACTTTCACTTTTTTATCCTTCAGACTCCCATTTTTATTCCTCCGACTCCCATTTTTATCCAGTATTCACTCCAATAAACCTTGGAGTGAACATTAGCCTACTCAAATAATTCTTGGAGTGTCCAGATTTCCACTCCAGAAATGGATGGTTTTTGGAGTGGACCTACAATTCACTCCAAAATTATTGGAGTGAAGGCCCAGATCACTCCAACAATCATTGGAGTGCCCAATTTATGCACTCCAAACTTGAAAAATTTGTAGTGCAAAGATATTAAGTTCATGTGTGGGGTGTCCATTGGGCAAGTCTCTCTCCTCTCTTCCTTCCAGGACCAATTGGTCTTGGAGGAAAGGGAGGAGAGAGACTTTCCCAATGGATTCCCCACACATGAACTTAATATCTTTGCACTCCAAATTTTTCAAGTTTAGAGTGCATAAATTGGGCACTCCAATGATCTTTGGAGTGATCTGGGCCTTCACTCCAAAAATTTTGGAGTGAATTGTAGGTCCACTCCAAAAACCATCCATTTCTGGAGTGGAAATCTGGACACTCCAAGAATTATTGGAGTAGGCTAATGTTCACTCCAAGGTTTATTGGAGTGAACACTAGTTCACTCCAATATTGGAGTGGATGAAGTAATTTTTTGGTGTGGATTTAGCCTGACCCTTTTTTTATTCTTTGGCTGTTCTCTCAGCTGATAAATTATGTCTCTTTTTGCTTTGTTTATAGGGGAGGTAATCCGCTGGAAAACAGGCGTCCAGGCAAAGCTGAACCCTCAACCCTTTCAACTTGACTCATCAACTGCCCTTTTGCCGCCACCACCTACTTCCAAAAGAAGAGAAATGTCTGGAAGTTCACTGTCACTAATCCATTACACAATCACCTCCCCTCTGACTATGCTACGGCCCACACGACAAATAAAAAGCTCACACCATCTCTATATCAGGAAATGAAGAACCTTGGCGACACCGGCTTGCAACCTGAAGAAATCTTAGAAGCACAGAATAAAACCCACCACAACAAAGATATCCTAGCAACTATCAGCACAATCTACACTGCCGGGAGGAAAGCTCAACAGGGAACACTTCAAGGTCTCAGTCCTGTCAGCCACCTCAACAAAACTCTGATTGACAAGATTTCATCACAGCCGACAATTATGGCAACCTCCAGGCCTCTTATTCTTTTGCCACACATGATCTGTTGAATTGCTCACAGTGTACCACCACATCCTACTCCTTGATTGCACGTAAAAGGCAAATAAGTACAACATGCCCTTGCTTCACATCTCCGGAGTTACTGGCGCCAACAAAACTTTCAATATTGCATTCTGTTTCATTAAGGAAGAAACCAAAATTTTCAACAACTGGGTGCTGGACTCCTTGCTCTCAGTTTTCAAATTCCACCAAATCCCTCTCCTGGCGGTTTTCATCACTGATCAACTCTCTCTCCACCACCTTTCCCAATGCCGCTCACATGCTACTTGGCATATTCAGAAAAATTTACTCGCGAAAGGCTCCAAACTCATCAAGAATCAAGGGAAAGGGAAGGATATGCTTCAATACTGGTCAAAATACAAACTCAAGCCAATTTCAGATCCTCATTCAGACAATTTTTGATGAAATATGGCCCTGAATTTGAATAATACATCACAAACACCTGGCTTCCGGTTGCCAAACATTGCACAAATGCTTGGACCAAAGATATTCCTCACTTTGACAACCACACAACATCTCGAATAGAATCTGCTCACGCTTTCATCAAGTCACATCTCCTTGGCCCTCAGCACAATTTCACGGCAGTCATCAAGATCATCAGCAATGCACTCAAGGGGCAGTGCCACAAAATTGTGTCAAATTTCCATCAACAGAAGATGACAAATCTGTGATACCTTCCAAAGATGTTTAACGACTGTCATGGTGTCATCACTAATTACGCACTCTGCAAGGCCTTCAACAATCTAGTTGAGGCCAAGAAGATAGGTGTCATGGACGGGAGTACCTTGCAAGCATAAGATTGCAGAACTTCTGGCCTCACGGGAGTAAATCCTGCCTGATATGTTTCACTCCCAATGGCACACTTTTTTTTTATCTTATCATTCCTTGCCATTCTTTCTTCCAAATCCCTTTTCGCCTTCATTGCTGATCCAGGTCTTTTTGCCCCCCTATCCCTATTTAGAGCTTGGGCCCCACCCAGAATACGCCAAAGGATGACCTCATTTCAACCATTGATGAAATCAAAGACAAGCTCCTGGCGATGAATCCTGCGCAGCTGGACATTCAAATAGCCGCAATCAACCCTATTATTGAAGGCACGGGGACGGTTATTGACATCAAGCTTTCCACTGAACCATAAAAGACGTGTGAAAGACCAAAAGGAGCAAATAACAAGCCCAAATCAAAGCACAGGGACCCTTGATCTTTTGAACACGTCAAGAAGAAGCGCAAGAATGAAGAGCAACAACTTAAGAAGGTCAAGAAGCAGAAAGTCGAGGATTTGAAGGCTGCACCAACAAAGAAAAGTGAAGAAACGCCTGAGAAGACCAAAAAAACTGATGAACCAACTAAGAGGGTGCTCCCTGCGCACAAAGGAAGGCCAGCCCTGCCAACAAAAAAAATGGAAAAAGTCTCAGAAGCAGAAGAAGAAGAGCTAGACGTGTGGGAATATTCAGAAGTATCAGAAAAAGAAAAACCAGCACCAAGGAAGAGTTTTCGACCAATCAAGAGTGTAAATTGAATCCTGCCTTCCCTGCCATCAGTAGAGCAAGAAATAGCGCCAAAGAAGAGATTCTACCCAATCAAGACTGCCTACCGGATCCCAACTTCCCCTCCGCCAGAAGAGCAAGAAAAGACAGTGGCAAAGAAGAGATTACGGCCACACTGTGGTATACTTTCCTGTGTTTCTTAACAGGGAAAATTCAAAATTTTATTATATCTTTTTAGGCTGCAATTATAAACCAATACTTTTTTTTTTAATTCAATTTTTAAAAGTGTTTGAAAATGCGGCACTATTGAATAATAGTTGAAATATAAGATCAAATATTTTCCAAAAGCTTGACAAAAGCGCGCCAAGTATAAACCCGCCGTGCTTGATTGTACATAATTTTCTTTTTCTACAGCTGACAACCCCAGATAATTGATCTTCTGGGCCCCATTTTGGTACCGGCACCAAACCCAACAAGAACCCAAGAAGCCCATCTACATGTGTGAAAACGAGTGGCTTTCAGACGGCCCAACCGGTGGGAGCCTTGGATGGACAATTGGATACCAGTTGTTTGATTGGTGGATTTTTTTTGGATGTCACTCGCCAACTTCCGATGGCTATTAGATCAAACTTAACTCAAGTACCTCCTTTGGAGGTCGCACTTCATGTGACCTCCTTGGAGGGACTTCAGTTAAGTTCACTATCAGATGAATTGTGAGTCGAGCTGCAGCAGGGACTGTACGTAGTGAGAAATGCTTAGCTATTTTTTATTTATTTTGGCATTTCAAATCGACCCTCCGGGTCAATTTGAGATGGTTTTGAATAAAAATTTAACAAATACTAAATAAATAAATAAATGAAAAACTACTAAAAATTGTGCCTAATTATTTTTCAAATGTCGTTTATAATTGCGGCATTATACACTCACAATAGGGTCAAAACAACATCAGAAATAGATTTTGTGGCCAAAATAACCCCTACTCACTCACTGGAACCTCCCTCATGACTCTACTGGTTTAGAAAATACAGGGGCATTCCTCTTTGTTGTCAGCCTGCTACTATTCAGAGCCAACCTGAGTAGAAATATAAAATAAATATAAAATATAAAAAGTATTAAAATAATAAACTATAAAAAATCTTAGTATAAAAGTAAAATAACCCACCTTGTAAATACTACTTTGTCCAGAAATCCATTATAACTTCTTAACCCCTGAAAAAACCTTGAATATTATTTCAGATTCTTTATTTGTAAACAGAATGAACCAGGGTATCTCCCTTACACTACCCCTGAATTATGACCCCTTCAATGAGTTTGCCTATTCTCAACAAACATTGTTTTTATCAAGATTACAACCATATTACATATGAATATCCACCAAATATGAATATTCATAGTTAATATGTGTCTAGAAATCTGTGAAAATACTGCTAGATTAGAGTAGAAGACCATCATCACATGTCTTAATAAGCAACAGCACCCCATGTGGCAGCTTTTACTCAACTATTGAAATAATCTACTGTTTAAAAATCTGTAATAAGTAAAAATGAACTACAATATACATCCCAAAATACTTATGTACACGTCAGAAGAACTATTTAAAATGTTCTGACAAGCGTGGTTGGGTGATACTTGCACTGCCCTAGCTCAAAAGAAGTGTACACAGGTAAATAGCTCTAACACTTGTATTGAACCACGGTGCAGCACTGCTTAGCTCCCTGGAAAAATTTATAAAGACTCCCTTCTGACCACAAAGAAGAGGGCAGCATTCTCAGATATTACAAGTTATTATTACCTTTATTACTAGCCCTTTAGTAGTAATAGCAATAATCCAGTAGTAAGTTGTTTCACCACAGAATCTTCCCTTAAAACCCTTCCTAGAACCCCAGCACTCTTCCACCACTTCCACCACCCTACCTTGAGCGCTCTAAACTTGGTTCTTACCATTTCATAGCCTACTGGAGCTGTTATTGTCAAAGCGAGTCCTGTTTTCCACTATTCTTCTCCTACTCTGAGTACCTTAATTGGATCAGAACACCAGGCATCTGCACCACCCCTGCTTTTCAGGTCCAGATTTCTTTTTTTGGAGGGCACATAAAAACACCTGTTTTACTGGCCCCCCCTTTTTTAGTAAAATTGAGATCTTTATTAAAAATTCCTTAAGGATAAAAATCCTTATTTTCACGCTCCTTCTTGCATTTATTGCTTGAAATCACATGCCCTTGCACCTAGTGTAGCTAGAAGGTTAAGTCCTTGGCATCACTGAGGCTGACACATATGTGGACAATTCTTGGGGGTATTTTGAATATAGATTGCATACATGGTTATTGAATTCCTTTATACCAGGCATAACCACAAATTGGACTACATTTTTTTATTGAATTCTTTTATACTGGTCATAACCACAACTTGGACTGCTTTATCATATTGCATTTCTGTATTTTAGGCTGGATACAAAAGGGATGTATGGTAGATAAACTAGTCACAGCCATTTAGTGGATCTTCAGGCCAGCTAAATTGCCTCATTTGGGGTTGTACCCCTTTGGCTAAAATCCCTCACTTTTTACTATTATATAAGGAGGCCTTCTGCTTGCCAGTTGTTCTCCATCATCCCATCATCTAATATATTGGCCCACTGGTCACATTACATTCATCCATCTTTCTATATCCTGAATATCCTAGTATTATATCTTAGTATCCACCTTGTATTTTATCAACTTTATAACCACCCTTATATCTTGCAATAACACCCTCATCAATTATAAACATCAATTATATTGACCTTGAGGTCACACATTCAATCCTCATTCAAGTCATATCCAGAGTAAGGAGCCTTCACCCTGCCTCATTTTTACCCTTTTTTGAACTTATATACCCCCACCCAAAAGACCTGAGTTCAATCCCTGGTTGAAGCATTTGTTCCCACACTCAACACCTCTTCAGTCACCTTATCCATACCATCAGACTGTCACATGGTGTCTTGCACAAGAGACGGGTGGGCACTATTTGAAGGAAAAGAAAAGAAAGAGATAGCTTTGAAGAGAGAACTGACTGTTTGAAGGTCTTCTTTGTTTCAAAGAAGAGTTACTTAGGCCCAAAGGGACTTAGAGTAGAACACTGAAAGGGTTTGCAATGAGAAGGCTCGAAGAAGGCGGAATCAA
Source organism: Puccinia horiana (assembly GCA_001624995.1). NCBI lineage: Eukaryota > Fungi > Basidiomycota > Pucciniomycetes > Pucciniales > Pucciniaceae > Puccinia > Puccinia horiana. The sequence continues at coordinate 1,725,268 of LWDY01000012.1, forward strand.
TTTATGCTGAAAACTATAATCTTATTTTGATGAGGAAGATGGAAAGCATAGAAGCAGACAGCTTATATAGTAAATAAAAGTGAGGCTACAAATGTATGACATAGGTTTGAACAAGATGTAAGGCCATAGGGTCAAAGCAGAAGAAATGAAAAGGAGGTCATAGCTTCTGAAGTCAAGTAACACCAAGGAAAAGAGTCCATGACTGGAAGACCAAGCAGGGGTAAGTGCAATGGGTGGGAGAGTGAAGTTTGAAGTTCGAGGACTGTACATCAAAGTTCAAAAAGTTCAAAGAGTGAATGTGCAAATCCTGATAAGGAAGTGAAGCGCATCAAGGAGTAATGACGAAAGAAAGAAAGACCGGTGAGAGGGTTAATGGTCTTGCTTTTGTTCGCATAACTGAAAAGCAACGTGCTATCAAATCTTTGAAGGTTTGGAAAGTAACTTCAAGAGAGCACTGAAAATTGCTGAGGGTGCATAGGTGATGTCATATGCGACCCAAGGATTAACCAAAAGCTTGAAAGTTGCTGATGGCAAAAAGTATGGTAGAAAAGCATCCTTAGCCAAATGCAAGGAAGATCCAGAGTGCTGAGTCTGTCGTATGACATCATTGTAAGGAGCCGCTTTTGTCCTTCACTGAACCTTAAGGGAAAGGTTGTTTGAGCGGGCAAAGCGCCAAAGTTCTAGAACCAGGGTGAGATGAATTGCAATCTAGATGGGAGAGAAGGGATCTCTCTTTAAGTACCACTGGAACAATCAATGAAGGATGATGAAAATAAGAGAGATGAGGAACTTACCTAGATGGGAGAGAAGGGATCTCTGCCATCTAGGTAAGGAAGGGAGTATGGATTAAGTAGAGGATGATCTTATGTAATCATGTGACAGACTTGTGAACCCCATTGATTAGAGGGGGTTTACAATCATCATCATCAGCCTTTCATCAACACCTGTAAGGGTTGGGAAAGCCCTTCACTGTACGTCTGCCAGAGAGGCACTAGACAAGCAATGGGCTCAGTGATTTCTAGTACCAGGGGTTCATTGCTAGCATTGGTAGCAGAAAGGAAAGCAATCACTCAATTTGTAACTACAAGATAAGGGCTTGAGAGCCCAGAGAGGAATGAGAATGAAAGACTTACCTAGCATTGGTAGCAGAAAGGAAAGGAATCACTACCAAGCTAGGAGATAGGAAAAGCTCATGACTAAATATAGTCAGTCTACATAATGCCTTGTAAGCTACGTGCAGCGCGGGGAGTCTTATAGTCTCCCCTCCTATAAAATAGAGTTGAGAAAGGTTGTTGAAACGAAAAGAGGAGCAGGGGATGGATGGAGGAGGAAGAGCAGAACGGAAAAGATGTTTGAGGTTGATGAAATTAGAAAGTAATGGTTGGAGATCACCAATCATTGAATTCAATGTATTCAGAGTCTCTGATAGGTCGGTAGCAAGGGTCATTCAGCCTGATTAATGCTTCCACATCCATCTCAGCTACACCACAGGTTCTGGTCAACTATGACCCAATCGAAGGAATTTTGTCTGCCCGACCTCCGCCGACCCCACCAAAAATTTTAGTGTGCTTCATAGTGGGGGGCGCAATGCACCACAGTCAAGCCGACGGTGAATGTGGTGTTTTCACACTGTTGGCCCGACAACCTGCATCGGGCCTCCGTCAGCCAGCACGCTGGCCATCTAGGGTGCTCACATATTGGCTCGCGGTCAAAAGCCTATGCTGGCTCACAGACAGTGTTCTCTGACAGGGTATCAGCAGGGCTATGTGGGCCTGAGGGTGAAGTCTTTCGTAGAGTTGCCGCAGGGAGCGGTCGGGATTTAACCATAAACAGTCCGCAGCGGTTTACAGGTAGAATTTCATGTTTGTCCTTTGAGGATGGATAACGGTGGCCTCTCTTAAATTTTTTTGTCGTTTTTACAAACTTAATATATTTCTTGCTTGACTCATAACCTGATGTAAGGAAAATGTGATACAATAGAAAGAAAAAACGGGTGTGCATTTCTTTGAGAGGGCAGAAGAAAAGAAAAGATCATTCCAGATTGACTTGATGACTGGATGGTTCAGCAGTCATGGCTGTTTCAACATCGGCAAACCTCTCCTTGGGAATGTCTTTGAAGTTGACGACCTCAGGGAACAACTCAGCATCCTTTTTTAAAACAAGCTTTACATGCCTTAATCAAGGGTGAGGCATCAGAATTCTCTCTCTCAATCGCAAGTCTTTGTTTTTTTTTTGAATAAACTCACATGGTTTGAAAAGCATTTGTGAAAGAACAAAGGATAGTAAGTCACTCGTCAATTGCGGCCCATTGGGAGCTTTTTTTTGGCATATTGTAGTAATAATAAACCATCACCAGTTGGATATAGGCCACACGAACACACATGAGCAAGTTAGCTCACCTTTTAGCCTTGATCTGTTCCTCCAAATATTTTTTGTTGGTGGGCGGAAGGTTGGAGTACAAACAAACAGCTGATTGAATTGGCCAATGAATAGAAGACGGAGAAATGATAGACAAATCTCCTTACCAAAGTGAGCAAAGCTCATTGAGTTGGCACTGGACTCTTGATCGAGAGCCTTTCCGTCTCAAGGATGTTGGTTAAGAGCTGAAAGGAGCAAACAAGTCATTCAGAGGTATCAACACCGATTCCCAATATCATGTACAGATCAATTGCCAAAAAGAACTCACCAGTACATGCAAGTGACTACGTTGGTGTTTCAACAAAGCACCAACCATCTCGTGATAGTGAAGGGAATGGGGTGGGGAAGATAAGGAGGGAAAATGATGGAATGGTGAGGTTCTGGTTTGGAGATCACATTGATAGTGAGAACAGAGGTAAAAAACCATTAAAACTAACAAAACCAAAACCTTGGGATCTGTGCCGATTGGTTATTTCAAAAACCCCTTCAAGACACTGGGAGTTTGACAAAAATGAGCATAATCGAATGTGAGTAATATCAAGCCAATAAAATATTTATCACAATAGAAGGCTTACCTTCTTGAACAAACAGATTTTTTCCAACAAGGAAGTAAATATGGCTGTATACTATGCGGTGGAAAGAATACAAAGAACAAACACAAACACTCACATAGCCAGCGCCATCAAAACCTTATTCGATTAGACCTTGAGTGGTGTGAGGAGAAGCGGAACGGTTGGCCGCAATGGAAGCTCTGAATCGACAGGAGTTGGACAAAATAGTTCCCAAAATTGAGCCACTAATTGGAATCGAAAACATTGATCAAACTAGCAATGGATTCAGACCAGGAAATAAAATTGAAGAAGATCAAGACAATGGTGAGGAGATTCAATTCAATCTGTTTGAGAATGAAGAGAATGAAAGAGAAGACGATGAGATGAAATGGTTAAGCTTACTTGGTCTAGCAATAGATCAAATCAATGATGAGGCAGATCCATTGGCTCAGGAGAGTGAACACAACAGGTCTCCTCAAGAGCATACCACACCAAACCTTTCTGCTGAAGAAGCTGAGATTGATTTGCCGTAGTTCCCATTTTTAAACAAAGAAGTATGCTTTCTCTCTCCTTGAATAATCTTTGTTTTCTCTAGACCATGCTTCATGTTAACCAGAACAAGCGCATCTTTTATCAGTACTTCATAGGATCTTTGCTTGATTGTTACTTACACAAGCTCATATCTTGAGACATGTATCACCTAATTTGAAGTGTATTCACGTTGTACCAAATTGTACTACCTATGTGGGAGGTGTTGAGGCAAACACGGTCAAAAATAAAATCAATGAGCTGCCATTTGGTTGTTGAACAAGAATCAGTATTCAAAGAGCCTATTTTTGGGCTGGATTCTAGAGAGCTGATATCAGATGTAAGTACTTACCTGAAAAAACTGGATTCAATCAAGTGCTGAATTTGAATCCATGCGCGGTTATATCAGGATTTAATGAATCCCTTGGTTGCCTCCCAATTGGATTTCCTTCCCAAAGATTCCGATGGAAAGACAACCTACAAAACGTCACAGTCAGTCAAGTGGCTGGAGCATCTCGAACCTGATCTGCATGTCCAAATGGTTGTTTCAGATACAAAACATTATTATATTTATGAGCCTGTTCAATTGAAAAACCACAAGATTGTTATACCCATCTTCTTCCACACCAGAAAATCACGTACCTATGCTAAATGTTTCAAGCCTTAAGTCAAATCCAATGGGGACCAATATTTAGTCAAAATATCTATTGGGGCTGGATTATTGTATAATGATCAAAATCTTTTGATCATACCTGATCATACCATGTGATGAATTCAAGTCAACTTAAACTGAAATTTTGATGGCTAATGGTCGGAAGTTATCAGAAAGTTGTGGAGATGTCCTTCATGGTAAGTGCTAGGAGTCTGTTTCTCACAGACAGAAAATCAGATCAGCAAAGATGGACACATGCTGACATGACTTTATTTAGAGCTTGGAAACCGTTGAATGATTGCCTTACCAAACAAAAGCGGACAAAAGAATAATCAGATATGTACCAATCAATGTATATTGTGATGATACTTCCGGAAACAAGTCAAAAAAGTGGAATAAACACATTTCCTACTACTTCACACTCTCTGGCTTACCCCCATCAGCATCAAATCAGCAGTTCAACTGCCACTTTCTGAGCAATTTGAATATAACAGGATCCTTGGAACTCAGAGGAATGATTGTTGACCAACTGAAGTATGTCCAAATCTTGATATGTTTTGTTTTTGACCGCTTTGAACCTAGATGTTAACCTTTTTGTAACTTTTTTTTAATTCAGCAACATGGCCACCCATGGCTTTGAAGCATATGATAGTCTACTCTCTGAGAGAGTGCTTGTCATAACTTCAATTTTATCCTTTATGGGGGATTCCCCAATGCACGCCGAGATAACAAACACTCCAATTCCCAGCCCTTCTCTACATCCCTGCTGCATGTGTGTCCTCTGTTCATCATGTTTGAAAGCTAGGAAGAACTTGGGCTATATCACTAAGTTTTCGCAGAAAAACTTGCAGGGATTAAATGTATTTCCTTTATTTGTCCAAACCAAATCCATCACAATGTTTTTTAATGATTATCTGCAAATAATTTTCTGAATTTTCTGAATCAAATAGTGTTCAAATCCATCAAGAACAATGGAAAAAACTAAGGAAGACTCCCAAAGCCTTTGGACCTATGTGAAAACAGAGGAGACAATCAACCAGAAGAAATTGGATGATAAATCGGCTCAGTTAGGAGTTTGAGATCAAATCAACCACAAATTTTCTAAACAAGTATTCAAATTCAACACTGAGAAGAAATCACTGCTTTTGCGCAGGGAAGAAATTCTGGCTGATCTGAACCAGAAAATCCTGCAAAATCTGGTAGATATGGAAAGAACTCAACCTAAAAAGATGCACAATCCTTGGATGTTTTTGAAAGGTTTATTTGTTTTAATTTCTTTGATAAAATATGATTTCTAACAGAACTTGCTTTGGGTTTTTATACCGTCAGAGATACTCCCGTGGAAACATTACATATTTGTTTGCTTGGTGCTGTCAAGTATTTATTTCAAGACTTTATAAATGGATTGGAAGACACAAAAAAACAAGAACTCTTGGGATGGTGGTACTCTTTCAACACCAATTCTTTGAATATCCCATCAATTAGACCAAATAGTATGGTACAATATCTTTCAAGTTTAATTGGTCAAGACTTCAGAATCATTCTTCAAGCAGCCCCCTTTATCTTCTTCCAGTTCATGAATCTTACTGGCATCAATATCTGGTCTGCCCTCTGTCATATGACCTCTTTAATCTTCCAAACACACATTGATGATATTTCAGTTTATATTCCTGACTTAAAGAATCTTATTGATATGTTCCTAAACTACATCATCAAAGATTATGCACAATGGGTTAATAAACCCAAATCCCACATGCTACTTCATCTCCCCAAATCTATCCTTTGATATGTTCCAGCTTGTCTTTTTGAAAGCTATAATGGTATCCTCAGAAACACTTCAATCCATTCAAATTGTCAAAGTCCTGGTCAAGATATTGCAATCAAATTCAGCAACTATCATGCTTTCTGCCAAATTTTTTCTGGTGGCTTGTTCTTTGATAAAAAACAACATAATATGTAAAGGCGTCAAAAAAGTTACTAATATCTTTTCCTACAACCCATTAATCCAGATAAACTTTGGCTATAATACATCATTGTCCTTGAAAAAATCCAACTATCCTTTTATCAAGAAGCATAAAGTAGAAATCCCTGATAAATAAGAAGTTCCTGAAAATTTAAAGGAATCTTATCCTGGCCACAAGATTCAACAGTTCTGTGAATTAAATCTGAATTCAAAGCATGTTCTAAAGAAAAAATATTTCATCCTGGTATTTATTTCTTTCTTTGGTTTGTTTTGATCATCATGCTTCTGATTTTTTTTTCCAGTACAACAACCTCAATGGATCACAACATGTTGGACTTGTAAATTCACTCTGGATGGTCAAAAATTTGGATCAGACAACATGCTCTTTCATCCATACAACATTCTTTTGAAATATGGGGCAAAGATCTTATTACAGAATGGGAAATATCAAAAAAACAACGCAGACAACTTTGTTCAATGTAAATTTATGTCATTTCAATCATGATTTAACCTTGATTGAAAAGTATGTCGTGATGAAATATCAGTGCATCAAATCTAGACTGACCGTTAAGCATGATTGCAACCGAGGAAACTGCCAACTTACCTCAACCCGAGTTGCTTTTGTTGAACAGAGAGCGAGCTTGGTCACAACAACAATGAAAATTATGGAGTCAACTCAGCATCACTCTCTTTGCGAGAAGCTCATTGGAAGAGTTCCAAACTATAATTTTCAGCTGTGTCACTGTTGAATTGGGTTAACACATTACATGAAGGAGTCAATAATTGGGGAACGTTGGCCGAGAAAGTTGAGACTAAGAAAAGAAAATGTGCTGCTCCTGTTGCTTCTACATCACAAATGGATCCTAGTTTGGGATAGTCCGGTACATTTGTTTTATTCTGCGGGAAGACAAGAAAAAAGGAAGAAGCTGATGTGTATAATTTGAACGATGATGAATCTTTCAGGGGCTGTGATTGCAAATGTACAATTTGAACTATGATGATTTTTTTGTGAGCGGTGATTGTGAATTCAAGCCGAAACTGTTAGGATACACAATGATGTCCAAAAATCGTTTTATTTATTTATTTATCAATCACAGAAGAAACTTGGTTTTACTTACCTGTCAATAGAGAATAAGGTGTATTTGATTAATGGTCCATCAAGTTTTTTTCTTTGAAAGGTTCTTGGTCCCACCAGAGTTGTCCACAGAAGTGATGTATCCAGCGGGAATGGTGTAATGGCCAAGTCCTTTGTCATCTTGGAACAAACAGCGAGAACGCACCACTTCTTTATTTGGGGAGGCCTGATGTAATGAAGATGGGTTTGTCAGTTACATACAACAACAAAAAAAGATTTTCCACCTGATGAGAACCTACAAATGAGTGACACTTCTTTGCAGGTGAAATTTCTTCACGAGGTCTGTTGGCTAACATTTGAGTTGAAGAGGATGCATGGTTGGCTAAAACTTGATTTGAGCAGGATCCGTTGTTGGTTAAGCTTTGGGTCAAATGAGTCACTGGCTGTATGGGTGGAGCTGATGGGGTGTCGTTGGCAATCTCAATTGGAAAGGTGCTGAGTCACGGGGGAATGTGATACTTGGGCTTATATTCACCCGACGGCGGACATTGTCTTGGTTTTGGAGGGGATGCAGAGTTGCATCCTGACAGACGACATGCACAAGGGGGGGAAGGTTTTTCAGGCTTGGTGAAGCCAACGACTTCTCATCAGCAAAGGCCAAAGGCTGTTGGCTTGACCCTTTGGTCCAAGAGGCGATCCAACAGCAGGATTGCCACTGAAGGCCTAGCTGCTGCAGTCAGCTTCAGGTAAACCCAGTTGTCACAGACATATATTTGACTGCGCAGTAAAGCTGATGGCTGGCCATTTGAAACCTGTGGTGTGGGGCCCCCACAGCAGCGGTTAAAAAGTTACCAGGTGGAGATGGTGGTAAAACAATAGAGGAAGTGGGATCAACAGGTTGATTCTTCTTCTTTTTTTTTCTTCCTGGTCTTATTTGCACTGGAGAGTTTGAGGTAGTAGTTGATGTCCCCGTAGTGCTGAAGTGCTGCTTGCAAGAGATCTGGGGCCAGAAGAGATGGTGGCCGCGTAGACACGCGAGGCAAGGTGTTGGTCATGTCACTGGCCTTTCTCTTGTTTGTGGAGCAATCAAGAGTCGCAATAGCTGGAGTATACACCAGAGATTGCGCTGGCAGGCAATTACTGCTTGGAAGAGATGGGAAGGTGGTGGAGAGGAGGACAGCGCTGTGAGTTGGTTGTTGTCAGCGGTGTTAGTGGCAGTTGGTGTTGCAGGGGAGTCTTGAGAAGAGGTTGTGCTTGGATACAAATATTTTTGCAGAGAAGGTTCAGGCGTTGCGGACTTGATTGTTGCAAGGAAGATGGAGGAGAGGGACGGCCGAGCTGTTATATGTCAAGAGTGGGTGCACAGGCAGTGCCAAGTGCGAAAAACGCAATGCACCAAGGGAATGGCGGTGAATAGCATGTGTTCAGTATGGATGGCCCCAGTATGCTTGTTTGCAAAGGAGTCAGAGTTGAGGGTGACAAGCTGAGAGTGTGTGGGAGAAAAGGTACGGCAACTAGACAGAGCAACCAGAGGAATTCCTCCCTTAAGCACTCCTTTTTGCTAGTTGGTTGCTAGCAATTTTGCCATGTTCACAGATAATAAGGGTACAAGACCTCAATCCATCAAGTATTGGAACAACCGGTCAGGGGAGCCAGGGCACAAAAGGCAAAGGAGATGGCTCTTTCTTGGCTAATAGAAGGTGTACAATTTGCTCCAGGTGTTGGATAAGGGATTTGTAGCTGTCTGATGCCTGGTAAAGGGGGCACCTAGACTCCTGCTTGATCATCTTGTTGATGGGAGAGAAAGATAGGATTGAGGATGGATGAACTGGTGATAGATAGGTTGTTAGAGTATCAGTGAGATTGCAGATTTACGTTGGAAAAAGGAGATGTCTAAAGCCAGAGGTTGGTCTTGAAAACCAGAGGCCAGAGAAGGCACAATAGTGAATTTTGGTAAAAATTCTGCCAGTCTTGTTTCTGGAACTAGAAAAAAAAGTGTAGGGTTTGGGAAAGCCCTTTACTGTTCGTACGTTGGAGAGGCGCTAGACGAGAAATGAAATCAGCAATTTCTAGTACCAGGGGTTCATTGCTAGCATTGGTAGCAGAAAGGAAAGGAATCACTCAATGAGTAAATACAAGATAAGGGCTTGAGAGAGGAGAATGAGAATGAAAGACTCACCTAGCATTGGTAGCAGAAAGGAAAGGAATCACTACCAAGCTAGGAGATGGGAAAAGCTGATGACTAAATATAGTCAGCTTACGTAATGCCTTGTAAGCTACGCACAGCACGGGGAGTCTTACAACAACTCCAACAACATTAATAACATCAACAAGATAAACTCACCTGAATAACACCTCATAACCAAATCCACTTCTAAAACAACAGTAGTATCTTTGATACACCTACTATCACTACATAAAATTTTCCAATCCAAGATTGGGAGGCTTTTTTAGTTTCTAGTATTTGGATTTGCAGAGGCATCCTCATCAATACCTGTTCAAACTCAACAAAAGTTCTTCACTGACACTTTTGAGCTTTACAACGCGCTCCTGAATCCAACAATCAACCACCTCAGAAGCCTGTTGTCGAACCTCCAGAAGACCTTTCTCTCATTCCCTCCCTCCCAAATATAATTCAAAGAAGTGTCACCAAGGTCTTCAAGGTCGACGTGGATGAACACTGTGGATTCAGAGCAGTTTCCTGGGCTTTGGGACGCAGACAGGGTGATTACATGCGGATCCACGACAAAATGATTGCCGAACTTACCAACCATTGTCAATGGTATCTAGATCACCAATTCTTCTACAACATCAACAGCATCTTGGCACAACTTACTGCAGCTCCAGGCAGGGTGGGTGTAGTAAGTGGATGTCTATGCCATCCATGGGTGATGTGATGGCCAATGTGTAAGAACTACTTTTGATCTTCACTAGATCTTAAGTTAATTTGATGAAAAGGCACGCAATGGGATTCTAGAACCAAGGTGTGTTGAATTTGCAAGACTAGATGGAGGAGAGAAGATTTCTCTAGATCAGTACAACTGAGGATAGAAGAAAGATGAGAGAAAAGATTTTAACACAAGGTACTTACCTAGATGGAGGAGAGAAGATCTCTACCATCTAGATAAGGAAGGAGAGTTGAAATAAGTACAAGCCAAGATTATGTAATCACTTGACAGGTGTTGTTAATCCCAGGGGTGGGTGGGGTTTACACAATGCTTTCCAGACACCGGTTTTTCTCTTCTCCAAATCCTGGTCTCAAACCTAATTCTTTCCATATTTTGCCGCCCCCAACAACAATCCCCCATTTTGTTGGCTCTGATTGAGAAAAAAATTTGTTCCCCTATTTCACAGCACCTCTTTTCTCTTTCTTGCACCCAAACTTCTGCATAAGAAATGGGATCCAAAAGCTACACCTGATGCTCTGAGATGGGAGCAAAGGTATTCTGATTGTTTTGAATTCACTGTAGGGAAGAAGCTCTTGGCTCCTTCTTCCCATTACTAGTTGTATCTTTTCATCTCTTTCTTAGTTATTTATATTAGTTATTTGTATATTTATTTTCGGGGCTGGCTGAATGCACACCACCCTTTTTCTAAAAGGACACCCTGAGTGAGGTGTCCATACCAATGCATTCCAAATTTGAGGCATCCATTGGGCATGGAGGCCCTAAATGGGGCGTAATGGCCTTCCACGTCCCCAATGGGACATACAAGGTTGGGCAAGGTCCACTCATGGGACATGCCAGACCATGCTCGCCCCAGAGGAGGTTTTTGATCTCCATCCAAGGGCGTGCCAAGGTTGGCACGCCCTTGATTGTTGGTGTGCATCAGCATGCACACCACAGGTTGTCCACATCCGCCTTTGAGGACATGGACGGGGGTAGCAGCCCAACCCGAGATCATGAGGGATGATACAGGCCCCTCATCCCTCCAAGAACAGTCGGTCTTAGAGGGAATGGGAGAGAGCACACTCTCCTACCTTCCCTACAAGATCAGTGGGTCTTGGAGGAAAGGGAGGAGATAGTGCACTCCCTCCTTCCTTTCTTCCAAGACTGATTGGTCCTGGAAGGAAGGAAGGAGAGGAGAGTACACTCTCTCCTCCCTTCCCTCCAAAACCAATTGGTCCTGGAGGGAAGGGAGGAGAGAGTACACTCCCTCCTCCTGTCCATCCAAGACCGGTCGGTCCTGGAGGGATGAGGAGAGTGTACTCTCTCCTTATCCCTCCAAGACTGACTGGTCCTGGAGGGATGAGGAGAGATTGCCTTCTCCCATTCCCTCTACGACCAAAGGCGGCTCCTGTCTGGGGCGTGCATTTGTCTGTACGCCACATTTTGGGAGTGCGAGGGTTACACGCCCCCCAAATGGGGTGTGCACCCCAAAGGAGGCCTTGCGGAGTGTCCTTTTAGCAAATTTGGGGCGTGGTTTTAGACGGTGTAAGGGTTTGAATCCCTTCACTGATATTCTTACGGAGTCAAACTTAAGTGGTGCTGAGGGAGACTTTTCTAGAACCTAAGTATGGGTTTATTTCTAGCTCAGAAGTATTGAAGGAAGTCAAAGTCTCTCATTATTTTAAATACAAGTGGTGAGGATGAATGATGAAGATGAAAAGGAGAAAGGAAAGAAAGAGAATTGAAAGGAAAACAGAAATGAGGTAGCTCACCTAGCTCAGCAGTATTGAAGGAAGTTAAAGTCTCTGCTGAGCTAGGAGGGGGTGGGGATGAAGGTGTTTAAGTAGTTGAATGATTTGATTATATAATCCTTGTGAAACCCGCTTGAGGTTGGGTTTCACAGCCGGCCCCTGATTTTCTTATGTGCCAAACTAGACCCATGGTTGCACATGGCTTTTATGGGTCCAGATAATGCCATGCACTTTATCATGGGCCCTTTAGAGGTTATTCTGCCCGCTGTTAAATTTTGGTGTGCTTTGGGCACCCCAATGGGATGTAAATAATTTTTCTTCATTTATCACATTTTTTGTGAAATTAAATACCTGACTCCTATTTTCATCGGGCAAATTTGACTTCCAACTCCCAAAAGTTGGGGTCGTCCTTTTTATGGCAAGACAACCTCACCTGGGAGTAATAAGGCAGTCTTCTAGACCTCTGATACTTTTAGGAGTCGAAAATCAAAAAATAGGGAGTCAATTAATCAAGCCTGGTGGCCCATTATTATTTGTTGTTTTATGATGAAACTAGAGGCCAGGGCCGCTGCGCTGCCACATGCCCGAGGGCCCAAATTATACAGCTATCATCCCCCCCTCATTTGGGTCTCAACTCAAAATTTCTTGTGCTTATCCAAACCATCCACCTTAAATCAATTGGATGGGAAGACAGAAAAGATTGTTTCATGGGGGAATACTTGGTCAGGTTTTGGTTTGTTTAAGCTCAGAGTCTTTGCCTGGTTGACTGGTTGAGTGACTGGTGGGAAATAGCTCAAGATGTTTTTCTCTTTCCGTTTATCTTTGTTGCTACAAATGAATTTAACCTTCCAAATCTTCCTTCTATTGTACTGAGCTTTGAAGGCATGTGTCGACAGGCGACAGCACCCTTACCCCTTGCACGCTTGGATCAGCTCATCCATCATTATCATCTTGAGAAACGCAATCAAACATTTGTTGCATTAGGTTAGGAGTAAACTTGCAATGAAGAAACGAACTTGTTAGGATCAAAGTTGTAGAACTTGTGCACACCCATCCAAAAGATAAAAACAAACTCTAACAAAAAAAAACGTGATACATGCATATTTGAGGATCAAGTCAAAATGAAATAATAAAGTGGCCGAGATCAATTGTTATATCGTCAATATATATACATACCATCCAATTTACTTTGTCAATTCTCTATATTTTCAGTTCCAATCGGTCAAAATGAATTTAGAAAACAAAAGCAGTCAGCTAGAGAAATAAATGGCATGGATGAATGTTGAAGAGAAGAAATTTTCACTCAACGGTACAGCCTCGAACACATCAGCAACCAAGCCAATATTGGCCACTTGGAAGCTTGGGAGGTTATGATTAGTCTACAGAGGTGTTTGCTGTCGTTCTATATACAGCATTGTAGTCCAAATCAAAAAACGGTTCCCTTTGTTCCCACTGACCGCCGCGCACTTTTCTTTTTCATCGGGCGAGTGCCTGTCAGGGTCTTTGTTGATGGCCCTGATATCTTGCTATCTTTCATTCCGGCAAGATTTTGGATGGCCCCACTGATACCAATAGCAATGTAAGAGATCAGGGGAGACAACCTTACCGGTCTAGCCAACCTGACGGGAGTTATTGGCACAGCCTGCAAGGCGCCGATAGCCAAATTCAACTTGTTGGCCATGGCAGTAAGCATCTGATCTAAGTTCTGCTTATTCCTTGACCCCTCTTCCTCCGGAAACAATCAGCTTAGCTGAGCCCAATTCCGGCCAACACCTTGGCCTGTCACAGAGCCACCCTTTGCACCCTCAAGTCCTTCCAGCTTCTCTAACTCCACCAAACCCGTTGCGCTCTCGTCAAACTTGCCGTCCAGATTGTCAGTACTTGCACCGGACTCTCTGATGCTATCGTCATCATCACATTCCCTGCATAGATCAGCCGCAAAAACGTCGTCTGGGCAATGATCTTCATTACCTCAGAAATTTGTGATACATCTAGTTGCACAGCTATTCGTGGAAACACATTCTTTGTTATGAAGCTCAATCCACCAAATAATATGGCTGAATGAACTCTCTTTCAGCAAGCTCGATATCAACGGCGCTAACGGTTTAGCTACAAATCATTCCAGACTCCCGTCCTCCTTAACCAATACCTTCTTGATTGGTAATCTAATTTTTTTTTATTGAAAGCAAGAGTTAGTATCAATACTCACTTGAAAAGGAGGGTGTCAGGCTCAGTGATGCCAAGGACTAGTATCCTTCTAGCTACACTAGCTGCAAGGTAAAATATAAGCCACAAATGTGCAGCAAAAGTGGTATGGGGTGGGTATTTCAAGTTTGAAATAAGAGTAGTAAAAGAATTGTAGTAATTTGAGGTTAATGCACTTTATTGCAGCTAATCAATAAATGCTAATGGTAGTAAACTAAAAAAAAAGAAAAAGAAAAAGTAAGAAACAATAATAATTTGGAAAAAGAAAAGGATTGATCAACATAAATGAGAGAGATGAGCAATACCTTCTTAAAGTTCAAAACCTAGCGACAACTTCCTTGAGAACAATCAGAAACACTTAGGAATGGGAGCGGAAATTTAACAATCAAGCCTCCACTTGAGTCAAATCCTAGCTCCTCCTGAGTTTCAATTTTCTTCCTCAAGTTGAGGTGTTCAGTTCTGAACAGACAATTAGGATGTATTCAGACAGTGGATTGAGGGACGAGATGTTTGACAGTGAGAAAAAATTAAATGATCTGTTTTTCTTCTCAATGCGGGGTGCAAGTTCCCCTAGAGGGATCGATATTGCATATGGGTTATGCAATTCAAACATTTGCTCAATTCAACTTGGGCTTAGGATTATTGGTCGACAAGAATATGATGGTTTAAATCACAGAGGGGCCTGTTAAAACAGGGGTTTTTAAGGTGCCCTCTTAAGAATCAGGATCTGTCAAAAGACAGAGGTATTTTTGGGTACCTGATTATCTGGTCCTGTAGCAGGAGTACACCCAGATGCTGAAGAAATGGAGGAATAAAACTCACTAGTGCTCATTCCAAGGCCAAGGAGTCTTCAGGGATGGTCCAACTGGTGTTTGAAGCGCTCAGAAAGGTGAGTAAGAGGTGGTAAGAGTGCTGGGGACAGTTGTGGTAGGTTGGTTGGGTTGATATTCAAGTATAACAGTGATAACAGGGAAAATAACTAGGTTGAAGCTGGTTGATTTAGGCATTTATAACTATGTAGGATAAAATGAAGATGATTTTCAACTTGGTGGGAGCATGGGGGTACTTATATACTAATTTTAGAACCCCTGTAGCACTCATAATGCCTCCCTTGGAGTGATGTGGCACTTTTCTGGCTGGCCTGGGCCAGTTTGTGAGGTGTAGCCATAGCCCAAGGGGCTGAAGGCGCTCACCAGCAGGGTCTGGGGGTCAGTACTTAGTTGGTGACAAACCTTGTTGAGTACTGGACCCCTTGTGACCTTTGGCCTGGGCCAGTTGCAGCGCTATGATGCAGTTTGTGGCCCAATTCAGCCTGTAAAAATCTTTGAACACCACACTACAAGTGGTGCAACAGGATTTTGGAGCTCAGAGGAGTTGTTCCCATATTTTTGGGGAGCTCTGAAACCCCCTGTATTTTTCTTATATTTTTATAACCGGGGTGTCGTGTATTCTGGGAGGGTCTGTGGCCCAATTCCCAATTTCTGAACTGGGACGTGGGCTTGGATTCCTCAAATCACAGTTGGGTCTAACTTTTTCAGGTTACACCATGGGGCCCGGAGAACAACCAATGGTCGTTCTATGTATGCTCGAAAAGCCGCCCAGGTCTGTCCAGGTTTTGGTGGGCAGAGTCCGGCCAATGGACGCCACTCTGCTGTACCATTCCTGGACGGTTTCACAAAACTGGTCAGGAATCTCCCATAAAACAGTTTGAAACTGTCCGAAAAGCGACCGCTGGATGCTTGGTTATAGCAGGGAGACACAAAAATGGAGCCAACCGAGCCAAAAGAGAAACCACTTGTGCGACTCGAACCACCGCCCACAAGGATGCCCCAATCACCATGGATGCTTACAGGACTCGACGACCAACACTTGGAAACCCACGGTCCAATCATTACTATGGACTGAATCTCAGCGCTCATCCAAATTTGCCATATGCTTATAATGTGTTTTTAATTTTATGATGCACAAAACACATGTGTATTATTTGTTTGTTGAAACAAGAAGCAAGCTCAGAGTCCGTCCATTGGATGCTTTGAGTTGAAAGCGTCTAATGGATGCTTCCTCAAACTGTCCATTGGACGCTTTGAAGTGAAAGCGTTCATTGGACAGTTTCAATAACCGTACAATGGACACTTTCACTTCAAAGCGTCCAATGGACGCTTTCACTTCAAAGTGTCCAATGGATGCTTTCACTTCAAAGTGTCCAATGGATGCTTTCTCAAACCTTCCAATGGACCCTTTTGACTCAAAGCGTCCATTGGACACTTTCAATAACCGTCCAATGGACCCACCCTTTCACCTCAGAGCGTCCAATGGACACTTCCTTAAACTGTCCAATGGACGCTTTGAGGTGAAAGCGTCCATCAGACGGTTATTGAAAGTGTCCAATGGATGCTTTGAGTCAAAAGCTTCCATTGGACGGTTTGAGGAGGCGTCCATTGGACACTTTGAGGTGAAAGTGTCCATTGGACACGTAGGGTTTTGAGAAACTCGCCCCATGGTGTACACAACACCTCATTTTCTGGTCATTACCCAGTCGGTATGGATATATGGGATGTATATGTAATGTGTACACCACATTGTGACCATGATGATTGAGTGCATGTGAGTAAGTGAGAAGTACATGAAGGAGTAGGATTTAAGGGGTACTGTAAGTGGAGTACCCAGGTTATTTTACATGTAGATTCAGAATATATAATAATATTCTAGTTTTCTTTAAAGTTCAGAAGTTATTCATTACTTCTATTTTAATTTGTTTTTTGTTATTGAAACAACTTATTTTTAAGGTTCCAAGTGTTTTTAGTGGTGAACCTTGTAAAATAAGGTTTTAATATTTGAGGGTTATTATACTTGTGTAATAGTACATAGTACTAAACCATGTTTATTACACTTTAGTACATGTAATAATGTCTCTTTATTATATGTACACATAATAATGTCTCTTTTATAGCCTATGTAATAATAATGTCTCTATCATTATTACATAGTTTTTTTATAGTTTTTTTTTGTTAAGTGTGCTCTATTCAGGCTGTGTCTGAATAGTAGCAGGCTGACTGAGGGAAGGAAAAAGAGATAAGTTACTGACTTCTTGGAGAGTTCGAATATAGCCTCTTTAAAGATCCGGTGATCAAACCAGTGATTTCAGATTTCAAAATTTGTTCAGTAGCATGAAAGGCACTGAGAGTAGCCGAGTTGATTTTGCCTTCACAATGTTTGATGAAGACAAGTGAAAAGATGGAATGGGTTGGAGAGTAGCCTGTTACCAACAGTGTGTCAGCTACGCTACAAGTATCATTAGCGTAGCATAGTGTTAGCTTTTTAAGCTACGCTAACACACCACTAATGTTAGTGGCACAATTCAGCAAACTAACACTAACTCTTTTTCAAAAAAAAATTTGTTAGTTGGTAGTGTAGCGTTAGCTGGGGGCCAGGAAAAAAACTAACACTACATGAAATTTGTGTTAGCAGTGTTGTAGTGGTGTTAGCGGTGGAAAAAGCTAAGCTACACTTCTGAAAATGTTTTGTTAGTTGGTAGCGTAGCATTAGCTGGGGACAGGGAAAAACAACTAACACTACCAGAAATATGTGTTAGCAGTTTAGCATAGCTGGTGGTTGTGTAGCTCTTTCTCAGCATAGCTGTTACTAAAATAGTGAAAAATAAAAACCAATTGCATTTTAAGAAAAAATTCTAGGGTAGAAATGACAATCTCAAAAGGCAAAATTGAAAACAGAATCAATTTTTCAAATATTTGATGTGTAAGCACTTTTTCTCAACAGTTCCAAAAAGAGATTTGTATGAAAATGATTGAAACTACAATGTCCAAGGGTATTGTTACTTAGCATAGTGGTTAGAGGGTGAGTAGTTGAAAGCAAAAAAAAATATTGTTGAATCAATGGTGTTGCTTGGATTTTTGACGCCTTCCTGTGTTCCTAGATTCAAAAATAAAAACTTTCTTTTTACTTTTGCTTGCATCTTTCATTCACCACTTTCTTTGCTTAGTTTCTGTTACTGAGTTGGCAGGTAGTCCACCATACGTTTTTCAAGGTCCAGCAATCAAACCATCCCGCAGTAACATTAATTCATCAAGAAAGGGTTAAGTGAAGAACAAGCAAAGTTCAAAGGAAAAAGTAGTGATTGTCAGTAAATCAGTAAATTGTAGATAAGAGAGAGAAAAAAAACTATACTGGTTGTTTTGGACAGCAACAGTGCTGTCAGAGACACTAAGTGCCTTTTGGTTAACTGAGCTGGAGTCTCCAAGTCACCAACATCTTTTAAGTATAGCAGGACCCAAAATTCACCTTGGCTGAGGTCAACTGTGGTCCAAATACTATCTTTGGCAGTTTTCAATAGATTTTCAAAAGCATGGGCTCATTGGAAAGGGGAAAAATGAAGGAAGAAAAATATGGAATATGCATCCAAAATATCCCACAGCATGGCCTTCAAAAACATAGATCAAAATTGACATATCTTGGTGCAAAGTTTCAAAAATGCAGAATTTGAATCACTCTATTTTCAGGCCTTGATGTGGTGTATTTGAAATGAAAATGAAACCATTTTCTTCTTCGAATTCTTCCCTTTCCAATGAGTCCATAACTGTGTCAATATTCCAAAGAGAACTGAGAAGTGCAAAGGTTGAAAAATGATGAATTTTGAATACTCTTTTTGCAGGCCTTGCCATGTGACATTTTATATGAAAACTGTATCATTGTTTTATTTGAAGCTTTCTCTTTCCAATCAGGTCATCATTCTGTCAACCAAATGAGAACTGATAAGTGCAAAGCTTCAAGAATCATCAAATTTGATCCCTTTTTTTGAAAGCCTTGCCGTGGGATATCTCACATGATTTTTTTTTGACTTTTTAATTGATTTTTTCCCTTTCCAATGAGCCTGTCCCTTTAAAAATCCATTGAAAACTGGCAAAGATAGTATTTGGACCACAGTTGATCTCAGCCAAGGTGAATTTTGGGTCCTGTTATACTTAAAGGATGTTGGTGACTTGGAGACTCCAGTGGCTTTAGAGTCCTTTTTTGATCTCAGTTAACCAAAGGGCACTTAGTGTCTCTGACACCCCCATTCTGTCCAAAACAACCAGTATAGTTTTTTTTCTCTCTGTTATCTACAATTTACTGATTTACTGACAATCACTACTTTTTCCTTTGAACTTTGCTTGTTCTTCACTTAACCCTTTCTTGATGAATTAATGTTACTGCGGGATGGTTTGATTGCTGGACCTTGAAAAACGTATGGTGGACTACCTGCCAAATCAGTAACAGAAACTAAGCAAAGAAAGTGGTGAATGAAAGATGCAAGCAAAAGTAAAAAGAAAGTTTTTATTTTTGAATCTAGGAACACAGGAAGGCGTCAGGGGTGAATGAAAGAT
The DNA here is from genome assembly GCA_001624995.1 of Puccinia horiana. Classification (NCBI taxonomy): domain Eukaryota; kingdom Fungi; phylum Basidiomycota; class Pucciniomycetes; order Pucciniales; family Pucciniaceae; genus Puccinia; species Puccinia horiana. The sequence continues at coordinate 1,744,680 of LWDY01000012.1, forward strand.
GCAAGCAAAAGTAAAAAGAAAACTGCTCTTTAATCTCATTTAGCAAATATCAGTTATATTGGTCTAGCGGTTAAGCAACCACTGAAAGTGGTGTTCTGGACCCCTAGGCCAGTGCAACATTTAGAGGACTCAGGAATGTATCAGTGGCTCTTAATTTATTTTTTCTGAACTGTTAGTTGTGTTGTTGGTTGATTTGTTAGGTCAATTGTTAATTGTATGGTTAGTTGAAACTTGATTTATGTTAGCTGGGGTGTTATTTCATGTTAGTCTCAGACTAGCTACGCTAAATACTTGTTGAAAAAGCGCTACACTAATCATTTGGGAAAATCCTGTTAGCGGGGCAATCACTACACTACAGATTTGGAGAAATCTTTTTAGCGGGAGAAAAGCTACACTACTCCTTAGTGTAGTGTGTGAGTAATCACAACTAACACTACAGAATTTCTTTGGAAAAAAATCCCCGCTACGCTACCTGTTAGCATAGTGGGATGGGATTTCAACTAACACTAACCAATTCCTGGTGGAAAAAATACACCGCTACGCTAACATTTATTGGCCATGTAGCGTAGAAACCCACCATTGCTGTTGCGACATCCGATATGGCAAAAGACACCCTGATCCTGGATGTGAAGCTCATACAACACCGGGTCAGCAAGAAAAGGTTTATTGCAAGGCAAGAGTGATAAATCTGAGCAAACAGCTCACCAGAAAAGTTCCCGAGTGACAAGGAAACATTGATAACAGAAGAAAAGAGGCCTGAGTCACAGCCCAATGGCTGTCGCTTCTAATCTTAACCGTTACCGCCGCCTTGGCATGACCTGGTTGAATACTGCATGTGTGGCATGGTTGAAATTGGTTGGCTATTGTGTAGGGTGGTTTCTGCTTTGCTGCAGGCCATGACACCTACATCCACTACCAGAACAATTCAAGCAACTGCCTACAGTTGACATGCAACAGCTTCAGTCATACTACAACTGTAACTCAGGTTTTACTTCATTTTCCATAGTACACTCCATTCAGGTATGCATTTACATTCCTCCACACTCCCCTTTGTGTACCCTTGCACACGCCTCAAAACTGCTGATCAAGGGGATCATGCCTCCATAACTCAGTCATGGGGGCAGCTTCCTACCCCCATGACATGGTCATGTCAACCCTCATTACTCAGTCATGGAGTTAGGAAAACCTCCTTGACTTGGTCACAGATGTAGCAAACTAGCTACAAAAGGCAGCAAGCTACCTCCATGACAGGATGCTACCCCCATGACTTGGTCATGAAGGTAGCTTGCTACCCCCATTGACTCAGTCATGGAGGTAGCTCACTCCTCCCATTGACTTGGTCATGGAGGTAGCTTGCTACCCCATGACTTGACTTGGTCATGGAGGTAGCTTGCTACCCCATGACTTGGTCATGGAGGTAGCTTGCTACCCCATGACTTGGTCATGGAGGTAGCTTGCTACCCCATGACTTGGTCATGGAGGTAGCTTGCTACCCCATGACTTGGTCATGGAGGTAGCTTGCTACCCCATGACTTGGTCATGGAGGTAGCTTGCTACCCCATGACTTGGTCATGGAGGTAGCTTGCTACCCCATGACTTGGTCATGGAGGTAGCTTGCTACCCCATGACTTGGTCATGGAGGTAGCTTGCTACCCCATGACTTGGTCATGGAGGTAGCTTGCTACCCCATGACTTGGTCATGGAGGTAGCTTGCTACCCCATGACTTGGTCATGGAGGTAGCTTGCTACCCCATGACTTGGTCATGGAGGTAGCTTGCTACCCCATGACTTGGTCATGGAGGTAGCTTGCTACCCCATGACTTGGTCATGGAGGTAGCTTGCTACCCCATGACTTGGTCATGGAGGTAGCTTGCTACCCCATGACTTGGTCATGGAGGTAGCTTGCTACCCCATGACTTGGTCATGGAGGTAGCTTGCTCCCATGACTTGGTCATGGAGGTAGCTTGCTCCTCCCATTGACTCGGTCATGGAGGTAGCGAGCTACCCCTATTGACTTGGTCATGGAGGTAGCAAGATAGCCCCATGACTGAGGTAGCAAGCTACGCCCACGACTGAGGTAGCAAGCTACCCCCATGACTTGGTCATGGAGGTAGCGAGCAACCCCCATGACTTGGTCATGGAGGTAGCGAGCAACCCCCATGACTTGGTCATGGAGGTAGCGAGCAACCCCCATGACTCAGTCATGGAGGTAGCGAGCAACCCCCATGACCGAGTCAATGGGGGTAGCTTGCTACCTCCATGACCAAGTCATGGGGGTAGCAAGCTACCTCCATGACCGAGTTATGGGGGTAGCAAGCTACCTCCATGACCGAGTTATGGGGGTAGCAAGCTACCTCCATGACCGAGTTATGGGGGTAGCAAGCTACCTCCATGACCGAGTTATGGGGGTAGCAAGCTACCTCCATGACCGAGTCATGGGTGTAGCTTGCTACCTCAGTCATGGGCATAGCTCGCTACCTCCATGACCAAGTCAATGGGGGTAGCAAGCTACCTCCATGACTGAGTCATGGGGGTAGCAAGCTACCTCCATGACTGAGTCATGGGGGTAGCAAGCTACCTCCATGACCCAATCATGGGGGTAGCAAGCTACCTCCATGACCAAGTCATGTGGGTAGCAAGCTAATTCCATAACCGAGTCATGGGGTAGCAAGCTACCTCCATGACAAAGAGGGGTGTATCTCCAGGACTGAACATCCATATAAATAAATAAATATATATTTGTATGGAGTGGTGTAACATGTTCTCAAAGGGCAACAAATGAGTTTGGGCTGTAGTAAGAATTGAGTATGCCGCATGTCAACTGCCATCAGTTGCTTGACTTTTTCTGGTAGTGCATCTGCTGATTATATGCCCAATGGGGGGTGGTGAAACGAGAAATTGTGTTGACACCCACATTGGAGTCTACGTGTCGGGTTAGAAGACAAAGGAAGTAGAATGAGATGTGTATGTAGTACATGGCCAATGCATTTTGTGGTGACTGGGTTTGCAACAAATGGTTTGGATTGGTCATTCAAGTTGGCAAAGCAGGGGGTGAGGTGTCAGTATGTGTTTCATCATCAGGTCAGAAGGTAAGTTCAAACAACGTACCAGGAGGACAAGTGGAAACTATAATGGTGACAGTGGTAGGAAAGAAGGGAAAGCACACTTTGCCCCTCATGACCTCTGGGTTAGGGTACTGTGTCCGGGTGTAACACTCATGAACCTCTTGCCACTGTCTTGGAACAGTGGCCGGGGCCCCGCAAACCTCTGCCAGTGATTTAAAACATCATCCGGGTTTGTGGGAAAATCCCATCCCAATTAAGGTCTAGGGGAGCCCAGGCTCATCAATTCTGTCAAACAGACACTTTATTAGACTTGGATGTTAAAAAATAATGAAATTCATGAATAACTTTTAAACCATCAACAAAACTTAGAATATTATTACATAATCTCAATCTACACTAAAAAGAACCTATGGTGATTTATTCATAGTAACCCTGAATTCTTAGTCCTTCCCTGTGTTTACAGGTACTACAGTATTTACATGTACCACAACAGAACACAAGGTTGTAACATGTTTACATATATATGTTGACTTCCAGAAGACCAGTTCTGCACGTAAAATGGAGGTGTTGCGTATAGTTTGGAAACTAGACCCAACTTGGATGTGACTCCTCCAGGCCAGTGCCCCAGCTATACCCAATTCAGAATTGGGCTGAACCTCGCGTAAAGTGGTAATACCAATGTTACAACACTTGCACACGTGTAATCATCTATCACATATACAATTAAGGTTTATCAACTAAGAACCTTAATTACATCAAATGTACACATATACACATGTGTCGTAGTTGTTGAAAATTAACTCCTTGGGATTTGTGGCCCAATTGGGAAAATAATTAATAACTCCCAAGTTGTAGTGCCTAAAAATCCAAGGCTCATCTCTTAATTAAGGTTCTGACCCATAGAAATAACGTTAATAACCTTAATTACATGGGAATAACCCCTCTGTCCCAACAAACACAGACAGAAAGTGTGGTATAATGCCAGATGAGCATTGTTACTGCTGTGATTCCATAGTTACAAATGACACTAAAGCTCAAAATGGCTTGAATAACCACGAACACATGTCTTAAATCCAAGATTTACTTGTGTTACAGGTTGGAAGGCGTCACATTCATAGCATTAAACCACAGACTTACACCGTTTTATATACCAGATTAAACTTGCTACACTTGTTATGTCAGCTTGCTACCATGCAGAGACAAGCTTACATAGTAATCAAGTAAATATACAAATAAAAATAACAAAGATAAAAATAATAAAAAGTATGAAATAATAGAATAACCCAAGAAGGATGAATAAATGTGTAAATATTTTTTTAAAAATGAAATCTACATACAAAATAACCTAGGGTCACCCAGCGGAATGACCCTTAAAATCCTACTCCTTCATAACCTTTCTCTTAGAAGAAAGAAGGACTTATCAAAATCATTACAAAGCATGTTACACATGTTATATAAACATCACAGACATGTAACAAGCCTTATAGACAAAAATACAAAATTTATAACTAATGTACATATGCTATAATAAGTATAAAATAAAGCAACAATTCGATAACCTAAAAGTAGTAGAACTTTCTAGAAATTAATAATCAATTGAATGTAAATAAATATTGCATTCTTGATTCATAATCTTGAGAAAATTATAAATTTATAATAACAGAATGTTCCAGAACATTCCACCAATACAATTGGGTTTGAATAAGCAAAAATACCTCTATTCAGTCCTGAGAAGAACCTGTCAGAAGATCAGAAAAATGCCTCAGGACCCTTGTAACTAATACAGGGTCCCTGATTTTGTCCCAAGGCCTCTGAAAGGTATAAATAGACCTTATACCTCCCCCTCAAAGGCTTTTCCTCAGTCTTGTTCACCAGTAATTGTCAGATAATGACTCTGGGAGGTGCTCCAACAGTGCAATTGAAATGAATATTCAATTTGAGTTTTTCAGTACTTTGGCCCCACGAATTCTCAAGTGAACAAAAAGAGAACTAGCCGAAAAATTCATCCTGCTGAACCATCCCGTCGAACATCTCAACCTTTCCCTTAATCCACTGTCGTAACATGCCTAACTGCAAATTTGATCCAATTCTCAAATCTCATAACCAAAGAGTCATGAAACTCAGGAGGAGTGACCAAGGAACACAATTGGAAGTATTACTCAATACCCTTTCATTGTCCCGAAACAGATTTCTCTTCTCCGTTTCTTATGATTCAATTCCTTATTTCCCTGACCTTATTGACGTCTCACTCTTTTTTGTTCAGGCTTGTCGTTTTCTGTTTCATTCTCCTATTAGAGTTTCTTTTTCTCTCAATCTTGAGATCTTGTTAGGTTCAAACTATAAGAAGCTGTTTTCTACTGTTATTAGCATTAATTAGATTGCTTCAATAAATTATTTGACCTCAAAATCTTACAGTAATCCCCCACAGCTTTATACTCATCAGTCAAACCCATATTGACCAGTGATTATCTACTTGTAGGACTTCCTGTGACCTTGGATTTTGTCTCAAAACACCCACTGAAGCCTTCCTGAACTTATCACCAACTTATCCTACCTTCATCCAGGTCTTGGCTCCACAAGGGCTCCAAAACAGTAGGTATTTATCTGTTTTAGAGCCACTCTACATCCAATTTCCTGGGTACTCCTAAGACTCCTGTTTAAACAGGCCCCAAAAGATCAGGTGACCCCAAAAACTCCTGTAATTACAGGAGCCTGATACCTTTAAGAGAGAATATTCAAACCACATGCCTTTTGGCTTTATCTCAAAATCATATCCCCCAAACCTTGTTATAATCTCATCACCTTTTTCCTCACACCAAACCATCTCAAAACAATTTTTATATTTATTTTTTGATTGTTTTTATTCTTATTTGCAGGAGGTGTAGCTAGAAGGACTAGCCTTGGCATCACCTATCCTGACATGTTATACCTGTTATGTAGTACCAATTCGCCTGTTGTTGCGCTGAAGATCACTTGTTTTCTTTTTACTTTTACTCTACCACTCTCAACCACACAACCAAAGGTCACCTAATCCTTCTTGACTTGTGGTTGAACTATTTGGATTGTCATAAAGGTAATTGCTAGTAGTGAGTAATTTCCTTTCCAATAATTAGTCTCCAATAGCGCCTCTTAAAGGCTTGTACTAGTTGATACTACCCCTGTATATCAGGATCTCCATTCTAGTGATTCAGTATCACCCTGTTCCGGCAGAATCTGAATCAAGAGGGCACCTACAACAGCCTCTGTGCTATCAGGTCCCTCTTTAAAATAAAGATTTATTGGAGGAATTCCCATCGCCCCAGAGTCCCCTGTAGATTTTAAACTAGAGGGTCTAAATTCTAACTTACAAAATTACAGCCAGACATTTAAAAACTCCTCTTCCGTTGACACAAGCACTTTTAAAATCTAAAATAGAGCCCACACCACCCACCCACCGCCAATCCAAGCTCCTTCATCATCAGAAATCAATCTCGATGGCCATAATGGAGGACCTCTGGCAACAGTTTGATGATGAAGACTCTCAACAACAACAAGAGGACATTGATGCACTGATCACAATTGTTGGAATGGTCATTCTTGGCAGACATGGACTCATGAGACAGGTTTGAATGTATCTCACAAGGTAAGATCTACTGCAGAATCCTCAGCTGAACAGCGCTTGGGCATTCATGAGGAACGGTCAAAAGGACCGTGCTTACATTACAACCATAGGACTCGATGTCCACACTTTTGAACTTGTACGCCCTCAATTCCAGATCAAATGGGACAACAAAAAGATGTCAACCCCAACAGTAAACCTGTTTGTAGTGGGTGTTTGGTCACATATGAATTTTATGCTTCCAGAACACAATCCCAATCCTGGCTCCCCAAAGGGAGCACCTGTTTGACGGCTGAGACCAACGCAGTGCCTGCACTGTATCCTTGAGCCCCGCAAGAATTTCAATTTTTTTTTTGACTAGTATTGGTTGGTTGGGTAGCGGTTGGAGAGCTTTCACCTTTGGTGTGAGTTGTGTGAGCTGGCATTGTGGTTGGGGTGTGGAGGTTTTGGGGGAGAGGGTTGTGGTGGATATGGAGGGCATCCAACCCTTGAGTAAATTTACAAGAGCCCAATTTAGAATTTAGATCCTGCAGTTTAGAATCTACAGCGGTCTCCGGGGTGAGGGAAAGTTGTCCATTCTTTATTTTATTTCTTTTCCTTTATTTTACCATGACTTTATCAGTCAATACCTCCTTCATCATCCATCATCACCTTGTGTAGCTAAAAGAATTGTTAGAGTTTAAGGAGTATGGTTATAAACTTAAATCAATAGTTCATCATCATTAGTCATCAAATATTATTTATCATCACTCTTAACCTAACTGTGCACTGCGGAACACTTGTACTAAGTCTTGTCCCGGCCTGGTCCCGATCTCTTTCCTCAATTGAGTTGGAGACCAAGATGATGTAAGGAACCTCTTTGGTCCTTCACTGAAGCTTAGGTTATCATGGCACGGACGATCAAGCATTGGGAGATTCTAGAAACAGGGAGGGTTCTATTGCAAGCTAGATGGAGAGAGAAGATCTCTCTCAGTACAATCGAGTCTTGAGAGAAGAAAAGGAGAGAATCATATATAAACAAGAGTGCTTACCTTGATGGGGGAGAGAATATCTCTGATATCTACGTAAGGAAGGGGAGGTTGGGTTAAGGGCTCTATGAGCTTATGTAATCCTGTGACTTTCTTGTGAAGTCCAGCGGGGGCTGGGGTTTACAGATTGTGCCAAGCCGAACTGATTAGAGTGACATGTTTCTTATCATCAGATTCACAAGAATTACATTATTGGCATCACAGAGGCTGACAGAAACCATTTAATGAGGAGGACAATTGGCCACTACCAGAAAAACTCAGGCAACTGAAAGCAGTTGACATGCAAGAAGCTCAAACTATACTACAGTTTAAGCACTGGCCTTACTCCCTTGGTGGAACAATTGAGTGGTGCACTATGTACTTAGAGCATCCGCATTGGTTGCGGTTTTAGCTCGGATTAGTGCAGTTACTCCTAGGACTCAACCGCATCAGGCTGAGTTAAGTTGTGAGCAACTATTACCAAGAGGTCGTTTTGGATTAGTGGGTAATAAATTTGTTACCTGCTAATCCTGGTGGTAATAACTCTATATTGAATATTCAAATTGTTGTAACGTGGAGGATTAACCGTTTACTCTGAGTTTTAGTGTCAGGCTCAGTGATGCCAAGGACTGGTATGCTTCTAGTTACACTAGCTTCAAGGTCACGTAAATGCCACAAATGTGCGGCAAAAGTGGTATGGAATGGTATTTCCAAGGTTAAAAAGGTTTGTAATAAAAAGTATAATGTTTTAAATCACAGAGGGGCCTGTTAGAACAGGGGTTTTTGTGGTGCCCTCTAAAATATCAGGACCTGTTCATAACAGGGGTATTTTTGGGTACCTGATCATCTGGTCCTGTAGCAGGAGTACACCCAGATACTGAAGAAACAAAGGAATAAAACTCACTAGTGCTATTCCTGGGCCAAGGGGTCTTCAGTGAGTATCAAACTGAACTTGAGGCGCTCCAAAAGGTGGGTAGTTGTTGTTGGAAGAGTTCTGGTGAACAGTGAAGGTTTTGGATTGATGATATTCAAGGATAAAGCAGCAGATAAGGGTCTAAAACAAGTATTTTAACTGGTATTGTAGGCCAATATGTGCTGGTAAGTATGAATGAATGATGATGTGTGAGTTTGTGGTGAAGAGGGGCTGCTTATATATCATTTCTGGGCCCTGGGTTACAAACCAGAAGCTTGGTTTAGCAGGAGGAAGCCTCTCTCTTAGCATTAGTTACTTGTAGTAGCCTTTTTAGCTACTGTAGTGCTTGGTTACTGGTCCAACTAGGCCAGGATATGTCTGAAGTATTTTTACGAGTCTCTTGACTTGTTTCTAAGCCCCATTTGGTCATTTCAACCCTCAATGACAAATGGGCTGGTATAATTTTGGTGTAGTAACACTAAATTGGGCCAAAAAGGGCACATGGCACTGGTTTCAGCCTGTTACAGGTAAAACATACATGTAACTAAGGTTTCAATGATGTAATAATGAATTTGAGAGTATACCCAAGCCACTTGAACATTTATAATTCATTTTTACTGGCTAGAGCCCCTGTGGTTGGGTAATAGCAGGGGTTTTACCAACAAATGTCTAAGTGGCTCTGAGTACTGATGAACTAAGTGAAGGAGTCAGAATTCAAGGGTGGTCTCAGTGAGATACCCTAGGTTATTTTGCTTGAAAATTAATAATATGAAATAATATTCTAAGTTATCAATAAGGTTCAAAAGTTATAAAGTAGTTTTGGTTAGAATAATTGTTCTAACACATGTAATAATCTTATTTTTTGATTTATACTGAGATTTTTGGTATTTATTTTGTATATTTATTATACATTCTTATGCTATAGTCAGGCTGTCTCTGAATAGTAGCAGGCTGACATTTAGTCTCCACCAATGTTTTCTCACACTTGGATTAGTGCTAATCCGGTAATAAGTCTTCAGCTAAAACCCTCGCTAATCTTCAAACCGATGCGGATGCTCTTGATACAAGTCTCAAGCCCTTTGAACTACCTCACCTCTGTCTTATTGCACAAATTTCACTAGGCCTGTGGAGGTGAGTGAGCTATCCCACTCGGCCATGGAGGTACTGGGCTACCTCCATGACTTGGTCATGGAGGTAATGAGCTAACACCATGACTTGGTCATGAAGGTAGTGAGCTATCCCCATGACTTGGTCATGGTGGTGGCTTGCTACCCCCATGGCCAAGTCATGAGGGTATGGGAAACAGAAAGAAATAAGTGACATCCCAGGGAACCTGTCGTGAAACTCGTGTACTTAGACTTGCCAATCTCAGATGTTGTTTTCCTTTCTTCTTTTTCTCATCCTGTTTCTCTCTCTTACTTCACTCCATGTTCGACCAACTAGTGCTCCTCTCCTGATAACCCAAGCTGAAAATCACCCACCTGATACTGTCCAAAAGGTCCTTATTCTTATTCCTTTATGTCTTTCTTTCTTTCTTTCTTTTTGTTCTCTCCACTTCTCACTCACTTTCAATCCTGTTTCTCTCTCTTACTTCACTCCAGGTTCAACCAACTAGTGCTCCTCTCCTGATAACCCAAGCTTACAATCACCTGCCTGATACTTTCCAAAAGATCATACCTGTTATTTTCATTTCCCACAGAGGGTAGCTCACTACCTCCATGACTCAGTCATGGTGGTGGCTCGCTACCTCCATGACTTTCAGGCTTAGTGATGCCAAGGACTAGTATCCTTCTAGCTACACTAGCTGCAAGGTAAAGTATAAGCCACAAATGTGCAGTAAAAGTGGTATGGGGTGGGTATTTCAAGTTTGAAATAAAATTAATAAAAGAATATGATGTTTTACATCACAGAGGGGACTGTTAAAACAGGGGTTTTTAAGGTGCCCTCTTAAGAATCAGGATTTGTCAAAAGACAGAGGTATTTTTGGGTACCTGATTATCTGGTCCTGTAGCAGGAGTACACCCAGATGCTGAAGAAATGAAGGAATAAAACTCACTAGTGCTTATTCCAAGGCCAAGGAGTATTCAGGAATGGTCCAACTGGTGTGTGAAGCGCTCAGAAAGGTGAGTAAGAGTTCTGGGGACAGCTGTGGTAGGTTGATTGGGTTGATATTCAAGTATAACAGTGATAACAGGGAAAATAACTAGGTTGAAGCTGGTTGATTTAGGTGGTTATAGCTGTGTAGGATAAAATGAAGATGATTTTCAACTTGGTGGGAGCATGGGGGTTCTTATATACTAATTTTAGAACCCCTTTAGCGCTCATAATGCCTCCCTTGGAGTGGTGTGGCACTTTTCTGGCTGGCCTGGGCCAGTTTGTGATCAGCCTGTACAAATCTTTGAACATCATGCTACAAGTGGTGCAACAGGATTTTGGGGTTCAGAGGAGTTGTTCCCATATTTTTGGGGTGCTCTGAAACCCCCTGTATTTTTTTTATATTTTTAAAACCCTTCTAACAGGGGTGTTGTATATTCTGGGAGGGTCTGTGGCCCAATTCCCAATTTCTGAACTGGGAAGCGGGCTTGGATTCCTCATGTCACAGTTGGGTCTAACTTTGTCAGTTTACACAACACTTCATTTTTACATCATTTTCTGGTCATTACCCAGCCAGTATGGATATATGAGATGTACACCACATTGTGACCCGTGATGCTTGAGTGCATGTGAGTAAGTGAGAAGTACCTGAAGGAGTAGGATTTAAGGGGTACTGTAAGTGGGGTGCCCTAGGTTATTTTACATGTAGATTCAGAATATCCAATAATATTCTAAGTCTCATTCCCTCCAATACCAACTGGTCTTGGAGGGATGAGGGGCCTGCATCATCCCGCACGCCCTCAGGGAGGGCTGCTACCCCCCTCCACTTCCTCCAAGGTGGACGTGGATGACCTGTGGTGTGCATCGGCATGCACGCCAACTTCGGCACACCCTTTGATCTGGGACAAAAACATCCTCCGGGACGTGCACGCCCCACCCATGGGGTGTACCCAGCCTTGCACGTCCCATCAGGGATGTGGAAGGCCGGTACGTCCCATTATGGGAATCCATGGTCAATGTATGCCCGGAATGTGGTGTGCACGCCAAAGGACACCTCACCGGAAGTGTTCTTTTAGCAAATCCGGGGCGTGGTTTTAGCCGGCCCCATTTTTATACCTGACTAAATATAGTCTAGTGTCCTTACCAAGTATCCTTTTTTTTTTCTCTTTAAGGATTTTATGTACAATTAATTTTTCTCCTTTGGAAGGTTCTATCAAGGATACAGGCATGATAGAGTCAGGTTCTTTTTCATTTCTTGCATTGAAAGGTTTGATGGGACTTACAGGAAAAACTGGATGTTTTCTGGAAAGTTCACCACTAAGAATGACTTCCACTGCATTTTTCCATGTAATTGTTTGATGGTAAAAGGTCCAACAAAGGATGGTTTTAATTTTCTATTTACTCCCAATTAATTGTTGAAATTAATAGTGGATAACAAAACCTTATCCCATATCTGGAAGTCTGGTTCTTTATGACTTTTATCCCATCTGGTTTTATTATATTCCACCGCATCATCTACACATTTTTTAGCATGGCTATGGATGATGTGTAAAATTTTCTTTAAGTCCAATGCTGTAGGATGAATGTGGGGAAGTTTGTCATTAAGAGTGTTTTTAAGCATTCTTGGTATCCATCCTCTTTCTAAGACATAAGGTATTTCTTTGGAGGAAAAATGTTTACTACTGTTGTAGGCTATTTCTAAGGCTGGAAGAAGACTAACCCAATCATGAGTATAACCATCTTGGTTTTTAAATTCCAGTCCAAAGGAACAAAATCTACGTAACATATCTTCCAATGTTTGAATCATTCTTTCTGATAAACCATCAGTTTGGGGATGGTAAGCAGTGGAAAAGGCTAATTTGGTGCCCAACATGTTGTGTAAATTCTCCAAAATTCAGAAGTGAATTTGGGATCTCTATCACTAATGATAATTTTTGGTACACCAACGTCAGCCATAATTCTGTTCCAGAATAATATAGCTACCTCCATGGCAGTATCATCTTTGTGATTTGGTATAAACCTTGCTCTTTTTGAGTACCTGTCTACAACAACTATAACAGAGTTATATGAGTATGATCCTCCAGGAGGCAAACCTGTAAAAAAGTCCATGTTAATAATTTCCCACCTGGTTGTTGTCATACGACAGACTCAGCTTCACACTCAGCACTCAGGATCTTGCAGTTGGATCTTCCTTGCATTTGGCTAAGGATGCTTTTCTACCATGCTTTATGACCTCAGCAACTTTCAAGCTTTTGGTTAATCCTTGGGTTGCATATGACATCACCTATGCACCCTCAACAATCTTCAGTAATCTCTTGAAGTTACTTTCCAAACCTTTGAAGATTTGATAGCACATTGTTTTCCAGTTATGCAAACAAAATCAAGACCATTAACCCTCTCACCAGTCTTCCTTTCTTTTTCGGCATTACATCTTTATGTGCTTAACTTCCTTTTCCGGATTCGTGCATTCACTCTTTGAACTTTTTGAACTTCAACGCACAGCCTTCAAACTTCAAAATTCACTTCCCTCACTCTTGCACCCATCACACTTACCCCTGCTTGGTCCTCCAGTCATGGACTCCTTGCCTTGGTGTTTCTTGACCTCTCTTTCATTTCTTCTGCTTTGACCCTATGACCTCACATCTTGTTCAAGCCTATGTCATACCTTTTTAGCCTCACTTGTATTTACTATATAAGCTGTCTGATTCCATGCTTTTCATCTTTTCCTCATCAAAATAAGATTATAGTTTTCAGCATAAATTGATTCAGCCTTCTTCAAGCCTTCTCATTGCGAGCCCTTTCAGTGTTCTACTCTAAGTCCCTCTTCTTCTAAAATAAAGAAGACCTTTGAACAGTCAGTCCTCCCTTCGAAGCTATCTCCTTCCTTTCTTTTTACTTCAAATAGTGCCCACCCGTCTCTTGTACAAGATGCCGTGTGACAGTATCTTATTTTGATCTGGCTTTACTTCTTTACTTAAGTCGTAAACCCTCTCTTCCCCCTGTACTTCTTTTCATTCAAGATGCCCAACATTCCTCATTCTCCGAACTGACAGTTCTCCTCAGGACCTAGGATTGACCAGACCCCCAGCTCCAACATCAATCCTGGCACTCCTGTTCTGGATCTTCCCAATGTCAACACTGGCCGTGGCCATTTCCCCAACAGCCAGAACTCTCCTTCTTCTTCTGATTGTCGCAGCCAATCCAGCAGTGATGAGGAGGACAACAGAGATCTCCCGGATGATGAGGATGAGGAGGACTTCAACACCCTTGGCCCTCAGAATGCTCCCAATCCCAAACCTCATGCTAACACTTCAGCCCCTGTTACCAATGAATCCCTGGCCAAAGCCCTCCATCTTCTGGCCACCATTGTGGGCCGAAATGCAGTTCTTCTTCCAGCAGAACCTGTCCCTCGACCCGCTTTCCATACTCTGGAGATGAAGAAGCCTGACTCTTTTGACGGAGCCTCTCCCGCCAAACTTTGCATCTTCCTGCAGCAATGCAAGCTCATCTTCTTGAATGACCCTTGCACCTTCCCCAATGACCGTTCTCGCACCATCTATGCCTCCTCTTATCTAACAGGAAAGGCATTTGATTGGGTTCAACCCTATCTGGAGGCTCTTGAACTTGTGGGCTGTGTTTGAAGCTCAGATTGTCACCTTGTTTGGCAACCCAAATGAACTTCGAGCCACCGAGCATCGACTTGACAACCTGTCAATGAAGGAGTCAGACCATGCTTCAAACTACATTGCTCGTTTCGGAGCCCTCCAATCTTGCCTTCCGGGTTGGGGTGACTGAACTTTGATGTTCCATTTCCGCAAAGGCCTCCCTTCCTGCATCCTTGACCTCCTCTCCCAGAACAATGCCAATGAGATCCTCAGTCTCCAAGATCTCATTGATGTGACACTTCACATTGACGTGCGATACCATGAGCGTCAGAAAGAAAGACGGCGCAAAAACTCTCACCCCACTCAACCAAAGAAAGACGGCTCTCACCGAACTTCAACCTCCAACAACTCCGGGAAACCTTCTTCGAAACCCTACTCCACTCCTTTGAAACTGCTCCTGAAGAGCAAGCTCCCCTCCAAACTCACGGAACTATTGACGGATGGACACCTCCAGGCTGGCGAGAAGGAAAGGAGGATAAAGAATGGGTTGTGTATGTATTGTGGTGGTTCCCATAAGGTAGATTATTGTCCTAAGTGTTCCCGTCAGTTGGGAAAAGCTTGAGTAGTTGTTGCAATAATGGTAATAACAACTACTATGAACTCCCAAGTGCCATTGACCCAATTGAACCCTTTCCCCTCTTTCTTTTGAGTCCTAAATCTGTTCTTTGAGAACAGTTGTCTTGAATCAACTCAGATTGATTCTGTTTCAAGATAGTTCACCTTACTCTGTTCCTATTGATTCTGGAGCTACATGTTCCTTTGGCAGCCAGAGTTTGATAGATTCCTTTTCTCTTTCTACTACTCCTTTGAAAAAACCCATTCCTCCTTTTACTTATCATTCTTCTTCGAAGCCCATGCAGTTTGTTTTGAAGAAAATTACATGGACCTTCACCATTTCTTCCTATCAAACTTTTGATTGGCAATGTTTAATCATAGATGCAACTGGGCAGGATGATGCCATACTCAGTCATGATTTTCTTTTGAACTGGGGCCCAGATATTTATTGGTCTAAGGGAGTAATTAACCCTTGAACTAAACCTTTACCCAGTCCCAGTGAAATTTCTTATTCTTCCCTTCAGGACCACGTCAGCCTGAAATCTCTCATTGCCTTGTCATTTAATGGCTCTCTGTAAGCCCCAACCCTTGTTGGGCTTCACAAGATCACTCGGATACTAGATTACATGAGCACAAGATGTATTTAGTCCAGTCCTTCCCCTTTACCTAGATGGCAGAGATCTTCTCTCTCCCATCTAGGTAAGTGTCTTATTCATTCTCTCATTTACTCATTTCTATTCTCCTTCTCTTGAAGACTTAGTTGTACTGAAGGGAGATCTTCTCTCTCCCATCTAGATCTGCAATTCAGCTCACCTTGGTTCTAGAAACTCATCGCGTGCCCCTTTTCATCAAATTTCCCTGAGCTCCAGTGAAGAACAAAAGAGGTTCTTACACTCTCTTCCTGATGATATGCATTCATCCGGAAACCCCTCCACCTTCTTATCATCTGTTGTGTATGATGCTTCCGCTGACTTGTTTCTCTTCAAAACTAAAGAAATTTTACTTTGGAGCATCACCACTGGATCCCGTCAAGAAGTCTTTGAAGGCGACTTCTTTGACAAAGAACCAGCAGATCTTGAAACCATTTTACCAAAAATCCCTTCTGAGTATCACAAATTTGCATCAGTGTTCTTTTCCATTCTGGCCAACAAACTTCCTCCTAGAAGAAAATGTGATCATCACATTGATCTCATTGGACCAGTTCCTAAAAAAGGTACTATTTACCGCCTGTCGGAACCCGAAGACAAAGTTCTTTGAGACTAAATTTCAGAGCATGTAGCAAAAGGTTTCATTCAACCCAGTTCTTCTCCAACTGGTTTTCCTGTTCTGTTTGTCCCCAAAGCCAATGGCTCCCTTCAACTTTGTGTGGATTACCGCAGACTGAATGCAGTTACTAGAAAGAACTCTTATCCTATTCCTGTGATGTCCCATCTTCTCACCACTTTTGTTGACACTCAATTCTTCTCCAAAATCAACCTTCGAGGTGCCTATCACTTAATCAGGATAGCTGAAGGCCATGAATATTTAATGGCGTTTGATACCCGTCATGGTGCTTTTGAGTACTTGGTCATGCCTTTTGGCTCAACCAACACTCCTGCCACTTTCCAAGCCTTGATGAATGAAATATTGGGAGATTTGGTCAATGTGTGTGTTGTTGTTTATCTGGAAAACATCCTCATCTATTCACGCTCTCGAACCAAACATGAAGATCATGTCAAGGAGGTCCTTCGAAGACTTCGCAAGACTAATCTATATGCGAAAGGCACCAAGTTTGCTTTCCATGCCACCGAAGTTACCTTCCTTGGTTATTTTCTTAACCTTTCCGGTCTCACCATGGACCAGGACAAAGTTCAGCGTATTCTGGATTGGCCTAACCCCACTTCTGTAAAAGCTGTTCAATCCTTCCTTGGCTTTTCCAACTTCTACCGCAGATTCATTCAGGATTATGCTGGTACCATCACAAACTTAACTGCACTTGTGAAAAAGCATACTCCTTATGTTTTCACTGAGCAAGCATGCAAAGAGTTCAAAGAACTCAATCATTGTTTTACAACTGCTCTTATCCTTTGACACTTCAACAGTGCTTTCCGCACCTTAGTGGAGACTGATGCCTGCGAGTATGCTATTGCAGGTGTCCTTTTGAATTTTTCCAAGCTCTAGTGGCCTCTTCGAAGCACCCTGTTGCCTTCAAAAGCAGCAAACTCAAGGCTTCTGAGCTCAATTATGAAATTCATGATAAAGAGCTCCTTGCCATTATTTTCTGCTTGCAGAAATGGTGTGCCTATCTTTTTAGTGTTTCTTCAACCTTGGAAGTCATCACAGATCATGATGCCTTGAAGTAATTCATGCTTACTAAGGTCCTCACCCGGCACCAAGCCAGATGGGCTGAATTCCTTGGTCAATTCAACCAACAGTGGGCCAGCTATGCTACCTGTAGCACGGTGTAACAACATTTTTCTGCTGAATTTTAGCGGATGTAGCGCTATCGCTACACGCCTGGCCTCAAAAAAGGAGGCCGTTGCGCTGCGTTACAGCACTTTTTAGCGGAAAAACCCGCTAAAAGCAGAGAAACGCAGCGTAGCGGCCCTACAAGGCCGCTATTGGCCTTCAAAAAAGGCCGCTATGCTGTGCTTTTTTTCAAAAAAGTGCGGTGTAGCATAGCAGCCCACTGTTGATTCAACTTTGTCATCACCTTCCGCCCCGGACGCCCTGACTTGACGCAAGGATGTCTACCCTACCAAAGGGAAGACATTTGCCGTCAAAAACCCAGACAATGTCCAACAAATCTTCAAAGAACAGCCCGACAGATCCATGACACTGTTTTCCATCTCTACCAATGAGGTGGGAGACCGCGTCAATACCTTTCATCTCGCACAGTTGAATGATCCCAAGTCTGAATCCATCATCCTGGACCTTCAGAAAGGCAGAAATTGCAAGGAATTCTCCTTGGATGATCAAACCAGCCTTCAAATTTATTTTCCTGACAACCTGGCCTGGGATGACCAAAGAGATTCGAGACTATGTCACATTGTGTTACACTTGTCAACAGAACAAAACCCCTTTTCATAAGAAGTTCGGACTTCTCCAACCCCTTCCCATTGCCCCTCGGCCCTGGTACTCCCTCTCAATGGACTTCATTTTGCAGTTGCCTCTCTCAAATGGCTTCAACACAATTCTAGTCATAGTGGACCATTTTTCGAAGATGGCCCTCTTTCTCAAAACTCATACCACAGCCACTTCTGAAGATTTGGCCAACTTATTTGTCGAATTTGTGTTCTCCAAACATGGCCTGCCTTTGAACATAGTTTTGGACAGAGGATCACTTTTTGTTTCCGCCTTCTGGACTGGTTTGTGGGACCAACTCATGATTTTTCAAAATCTTTCCACCGCATATCACCCCGAGTCAGATGGCCAAACCAAAATAATCAATCAGATCCTGCAGCAGTATCTTTGAATGGTGGTCAATTACCAGCAAGATGACTGGAGTTCCTGGCTTCCTTTGGCCGAATTTGACTCAT
This sequence comes from Puccinia horiana, assembly GCA_001624995.1. Lineage (NCBI taxonomy): Eukaryota > Fungi > Basidiomycota > Pucciniomycetes > Pucciniales > Pucciniaceae > Puccinia > Puccinia horiana. Next base: position 1,763,095 of record LWDY01000012.1, read on the forward strand.
TCGGCCACGAAGCAATCCCCCTTCTTCACTCTGTATGGACAACATCCGACCTTTGACTCCATCCACGTGGACAACTTGAAGCCGGCTGCCGACTACCTCACTAGAATCACTTCCGCTCAGCAAGACATCAAGAAGAACCTCAAAGCCGCCAACGAACGATACAAAATTGCCGCTGACCAACTTTGACTCAAACCTCCGACTTTTTCTGGCTCGACTCTTCAAACATCAGATCAACCCAACCTTCGAAGAAGCTTTCAGAGAAAAAATTTGGCCCCTTCGAAATCGAATCAGTTGTTTTGAGGAACACCTTTCAACTCAAGCTTCCCCCTTCTTCATCTTGCATTTACCCAGTGTTCCATGTTTCTCTTCTTTCCCCTTCCGTTTTGCCTTTTCCTGGTAAATCCCTCCCCCCTCCAGAGCCTGTCAAAATTCATGATCATCTTTAATGGGAAGTGTCCAAAATCCTTGACTCCCGGAAAAGGCGTGGTAAAATCCAATACCTAGTTGAATGGTCTGGTTACATGGAGGACACTGATCGCACATTGTGGGAGCCAGCTTTGAATCTCACAAACTGTCCTGACCTACTCAAAGCTTTTCACTCCTCTTATCCCCTCAAACCTCAACTATAATCTTTCCCTTCTGTTCTCTCTTTTCTTCATCTTCTTCCCTCATTTTTTCTTATCTTCTTTTCTTCATTTGTTATTTCTCTTGTTTCTCTCACTTTCTCTTTTGTTTTGACTCACTTTCTCTTCTTGTTTAAAAAAAAAAATAATAATAATAATTCACAAGTAAAAAATAACAAATTTACATCTCTTCTATTATATTCCCCATCTTCTTTTCATCAAATCCGCCACCATTCCTGCAACCTCGGCCTTGATTTCCACAATTCCTTCTTCCTTTCGCCATTGAAGTCAACCTCTTCTTTGCTGTCCAATGACCATCGCACCTCTCCTTCTCCTTCCTCTTCCTGTGGCACTCCCACTTCCTTTCTCCTTTGACCCGCCGACTTCTTGCTTGGGGGTTGGAAACCCTTCATTGATTTCCAACTCGTCCGGTACCAAAAACCCTCTGGAGAGCCCTGCCAGATCTCACACGATTTTGGTCGCAGTTGAAAATTCTTCAACTTCAGGTGACACCAGGATTCAAATCTTTGGCTTCTTGACAACAACCTCAACAGACTCGGTTTTGTCTTTGATCAAACTTTGACGCCTTGTTTGTGCCGATCCTTTGACGTTTTTGCCTAGCTTCCTCTCAGGGTCCTCGATTTTCTCTTCCTCACTTTCTTTTCCGCTTTCCTCATTCTCTTCTTCTTCTCTTTCTTCCTTTTCCTCCTCTTCTTCTGTTTCTGCTCTCGCATCATCCCCTGTTTTTTTTTTTAAAAAAAAAATTATTAAATAACCCCTTCTTCTTTTCTTCTTTCTTCGAACCATCACTTACCTGTTGGATCAATCTTCTCAATCCAGTTTTGGAGTGCCACAGCTTCACTCAACGTTTCAAGTCCAATCAATTCTTTGTCTGGAACCATCAAAACTGGTGTTGACATGGCATATGCGTGGTACAGCCATTCGCTTGTGTATCCGGTTTTCGGATCAGCCCACACTTCTTGACTGTACCCCGGACCTCTTTCTTCGGTGTTTCAAACACATTTAGTTTTTGATCCCGGCACAACTCGCACTTGTTGGCCTTTCCCTTCCCATTCGCCTTTGTCGATTGTCCATAGACCAAGCCTTTCTTTTTGCAATATTCACACGCAGGAAGGAATTAGATAGTCGGGACAAAACCCTTTTGGCGGAGTGACTTCAATGATGGGGTGGTAGGACGGTTACGGAGTGTGTGAGTGGTATTAGTTAGTAGGAGTGGTTGGATAGGTTGGATTGTTTAGTAGATGGATGGTTGGGATAATTTTATGGACGATATTGCTCTTGGGACCTTTGCTTTTATACCCTGGGCACCTGTCATGCGACAGACTTAGCTTCACACTCAGCACTCAGGATCTCGCAGTTGGATCTTCCTTGCATTTGGCTAAGGATGCTTTTCGACCTCAGCAACTTTCAAGCTTTTGGTTAATCCTTGGGTCGCATATGACATCACCTATGCACCCTCAACAATCTTCAGTAATCTCTTGAAGTTACTTTCCAAACCTTTGAAGATTCAATAGCACATTGCTTTCCAGTTATGCAAAAAAAATCAAGACCATTAACCCTCTCACCGGTCTTCCTTTCTTTTTCAGCATTACATCTTTATGTGCTTAACTTCCTTTTCCAGATTTGCGCATCCACTCTTTGAACTTTTTGAACTTTGACGCACAGCCCTCAAACTTCAAACTTCACTTCTTTCACTCTTGCACCCATCACACTTACCCCTGCTTGGTCCTCCAGTCATGGACTCCTTGCCTTGGTGTTGCTTGACCTCAGAAGCTATGACCTCTCTTTCATATCTTCTGCTTTGACCCTATGACCTCACATCTTGTTCGAACCTATGTCATACCTTTGTAGCCTCACTTTTATTTACTATATAAGCTGTCTGCTTCCATGCTTTTCATCTTTTCCTCATCAAAATAAGATTATAGTTTTCAGCATAAATTGATTCAGCCTTCTTTGAGCCTTCTCATTAGGAACCCTTTCAGTGTTCTACTCTAAGTCCCTCTTCTTTGAAAAAAAAAAAAGACCTTCAAACAGTCAGTCCTCTCTTCAAAGCTATCTCCCTCCTTTCTTTTTCCCTCAAATAGTTCCCACCCGTCTCTTGTACAAGACGCTGTGTGACAGTTGTAGGTTCAGAGATTTTTTGTAAAAGTCCATACCTTTTTACTGTTTCTTTGTTGGATTTTTGACAAGTCTCACAGGTTTTGATGTAATCACTAGCAAGTTTTTTCCAATTGAGCCACTACACAGTTTGCTTAATTCTTTCAACTGTGTGGTCCTCAGAAAGGTGTCCAGAGTCAATGTTATCATGGCATTCATGCAAGATGCTTTTAATTTGAGCTTAATCACAAAGTACTAAAACACCAGAATATCTGTTTCTATAGTAAAGTAAACCATCTAGTAGCGTGAACTTTCCTTCAGAGTATGGTTTCTTAAGGGAGTCAGGTAAGCTGGCAATACGTTCAGGGGAACTATTTTCATTGCTCAATATATCAACTAATTTGAGAATTTCCACTTTTTCTTGATAGCTGGATCTTACAAGCTCAGATAATGCTTCATCCAAGTCACTAACCTGAATTCCTAGGATGGCGAATATAACCTCATCTTCTGGATCCCACACTGGATTATCAGGAGTGTTAGGTAAGGCCCATCTGTAGAAACCATCCACATTTTTATGCTTTATACCAGCTTTTTGAACAATAGTCATGTGACCTCTGTACTGTTGCATAGAAATTTGTCACCTTAACATGTGCCTATTAGGTGTTTTCATGTTCATAAGTGTTTTTACTGTGGTGCAATCAGTAACAACTACAACTCTAGTACCTTCCAGGTAATAGTGTAATTTTTATAGAGACCAAACAAGAGATAAACACTCCATTTGGCTAGCTCCATAATTTCTTTCTGACTGTTTAATTTGTCTGGAAATAAAAAGTATGGATTTTCCTACTGGTTTATCATCAATTTGGAATTCTTGATGTAATTCAGCGCCCAAACCATCTAAAAAAGCATCTATATATAATATAAAAGGCTTATCATAATCTGGTTGAGCTAAAGCCGGCGCAGTAGTCATGAGTTCTCTGAGTAATTGGTAATCTTGAACATGCTGATAAGTAATTTCATAAATGACTACTTACCACAAATTTCATATAAGCTTTTTGTGATATTAGCAAATTTGGGTATATGTTGTCTGTAATAATTGCAGAAACCCAGAAAGGATTGCATCTCTGTGATGGTTTGAGGCATAGCTTTCAGCAGGACTGCAGCCACTCTGTTTTGGTCCACAGCCAAGGTTAATCCTGAGACAATTCTGCTTAAGGCTTTGAGTTCTCCATAACCAAAATTACACTTTTTAATAGACATTTTTAATCCTGCTTTTATGGCAGTTTTGAGTACTATGTCAATTTCTTCCTTGTGTTCATTCCAATAATTGGAATAAATGATAATATCATCAATGTATATCATCATCCAATTTTGGCAGATAAAAAATCGACAGTGTCCATCATCCTTTGAAAGTGCGAAGGTGCATTTTTTATTGCAAAAGGCATTCTAAGATACTCATACACACCCAAATGGCAAATAATTCTCATAAATTTCCTACTCTCAGGTTCAATTGGTATTTGGTGGAAACCTTTGAGAACATACATAGTAGTAATATATTTGGCTTTGGATAAATTGTGAAGAGAATGATCTATTCTTGGAATGGGATAATTATCAGCTTTGGTATAATTATTCAAAGCTCTGAAATCACCAACCATTCTGGATTTATCATTATGCCATACAATAATTACAGGAGTTGTTATTTCCACTTGCTCATTGTGACCTATTTTTCTGATTACTCTAAGTTCTAGAAGTTCTTTAATATGAGTTTCTAAAGCCACTCTAGACTTAGGGCTCAAGGGATAAGCTTCTCTTCTGAGAATTGGTTGATAAGGAGGTTTACAGGTTAATTCCAATTTGATGTCATTTCCTATGGGCTCTTCTGTTTTGCAGAAAGCTTCTTTGTTTTCAAGGCAAATTTTTAGCACGTCATACTTCTGTTTTTCAGAAAGTATGTCACTGACAGAAGCTTGTGATAAGTACTCACATTGAAAATCAGACATTTCTTTTGAAGGAATTGGTGCTTTTTCAATGGTTTCAGGAATTTTGATGTGTACATTGCAAATTTGAATTTTTTTTTCCCAATCTCCACCAATAGTGTAAAACCTGTTCTTACTTTGGAATATGTCTATTCCATACATACAAAATGTGTCATTCCCTAGTATAAGATAATCACAAACAGCATCTTGTAAGATCACAAATTCAACACTAAGTCTTGGGGACCCTTTGGTGTGTGGAAAAATGAGTGGCATATTAATGACTCCAATTGGTTTCATGGAAGAGTTACAACTGCTGAATTTAGCTTTGGGAACCGGGTACATATTTTATTTACAAGTGGGGAAAGTGTAGTCCAAAAATTTGCTACTGGTACATGAACAAAAGGCTTCAATGTCCAAGAGGGCTTTGACTTCTTTTCCTTGGAAATCACCGTGGTATAACTGGTTTTACCCAAGGAGTAACTCATACCAGCTTCTGGTTTGTTAGTTAGATGTTTGGTGTCAGAAACATGCCCTATATCCAACGTGGAATTCCATTTCTGAGGGAGATTTGAGTCTCCATGGATGGTATTGATGTTGCATTCATCACCAATGTCTGCTTGAATAACAAGTAGGCGGTGATTTTCATCAGAAGACTCATAACAATCATTGTTTTGGCCATAATGTGAATCTTCTGGTTCAGTGGCTATAATCTCAAAATTAGATTGTTGATCAATGTCAATGAGAGGGCCTAAATTGTCATTTTTAACCTTTTTTCTGGGACTAGTACACTCAGTTCTTTTTTGGCTTTTTTCATCACAATTGTAACACTCAGGTACACTCATTTTTCTGGGTGGAGCATTGGTTTGATAGTTGGAGATTTTATCCTTGGGGTTATCATTTCTAATGGTTACTTCTTTTCTATCAGAATAATTGATGGCTTTTTTGGAAGTTCCAGTCATATCAATTACTTCTTTCATGATGGCAATTAATTCTGACAAATCAGCATCCATATCAGTGATTCTGCAACGGATTTGATGTTCTAAATCTCCGTTACACTGGTTTAGAATTTTATCATTAATTTCTAATTGTGCAGGATTTTTATATATACAATCAATTTTCTTTTTCTGTGTCAAACACCATTTGTGGGGTTTGTGTTCAAGAGGGTCAAAGTAATTTGTCTCGAAGGCCCTTCTCATTTTCTTTTCCCAAAGTCTGGTACCAAACTGGGCTTTGATGAGTTCCCTCCAAGTGCTCCAGGATTGTTGGCCAACTGATTCTTGTTTGGTCACAAACCAATTAGAGGCAACACCTTCAAATAATCTGGGCAATCTTGAAATCGTCACTTCATCACTTGCATTGTATGATTTTTAAATGTGATCAATGTATTTGATGAAATTAATGTGGTCATAATCTCCTTCACCGGAGAATTTTGGCCAATCATTGATAGGTGGAAGTAACTTATTCAAAGTGGCATGGTCCATGTAATTAGGTGTGGCAGAAGGCCTGTTGGATTCTTTGTTTGCTTCAGGGTAGAAGGTCTCATGAAAGGATTATTGGAATATTGTGTGTGCTGTCTCTCTTGAGTAGCATACACGTGTGAGGGAGAATCTTTCTTCTCTGGTGTTTTGAGAGAAATATTACTATGCACACAGTTTATTATAAGACTGCTTAATTGATAAAACTTGTGGTTTATTTTAGCGGAATTTTTGTCTGATTCATTTTTAACTTACTCAGTTAAACCTTCAAGCCGGATATTTTGTTGAATCAAGAGGTCTTTTATAATGTCCATCTCTTTCCTATCCTCATTCCTTTGTATGATGTTCTCTTGTTTTATTCCAGACAAAATATGAAAATGCAGGCCCAGTGGCCCGGCCAACAGAAACCGTCACATGGCATGCCCTGCGAATCACCGGCTTGCTGGCATCTCTGAGGGTCACCATGGTTCCATCACATGGTCGCCCCCCGCTGTCACTGTGCTGGTGTAGTGAGGTGCCAGATGACTGACCCTGACTGTTATCGGGAGGCAATAACGGCACGGGGAGCAGATACTACGGTTTGCTCCAGATCATTTTTTTTATACAGACCTTTGGTCAGTTCTAACTGATCCGCTCCTGGGCTTACAATGCCCAGGTTGTAGGTCATACTAGAATAGATCTCTCCAATGAGACTTTATGAGGATGTGCTGAGGCAAATTACATTCAAACTAAACAATTGATGGGCCTGGGTACCGCACAAGCAAAAGAAATGGGAAATCATGATGGCAGCATTGTGTTATATGTAGATTTTCAAGCAGTCGGAACACACTGAGTTGCCAAAGGGACAGCCCAAAGGTCGCATGACAGACAAATGATAAAAAAATGTAATATCATTCCAGGTGTTTCCATCTTTTGGTCAATGGGAAGCTTCGGTCCTACTAGTTAGTACCGTGTGCAGCCATTCACGCGTTGACTTCTTTATGGGTTGGGCAAACCAAGTTTTCCTTTGTGAGGTCTGCTAGTTGTGGTGACCCACCAAACAGGGCTGCGTCCTTAGCACACAGGAGATGGTACACATTTAATACTGTGAAGATTTTGGGTATGAGTGAGGAATTGATATCGGAGCTTACTTTCTAGTATAAGTTAATTGTTGGGAATCCTATAAACAAAAGCCATGAGTTATATGTATGTCAGCTCACGGTTTGGCTACGTCTATTCAAGGTTGAATTACCTTCATTGGTGGGGGATCAAGCTCAACAGTTCCTCCCCCAGGTGGGGGGTGTGAGGTCGGAAAAGCTGGATGGGATCATCATGGAATTTATGTTGGATCAGACCTCAGTGACACATCCCTGCTTCAAATTTCCTTCACCCTCTTTACTAATTTATCTCACAGTTTGAGCCCTAGCCCTATTGGACACATTAAATCTTGCGAGGCGGCTGAGGGGCCGCAGCAGCTTTTGTGGTATCTATAGGACTCTAAACTCGACAAAGATGGCAACATGGCGACTGTTTTGCATCATTGTGAGGCCCTTGGACCCTTTTCCCAATTCAAATGCGTTGTTGTGGGGTCAAGGGTTCGGAAAGGCAGGTCATGTGACAAGTTAGGGACTTGAACATCACAAGAACACACTCCAAGTTCAATTTTTGTCCCGCTGTGTACACAAACACACAGAAAAAAAATTTAAGCATAATTAGGACTAGGCATTGAACACTCTGAATCATAGTATCAGCCCTCTGATTTGAGTGTATACAAGCTAAGAAATTTGAAATAATACATTGCACACTAATGCTATGAGAAATGGAGAAGTTCAGAGACAAATAGAGAGAGAAGGAAGAACAAACAAACAACAAGAAGAGATAAAAATTAATCAATTGAGAAACCAGAAGAACACATGACTACAAGATTCCAAGGCCTATTGGGGTAGCTGATCTTGAAAGCACATGAGTTTGAGCCAAAACTGGGATAGTGGCAGTGACGGCAAACAATCCATAAATTTTTTCCACAGAAAATTTGAAAGAGTCGTGTCAGCTTGGCTAGCTCAATAAGTTTAAAGATTGATTACTTTTCAACGCTATCAATTTTCTTTAGAAGGTTGCCGTTATTTTCAACACAAAGATTGAGCTCCCACATCACAACCTGCAATAATTGACTACTGAGCAGAAATGGTGTTTGAAAGTGTGGTTTCCTCTGCAAGTTCAATTTCTTGAAATTGAAAATATTCTAGCTGAATTACTAATCTTGGGAAACAGACTCTGTAATACTTAAATAGGTACTTAACCAATTTTTATCAGCTCATGTTGAAAACTTTAATCCCAAGCAGCTCAACTTTGGAAAATGGGTGGTGACATCAAGTAAAAGTCAGTTATCAGCTACAATTCTCTCAGTTTTTTTATCCAAATATGTCAACCTATTCATTTCAATCACAATTTCCAGGTCTTTATCTTCTGGGACATTGGTTTTCTGATGAATTTACTCTAGCAGAACTCTCAGCTGTATCAACCAATTGTAATTGGCAAGAAAGTTTCATCGTGGGCTCCAAAACTGGTATCCACAAGCTTACAAACTTGATTCTTTAGCAATATACTTCAACACCAACTTGAATATATCTCACTTGCCAATCTTGAAAAACCAGAACAATTCCAAAAGTGATTTGCAGACATTATAGCTAGAACTGGAACCAATGATCCAGCCACCAAGCCAAATTCTCTACCCAATCATCAATGTGCCTTGAAGCCTGCAAGCAGTGAAGGGAAACTAATAATGCAAAAGAATCTCACAAAGGGACTGCCAAAGTCAAATGTGGATTGACTTTTGGAGAATTAGCCTATATACTTGACTGCTTGGGTACATGCTTCCTCATCGGTCGGGGTACAGCTTCACCCTGACCAATGAGGCTTCCTCATCAGTCAGGGTACAGCCTTACCCTGAACAATGAGGCTTCCTCATTGGTCAGGGTAAGGCTGTACCCAGACTGATTGGCCTTCCTCATTGGTCAGGGTGAGGCTGTACCATTAGCGACGGTTTGGATGGCAAAGAATGAGGGTTTACTACAGTTTTAACATGAATTGGTTGTAAGATGCCTTTCAGGATGAAGCGCAAGAGGGGTGCTAGCAGAGATGAGAAGAGACAAAAGGGTACATGAGGTGTTAAATTATTCAACGACAACCTGAGATGGATGGTGGCGTGGGAGACAAATGTGGAAGGGCTGAGAATACTCATGGTGATTGTTAATCTGTATGGTTCAAAGTGGGCAGTGGCTGAGATGAACCATGAAACATTGGTTGCACGGGGGAAATAAGATTCTGCAACATATTTGGGTAGAAGGTAGTCTGAGACTATGTACTCCCCTTCACTTATATATATAGCTAGGTGTTGTTGAGGGGTGAGACCCCCAGGTCACTTGAAAACATTGTTGCTGTCGCTCAATGGGTGGCCTCAAGCACACCTCATCTCTGATTGTCAGTGTTGAGCTGGGCAAGGGAAAGGGGGTATTTGAAAAATTGTAAAGGTGAAGGGGAAACCCGCAAAGTTTAAAAGCATGAATCTGTAGCTTTAATATACTTGTATATTATCAAGTTGTAAAGCATAAGCAGACAAAGTATCATTTGTGGTAGTCTGTAAGGAATCAAGTCTATTTACAAGGGAGCGGTAGTGAATACCAGCGTTAGAATAACAGGTTTCTATGTTTTTGTTCACTAGATCAAGGTTATCTAGATTGGAGGTGAGTATCTCAAATTCTAGCAACTGGGCAGGCTGTTGTACACCGATTTCAGAGTTTGACCCAGTTGGGTGAGTTTCTTCCACTGTTGGGGGTCGTCGTACCTGCTCTTTCCTACTTTTGACAAAGAGATTTGGGCCTTGTCCTCTTTCTTTTTCATCTGCTTGGGAGGAAAGAGGCACTTGGTTTTGTCCCAGGGGTTCCATCCCTTGTTGTATTCCTCTATTTCCTTCTTTTTGATGAGAGTTTGGAGACTCCTCTGGCTTTTTTTTGCCACATTGAGGAGTCTCTTGAGTTCCGGAGTGGCTCTGGCTGCTTCGGAAACAAGGCATTTCTTCCAGTGTTCCAGGTGCTAGATCTTCTCTTCCTTGTTCAGGAAGCAGGTCTCATCAGGAAAAGGGGGTCGTTGGATACTTTCCAACAAGGAGGTAGAAAGGGGATCCACGTCCATGGGGTCCGCAGCTACTGGAGTTGGACTCATGTTGTCCAGGACTGTCCTCTCTTCTCAAACGGATTTCTTCGGCAGTTCATTCGTCTTGATGGGAGGAGGAAGCTTCATGATGGTGATCAACCTCAAGCGGTTCACTTTCTCTTCTAACTTGGCAGCCTCTTCTGATCCTAGTGACTGGAAGGAGGGGTCCAAAGAGATCAGGTTTGCTAGATCTAGTAGACATATTCAAAGATGTCAGTTTTTTTGTTTCTTTTTTATTTAAAGGTAGAAGTACTAACCGGAAACTGGAATAAGAAGGTCTTGGTTTTTGATAGTGTTGGAGTCAGATGTGAGAGACACTTCAAAAGGAAAAAGAAAAAAAGGTAAGATTAATCTTTGTTTTGATGTAGACTGAGAGAAAAAAAAGGTTTTAGATACTTTTTGATTCTGCAGAATTGGCTAATTTGAGAAGGACTTTGTGTCTGTTGATGGCTTTGAGGAGAAGGATTCGGGTCACTCTTTCTTCTTCTTTCTTTTCTTGAGAGAACTTCACGTAAGCTAATGCCTTTGCTCTTTTTTCTGCGTTTCTTAGAAGTTTGTAACGGCTAGGTTTGTGAGCTGCTTTTCTTTCCACTTGTACTCTCCCTAGAAGTTTGTAATAGTAATTGATTAATTTTATGTTATCTTCCTGGGTAACCATGTTGTCATGATCAGGGATAACTTCAGGAATCACTAGAAAAAAAAAAGGAATAATCACAAGGAAGAAGAGGTAAGAAATTGGTAGCTGATGCGCAAAAGGTAATAAAAAAAAGTTAGAATAGGTATATTCTTATTTAAGGGGCTGGCTAAAACCACACCCTATTTTTGCTAAAAGGATGCCCCGCAAGGCGTCCTTTGGCGTGCACGTCCCAGACAGAACCCGATGGGCTCAGTGACCCGCCACTGGGTCATGCACGCCTCAAGTCGAGGAGTACATCCCCCGTGGACCCCTTGCCGTGCTCAAGCCTGGGCCTACACGCCCCGCCTTGGGCAAATGATGGTGTGCCTGGTTGTGCATGCCTCAATATGAGGCCTGCACAACCAAGGGTACACTCTCCTCTCATCCCCCAAGGACCAATTGGTCTTGGAGGGATGGGGATAGAGTGTACTCTCTTCTCATCCCTCCAAGACTGACCAGTCCTGGAGGGATGAGGAGAGATTTCTCTCCTCTCATCCCTCCAAGACCGATTGGTCTTGGAGGGATAAGGAGAGAGAACTCTCTCCTCATCCCTCCAAGACTGACCGGTCCTGGAGGGATGAGCAGCAATTGCTCTCATGCCCCTTCAGGCATGCATGCCAATGCACGCCATAGACCGAGGGCGTGCAAACTTGGGCACGCCCTTCGATCCAGCACCAAGTCGTCCTCTGGGACGTGCACCACCATGCACGTCCCACCTTTGGGGTGTGCATGGTTGTGCACGTCTCATTGGGGGTGTGGAGGACTGGTACTCCCCATTTGGGGCCTCCATGGTCGATGGATGCCCCAAATTGGGTGTGCACGCCAAAGGACGCCTCACCGGAGGCGTGGTTTTAGCCGGCCCCTTATTTAAGTGTAAGCAAAAAAAAGGGATGAAAGATTTTTTTCAAGTGATGGACAAGAGTAATGGATTATCCTTCTAGCTACACTAGCTGCAAGGTAAAGTATAAGCCACAAATGTGCGGCAAAAGTGGTATGGGGTGGGTATTTCAAGTTTGAAATAAGAGTAATAAAAGAATATGATGTTTTAAATCACAGAGGGGCCAGTTAAAACAGGGGTTTTTAAAGTTCCCTCTTAAGAATCAGGATCTGTCAAAAGACAGAGGTATTTTTGGGTACCTGATTATCTGGTCCTGTGGCAGGAGTACACCCAGATGCTGAAGAAATGAAGGAATAAAACTCACTAGTGCTTATTCCAAGGCCAAGGAGTCTTCAGGGATGGTCCAACTGGTGTGTGAAGCGCTCAGAAAGGTGAGTAAGAGTTCTGGGGACAGCTGTGGTAGGTTGATTGGGTTGATATTCAAGTATAACAGTGATAACAGGGAAAATAACTAGGTTGAAGCTGGTTGATTTAGGCGGTTATAGCTGTGTAGGATAAAATGAAGATGATTTTCAACTTGGTGGGAGCATGGGGGTTCTTATATACTAATTTTAGAACCCCTGTAGCGCTCATAATGCCTCCCTTGGAGTGGTGTGGCACTTTTCTGGCTGGCCTGGGCCAGTTTGTGAGGTGTAGCAATAGCCAAAGGGGCTGAAAGCTCTCACCAGCAGGGTCTGGGGGTCAGTACTTGGTTGTTAACAATCCTTGTTGAGTCCTGGACCCCTTGTAACCTTTAGCCTGGGCCAGTTGCAGCGCTATGATGCAGTTTGTGGCCCAATTCAGCCTGTACAAATCTTTGAACATCACGCTACAAATGGTGCAACAGGATTTTGGGGGTCAGAGGAGTTGTTCCCATATTTTTGGGGAGCTCTGCAACCCCCTGTATTTTTCTTATATTTTTACAACCCTTCTAACAGGGGTGTTGTGTATTCTGGGAGGGTCTGTGGCCCAAATCACAATTTCTGAACTGGGACGCGGGCTTGGATTCCTCACGTCACAGTTGGGTCTAACTTTGTCAGTTTACACAACACTTCATTTTTACGTTATTTTCTGGTCATTACCCATTCAGTATGGTTATATGAGATGTACATGTAATGTGTACACCACATTGTGACCTGTGATGCTTGAGTGCATGTGAGTAAGTGAGAAGTACCTAAAGGAGTAGGATTTAAGGGGTACTGTAAGTGGGGTACCCTAGGTTATTTTACATGTAGATTCAGAATATCCAATAATCTTCTAAGTTTTCTTAAAGTTTCAGAAGTTATTCATGACTTCTATTTTTATTTATTTTTTGTTATTGAACCAACTTATTTTTAGGGGCCGGCTAAATGCACACCACCCTTTTGCTAAAAGGAAGCCTCAAGTGAGGATTCCTTACCAATGCACACCCCATTTGAGGAGTCCATTGGGCATGGAGGCCCTAAATGGGGCATACCGGCCTTCCACGTCCCCAATGGGATGTACAAGGTTGTGAATGCCCCACTCATGGGACATGCAAGACCATGCACACCCCAGAGGATGTTTTCGTCCTTGATTGAAGGGCGTGCCAAGGTTGGCACACCCTCAATTTGTGGTGTGCATGCCGATGCACGCCACAGGTCATCCACGTCTGCATTGGAGGACGTGGACGGGGTAGCAGCCCAACCCAAGGGCGTGCGGGATAATACAGGCCCCTCATCCCTCCAAGACCAGTCGGTCTTGGAGGGAATGGGAGAGAGCACACTCTCCTCCCTTCCCTCCAACACCAGTTTGTCTTGGAGGAAAGGGAGGAGAGTGTGCACTCCCTCCTTCCTTCCTTCCAAAATTGATTGGTCCTGGAAGGAAGGAAGGAGAGATACACTATCTCCTCCCTTTCCTCCAAGACCAATTGGTCCTGGAGGGAAGGGAGGAGAGAGGACATCCACTCTTCCCTTCTCTCCAAGACCAATTGGTCCTGGGGGGAAGGGAGGAGAGAGTACACTCTCTCCTCCCTTCCCTCCAAAACTGATTGATCCTGGAGGGAAGGGAGGAGAGTGTGCTCTCTCCCATCCCCACCAAGGCTGATTAGTCCTGGGGGGAAGGGAGGAGACAGTAAACTCTCTCCTCCCTTCCCTCCAAAACCAATTGGTCCTGGAGGGAAGGGAGGAGAGAGTACACTCCCTTCTCCCTTCCATCCAAGATCAATCAGCCCTGGAGGTATGAAGAGAGTGTACTATCTCCTTATCCCTCCAAGACCGATTGGTCAAGACCAGTTGGTCCTGGAGGGACGAGGAGAGTGTACTCTCTCCTTATCCCTCCAAGACCAACCGGTCCTGGAGGGATGAGGAGAGAGTGTACTCTCCTCTCATCCCTCCAAGACCGACCGGTCCTGGAGGGATGAGAAGAGATTGCCTTCTCCCATTCCCTCCAAGACTGAAGGCAGGCTTGAACGCCTCGGCTTGTCCAAGCCGAGGTGTCCTCGGGGGATGCACGCCTCAAATCAGGGTGTGCATCTACCAAGCAGGACCCAGTGGCGGGTCCTGTCTGGGGCATGCACGCCTCCGACCAAGGTGTGCATCCCTCTGCATGCCACATTTATGGTGTGTGAGGGTTACACGCCCCAAAATCAGGTGTGCACGCCAAAGGGTGTGGTTTTAGAGGGCCCATATTTTTAAGGTTCCAAGTATTTTTAAGTGGTGAACCTTGTAACATAAGGTTTTTAATATTTGAGGGTCATTATACTTATGTAATAGTATTAAACCATGTTTATTACACTCTAGTACATGTAATAATGTCTCTTTATCATATGTACACCTAATACTGTCTCTTTTATAGCCTATGTAATAATGTCTCTATCATTATTACATAGTTTTTTTTATTTATGTAAATTTTTATTTTAATTTTGTTAAGTATGCTCTATTCAGGTTGTGTCAGAATAGTAGCAGGCTGACATTGACCAAGTCATGGGGGTAGCTCACTGCCTCCATGACTTGGCCATGGTGGTGGCTTGCTACCTCCATGACCGAGTCATGGGGGTAGCTCACCCCCTCCATGACCAATTCATGGGGCTAGCTCACTACCTCCATGAGTCGGTCATGGTGGTGGCTTGCTACCTCCATGACCAAGTGTAAAGCCCATCCTCCGCTGGGTTTCACAAGTTATGTCTGATGATTACATTAGCTATCATTGTACTTAATCCGACCCTCCTCCTTTACCTAGATGGCAGAGATCCTCTCTCTCCCACCTAGGTAAGTACATTCATCAATTGTTTCATTTCACTCATCCGATTCTAGATCTAGTTGTACTGAAGAGAGATCCTCTCTCTCCCACCTAGTTTTGAAATTCATTGACAGTTGAATAGTCAGGCACGCTGACGTTTTGACCGCAGTCCATAAGAACTAGACGGACAGAATGAGCAGGAAGATGACAGAAAATGTATCATGCAAATAACATACATTCTAGTGAGAGGCGAACTACAAAAAGGACATCATCTTTCCTGATCTAATCCTTTCTCCCTTCACACAAAATATTCTCTCCTTGTTCTTATTTATCCACTTACCGCATTTCAGTACACTTCTTAAAATCTTTTTGACCACCCACCCACCTATATTAAACAAAGACCCTTTTGTTCACATTTGAAATTACTTTTCATTTTCTGTTTCGAGTTATTGATGTGTTGATAAAAGAATTAAAAAACTTTTGAAATCACAAATCAAATAAATCTCACTGTTCCCAAACACTGTTAGTTTTGGGTTTTCATTTTTGAAAACCAGAATTATCAAGGAAATAACATTTCTTGTAAAATGTTTTATTCCCACAAGTGTGCAGAAATAGAATTAGTTAATGGGATGGATTACACTTTGGTTCTAGAAATCTTTGTCGCTTGCCCACTTGGACAGCCTTTTCCTTAAGCTTCAGTGAAGGACTAAAAAGAGTCCTTACACTTTTTTTTTTGAACCACACCAAGTATCATTGCCTTATAACCCACTAAACTACTGCCTTCCTCTTGAACTGCCCGCCCGAAATCTTTTCCTGTCAAATCTCCCGCCTGAAGCCTTAAACTACTGCCTTCCCATTCATAACACCCGCCCGAATTACATCTGCCTGTCTGCCCGCCCACCCGTTCCTTTTCCAATACACATTTTTTTTTCCTTTCAAAAGTTCACTTTCTCTCGCCTTCTTCAGCTAGCATATGTCAACTAGGAACAATACAAACCCAGAAGATATAGCCCCCTCAACAGACCCCTAATCCATTATCCGAGCAACCAACGCAGAGCGTCGACAAATATCTCATCTAGCAGCTGCACGCACGATTGCCCCCTTACCAATCATCCCCCTACGACCACTTGGAATGGAAGAGAGCCGAAACAACCCCGCCGGGGGCAATCAATCCGCTTCATCGACGGCATTGGGTTCCCCAGACACCCTGACCAATGCCACCAGCTATTGTGACTGGTTTAAGGTGGTCCTCAAGACTCAACGGGAGAGCCTGCTACAAGCCCAGGACAACCGCCAAACAGCACGGGAAGATCTAAGGTTGGCGAATGAACGGCTAGCCAGGTTAGAAGAGGCTTTCATTCGCCTTTCTCTCAAGCCAGATCCAAACGAACACGGACCACAGCTGTCATCCAACCGTGTAGATCTCCAGAAGTTTCAGACCTTCCATGGCCCCTTCCAAGAAGTGGAACCTTTTTTACACTGGATCAATGGCGTACAAATCTTCTTTGCAACAAAAAATGTCACTGTGTCGGCGGATAAAATTCGGATTTTAGGCAGTCTCATTGGCAAGACCAACCTGATGGCATTCTACACCAACAAAGTCAACAAATTTGTGGACAAGACTTGGGAGGAATTCAAGACCCAGCTTTTCCTGTTCGCTCTCCCACCTCTCTGGCGAACCAACATCAAGAAACAGATTTGACATCTGTGAATGCAGGACTCCAATTCTTTCATGGGATATAGTACCCATGCTCGGACTCTCCAACACATGCTCAACTTTGATGTCGAGTCAATCACGGATTTCGAGCTTGCCAAATACTTGACTTTTGGCATGCCCCGGGACCTGGAAGGCCGGGTAAATGACTATCAGCTCCTCCGAGCCTCTCCTTTCAACTACGGAGAATTCAAGTCTCGGGTGGCCAGGTTTTTTGTGAATCTTTCCAGCAGGGACCCACCAACTAAGGATCGACATGCAACCTTGTCCTCCCCTTCTGCTGCTAGACCGACTAGCTGAGAAGAATTTATCTGGCGCATTCACGCCTACCTGGACACTCAAGGCTGATGCCACTTTTGTAAGAAAACATGTGGCAACCCAGCCGGAGTGTCAGGGATAACCTCTTAAGTGGTAATCTGTGAATAAGATTTGTTGGAAAAAGGGAAGATGAGCTGATGATGAAGAGGTAGGCTGAAAGAAACAATGAGATAACAAATGATGAAACAAAGATATAAGGTTGAATGAAGTGAGAATACAAGAGTTATTTATAGAAGTAAAACAGAAGTACGGAGTTTAGGCCCCAACCACCGTACTTGGATGTAAACAACCGAGTTTAGGTAGTGCTGCCGGCTTGGTAAAGATAAGTCTGAAGATGGCTCTTTAGTTGAGCTCTTCCTTTTATATACATGTTAGTGTCTTGTATCTTACTCCTACTTAGGAGATAGGAGATATGTTTGGTATTCCCTTTCTCCATCTTCATTTGTATAAGTCTGGTTGTTCAGGTCTAGTCGAAAGGACTCATGAAGATTGATTTGGATCAGGCTTGTTTTCAGCCTTGATGAGACAGGATAGAGGAGCTACACCGTAGTATTACGAGCGTACTTTGTAGTACTATGTAAATATTGGGTAGCTTCTCTAGTCTCAGGGCTGACACCCACCACCCCAAAAAGGACTGCTCTTATGCCTGAAGGTCTAAAAGTCCTCTTGGATGCTCTGAAACGGCGTAAAATGGTATCAGTATTACTTATGTCTCCAAGTTGAAGCCATTTGTCATCATCTGTGGTTTTCCCTTTAAACCAGACTAGATATAGTCTACAGTCACTACCTCTAATCCTGGTAAGTTTTTGTCAATAATATTAAGAGGTATACCACTGCTAGGTATTTCTTCGACAGGGAAGGGTGTTACCTGAGCATTGTTCTCTGGTCGTTTACTTTGAATATATTTTATTATCAAACTGATAGGAAACGTGGGGTGCTTCTGGTCATATCCTTTGGTAAGGATGACCTCTACTACATTAGGTCCATGGAACTGTTTGACTATGAAAGGTCCTACAAACGAGTCTTTTAGTTTTCTATTCCCAGATAGGTTCGCGAAGTTAATGGTAGAAATGAGCACCAGATCCCCTACTTTGATGTCATGTCCCACCTTTCCTTACTATACTCAGCAGCCTTGTCTATGCATTTGCTGGCTTGCGCTTCAGATTTTACCATCATTTCTTGAAATTTAAGAGCTGTTGGATGGATCTGCACTGTCTTGCTTAGTACAGAGTCTTTAGGCATGTGAGGTATCCATCCTCTCTCAAATTCAAATGGGGCTTTGCCTGTTGTAGAATGCACACTTGAGTTATAGGCATATTCCAACACTGGCAGGAGGGATACCCTTCAGCGTCTTTAAATTGTAAACCAAATGCACAGTAACGTCGAATCATGTCTTCAAGGGCTTGTATCATTCTCTCAGCCAGCCCGTCTGTTTGCAGGTGGTATGCTGTCAAGAAAGACAACTTAGTCCCCATAATGTTGAACAGATTTTTCCAAAATTCTGACATGAATTTAGGATCTCTGTTGCTTATGATAATCTTGGGGCACCCGATGTCACTGACTATATTATTCCAGAATATTAAAGCTATGTTGAGGGCGGAGTTTTCTTTGTGGCACAGTAAGAATCTGCAGTGCCTCGAAAATCTGTCGAATACTACCAGCACAGCATTAAAACTGTCTTTCCTGGCTGTGGGCAGTGCCGTAACAAAATCCATGTTCACTGTTTCCCACCGTTGTTTGAGTTCTTCTATCCTCTGAAGGAGACCAAACCTCTTTCCTGTTGCTCAATTGGCTTTCTGACACCTGCCACAACTGGTACAGTAGGATTCCACTTCTTTCCTCCACAAAGGCCACCATGCTAACACTTTTACCCTTTCCATAGTTTGTTCTACGGAAAAATGGCCGGCAGTTATATTATCATGACACTCCGAAATCATAGAATTGATATGTTCTTCACTCGATATAACTAGTGCACAGGTGTTTTCTCGCTTCTGTGATATAAAAGGCCGTCAAGGAGGAGGAACCTCCCACTCAAGAAGTGCGCTTTCCAAGGATCATCCAGTTGGTCGACTAAGTCTTGCCTGTAGGTTATTGATCTCAGGAGATTAACTAGGCATAGGGTGTTCTTATTAGCTTCATAGCTCTTCTCAACAGATTTCCCAAGACTCACTGTGTAGAGTGGACACAGAAATACCCAAGATGGGTGTTTCTCTCTCCGTATCCTCCTCATCCACTGCTGGCTTAGAGCTATCATTTGGTAGAGCCCACCTTGGGAGTCCATCGGCATTTTTGTGAATAATGCCATCTCTATGGGTTATTTTCATAGAGCCGCACCACTCCTGCCACCTCATCATGTGTCGGCTTGGGGTTTTCATATTCAGCAAGGATTTTAGGGCTATGCAGTCTGTTATGACTTTGAAATGGCATCTGCCGAGGTAATAGTAAAGTTTCTCTAATGCCCATACCAGCTGAGATGCTCCATACTTTTGCTTGAAGGATTTTAGCTGTCTAGAAATGAAACAGATGGGTCCTTCCACCGGTTTATCTTCCCTAATTTGCACCTGATGCAACACGGCACCCAGTCCTTCCATGCAAGCATCTACAAACAGTTTAAATGGTAACAACGAGTCGGGGTGAAAAAGTAAAGGTGCTGTAGTGAGGCTTAACTTCAAATCTTCATACGCTTGAACTCTCTCTAAAGTCATCTCGAATGCTATGCTCGGACTAGTAAGCTTATACAGGCATCCTGCAATAAGATTAAAGTCTTTCACGTGCATCCTGTTATAACCTGGAAATCCTAGGAAGGATTGAAGCTCTTTGGTAGTAGTAGGGATAGGTTTCAATAACACCGCCGCTACCCTATGCTTATCTATTCCTAATGAAAGTCCACTCACTACATGGCCTAGGGCTTTCAATTCCTTAATACGAACGTGCACTTAGCTAGAGAAACTCTCATTCTGATGGATTCAATCTTCTTTAGGATGATGTCTAGTCGTTGTAAGTGTTTGTCCCAATCTTCACTGAAAACTACTATGCCATCAATGTATATAATAAGCCAATTTTGACTAAGTTCATCTCTGAATACCATGTCCATAATGCATTGAAAGTGTGATGGGGCATTCTTGATACCAAAAGGCATCCAAATGTATTCATGAATACCCAGGTGAGATATAATTCGGAGGTATTTTCTGCTATCTTCATGTATAACATTTTGATGGAAACCCTTCAGTATATCTATACAGGAAATGCAGCGAGCTTTGTGAAGTTTAGTCAGGGACTCTAAGATGTTTGGCATGGGGTACCTATTGGGTGCGTTATAACTGTTCAAAGCCCTGAAATCGCCTACTAGGAGTGATTTACCATTGTGCCATGCAATGATGACTGGTGTGGTGATGTCAACAACTTCATTATCACCCACTTTCCTCAATACTTTCATCTTCACTAACTGTAGGATATGTGCTTCTAACACTACTCTGCTTCTAGGAATAGCGGGATACAGTGGTCTCCTCAATGCTGGTGGGTAAGGTCTGTCAATTGTGAGTGTAATCTTAACTTTGTGTCCTAGGATTGCTCCTAAAGGGTCTTCCTTTATAGCAAACACTTGTCTATGAAGCCATAACATTTTGAATAGGGATGACCTTCCCGATGGTTCTAATTTATCACTTACTTTTGCTTCTTTAGTTATGTGATCTAGAAACAGTTTCTTAGGTCCTCCCCTTGCAACGGTGTTGATAGAAGAGTCAAAATCAAACACTATATCTCTTACTGAGAATTCTCTCTTGCCGTTATTCAAGATGGATGGATATCTTGTAATGAGATAGATAGTCGTTACCTAGAATAAAATAATCCATACTCATGTTATTCATCACTAAAAAGTTCACTTTGAAGGTGAACTTGTCGTAGGTAAGTTGGACTCTCACTACACCTAGCAGCTCTAGACTTCCTGTACAGCTATGGAACTTACCAGGGGATTTGTCTCTAATAAACTCTCTCCAGTTCTTAAAGTATTGCAACAGGTAGTTCTCTCCCACTACTGATCTAACTGTGTCGCTGTCCAGGAGGATAGTACAGAATCTTCCTCCACATTTCATCATTACTAGATTGTTATGCCCTTTAGGTTGACTCACTGCTAAGATTGCTTGAACTCCTATCACCATACAATTGTCCTCGGAGACTACGCTTTCTTCTTCATCTACCACCTCCTCAGTCTCATATTCGCCTACTGCATTAACTCCAGTAGGACATCTCCTGGAAGTGCGACCCATTCTACCGCATGTGAAACATTTGAACTCTGTCAACTGTGTGTTAGGTTTCTTCTGATAGTCGGTTGCTTTGGAAGGACTCTTATCTTGACTCTGGTTTTTAAATGTATTTTTCCTCCTTCCTAGATACGTTTTGTTGATGATATCTTTGAGGATATTAATGAGACTAGTCATATCGGGAGTTGAATTTCCCATAGCTGTCTTTGCAGCATGTTTGACCTCTTTGTCCATCAGTCCTAATAATTTAAAATTGGATAGCCTCTTGAGAGATATTTGGGTCAAATGCTCTGAGCCTCTTACACTGTCTTGTTACCCATGAGGCTACTGGTGTGTCACCAGCAACAAATACATCTTTATCGAACACCGCTTGTTTCTTCCTCTTCCAGTTGGTAGTACCAAACTTCTTGTTGATGGTGTCTTTCCAAAATGCCCACGTATTGTCTGTGTTGCCTTGATACCATTCTCCTGCTACCCCAGTCAAGATGGTAAGCATTTTCATCTGGATAAGCTTGTCTGTCACTTGACTATCTGCTTTAACTGTATCTATCCAACTTATGAATTCTAAATGATCGTACTCTCCTTGTCCAGAAAATTTAGGCCATTCAGATCTGGTAATACTTCCCCATAGTTGCTTTTGTATCTCGGTAGGAATATTGCAGGTCTGGTCCGAATTTGTCTTTTTCTGGAATCTCTGATGATGAGTATCCTCAAGATTCCCGGTTCTTCCTAGCAAGCTAGATATTTGGGAGATTATCTTCTTCATATCTAAGATATTTGCTTCCGCTGTGGCATTACTATCTCTGATTTCTCTCTGTATTTTATCTATCTTATCAGATAAGTTGGTCATGTGTAGTCTTTGCCCTTTGGCTATGGTTTTGATTGTATCATCCAGATCACTTTTTGTGATACTTGATCTTCCGTTCATTGTGGAGTTCAACTTGGCTATCTCTTGGGAAATACTGAAGAGCATTACATTGGTATCATTAGGCTTGCTTGGCATGTCTGGTACTCCAGGTGTGTCTCTGGACTCTGTGTTTCTCTTAACTTGACTCTCAATTCTCTCTAACAAAATGCTAGTAGCGCTCTTGAACTCACTCAATGTATCATTCATTCGTTGTATTTCATATTGCAGGCTTTGTACAACTCCTATTAATTTTGCACTGGTATGATCTACTTCATATTGCCTATTTTCTTTGGTCAATTTCTCATTGCTTAGTTTTTCTCTTAATACATTTTCAATTGTCTTTGTGATGTTCTCTCGAATTTGTAAACAAGAAGCTGTGTAATCATCTAAGTCTGGCTTGTGGGTATTTGGTTTATTTAGACTACTTACTCTGTCTATGACTGATTGAATCAACTTTTCAGAAGTCATTGCAGTTAGTGGTAAGACCTGACAAGGTGAATTTGATTGATTTAAAGAAAGCTTTGGTCGTATCAATATGTTTATTAAGGTGGTTTGAAAGGGGAATGTAAATTTCTTTGTGTAAGGCAGTCACTAATGATGTTAGAGAAGTGGTAGTCTGTTCAGTAACCTTTCTAATTACTATATTAGCATTACCGTCTACTACTTGCTCTACTTGATTAAAAAGTAAAGAAAAGATCCTATGAGCATCTTCAAGGGTTAAAGATCTCTGTTCCCTTGCTAACAAGCTTGGGTCTGCTCGACGTATTGGTATGTTCCTTGTATCGTCCAATACATCCTACACTGAGCTGTGATGGCCTTTCCTCCCTCCCATCTAACCTTCTCCCTGGGGGTGTTGGGATGATTTGGTCTCGCATTGTTCTTGTGTTGGTTCCCGATTGTTGCGGAGGTGGTTTGCACTCAAAGGGATTCCAGCCCTCTGTTAGTTGGAGAAGAATGCCTTGGCCTATCAAGTGTTCCAGACTCTTCTGGGATGCTATCACTTGCCTCTTGATTAACTCCATGGATTCCCAATGGTTCACCACCTTCACTTGTAGGTAATGGGTCTTGTACGTGAGGTGATTGGAGACTAACAGCTCTGTCGCCGGACTCCAATTTCTTGTTATTAGATTTGGTTGATTTCCTCGTGAAGTCTCCTGGCCCAACAAGTGTGGGTTTGGAGGATCTGGTGGAGGAGTTTCGAGAGGTACTTTTCTCAGCTTTATCTTTACTGTTGTTATCGGTTTGCAAGATGTCGTTGACACCGAGGCAAGGAGATACAGCTGGATCTCTATTAGGTACTACCCCTGGTGAAGTCTTTCTCATAACAGTCTTGTAACAGTCAGGTAGAGATCTAGACTGAGTATTCACTGCTGGAGGAGTAGTTTGTCCTCTACGTTCGAAAACTCTATGCAAATAACTTTTCCGCTGATAAAATTTCTCCTTCTGTACTAGATAGTAGATTCTCGTTAGTCAAAAGCTGGGGTCTAGGTGTAATACTGTTTAGTTCCTCACTGGCAGTGACAGTCCTATCAGTGATGAAGAAGGATCTAATCAAAGTTTGTCTGGAAGGCACTGAGAAACCGGACTGAGGTTATTATCTTATCTTCCTAACAGATGACTAGTTAGTGTGTGGATATACTCACTGTTTCTAAATTCAGTTATATCTGCTGAAGCTAAGAAGAAGATTTATTGGCAATACAATCTCTGGTATGAAGTTGGAAACACTTGAAGGTTTGTTCTGGCAGAACCTGAATACCTTTTTATCAGTATGACTTATCTCAGTGATTCGCAAGGTTAGTTGCTTACTCTAAAAAAATTCTGGAGGGATAACAGGATTCCCTATGAGGCCCTCAAATGTCAGGGATAACCTCTTAAGAGGTTATATCTGAATAAGATTTGTTGGAAAAAGGGAAGATGAGTTGATGATGAAGAGGTAGGCTGAAAGAAACAATGAGATAACAAATGATGAAACAAAGATATAAGGTCAAATGAGAGAGTGAGAATAGAAGAGTTATTTATAGTAGTAAAACAGAATTACAGAGTTTAGGCCCCAACCACCATACTCAGATGTAAACATCCAAGTTTAGGTAGTGCCGCGGGATTGGTAAAGATAAGTCTAAAGATGGCTCTTTAGTCGAGCTCTTCCTTTTATATACATGTTAGTGTCTTGTATCTTACACCTACTTAGGAGATAGGAGATACTTTTGGTATTCCCTTGCTCCATCTTCATTTGTATTAGTCTGGTTGTTCAGGTCTAGTCGAAAGGACTCATGAAGATTGATTCGGATCAGGCTTGTTTGAAGCCTTGATGAGACAGGATGGAGGAGCTACGAGCGTACTTCGTAGTACTATGAAAATATTGGGTAGCTTCTCTAGTCTCAGGGCTGACATGGAGCTTGCCCCAGACTAATAAATTGTTCCCTCGTTGATATCCCACCTTCCTTCAGAGCACCACCGAAGCCGGTGGACTACTTCCCACCCAGAGCTTGGGGCCCCTCAACTAACGGAGCTGGAAAGCTGACACATCCCCCGGTACAATCAGCCACAGTGGCTGGGGTGGCGGAAGTAAATTACTTCCCAGAGCTTGACTCAGCAGTGGTTGCCGCTCTCGCAGCCCTAGACGAAGAACTCAAACTCACTAGATTGGAGTCAACCGGCTCTGACCACACCCCGCCTTTCGAGACCGCACAGGTATCGGCTGTATCAGAGTCCAAATTTAATTTCCCATTTGCCGAGGCCACAAAGTATGTTCCCCCCACCCCCAATCCTCGCCTTTGTTGACCAAACGTCCACAGCGTGGAAGGCAAACTTTTTGACTGGTCCAACAAAATGGCGGATGCAGTGGCCGGTTACTGAATGCGCCTGGTATTTAAAACCAGCGTCTCAGAGCGGCTTGGGTCTTTTTCCCGTCATCATTCTTCCATTTTTTTTTCTTTAAACCATGGCCACTACTTTCCCCCCTTTTCATGTAGGAGGGGAGACTGTAAACCCCATCCTCCGCTCGGTTTCACAAGTTATGTCCAATGATTACATAAGCTATCATTGTACTTAATCCTAACCCTCCTCCTTTACCTAGATGGCAGAGATCCTTTCTCTCCCACCTAGGTAAGTACATTCATCAATTGTTTCATTTCACTCATCCGATTATAGATCTAGTTGTAGTGAAGAGAGATCCTCTCTCTCCCACCTGGTTTTGCAATTCATTACACTTCGGTTCTAGAAATCTTCGTTGCTCACCCACTTGGACAGCCTTTTCCTTAAGCTTCAGTGAAGGACTAAAATAGTCCTTACACCAAGTCATGGGGGTAGCAAGCTACCTCCATGACCAAGTCATGGGAGTAGCAAGCTACCTCCATGACCTAGTCATGGGAGTAGCAAGCTACCTCCGTGACCTAGTCATGGGGGTAGCAACACCTCCATGACCTAGTCATGGGGGTAGCAACACCTCCATGACCTAGTCATGGGGGTAGCAACACCTCCATGACCTAGTCATGGGGGTAGCAACACCTCCATGACCTAGTCATGGGGGTAGCAACACCTCCATGACCTAGTCATGGGGGTAGCAACACCTCCATGACCTAGTCATGGGGGTAGCAACACCTCCATGACCTAGTCATGGGGGTAGCAACACCTCCATGACCTAGTCATGGGGGTAGCAACACCTCCATGACCTAGTCATGGGGGTAGCAACACCTCCATGACCTAGTCATGGAGGTAGCAAGCCGCCACCATGACCGGGTCATGGAGGCAGTGAGCTACCCCCATGACTCGGTCATGGAGGTAGAGAGCCACCACCATGACCGAGTCATGTAGGTAGTGAGCTACCCTCATGACTCGGTCATGGTGTTTTGCTCACGAAAGAGGAGATAGAGAAGAACCTTGGAAAGGAGGTAAAGGCGGGCAGAATATTTGGCCCCTTTACGCATGAAGAAGTAGTGATGTACTTCCCCTTTTTCAGGACCAGCCCACTGCACCAGGAAAATAGATTTGGAACCTGCATGCAGGTGGTTTTGGTTTATCTGAGCTTTATCAGAGTCTATCTTAGTTGGATGGATGGATGCTGATTAGCATATCTTGTTTCCATCTCAGGTATATCTTGCATGTATCCTTCATGTATACTTTCTCTTAAATCTTCTATCTATTTGAGGATATTAGTGGCATCTTTACACGGATAGTCATACATGCCAATATTTAGTTAGTAAATTACCATTTTTGGATATTCACTTACAACTTATCAAAACTTCAAACAAACTAACTGGTTCTCACCATGAATCCTCAAGGATTTAATTTGATACCTTTTTTGGTTTCAAGAAGGATGTAATACAGCTATTTGGTTTGAATTAGTTTGGTATAGGAACTTGTCACATGACTGGTTGGTTATTCCATATCAAGTGAATTCATTGAAATCACCTGCAGTATAGGTCTTATTTTGAAATGTCTTCTTCACCAGGATTTGATCAGTAAATCATTCAAACTTATACATAGTTAAGAGGCTCTTGTTTGTGCAATGTATAGGAATGTAAGTAAATTGTAGTTGGGGGTACAATTATTGCAGAGTATTTTACTGGTACATGCAGTTGTCTCACAACCTGGTCTGTATTAATGTACTTACCATGAGTTACAAGCCGTAAGGTTTTAATTTATCAGTCATTGTATTTATAAGCACAGATTTATTTAGTTTTTGAAGTTTTTTTATCATCAAGGATAACTTGTTTACTGGATTGAAAAATGTGTATGGGTGATGGCCTCAAAAATTGACAGAAAGTTGTTGCAAGTTGCTCAAAATTGGGGTAAGCAATTGATTTGTCAAAAAACCCAAAGAAAATGATTTCATGTGAGGTTTTGAACAAAAATTTCTCTTCCAGGAGATGAATCTATCACTAGGTTCACTCAAAAGACTGAGAGCTTTCTAAATCCTGAGAAAGATTTTTTGAGAGGTGAAGGCACTTTCATTATTGATTTGAAATGTTTCTTGTTGTGCTGGGCATGGGGAGAAGACTGAAAAGCTGATTGTCATTTTACCCAATTGGGTGTATAAAATATTCCAAATCCAAAATTAGAAACCCATCAATTAGCCAAAGCTAAAGATTTTGATGAATGGATATATAAAGAAACTGCATTTTTTGAAAATGGTATATCTTTCCGAAACCCTCAATTGAACAATTGCAGATTTGATCATAATTGAAATACCCTCATTGGGTCTGCCTCATAATATGGCAAATTGTAACATTTCAAAATAAATGGTCTGTGAAGTTGAATCCTTCATAATCCTTTTTTATTGCTTGATAACATGTCCAACATGTCAATTGGCTGAGTTGAGGTTATTTTCCAAGAAACTCAACTTTACCTAACCAGTTTCAAGTTGAATTATATCAACCAATGAAACAAAAATTCAAGTTTACTTGTATCTTCATTTGATTTCTTGAGACTAACCTGCATAAGTTTAAAGTGGTTGAGTGCAAACCCTCTAATTATGTTGGCATTGACAAAATTGGAGTTTGAATGTAGAAATCAATTGAACTTAAGGAATTCTATTTTGGGCCTTTTTTTTCAATAATTGTGTCCTTATAAAAGTGACTTTCAAAGTATTCTGGAACTGATCAATTGGGCCATATGTGATATGATTTCAGTTCAAGAAATGTGATGCATTTCTGTTTCATTTGAATATGCAAAATTTATGATTTTTTTGGTGTGGTAGGATTAATTGATCAACATAATTATTTATTTGAAACATAAAACCAAATACATAGGATAACTAAAGGCTTACCCCCTCATAAACTAGTGTTGACCAATTGATTTCTCCCTTCAGGAATTTAATCCAAAGGAATTATTTATAGATGGGGGCAAAAGTGAAACACGATCAGAAAGGTTTGCATGAAAGAAAAAATGAATCTCAGGTTAAACTTACCACTTGAGAGCCATTCATGAATGATATTTTGATGTTCAAGCAGAAATCTGGTTTCCTGTGATTTGTTTTTTAATTGTATCACTTGGGCTGGCTTTTAAACCAATGTATAATACTTGATGGATCTATACTTTCTGGTTGCTCCAATAAATCTCAAGTAGATGTTTGCTTTTTCAATGAAAAGTGAAAAAAATAATCCTGATTTTTATTGATTGAAATGAAAAATGTGAATACATCATTGCTGAACCCATTTTAGGGTCTTTACCATACAGTCTGCAGAGTAAAACTTTACTGCAAGGCTAGACTTTCACTTTTGAAAATCTGTTTTGATAAAAAGTACTGTAGTGCTACAAATCGGACCCCAAAAACAAACTTTTCATCAAAAAAAACAAAAATTCCAAAAACACACCCTTTTTTGCCGTTTTTTCTTGTGATTTTTCAATGTCTCAGCTTGCAACTCTCACATCCCATACATCTTTATATAATGTGGTGTGGTGTTTAGCTGTTGTTTCAATTTCTTATGAAATCAGGTATTTTGGGAAATTCAAAACACACAAAAGAAACAGTTTGTAAAAATTTTTCTCAACTCAAATTGGACAGTACAGGCCCTGAATCAAATTAATCCCCAGATGAGAACTAAATTTAGTTCCTCTGTTTGTTTGCAACTGAAAATGGGTTTAAATCATGATGAATTTTTCTCTGAATGGTTTTAACTGATCACGAACACAAAAATTAATGGCTTAGAAAATAAGATACTCAATTGCTCAAAAACCTTGTTGCCCAATCAAAAAACAAATCTGGTTTGAGTTAAAAGAGAATTCATGATAGCTGAATTGGAAAGAAAAAATATTGAGCAAAATTTAAACATTGTGAAATCAGAGTAGGAAATATCAGAGCTGTTTAACATTATCAATTGAATGTTTCTGGTTTTCCAACATCTGCTTGTCCTGTAAACTTCCACTCTTCAAACTTAACTGTTGAAAGAAAAATGTTCAACAAGAGGATGAAGATAAAACTGAAGCAATTACAATATATGCAGCTTAATGACATGTACATTATATTGTAACTTTTACCCAATACACCCTTGATACTTGTACTTGTACATATTATATCTATTACCCAATACAACAGCAATGAAATGTATCACTTGAAAAATACAAGAATAAGATCATCTTAGAAAGCAACATGGATATCTGATGTGACACCAACACTTTATCACTAAAAAACATACAGAAAGAAGATGAGACACTTATAATTGGTATTGGCAGTGTACCTTATTGGAATACCATTTTTAACATTTATTGGTATTGGATAAAAGATACCAATACCAATTCAAGTTATCTTTCTTGGTTGGATACAATACTTCAATTTGTATTGGGTAGACTGATACAGACCAGGCCACCACCTGGGTATATTGAGTATAGTAATTAATGCTCAAGGTCCAAGATGGCACAGAGATAACCCAAAACACTGTTCCAGCCAGTCTCACAAAACGTGTATGAATCTGATGGTCTCAGAAACTTGGACCAGTGGTTTCAGCCACTATAGTGTTTGTCTCAGCTTCTGATTCCCAGAAACCAGGACTATTGGTTTCATATGCTTAAATTATTGGTCCCAGGAGCTGAGACCAATGGTCCCCACAGCCTCATCTAATGGCTGAGACTATTTCTCTCAGCGGCCAGGAACCTAGTGAGACCATTATGTCACACCTATGTGCACATATAACAGGAAATGATCTGGATGACTTGGAAATTTACTGAACACACTCAATCATGAAGAAAGGTTTGAATTTTATGCTACAATGATTAGATAAAGACAGATAAGAAAAGAAAAACAAAGGTGCTGATAAGTAAGCACATTTGTCTAGACAACAAAAGATATAAAAGTAGTGATCACAAAGTAATTCAAAGAATCTATATACTGACCTTGTTGATGTTTGTGAAAAGCATGAGCAAGATAAAAATAAGTTTAAACAAACATGCCAAGCCAAGAGAAATAAGAACTGGAGGGATGGGAAAGAGTAGAAGGCCAATCCACTAGGACCACCCTTAAAAAGGCCACTGGCATGAGAAATAGTACATTCCCCAGGCAAGATGGGCTTACCCAGGTGGTCTAATGGATTCATTGGACTGACCCCACCATTCTCCTTTGAACACCAAGAGGGCTGGCAGATCATACATCCCCCAGGCATCTTAATATCCTCCAGAGCCTGTTAGTGCTTAGTGGTACCCAAAACCCACTGAAGTCTCAAAGTCATCTACATCCTTGTAGTATAGCAGTATCCAAAATTCAACTGGTCTGAGGTCAACTGTGGTCCAAATACTATCTTTGTCAGTTTTAAGTGTATCATCAAAATGATGGGCTCATTGAAAAGTGAAAAGTTTGGAAAATCAAATAATATAATTTTTATGTAAGATTTCCCACGGAAAGGCTGTCAAAAACAGGGATGAAAATTATTCATTTTTGAAACTTTGCACCAGGATACCTTGGCCATTTCTCAACATTATTCAGTTCTGAGAATGGAAAATGAGTTCAGTTGTATGATCTGGATAAAAATCCAGGTCATCGAGATCATACACCTTGATGAAAATTGAGATCAAAGGACAGGATTTTGCTAAGCAAGGCGGGCTTAAATACTATCTTTGTCAGCTTTCATTGGATTGTCATATTGATGAGCTCATTGAAAAGGGAAAAATTAAGAAGAGAAAATGGAATGCTTTCCATGTTAAATATCCCATAGGAAGGTCTTTGAAAGAAAGGGATCAATTTTATCATTTTTGAAACTTTGGATCAGGATATCTTGAACATCTCTCAACATTATCCAAAATTATCCAGTACATCAATTGCTTCTGAAATCAAAACAAAGAAGAAGACAAAATTCTTGAGGAAAGACAGACATATATCCTATTGTTGAAGTGATAAAATAATTTTGAAATGGGACCAAAAATTCAAGAATTTTGCCCTTGAAGGGTTATAATACATCATCGCTGAATACTCAATTGGTATTTGAAAAGGTCCACACAGGTGGGGTAAATCAATTCAAATTGGAATCTTAAGGATCAAATGAATTTGGAAATCATGGGTACATTGATTGAGTTGTGATCTATCAATAGTCTTCTTTGATGTGATTTGGGATTGAAACTGATTCTATCCATGTTGTATCCATGTCCATGGTGTTTATGTGGTGGGGGACAGAGATAGCTTGCAACATTTATTCCTTCATAATTTCATCCAAAAATTTTGAATGTGTAGAGAAGTGAAGCCTGTTTTAAAACTGAGTCTCGCAGAAGGAAAGTCAACATTCTTCACATTTTTACAGTTGGATGCCTTGAATTTTTCATGATGATATACTTTTTAGGCCTGATGTAAACTCAAATAGATTGGTTTCCAAGTTTGAACAAACAGGATAATATTTGATCAAGGATAGAAAAATTCCACAATACAAATTCAGATCAAAAAAAGAGGTTTTAAAACAAAAAAAAACAGGATTTTGTAATGAATAGGCTTGCCTTCATAATGGCCAATCAGCCAGTTGAATTGGAATTCTCATCTTGGACTTATTTTTTTATTAACTATTGCAAATCTTCAGAAAGAAAATTGATGTTAGTTGAAGGCTTGGGTGTTGCATTCTGTAATGCAAAAATGTGCGTTATAAATTTTTTTTCATTTGCATACATGCAGCTATATTTCACCATGCAACTGCAGGTGCTATATTTTTCTTTTCTGATTGTTCTTGAGATCAAAAGAATTGTGTGACTATGGCAATATAATCAAGAGGTTTTTTTAGAAAAAGAATCAAATTTTATGAAGGAAAATAAACAGCTGATTTGAAAAATCAACCATGATCATATGCAAGAATAAACTGCTCCAATTTTAAGGCTGGTGGTTCAAAGACCTGAATAATGAACTTCTCTTTGAACCCTCATGATTCAGTCTCAATCAGGTCATCAATGGTCATCAAGGTGGAAAAATTGGTGATTCTTTGACAATTTTCTTGAATTTCATAACCAGTAATGAGCCAGGTGGCAGCTGTGTTACCCACTTACTGAGACACATGTTTCTTCACAAGTAGTTCATGTTTAATTGAGACTAAATTCTGGTAGTCTTAAGCACTCCTATAGAAGAGCTATGGCCAGAAGGCCAGCAGTGCTTTAAGACATGTGGTCAGAATAATCCCAGTGTTTTAAGCCTGGTGGTATTAAAACAGCCAATATTTTAAAACTTGAAATCTTGAGGTTTCAGGTCTGAAGATACCACCAGGCTCAAGTATTAAGCCCACTGGTCTTAAGAAGGCAGTATAAAGCCTTCTGCTCTTGATAATCTCAGTCTCAAGCCAGCTGGTCTGAGGGCTGGCAGTCTTAAGAAATTTTCAAGACTGGATGTCTTATAGTGCATGTCTCAAATTAGCAATTTATTAGTATTGTATATCCACAACCAATACCACAGACCAAAGACGTGTGGATTCTATTGGTGAGGGTGATACATGATGAGTGGAAAGGGATGATTATATTGCCCACCCACCCCAATACTGATAAACTGGATTGGGGTAAAAATAAAGGAAATACCTCAAAAATACTAATACTGGTATCATATATTTTTGCCCTTGGCTCCGCTCAGTCCAATAACAGTAGTTTTAATTACCTAAATACCTATCTATCTAGAAGAAAAGTAGCCAACCCATCCAATTTTGGTGTTGAGGTGTGGTTAATTTCCTTATCATCAGTTTTCCATCACACAAGAGACTATTGCTGACAGACTTCCAGTCTTGAGGCCAGAAGGCTTGAAAACAACAGTCTTGAGAACTGCACTCTTAAGAGTGAAAGTATCAAGACGGCTGGTAAAGACTGGACGTCTTAAGCCTGCTGGGTATAAGATTGGCACTGCTAAGCTTGGTGTGCTTAAGGGTGCAAGTTTTAATGCTGACAGTCTCAATAATTTAGTTATTATAAATTCCTGTATGGTATTGCGGGTATTGGCTGTATGGCTGTTGTGCACTGCAGTATCATGTCTGATTTCATGAAACCGGACATGAGCACAACCTTGTGGCTCTCCTCCTGTAAGCCAGTAAATGTTCAAGTGAATACCAGCTCACTGTGAGTTTCCCAAAAAGCTGGTTGTCTACCACTTGCTAGGAGGCTCTGCCAACAAGCTGGCAGACAACCAGAGACAACCAGCTTGCTAGGAGACTCTGCTGACAAGCTTGCTAGGAGGCTTTGACAATGATCTTTTTGTCTACCAGCTTGCCATGAGTCTCTCCTCACAACCAGAGGCTCTGCCGGCAAGCTGGTTGTCTATCAGCTTGCCGTGGGGCAGTACCGAGAAGCTGGTACAGTACTAGCTTGCTAAGAGTCTCTTCCAACAATATTTTATGGTACCAGCTTGCTAGGAGGCCCTCCCGACAAGCTGATATAGTATCAGCTTACTAGAAGACTCTCCTGACAAGCTAGTACAGTACCAGCTTGCTAGAAGGCTCTCCCAAAAAGATGGTACATTACCAGCCTGCTAGGAGGCTCTGCCGACAATCTGGTTCAGTACCAGCTTTTGAAGGAGGCTTTCCCAACAAGCTGTTACATTACCATCTTTCCAGGAGGCTCTTAAAACCAGCTGGTGGAGCCAAGTACTATCTTCAATACCACCAATCCAGCATTGGTATTGTATCACTTTGAGATACAATACCCTTTTCAAAAAAATGTTTTTTGGACAATGCAATACAATTATTAAGTATTGCATTGTGTAAAATAAACTGGATTGAGACTGAGGTGTATTAGTCAATTAATACAATCCCAATACAATGCTGAGTATTTTATTGCATTAGTTTGTGTGTTGGGACTCCCAGGACTTTCAGTCTTAAGCTCAGTGGTCTTAAGACTGAAGTCCCAGGACTTTCAGTCTTAAGCTTGGAAGTCTTAAGAAAGAAGTACCAGGACTTTGAGCCTTTAGCACAGCCTTCTTAACACTGCAGCCCCATTACTACCATTCTTAAGCCCAGTTGTCCTTAAGGCTGACAGTCTTAATCCTGGAGGTCTCAAGACTACAAGCCTTAACCCTAGTTGGCTTGGGCTGCCACTCTCAAGATGGCTCACCTCAATGAACAGTATTGAACCAGTCATTGAGGGTTGTCCTCAATGAATGGTTCAATACTGGTCATTGATTTTTCCACCTGATAAATGGTTAGTTATTGATGGTCAGTGAGGTCCCTCAAAGACCAGTTCAACGCTTTTCTTTGATTTTTGTACATCAATGGCCAGTTTTTGTTAGTCTTAAAGGTTTGTGTCAATATTGAAGTATTGATTGAGGGTTTTACTCAATGGCTGGTTCAATATTGGTTATTGAGGTCTGTACCTCAAGGAGGCAAATATTAATGAACCAGCCTTCAATTAGTTACATACCCCAATGACCACATTGATATTGGCCATCAAGGTAGTGAACCTTGATGACCAGTATCAATTAAATGGATGAGATTTTTAACTTGATTATTTGTCCAAAAAACTGGTCGTTGAGGTAAAACCTCAATGACCTGTTAGATACCAGCCATCATGGCATTGTAACTTTATGACAAGAATTGAGACATTAATTGAGGCTAAATACCTGATTACTGGTTCATTCCTTGTCATGAAGATAACCCTGATGACTGGCTGTGGTTTGACACCAGTCATCAAGTTGTGCACCTAGATGACTGTTTGATATCAGTCAACAAATAAGGTTGAGTTAATTGATGACCAATGAGGTAATGGTCATGAGAGAATGAGAAGAATCAAGGGTCTAATTGCTTTAATCAGAGCTCTAATGTGGCATCAGAAGACAAGAGAGACCCAAAGTTACAGAGAAAATTATCTTGTACCTAAGCACAAACGTATGTGGCTCATTGTGAGGTGTTCAGAGTGGCTCATTTTTTCTATGGTGTGGAGTGCCATAGTGTTTCTGCCCTGGTTTGATGTTTGGTCTGAGTTTTTGATGTAAGATGGAAGAGAATGTCAGATAAAAGAAAATTAAATGAAGCTGCAGAAGGACTTTTTTGCAAGTACAGATTGATAAAGTAACAGTATGAGTGATGATTTTTTTAATGTTTGATTTGAGTTGATGAACCTGAGGAAGGCAATCAAGTTAGCTTCCTATTTGTATTTAACACAAAGTGTATCATCCTGAATTCCTGGAGGGAGAAAAGAGCATTGTCACTTGTGTCATGACATCTGGGTCTTACTGGCAAGGTAGGGTTGTAGCAGCTTGCTGTGCCATGGACATCAGACATGATTTTGTTGAATATAGCAATGTTAGGTCTGGTATTCAGTATGATTTTGGGTACAGTTTTCAACAGCTTTTGGTTAAATTTATGCATAAAATTACCATCATTTGCTTGATTGATGGCTGAAAGAATGTCTGGTCTGGATGATGAGTATTCATTCTCAGCTGATGCTCATGCTTATTCAGAGCTGTTGCAGCAAGGGAAACACATTTGGGAGTCAAAATAACCCTGAGGTTTCAGACTTTGACATTCATTGTGGACCCCACTAGTTCCCATCATGTTTTTGTTAAGATAGAGTCTTTAAAATTCACAACTCCTACATGCAAATTCAAATGTGCTATATATTAACCCTCCAATTGGGATTAGATGGCCAAAACGTCAATTCCCTGCTTGGAGTGGGGGGTTGATCTTACTCTCCCCTAAATATATCATGTGAAATGTGGAAAATACAAAATAAAAATCACTAACATGTAGAGTAAAAATAATTGAATGATAAGAAATTGCAGGAACTCTATTTCAAAAAAATTGAAATTTTGCTTCCAATCATGGACTTTTTTCTAACATTTATGTGTTTAAAAGAGTCTTTGAACAGATGAAACTGAGAAAGATTGAAATTTTTCCACTAGATAATAATCAATTTATTAAAATGTAATTACTTAAATACTTAACTTGATTTACTCTTATAATGAATGAAGAATCAGAGAAAATACATTTTGAAATATTCTGAGTGCCTTTAAGGGCACTGCAGAGGTTATTTATTAGATTTAGATGAGAAAAACCCTGGATTTCAATTTGTTGAGTCACAGAGAGGGCATTTATACAATAAAAAATCAGGATACAAAGAGGCACCTGCATGTGGGTCCCACAACCCTAGAAAAGATAGAATCTTGGATAGGACTTGGTTAGTTCAGAGTGACAGCCATTTATAATTCAGGGATACGACCAGGATATATCAGAGTGACAGTCATACATAAGTCAGGGATACAGGCTGGATACAATGAGGCACCTGCATGCAGGTTCCACATTTATTTTCCTGGTGCTGGGAACTCTAGCTTAACAAGCCTCTCGAATGGAGACAACAGGGGCCTGGGGGCCCCCGGTGTTCCCACGGGACAAGCTCCTTAGGAGAGGCTTACAGGTAATGTAGTTTTTGTCGTGTGAGCGCTCAGGAAAACAGCTCCCTTTTACCAAAAAAAATAAATATACACACCACAATAATTTCTCTACTGAGAAGCCGTGAAAAATGCCAAGGAGGCTGGAAGGTTGTCCTTCTATTGATTGCTTCATTTTTTTTTTTGGTTGCATTAAGCATCCATCTAGACACGACAAAGTCATGGTCCCAGATTTTGGAGACCGGTATTATGTTCTAAGCTATCCTCAGGCTGCATCAAATACAGCTTTGATCTGAATGGCATACATGCACCAA